>CM060909.1:116540833-117740833 GCA_030737875.1 Allium sativum
AAAATAACAATCGTTGATGCAATGCTAACATCAGCATTTGGGAATTATGGAGTAAGATACAAGGATGAATCTAATGTGCAGAATGAAGCAAAAGTTGCAATTGTAGCTAATGTTGAGGTTCAAAATGTTGCAAACGACATTGAAAAAGTCTCAAATGATGCAACTGAAGTTAATGTTGAGGTACAAAAAGAAACTACTGAATCACTTGCACATGGAAACTCTGATGAGGGTAATAGAGGTGAGGGAATTTCTTTGGATACTATGGTGATGAAATGTATGGAATCACCTGTATCTTTAGATAGCAATCGTGTAAATGCAAATAGCAAGGTATTAAAAGTGTAGTAATCAAATATAAGTACTAACCAGAGTAACATCGACTCTGTTAAGATGGCACAAATTTGAGCAATTAATGAAGACATTCAACTAATATCCAGAAACATACAATCTGAACTTGCCAGAAAGGAGGTAAATTCTAAAGAGTATGATGCATCAGAGAAGAAAGTGAAAGATTTCAATATTTTCCAATCAATCTTTGTTCTTGAACGACCGGATAAAGAGAATCTTGAAAATGTGTCTTCTACGCTTCGACAAAATAACGCTAGCGGCAAGAAGAAAATGCAAACGTCTCCAACGGTTATGGCCAAGAATACATCGGTGAACCCAATGCACACATTGCTGGTCCGGCAGGATACAAGGAGATACCTTCATATATTATTACTGAATAGACTGCTTCAAGCTCCTATGAAATAGCAGGGCCTAAAACTCCTGTTACTCGGAGCATAAAGAAGGAGATGCTCAAAAATTTGCAGGTGAACGACTAACTGTTTATCTATAGACAGTGTAGTTTAGGTGAAGGGTTCTATGTCATATCTAAATGTAAAATGTAATGTTATGTCGAAACTGTAACTGGTGTAATTGCAGTGATGTACTCTGTCTTCCCAGCGTAGAAGCATATAGCTGATATATTACTTTTATATCACCTGAACTCTTATGTATTTTCTTATTTTTCTTAATAAATAGTGCTATGGATCACTATAGAAACCGGTCGGCCTTTCCAAAAAAAAAAAAAACCAGGGTGCACAACTAGATCATCCTTAAATATTTTTTATAAACTTTGTTTATAAACATTAGCCTTAAATCTTTTTTATAAACTTTGTTTATAAAATTTGGATTTAATTAAAAATCCCTTTATAAAACCCTTTTCCAAACACAATTAAAAAATCATCTCGAACTTGATAAGTTTCCTTTAATGAATTCCATTTTAAAAAGGTAATCATTTTAATTATTACTAATTATAAGCAAACTTCAACATTAACTAAAGTAAAATTATTTTACTTCATTATCAACTAAAAATAGAATAGTTCATCCCTTTCAAAAAGTTATTAAAATAATAAATAACTTTATTAATGACTTTCATCTTGATGATTATCTTTAAACACAATTAATTAGGTGATTAAACAACTTTTAAGAAATCTTATTGAGTTTAAACAACTATTTGTTAAACCTATTTCTATTAGGTTAAATGAAAACAAATTAATTTAGTATCCAATTACAATTAAAACATTTGACTTTGTCAACTTGAAAACATAACTAACTTATTAGCTAATTTCAATTAATCCTTTCCTTTTAAATTAATTAATATATAAGTAATTTAACATAATCTCACTTATTTGTTTCTTTGAAATAGTAGTTCAGACTATTAATGCTTAGGCTAATATCTGGCTTACTTGCTTATAAAACTTTTCATAAACACAAGAATTTGATCATTTTATGATTTTCTTATAAAATCCGATTATAAATATTGATTTATTTATAAAACCTCTATTTTATATAAATTATATAAAACAAAATTTAAAACATTGCTTCAGTTATATAGAAAACAATTTTTTATAATTTAAACTTAGATAATTCGCCTGATGGCGAATTAGCGTCTTAAAAAGATGGATTTTAGGCCAATGCGGTAAATCACTTAATCAATATTGATTATTGGTTAAATACACATTAGTGTTGAATTTAATTCAACAATCATCAACCAAACCATATTTTAATTTTACTTGGGTTGGACAGTTCATATTTGAATAATATGAAAGCAACTAACATCCAAAATATTAAAGGATCTTGTTGGATCCCTCCAACCTGTCCCCCTGCATCACAACTCATATATCTGTTTATGTATGTATATGAAATGGAAATTCTAATCTAATTCATTCAATATTAATCTTCCTATTAAAAGAAGATAGTATTAGAATTCACCCGTTTACAGATGGAAATATGATTTTCGACAATCACCAATAAAGCAATAATCATCCAAAGCATCCAAACACAAGTTATACTAACAACATTGAATGTTATTATACGAAATAATAAGATTCACAGTATTCTAAAAAGTGTGAGAGTTAACTCATCATCTGTTCTAATTCGATGATTTCACGTTGTTTTATCTAATTTTAAGCAATCGTTTAAAATTAGACAAAATTCCAATTAGCTCAAAATGACTCCAATACAACTCATATGCTTAGTGTTCGCAGATACGATTCCAAGCAAATTTTTTCTCCACAATCTGATATCATATGAATAAGGTACAATCTTTACTCGAATCAAAATAAATTTAAATTCACTAATAATGTTATTACCACTTTAATTAACTTCATTAGCTTAATAAAATACGGCCAAAATATTGTTCGTTCCCAGGATTTCAAATGCAAGTACCTCAACCCCTTCTCTCTACCACTGTGCCCACCATCAGGGATCAGAAGACTGGCGCCACCCACCGTCGGCTCAACCTCGATGAGTAGCCCCCACGCCCGAAGACCTGGACCTTAACTCCTCTTCGTTCTCCAGTAATTTTTAGATGAACAAAAACCATTCAGCTTTAGATTCCACACCGCACGGGCCACCAGCGTCGACTGCACCATTACAGATCGAAGCTCCCCACTTCTCCATTCCTAATTCCTTTAGGCGCCATCACCGAAAACCTCACCATTGATGATCTACAACCAAAAGAAAAAAAATGAGCCAAATCTTGGATTTGGTGAATTTTTGGTTACCCATGATCTCTAATGGTCATGCGCACGGCATGGATGAACTCTAAACGTTGATGTGAATAAATTTCATTTGCGAGTTTTTGCTATATGTGGATGGATTGAAAGATCTTTTTTTAGTCATTGATTTGCAATAATGGAGGCTAGGTTTAAAAATGAAGAGTTAACTCTTATTTATTGCCTCATATAAAACATTATTCATCAAGGTCAAAATTGTCTAAACTCGAAACAAGAAATTCTAACTGTCATTCGTAGCTAATAACCCATATTCTGAACATAATGGAACTTGTTTTGAAAGCTAGTTCGATCGTATTTAACAGTTATTCTTAAAATCAAATTATAAATTAAAATAATTATAAATTAATTATAGAAACGCATTTATATTGTGCATGCTTTCATAACAACTCCGATTAATACATGAAATCTTATAATAGTTTAACATTCCAGACTCGATGAAACTGGTTTTGTCGAATTTCGAGATCATTTGAAAATGGCTATTTTCACATTTTAAATCAAATGGATAAAATATTAAAATCGATTTCAAACCATCAAATACATTTATAATAAATTATTATTATCATGTATATGCAAATAGAATTTTATATAGCTTCAAACTAAAAAATTTGGATTTCAAGCTCAACAATTTAAATTTCAAGTTAAATCGACATTTAAATTCTCATTTAAATTAATTCCAATTCGGTAACTCCTAAAATTATTATTTTAAATATTCAAACTAATCAAATGTTCATTATTAAAAATTCGGGTTGTTAAATTCTTCCCCCTTAAATGGATTTCATCTCCGAAATCACAAGTTAAGAAGATTGTTATGAACCGGTTAATTTTTCTTCAAAAACATTCCGTACAAAAAAAATTAAAATTTTCTAACACCTGAAAATTTTGGTAGCACCTCCTTTGGGCAGCTCAATTCAAACAATCCTAAATGCCTCGTAGGGCCTCCCTCAATCCAAAAAGAAAACAAAAGCCAAGCGGCAAGCCGTACCTGGAACATAAAATCATCTAAACAAATCATAACATAAACATGTTCCTATTTGTCGGGTAATTAAACTCTTATTTATAAAACCAAAAGCTAGACCGGATTTTGTCTCCACATACCTGTATATACAAAAATACATAAAAGAGAGTTAAGCAAATAAATAAGAAATATAATAAAAACCAGTAGACTTAGAAACAAACATATCCATAAAATGCAACCATCAAACATGATGCAACTGGCACTAATGATGCAATTCAGCAAACAACACATATGTAACATAACGTTACATGCAACCATAGTCAATTAACGCACATCAATATCAAACAGTGCTACAATAATAATCTTAACTTGGGGTTTATTCATAACATAAATCTTATCATCATAGAAGGATGATAAACAACCTGTTAAGCATCACCATCCGCTTAACAACCTTAGGTTATTACTTAATCGATCATTCATGTTACCATAAGAAACTCAAAATTTCAATTCAAAACTCACCACAAGTTAATATACTAGGCAGATATATTTTATTAATTGAAATCTCAATTTTTTTCACTTAACAATATTCCATTTTATTAAATAAATTGTCATAGTTATAAACTACTACACTGCAATTTTTCTAAAAATTTGATTTTGACAAATCTACAAGATGAAATCCTGATTTTACTCTTTTATTAGGAAACTATAATCCAATAAATTTGGAAGATTCTTGTTTCAAAGAAGTATGACTTATATTGGATCTTGTATACTCAAAAGGTTCGAATCATAAAATCACAAACTGCCACTTCTTGACGAGCTCGTTTTTTATCTAAATTTAATTTATATGTTCAAACTTCATTTAACTAATAAATTATAACCGTATTCACTTATGTTTTCCGATAAGCTAACCCAAGTTTTCAAATCTAACTTGAAGATTTTGATTGTCCAAAATCATCAAATATTCCATTACGCATCTATGAAACATCATATTAAGTCAAATGCACAATCAAATAAATCTAATACTTATAATATAAATGCATCCATATTATAATTTGGTAGAAACATTTGGGACCGAACTCTAGGTTTTAAAAACGTAAATTTTGGATTCAAAGCTAACTTTTGTTTTAATCCAACAATTTGTCTATGGTAGCAAGTCTTACCTAGAAACTCAAAAATGAATGCCGATGATATTGCGATCATTATCGGAATTTTTTTCCAGCGTACAAGTAAGATCTATGCCTTTTTTAAAAGAAAAAACAAACATCCATTTATATACATAAACATCTTTAAAATAATCACAACATTCCTTTTAAATCTTGTAAAACCATTTTTTATATTTTACCGGAAATTTAGATCCTTTCATTCTCAACTCAAATCCATTTCCTGATTATAAATCTCGTTTATAAATTTCACTTATATACTTTCAGTTATACATAAAATTGCTTCACATAGGTTCCTCCATGGTTAATGGCATGTTAAACATTTTACTAAGGTTAAATTCTCATCCAACCCCTATAAAAAGAGTGATAAGATTTCTCATATCCAAACTAGTAGTAATATTTCTCTTATCCAAACTAGTAGCAAATACCCATAAGTTGGTCGGGCATACTATCAATCAATCAACAATAGTCAATGCTCAAAAGTGAGCACAACTTAACATTAAATGATAATAATAGAATATTATCATTTTCAATCAAACTAATCATCCATAAACTATAGTTAGTTTGAAAATTCTTTTATTTATAAAATCTTGGTAAAATTATTTCATTTACCAACTTTTTAAACAATATCATGTCGATTTTCCTTGTTCAAGTGTTTGGAAATCCCTATCAACAACATCGGCCAAAAGCATCAATTTGGAATTTATATACCACTCAAACAATAAACAAACATAATAAAAAACAGTTTATAACACTAACAAGTACGTCTCTCATATATAAATATACAATCAAACTCAATCTAGGGTATTACTAACCTCATCTCTATCAAGTTACGCCATAGGGACAAGGTTATCACTTAACGTTTATCTATGATACCAACTGTAACGGGGTTTGTCCTTCCAATGGCCACCACGGGTACCTTAAACACTAGCTTTATGGTCAGCCTCTTGACTGCAACAACCTCAGCCAGGACTTTTAGGTGTAAGAGTCAATGCTTTACCATAGATCATAAGGCAGGAACCGCCTATCACGCACAACATAAACCATCTCTGATACCAACTGTAACAACCTGAGAATTCAGTGCTTAAATTTCGATACTAATACTTCTATATTCACGTGCCTAAACACAAGTATCAAAAACCCCAAAAGTTGGAGGGTGAGAAGAAGAAAGAAAGAAATGTTAGAATAGAAGAAGAAGAACATCCACACTACAGAATTAGAGAAGAATTAAATCTCATAGCGGAACGAATAAAATATAATATATCATACACTTTACACAAAGAGAAAATTGTATATACATGATCACAAAATCGTAGTACACAACTAGATCATCATATACAATCAGTTTTAAAATGCCGATAAATACAACTCACAAAGTAAAAATAGATTAATACGAAAAATACAGGAATATGTCCTTACTATGGCTCCTCTCTTATAGCTTCAAGCAAATCCCAATGCAAACTGGAAAATATACTCGGTCAGACCCAAGCACATTTTGAGGAAAGAAAAATCACCAGGATCAGTCTGGAATACTTTCTGTGAGAAAACTCACATCACAAACAACTTGCTTAGTGTTTAGAAATCCTTTAAAAGAATGGAACTCTCGTAAGATACGACCACACATAAACATGGCACATATTTTCCCTTATGGTAACCAAATCACCTTTATTATAAATCTGATGATTTTATAATAATGACTAAAATCCACAAATAAAATAGGAATATGGTTGTAAAGCTTCCATCTCACTTTTCAACATAGTTGATTTACATCTCAAACCATACAATTCATATTGGATTTTGGATTTCCATAAATGACTAGGTAAGGAAATACCTCCCTAACAGTGTTCCTCTAGAGATAAAAACACTGGGGTTCAACAAGAACATCTTGCGACCCGGCAACTCATTCAACTTGAGTGTAGCGAATATATCATCACCACAGTTGGGCCAGTCAACTGGATTCATTCCAAAGCATGCAAATGATGCAATTGTTTTCTCTAGATCACGTGATGATATACCCTAATTGGAATGGCCCACATAAGTCTGTTGCTTGTCCGATTTTAGCCATTTCCCGGTTGAAGAGGTTTAAGGCTACGATTAACTTTTTGAGACAAAACATTCAATTTTGAATGCCTTGTTAGATCCTTCAATTACTAATTGATTTGTATAAAGACACTCTAGATGTTAAGCTAAAAGATCTTGCCTTCTACGCCACTAAATAGTTATACATTTGTAAAAATCAACATACGTGTCTAAGAAATACAATGTCAAACATTCGTCCATACAAGTTACCCAGGATCAGGACAAAATGAAGGTACTCTTTTACAATATCCTATCGAGATTACCCCTAGGTTTAGTAACAAGAAGTCTCGCATCATGTAAAACCCAAAACGTAGGGACAACTTCTACAAGCATAAACCTGGTAGTTAACCGAAGACATCAGCGAGCATGCCTTTTCTCTATGAAGGTCCATGCCTTCAAATCATCTTGTTGTGCATAAGCATACCTATAACAACCCACATTTTTGGTCAATTTAATATTTGAATTTTTATCTATTTTGATGAATTTTGAATAATAAATGTTGATTTTGGATTCAATAAAATTTAAAAATAATTTTTAAATTTAGTTTTATGTTTTATTTTACTTAAAACGGGCTTAGTAACCTTTTAAACCAGTTTAAAAGTTAAAATTTTGAAAATCGATATTTTAATGATATTTTGACGACCTATAACAGGACCATTTTTATGATAGTCTCGAAATCTGACGAAACCACTTTCATTGGATCCAAAATGTCGAAATATGTCAGGATTCAAAATTTCAAGTCAAACGGAGCTAATACGTGAGCATATGATATATAAACGTAAGCTGAAATTTTAGTTGAAATTCAGCGTAAGTTAGAAATAAGGAAAATTTTCAAACGGACTCAAAATTCTATGAGACCTGATTCCTTGGAAGCGTAATTCCATATCATAGTGATATTTCATATTTCGTAACTTTAGGAGTTAGTGTGTGGTCGCAAGACCAGAACAAAGTTTGGAGAGTATAATGGGTCATTCCCACTTAAATTCCCATCCAATCAAAATTAATAAGCTCATCACCCTCTTTGCCATGTGTCACTTTCTTCTCTAATGGGTCATTCCATGTTATTTAATACATATTTATTTTATTTTTATTTTATTTTACATTTTAAAAATCAATTCCTTTCTTCCTTAAGCATGAAAAAACATTTCCATGGCTTCCCTCCCTCTTTGCACCTCATGCCGCCTCCCAAGGGGCCCCATCACCATCTGCACATGCTGCTACTGCGCCACCTCTGTCTCCAGCACATATGCCAACGTGGGTCCCCCCTCTCCATTCCCAAAAAACCCTTTTTCCTCTTTATTTGGCAAAACCTAGTTCCTAAAACCCTAAATTCGACCTCCTCCACCTATGGACCCTACCTTGCCACGCTAGACCCCAACTCACCAACGAAGCACTCCTTTCCCCACTATCCAGTCAAGTCATGGGTCCTCTTGCCGTTTCCAACCTTAAAAACCATAAAAATCCAAGCTTTCTTACTTAATACCCAGAATACAAGTGAGTGCAATTATATTTGAGTGTTAGCTAGTGTGTTTGAGTAAAAAGGCAAGGTTTTTAGCCTGTAGCAAGCTCATAGAGTTCATCATTGAAGATTCTTGGTGTTTAGGATAGCATTGGTGAGAGAAACTTAACTTTATTGGGTTATTAGGCCATTAAATGTAAGTTGCATATTAGTTAAATCATAAATTGTTTAGTTCATACGTGATTAAGTTTATATGAACTTGTGATATGATTTGAAAAGTGAAATTAAGTTAACTAATAAGTTAAAACATTGTTAATATGTCGATGATAGCTTATGTGAGAATTCTAAAATTAATTTAGTTACAAATTATTGTAGGGTATATTGTAGCTCACATCATTAGTTGTTTGAAAACCATATGGATGAATGGAAGATTGACTGTGACATGTTTTAAAGGTGATTTTGAGTTAATTAACATGTTAAAACGATGTTAAGACATTTGTGGTAGTTGATATTGGGTTGATTATCCATTTATAAGTCACATGTCCTACTTTTATTTACATATTTAAGTGAAATTGAATGAGTTGAATAATAACTTGAAATGAACAAGTTATGATTGATTTCACAAATTGGTTATTGATTTGAATTGATCAAATAATTTATTTGTTTAATGGTTGAAAACCCCACACGGGTCTTGAGATGATAATACGCCTACATGTCTCATATGTGTGTAGATAAGTTATATGGATTGCAATGTAAACCCCACATAGGTATTAGGATGATAATTTTACATATCTCCTAGGTATGTAGATAAATCACATTGATTGTGTAAAAAACACACACGGGTCTTGGGAAGATAGATAACTTACACGTCTCCCTTGTGTGTAGATAAGCTACATGGATTGCAATGTAAACCCCACACGGGTATTGGGATGATATTTTTACACATCTCCCAAGTGTGTGTATAAGTCACGATTGTTTGTGATTGTATTAAAAATCCCACATAGATATTGGGATGACAGTGAACACTAATCCCAAGTGTGTAGGCTGTCAATCGGTTGAATTGATAGAACTGGATAAGCGTTATTTATTTTATTTAAGGCTTATATGGTATAGTGCACTTTGTATATGAATTGGACGCGGAGTGATGGATGATTGGATGTTAATTGGATGTTTAATAGTTGTTTACAACTATTGTTGGATACATATAGTGTAGGGAATCCATATAAATTTATTTATATGGATATTGGTTGAGATTCATTCCAGTCCGGAATAAAACTGAATATTTTAATAATATAATATTCTATGAAAATGGAAGTTTGATTTTAACGTCCGATTTCAGATAGATGCAAAGATATAAAAAATCAGTGAATTTTCATAACTAAATCCACTGGTTTTGAATCAATTTTCAATTGGTTTTGGCATGTTAATGTTTTTGATTTGAAGTGAATAGTAAAATTTCAAAGTGAAGTTTAGTTAGGTTATTTAGCTAATGCTTTAAAAGAAATTTTCTTTCAAGAGTTCCTTGTTTATTCTTATTACGATTACCAAGAAAGTTTGAGTTTAAAACAACTAGCTTTGAAGAATAATATTATTTTAATGATTGGAATAATATTAAAGACTGGCTTAATGTTGAAATATGTGATTTTGACAAGAAACAACAGAAATAGGATTTCCAATGATAGATTATATATATTATATATATTATATAACTTATAAATTATTTTGAAAGTCATTTCAATTTATTTTAAATTATAAATCGAATCGGATTTGAATAGGAATGTTCACGCAGCGACAGTTCGCGAACCGTTGAAACCAAAAATCGACTTCAACACCAAAGGTGCAAAAGCAGCACTTCACCAATTTGGTAAGATTACAATGTAGAACCACGTAATCACAAAAAACAAGAGCATAAAATGAAGATAAATAAATTTTATAGTGATTCGATTCGAAATGAATCTACGTCCACTTTTCAGTCAATTCTCATTATGATATTTCGCATTACATCATACATGAATTCACTCTTTACATTCATCTCTCTTTTTGCTCTCTTTTCACTCTCTTTATGATCTAATTCACTTGAATTTGAAAAATGGATGGAAGAGATCGTGCGCTTTGTGATGGTAGATGTATCAATCCTTGATCGCTTAGACGCGTTTGTGTCCTTCCATGATTTCATGAGAATTTGGGTTAGATCCGAATTTAAGGAGGATAAGAGGAAGTTAGAGATCGCTTGAAATATGTTGGAGAGATTTCTCATGTATATTGAATGAGATCCAAGGAGCTTTGATTTAATTAGAGAGAGCTTCAATGATCATTGACATGGATTTGATCCGCATGAAGTTGGTGATGAGTTGTTAGATCCAAGGAAGCCATTAGTGAAGTTGTAGAAGAGATTTCAATTTGGCGGCACCTCCTCGTAGGAATGAAATTAGGTCCCCCATAATGTGAAATAAAAGGGGGGTATTTATATGTAGTGTCCAAACGGCGTGGCATAGTCGTAAATATTGGTGTGAATGTATAATTGTACATATTTGGAACGTCATGAGCCTTGTCGTTGTGTCCCACGATTTGCTCTAATACATGTGGCTTACGGCATGGTTATAACGGCATGCTTAACATGGACTAAACGACTTAACTATTTGTCCCAGTTTTCTTTGTGTAATCTGTTAATGAGGCCCACGTGTTCATGAGTTTGCACTCCATTCTTTATATTAGTGATGTCTTGATAGTTTCATTTTGCACATTCATGTTTATTCTTCAAATGATCTAGGCTCTCACCTCCAAGAAGCCACGTATACTCTATGATATGGGCACATTTGTTTCCACCTTAGCTAAAATTGCAGTTTTGCATGCTCATATACCCTACGACATGGAAGAATAAGAATGACATGGCAATGTCATTAATACAACATGAGTAGCTTGCTTGGTACTGACGACATGCTTTAATACACCATCAAGCCACGATGGACGACAAGCTTAAAGGTCTTAACGACACAACTGTCTTTCTTAGAATTATGTGAACCAAAGTCCGCTCAATATTTTACGTTGCTAACTTTCCATATTTCACGCAAGGTCCAAGATTAACGACTTGAATCCAATATGTGCCCAGCGCCACGCTTATCTTTAACGACATAAACATTTCTCGCAATATGACTTGTACATGCAGTAGCTTGGGAATGTCATGGACTCTAGCGGGCTGGTTTTGAACTGCGGCAAGATCTTTATATATATAACGAATTGAACATACATGAAACATCTCCCATGACTTAATGAAATACAGTTGTCGTGTGACATGTGGTATGGATGCAGCAACATGCAACTTGGTCTGTGGAGAGCTAATGACGACTTCAACAAATGGGACCCGACGTTTTCTATAATATTCCCACATCTTCATTCTTATCTCAATGAGTATAGCTATCCGCCCAACGGCATAGTTTACTCATACAACTTGGTTCATATATTAGTGGACGACATGCTTCCCGCACCATGGGCCCATGAGGACTTGAGCAATATGATTATCGTACAGTCCCATACCAACGACACGAATTAAAATCCCCTCCCACGGCATGATGCGGTATTTGTTTATAACGACATGAATAGAGCATATGTCATGACCTGCTTGCGGCATGTGGTCTTAAACAGAATGATTTCCAGATGCCATGCCTCCCAACCATTGAATTTACGGCATGACTTTAAATATAACATGTCACACCCTTTGAGTCAAAACGATGCCATGACATTGTAGATGTCTCGGAGAATCATTTCCTAACGTCGTTTGTACTTTTGCTGGTATGACATGGTTTGGAATAGTCTAGATACCGTCTCTTCATACATAAATAGTGACTTGATTTGCTCAACACGGTTTACGATGTACTACGGATGATATGTCGTGTTCCGGACTAACGACATGAATCATCCCGATTCACAGCTTTGCATGGGAACGATCTTGACCCTGCCTTTTATACTCAGCGACTTGCTCTTGATTAAGGCTAATGTCGTGGTGTTATGATACTCATTATGGTCTAACTTGTTCCATGCGGCCATTCTTCATAGGATGGACTGAACTATGCCTTAGAAAATAGGAACGAATTTCAATATGCCATGTAAATGATACTCTCCAAGTCATGGCAACGACTTAAGATCATGTTGCAGAGATGTTTGAAGGCCATGTCGCGCGAATAATATACCATATGATTTTAACAGCATGCTGAGATGAAGTGTAGGCGACATGACGCATCATGAACAATTGCCAATGGTCTGGCACATGTCGTTGTGAGCAACTGAAACTGAGCAGATGACTTAACGTCATGTCGCGTGGATGATTGTGGGATCAGTGCCATAGAAACGGCTTGAGTCAGTTGTGTCGTGTGTCATCGTTCGCCAACACTTCTTAGTTCTGAACCGCATTTTAAAAATGGGGTTAACATTTTCCCCTTGATGCTTGTATTTTTTGCTTGCAGGAAATGCGGGCTTTGAAATGAACACAATTTGCATTGAGATCCGGTCATAGATTTTGTTTGCTATTGCAAATCATGCTTTGAATTCATATGCTTCATCCCGCCTGTTCTGTAATTAAAACAAGCATTTGCATGACTTTGGACTTATACATTGTTATTGATCGTCCACATGAATAACATATTAGTTTAACAAATTATAGTGAATTTTATTTTGAATCGAATAATGTGCTAGCACAGGATTACTTTATTTGACGGTTTAAAACTCGTCAAATGTTATCTGCACAAACACGATATTCAAATTTGAGTTCGCATCAATGCATATGATCAACTAGCCGAGATAATTTGACTGTGGATTTTAAACGCTGCCGTTTTAATAACACGTATGATGGTGTATAACATTTCTTGATTTGTGAAATGTGTATCTGTAATTTGTTTTCTACTTCCTCTTTGAGGAGCTTTGATATTTATGCCCCGGCTTAGGTGGCCATCTTTATTCTTCACTGTGGGAAGAGATTTTTATTTTATATATATATAGAGAGAGAGAGAGAGAGCTCAACGCTTGTCAATTTTGTTGATCAGTTTTGATGTTGGTGACTCTGTTGGATGCCCCGTGTTTCGAAGAGGCCATTTTAATCCAATGTTTTGTCTTCTCTTATCGACTGAGTCAACATGGTGGAGTTTATTGAATGTTATTGATTTCTCCCATGGAGAAGATTTTTGGTTGTCGCATCGTTTTGTAGTGTGAACTCCCACAAGGTCTGGGTGAGGTTGCATCGTTCCACGCTTATGAACTCCCATGCTTTGTCTCGCTTAAGCAAGCTCTCGCGCTTCGTTTTATGCTTACGGATTCCCGCGAACCGTTGGGTTAAGGTTGCATCGCTCCACGCTTACAAACTCCCACATTTCGTCTTGCGTAAGCGAGCTCCTGTGTTTTGTTTCACGCTTACAGATTCCAGCGAACCTTTGGTGGTCTTGCCTCTGCTATGGGAGGACTTTATTTTGCCTCTCTACGGGAGGACTTTGTTTACCCTATGCTATGGAGGGACTTGCCTCTACTATGGGAGGACAAGATTTTTAATTTACCTCTGCTATGGGATGACTTTATTTTGCCTCTCTATGGGAGGACTTTGTTTTACCCTTGTTATGAAGGGACTTGCCTCTACTATGAGAGGACAAGATTTTTAATTTGCCTCTGCTATGGGAGGACTTTATTTTGCCTCTCTATGGGAGGACTTTGTTTTACCCTTGCTATGGAGGGACTTGCCTCTGCTATGGGAGGACTTTATTTTACCCTTGCTATGGAGGGATTTTCCTCTGCTATTGGAGGACATGATTTTTAATTTGCCTCTACAATAGGAGGACTTTATTTTTGGCGTTGTTCCAAAAGGTGAACATCGGACCTCGTGTCGGATATGCTTAACTATGGTAAGCCATCGCAGCCGGACTAAGAGATTGTGACCCTTGGAACTCATGACTTATAGCATTGATTTTGGATATGCTTACTGAACTCTTCACCATTTAACTCTTGGTAATTCCTCCCGCTCACTCTTTATGGTGGTGCTTTCCATCTTTACATTATGCACATCAATGGTTAGAGAACTTGACATTTGAACTGGTGCTTGTCGGAATTGCCATACTTCGTCGGGCCTTGAGAGAGGGAACGTTCATTGGATATCCTATAATAAGGAATTTTCTATTAGCAAATTTTCATGCAAATTTGGCAAGTCAGAGATTTATACAAGCAAGTAAGATTTCATTCATAGAGCTATTGTTCGGTACAATGCATGTAAATCATTATAGACTATTTACATAAGAAAGTAGAGCAAAGCATATAGTAAAGTAATGCAAGAAGTAAACTAAAGGCGATAGTGATCGCTTATTCTAAGCCTCATATATTAAATCATCATCAACGGTCATCAGTTGATTATCGGCCTTGGAATAGTGTGAGCATAAGCTACGTTGCTTGGACCGGATTTGTCATTTGATGCCCCTTGCCCATGAGTAGAGGCAGAAGGATTTCCATCTCAAGAGTTCTTCACATACTGTTACAGGCGGTTCTTCTTAACCATCTCTTCAATCAATGATCTCAGGTGCCTGCACTCGTTGGTGTTCTGGCCTAGCTGATTTTGGAGTCAGCAAAACTTTTGGAATTTGGTCAGATGGTCATTCATCCTTATTAAAAGAGGTTCCGGGTAATCTTATGCATCCTTAGTGGCAAGGTAAATGTCCTCTGGAGTGTCATTCAGAGGTGTCAGATTAGACAAGCCAAGGGAATGAAACTTTTTATTAGCCTTGTTGTTGTTTCCTTCATTGGCTCGCTTCTGCCTCTGAGTATTCTTCTGATTAGATTGAGCAACTACACTTTTAAGAGATTCAAGGAGTTGGTTACCACCAATGATATGAAGAGGTATAGGATTATCGTCCACTCTCATGTACTCCTCTGCCTTCTTATAGAACTTGTCAAGCATAGTCGGTTCCTTCATTTTTATCCATTTTCCGAATTTTCTCGTATTGTCTATAGCATCGAGTAGAGCCATGAGGACTATGCGTGGTTCCGGATTCCTTACTTCAGACCAGGCAATATTGAATTGACTGAGGAAGGCTTTGACAGATTCCCCTGGCTTCTGCTTCATGGTTGAGAGCGTTATAACGTCCTTGGCTTTGGTAGCATACAAGCGGAACTACTCTTTGAACTTTTTGGTTAAGTCAGAGAATCGATCGATGGATTTGGGTGGCAACTTTGTGAACCATAATGATGCAGCACCTTCTAAGCAGAGAGGAAAATACATGCATCTCATTTAATTAGTCGCCTTAGCCGCACTCATATGCCACTCGTATTTGAATAGGAAGTAACTAGGATCAACAAGGCCGTTGTACGGATACAAAGTAGGAGGATTAATTTTCTTTGGACATTCTGCTTCAAGGATTCTCTCGGTGAATGGAGTTCTATCGGGAGAGAAGTCCCATTATCTTTGATCATATTTGCTATCCTGATTCCTTTTCATGATTTGCTTAATCATATCCGAGATGTATTCTTCGGTGTTATGGCGCTCGAAAAGGCCAAGCTCTTTACCAAATGTCCGTCTAGGCATACGATCTCGATTAGGAAGCTTTGGCCCTTTGCCTTCTTGACGAGGAGGTGCCCCCACGACATGAATAGTGACTTTTCGAGCATTCACTTTGGAATGGTTCTTGGCTTTTGATTTCAACTCTTCGATGTTAGCTTTGTCCTTATCACTTGCCCAATCATAATCGTCTTCCATGTTGTCGTTGCGGTTTTGACCGGAAGCGGGCGATTTGTCATTTTCTTCGGGATCAGCATGGACTTTCTAAGGGGCTGGATTGGGTTAAGCTTTAAGGATGGCGTCAAGTTTCTCCATCATAGCTTTAGTAGAGGCATCCATTAGGTTGTTTACATTGGCAACAACGGCGTTTAACTCGTTTCTAGTCACACCGGCTCCACTTACCGAGTTTCACCAACATCGAAACAGATTGTAAGCGGTGTAGTCTCATTAGTGGCATTATCGTCTTCTACCATGGTTTTACTAGTAGCTTTCTTAGATTTTGCCATGATTTCAGAGGAGGATGCGGTTTAGAACTTTAATGCAAGGCTTATAGGCTTGGGAAAAGTGTGAAGGAAGGAGATGCAAACGCAGCCCCACTGTGGAAGCCAAATGTTGAAACCAAAAATCGACTTTAATACCAAAGGTGCAAAAGCAGTACTGCACCAATTTGGTAAGACTACAATTAGAACCACGTAATCGCAAAAAACAAGAGCATAAAATGAAGACAAAGGAATTTGTATAGCGGTTCAATTCGAAATGAATCTACGTCCACTTTTCAATCTATTTTCATTATGATATTTCGCATTACATCATACATGGATTCACTCTTTACATTCATCTCACTTTTCCCTTTCTTTTCACTCTCTCTTTATGATCTAATTCACTTGAATTTGACAAAAAAATGGAAGAGATCGCGTGCTTTGTGATGGTAGATGCATAAATCCTTGATCACTTAGGCGCTTTTGTGTCCTTCCCTGATTTCATGAGAATTTGGGTTAGATCTGAGTTTAAGGAGGATAGGAGGAAGTTAGAGATCGCTTGAAATATGTTGGAGAGATTTCTCATGTAGCTTGAATGAAATCCAAGGAGCTTTGATTTAATTAGAGAGAGCTTCAATAATCATTGACATGGATTTGATCCACATGAAGTTGGTGATGAGTTGTTAGATCCAAGGAAGCCATTAGTGAAGTTGTAGAAGAGCTTTCAATTTGGTGGCACCTACTCGTAGGAATGAAATTAGGTCCCACGTGTGACGAGCAGGAATATCGACAGGTCCGAGGATCGAAACCTCGCTCTGATACCACGTGTGACGAGCAGGAATTTCGCTCGGTCCGAACCAGTCGCTAAACCGATCCAGGCCGTTCGAAACGCCCTATCGTTTGAGAACAGGACAAAACAGAACGCATACAAAAGAACATTTCACTGTATATTACAACAATGCATCAGATTACAAGAATATACAGAGTATAAAAGAATATTACACAGAAATATCAGAGATTAACAATAAGTTACATAGCAGCGGAAAAAAAAATACAATACACAACTAGAATGAGATATACGGATATAAAGCTTTCCGGATATCGTTCCAGCTGTAAACCAGGATCCTATGAATATAAATCTGCAAAACCAAAACTACTAGCTGCCCGTGTCAAAATAAGGGCACCTAGAGTTTAGGTTAAAACAATAAACTCCAGGTCAGTCATGTGACTGGTGTGAGAACTAAAACAGTTAATCTTTATTTC
Source organism: Allium sativum (assembly GCA_030737875.1). Taxonomy (NCBI): domain Eukaryota; kingdom Viridiplantae; phylum Streptophyta; class Magnoliopsida; order Asparagales; family Amaryllidaceae; genus Allium; species Allium sativum. The sequence goes on from CM060909.1 coordinate 116,558,810, forward strand.
AAAGTTAGGTAAATCAAGGGACCACGCCGTATAACACGGAACGGGTTTCCTCCCAAGAATACCAGTGCATAAAACAACAGCGCAATGCTAAATAAAGAAGAATGAAGCTGTTATAAGACCCAGGTCCCATCACACAATGCAACGCAGCCGAGGATAGGGTTTTCCCTTATAACAGCCAAAGAATGCTTGATACGTTTAAAACAAATCGTTTGATACTATTATAAGTGCATAGTGTATAAACAACTTCAAATCATAAGTATCAATCATAGGCGGCATGAATGCCCCATCCCACTATGTCACCATACTAGGTTCTACAATTAAAACCGCAAATGTCACGTATTTGGAAATTGGATTTCCGTCTATGAACCGAGGCAAAAGATAGTCCTCAACCGATTCGAGACGCTCTAGCCCGCCCCTCAGGATCAGAACGCATCAACCCTTTAGATCGTCAGGGCCGGTCCACCGATGTGGATTATTATGCCTGAACACTACGTTTCCCCACCCTATGGGGTGTAAGTCTGGTCCGTCCGCCGACCAAAATGCATCGGCCGAAACCGATATAACCGAGGCGCCTCGCAACAGCAACAACTACATAAGTCAAACTCGTCAGGGCGTGTAAAACCACTGACGCCACTTCTAGCTAGAAAGAAACGCAAGTCCTCCCAGATGTCCTCTCCCGTTTTTGGTTCACAACCGGGGTGTGAGGCTCGCGAATTCACGTTACACAAAGCTGTGCCACAAAGGCTGTGCTTTGATCATCACCACAAGACTTTGCTTTTCAACAGAAGCCTCGATCAATTGCCACTTAGGCATGCCACACAGGCAATTCACTCCATGCGTTTGATATCCATCAACATATAACCTCTGAGCTCGTACGTCTCAGAGAAGGGCGTTAAGCAAGAGAATAAATTCTCCGCCGCCAAACAGATATATATTTAATAGAGATCAATCACATGGACTAAAATCCAATGTCAGACACACAGTCCATTTACAAGTCCGTTCTGGGTCTGAACGAAACCGGAGGCACCTAGTACCCCGCATATCCATCGATCTCCAAGTACGTCTGGACGATCACCAACTGTTTCCATCTTCTTGGGTGTACAGCCCAATCAAGATCATCAGTTATCACCCAAACGACGTGAAGACTTCTGGTCTACGACCACCGTCTTCATCTTCGACACCACGTCGAATCAGTTATTCAGAATGGGATAAACCCGGTCTTTCTGAATAACTCGCGTATATATTATAAAAGTGTTACACAAACACAACATACGCCTCATTCCAATTCAGAATATTCTTTTATTCAAATATTCCTATACTTTGGGAAAAGTTCCCATTTATTTTATCAAAGATAAATTCTTGAATTTATTCTTTAATCTCCTTTGAATATCAATTCAAACTAGTCGGGATTAGCGAACCACACCGAAGTAATCATTTATTTTATTTCCCAATCCCAACCTATTCATCGCATGAAGTAAAACTGGTAATACTTCATATCTAACACCACAGTGTTATCGGTAAATTCAATTACCATTTCACGTTCAAATCTAATTAAAGATTTAACTATCGCCTAGAGCAAAACTGGTGATACTCCATTTTCGATCTTTTCAATCTATTTAAAGATTCATCATTAAAACTCCACTTAGTTTTAATCTTTAACTGGGTTAAAGAATCCGTGTCATTTAAAACACGGTTCACGATAAACCCAAAGTCACATTCATTAATTATCAGGTTAAAGAACGAGTGTTATTTAAAACACTGTTCACGATAAACCCAAAAATCAATATCAATTCAATTCCAATTAAATCTCATTTAATTGGTACTCTTCATTAAATCCAAATAAAAAGATTTAATCTTTTCTCAACTGGGTTCAAGAACAGTGTTAGTAAAGACACCATTCACGACAAACCCAAATCACATTCGATATTCAATACAAGGCTCTGAATAGAAAATATATCGGCTTATATTCAATATCGAATTCTACGACTAACAAATGTCGTATTGGAAATAACGATATAAATATATATCTTTCAAATTTCCGTTACAACACCTGTATAATCACGAATTCCAACATCGAAATATTCCGAAGACAATTTCGATCCCAATCCACTCCAATGCAATCATTGGAAATTTTGGTTATTTTTAAAACTCTTTTTCAAATTCAATTTATTTACTTAAAAATAAATAGAATTATATTCCTAGCTCAAAACTAGTTCATTTCGATAAAAATCTATTTTTATCTTTTCAAATATGGAGTTTTTCATCCCAAATCTTCACAAATCATTTCTTATGATTTTACACAAATTATTACTATTTTTAATAATTTTATCAAGGCCCGTACAGTCGATTTCCACCAATGGCCATCGAACTGCACTTACAGCGACCTTTTTCAAATTTGATTTGGACATAATTCCAAATCCAACCGTTAGATTTCAAATTTCTAACATTCGCTAGAAAGCTCTTTTCGATACGAACCCAACGGTTCCGGTTTTAGGAGAATCCGACGGTCGGATCTCCCGTAATGTCCGTTTGAAATAAATGGTCGAAATTCACGAACTGCCGCGGCGCGGCGCGTTCTATTCAGGCCATTATATTATATATATAATATATATTTCGTCGATTTCAATTCAAAACGAATTATATAAATAGTTTTAATATTCGTTTCAAAATCTATTTCAACTTCCATTTCAATTCAAAGCAAAATTGAATTCTTCTTTATAAATTCGTTTTAAAATTCATTTCTATTCAATTCAAATTTCAATTCAATTTGAATTCATTTCAATTCGCTTTCAATTCAATTTGAATTCGTTTTCAATTCAATTCATTTCGAAATCGTTTTCAATTCATTTCATTTCGAAATCGTTTTCAATTCATTTCATTTCGAAATCGTTTTCAATTCAATTCATTTCGAAATCGTTTTCAATTCAATTTATTTCGAAATCGTTTTCAATTCAATTCATTTCGAAATCGTTTTCAATTCAATTCCAATTCAATTCATTTCAAAATGAATAAAATCGATATAAATATCGTTCACGTCAAAATGGCGTCGATCTAATCAACACGGCTTCATATATTGATATTTTCAAATATTCCATTTCGAATATTTCTATTTCAAATATTTCTATTTTAAAACTGGAATGAGGCCCAATCAATTACCATATAAAGTTAATTATATGGATTTTCATACAACACATGTATATAATAGCATGGAAAAATAATCAACCATCAACCAAAGTGCACTACACTGTATAAGCATCAAATATAGATATCCAACGCTTAAAACAGTCTGTCAATCAACCGATCGACATATTCAATCAATCGGGATGAGTGAACTTCAAATTTCATCCCAACACCCGTGTGGGGTTTCAAACAATCAAACACAGATTTTATTTGTGCAACTGGGCGATGTGTAAAATTTATCGACCCAATCAATGTCCTTCAAATAGGTGTACATAAACAAACCGTCCGGTTTGTAAACGAATATTTATTTATTCACATTCACGTCAAAAATTATATTTTTAACGATAAAACATTTTATTTCAACCTATGAATTTCTATTCAATTCATTTACACAATAAAATGATATTTTTATTTTCTAACATATTTTAGAAAATTTCGGCGGCATAACGGCACGATACTAGAAACGGGACGAGGCCTAGCCTTATCCCCGGTCTAGTGAAGGCCCACGCCATTCACACATCAATCAAATCAATTTCATCTCACCAAACAATTCAATTCAAACAAATAATTCAACTAATCTATGCAACCAAACAAACAAGTCCATGGTCTGTGGACGATTGTGTCGGGTGCTACTAAGCACCGTCTGCATCCTAGTATATATATATAACTAGAAAATTTAAATTGAAAGGTGAGAAGTTCTCACATATAGCTATCCTAGCTCCACGGCTCTTCATTTGCAGAAGCCTTCGTCGTTTCGCCTTTTTGTCACCTTCGTTGCTGCTTTCACTACATACGTAAAAATCACATTTTTACCTTGCTATTTAATATATAAAAATCGAATTTTTACTTCGATGTTCAATATATAAAAATCATATTTTTACTTCGATGTTCAATATATATAAAAATCATATTTTTACTTTGATGTTCAATATATAAAAATCATATTTTTACTTCGATGTTCAATATATAAAAATCATATTTTTACTTCGATGTTCAATATATAAAAATCATATTTTTACTTCGATGTTCAATATATAAAAATCATATTTTTACTTCGATGTTCAATATATAAAAATCATATTTTTACTTTGATGTTCAATATATAAAAATCATATTTTTCTATCGAAGTTCAATATATAAAAATTCTATTTTTCTATCGAAGTTCAATATATAAAAATTCTATTTTTCTATCGAAGTTCAATATATAAAAATTCTATTTTTCTATCGAAGTTCAATATATAAAAATTCTATTTTTCTATCGAAGTTCAATATATAAAAATCCTATTTTTCCTATTTAAAGTTCAAATCTTTTTCCATTCTAAAGCTCAAACCTTTTCCTTTTTAAAGTTTAAACCTTTTCCTTTTTAAAGTAAAATCAGAATTCTCCTTTAAAAAAAATCAGATTTATAATCTTTTAAAAAAAATCAGTTTTTAAAAATTCTTTTTAAATCGGTTTTTATATCATATAAAAATCCAGTTATTAAATCTTTAAATCAGTTTATAATTTCTAAAAAAAACAGTTTATAATTTCTAAAAAAAACAGTTTTCATATTCTCTAAAAATCAGTTTTCATATTCTCTAAAAATCAGTTTTCATATAAAATAAAAAACACAGTTTAAAGTAAATAATAAAAAAAAACAGTTTAGGAACTTACAGGGGGGGGCTCGTCGGCGGCTCGGAGGGGGTCTGGGCGGTGAGGGGAGGTGGCGGAAGTGGCTGCTGGCGGTGGCGAGGCTGGGTGGTCGGCGATGCAAGCTGGAGGCGCTAGGGTTTGGCTTTGGGGGTTCGCGTCTTGGGGAGAAGAAGGGGGCGCGGGGGAAAATCGAGGTGCTGGGGGGGTCGGATGGGGTCTGATGGTCGGGGCTCGAGCGGCTACTGGTGGCGTGGCGCGTTGAGCGGTGGAGCGGCGCTCCGCTTCCCTCCTCCTTTTTTTTTTCTTTTTTTTTCTTTTTTTTGTTTCGTTTTGAAAATGAACCGGGGGGGGCGGGGGCCAGAGTGTATATAGAGGGGAGAGAAAGGTTTTTTTGTTTTTTTTATTTAATTATTTATTTATTTTTCCACCAAAAAGCATCTTTTATTTTCGACCACAAAACGAGGCCCACCGCCTGCCGTCCATAGCGTTTCACCCCCATTCCGAACACAATGGGATATGTATCGTCAGCTGATTCGGCTGTTACAATCAGTTTCCGTTAAATTTACATTTAAATCACTATATTGAATATTAAACGTACATTTCAAATTACCGGGGTCACATACTAACTCTATAAATTCCCTAAAAATATTTTCTAGCTTCGTATTGACGATACGGTCCTAACAAAACTAGTTTCGTCGAATTCTGAGACCGTTGGAAAAATGGCCAATCTCCAGTCGATTAAAATCAACTGAAACTGGTCAAACGCGTTTTCCTTTGCCACGCTCACATATTGATTCGAAAAATTATGAAATTTGAAACCTAGCAATAACTTAACATCACGGACCCAACAAAACTGGTTTCGTCGAAATCCGAGGTCGTTTGCAAAATGTCCATTTTTAAGGGCCTGAATTCCATAGCGACTATTCAGAATTTTCAACTGGACATATCTTTTGATTCCCGCTACGAACTTTTGATTTTTCGGATTCGTTGGAAAGATATTCACTATTAGATTCCATTATTTTTGGTTTCACTAAAATCCGGATTGTTTTGCACCCGGTACATTCAATTAAAGTTTGAAATCGAATTATCGAACTACCGCGCCATTTTCAATTCTATTTATAATTATATATAAATATTTATATTCGAACAACGACGCGTATAATATATACGTTCGAATTATATTCGAAATAAATTTCTCGTCGATATTATTTAAAATAATTCATTTTAAATAATCAAAATTCGCTAAAATCGCCAAAATAAAAATTTTAAACTGGCCCAGATTTTCCGGGTTGTTACAAAATGGTGTGGCATAGTCGTAAATATTGGTGTGAATGTATAGTTGTACATATTTCGAACGTCATGAGCCTTGTCGTTCAAATGATCTCCTCTTTATTTGTGTCCCATGACTTGCTCTAATACATGTGGCTTACGGCATGGGTATCACGACATGCTTAACATGGACCAAACGATTTAACTATTTGTGCCAGTTTTCTTTGTGTAATCTGTTAATGAGGCCCATGTGTCCATGAGTTGGCATCCATTCTTTATATTAGTGATGTCTAGATAGTTTCATTTTGCACATTCATGTTTATTCTTCAAATGATCCAGGCTCTCACCTCCAGGAAGCTATGTGTACTCTATGATATGGGCACATTTGTTTCCACCTTAGCTAACATTGCAATTATGTATGCTCATATACCCTACTGCATGGAAGAATAAGAACGACATAGCAATGTGATTAATACAACATGAGTAGAATGCTTGCTACTGACGACATGCTTTAATACACCATCAAGCCACGACCGACGACATGCTTAAAGGTCTTAACGCCATAGCTGTCTTTCTTAGAATTATGTGAACCAAAGTCCGCTCAGTATTTTACGTTACTAACTTGCCACATTTCATGCAAGGTCCAAGAATAACGACTTGAATCCAATATGTGCCCAGCGCCATGCTTATCTTTAACAACATAAACATTTCTTGCAATATGACTTATACATGCGGCGTCTTGGGAACGTCATGCACTCTAGCGGGCTGGTTTTGAACTATGCCTTGATCTTTATATATATAACGAATTGAACATACATGCAACATCTCCCGTGACTTAATGAAATACAGTTGTCGTGTGACACGTGGTATGGATGCAACGACATGCAACTTGGTTTGTGGAGAGCTAATTATGACTTCAATATATGGGATCAGACGTTATCTATAATATTCCCACATCTTCATTCTTATCTCAATGAGTATAGCTGTGCACCTAACGTCATAGTTTACTCATACAACATGGTTCATATATTAGCGGACGACATGCTTCCTGTGCCATGGGCCCATGAGGACTTGAGCAACATGATTATCGTACAGTCCCGTACCAACGAGATGAATTAAAACCCCCTCCCATGGCATGATGCGGTATTTTTTTATAACGACATGAATGGAGCATATGTTATGACCTGCTTGCTGCACGCGGTCTTAAACAAAATGATTTCCAGATGCCATGCCTTCCAACCATTGAATTTATGGCATGACTTTAAATATAACATGTCACGTCCTTTGAATCAGAACGATGCTGTAATGACCCGGACTTTTTACACATCGAAAACACATATATAAAGTGATCGTAAGTACGTATGTGAAAATACGAGTTAAAATTTCAAATTTCTAATACACGTTAAAATTTTATATAGCATTTTTTTTTAATGCCATTTTTCACTTGTGTTTATTCTTTTAGAAAAGGATTTCAAAAAGCCTTACATTTTAAGTAAAGTTTGGTTTTACAACAAATACATTATTTTGCCAAGAAGCTTGTTGAAAACACATTTCATCGACAAAAGCAAGATTTACAAAACATGCATGTTTCATAAAAACATTAAAACATGAATACCCATTTACTTGCAAACATGATTTCATAGACAAACATACACCTACACCTAGGTTGCAACTACACAAGAGAAAGCCTAGACTAGGGACTACTCTGGGACAATGATTTGAAAGCATTTGAACACTTGCACATGGCAATGTTCCTTGTTTCAACATTTTCAATTTTTAAATCTTTTCATGTTATTTTCTGAAAATTTCTCCTTTATGTTCCCAAAAGCACTTGCATTTTTGTCATATATATGTACTAGAAGCCACCAAAAACTTGTACAAATAAACATAGTTCATCACTACCCTAGTCAAGCCTAAAGAAATGTTTTTTTTCAAGTGTTCTTTGCACAAACAAGTACTAGCCATGAGCTAAAAACTGTGCAGAAAATTTCAGAGTTTGTTTGCCTTGAATGCCAAGGTATTTGTATTATATAATTTTTGTAAAATCAGCATACTTTGCATAAGGAAAGGGGAAGCTAAAACCATGTGAAACTGAGCATAGTTGGGTACTATAAGGGGTTCTATTTTTGGGCTAAGTCCTAGGATAGATTTAGAAAATGACATGTAATGAAAGAAGCATTTAATTTGATGGTTCATAGTCCTCCAATAAGAGTCCTTGCGCAGGAAAATATTTCACATAAAGTGGCTGCTAAGGCCATGTGAAGTCATAGGATTTTGTGTTAATTGTGTGAGAGAAATATTTTTTTTAAAAGTGGTCTTCCAAATAGCTTGCAAAAACTGAAAAACTGTTTCCTTGTCCCCCTTCATTCAAGAACAGCATTTAATGCTTCAAATTTTTAATGATTTTCCACTACTATATAAGGACCATAACATGAACACTTTCATCCACATTCTCAAACACTTTCAAGTTAAAGTTAGTAGAAGAAAGTCAGAGCAATTCTAGGGGAAAAAGGTGAGTAAACTTTTTAAACAAAACTTTACTGTTCTTTCCTCATGATGTAAAGTAGAATCTTGTTTGTATTGTGTTCATGGAAAAAGGTTATGCTCTGTTGCATATTGATCTGATCAACCATTTGCTGTTTGCCACCTAACTTAAATGCTAATAAGTTAGAAACTGTTTTGTACTGTGTGACACCATGCTTTGTTTTCCTTGTTTGAAACCATGAACCATGCCAAGGCCGATCTGTTAGCTATGTTAGGATTTAGATTTAGATTGTATTATGTTTTCAACATCCAGTTTAGTAGCTTAGGATGTTTTAAACATGGAAAAATCTGTTCAAAGAAACATCTGTATTTAAAATCCAGAACACAGTATACACACCCAAAACTCTCTGGTTGATGGAAATTTAAAAACTGTTTTTAATTCAAATCAAATACATGGATTGAATCACTGTAGGAAATAATGATTTTGAAAGAAATTTCGTGATTTTTAATATCCTGGATCGACGGGGATTGATGGGTGATCAGAAAATGAAAACTGGCCAAATCCCGTCCATCAAATCAACTTGAACTCGAGTGCGTGATGTTGGAGCTTCATCAGGGGCCATTGAATCATGGAAAAATACTAGCAGATTTTTCCTATGTATGGATTGGAAGAAATCGAAAGAAGTAGGGTTTTTGAATAGCTTATGGGTTCGGTTTTTCCTCTTCGAACTGTGCTTCGTCGGAGCAATGAGGGATGTGCGGTCAGGGGGGGTTCGGTGCGCCTGGGTCTGGTGATGACGTGGTGGTGAGGCGGTGGTGTCTCGCGGCCCTGACGTAGCACAACAGTGGGTTTCTTCGATGATGACAGTTTCGGGATTTTGTGGTGACACGGTGATTTTGAGTTCAACGACGAACGGGGGCTGGTGGACATTGGCAACACAATCAGTGGTGGAGAGAGAGTTTGTGGAGCCGGTCACTGGGGAGTAGCGTCGCCGGAATTCTGTGTGCACGTGCACAGGATCGGGGAGGAGCAAATTAAGGGTGGTACTGTGTTTTTGCTTGATCGGGCAAGGATCCGCGTATGATTTGAACGTGGTACTTCGGGGTTTAACTAGAGGGTGGTACTTTGTTCTTTTCAATTACAACTTACTTTGATTTTACCCTTAAACCTGATACTTGGATTTCAACTTGGACGTGGTATCCGGTATTGGCTAAAACAAGAATCATAGGATGTTGAAAGTGGTATTTTTAAAGGCTTGGTACTTTAGTGATGAAGGGTTTTACTTTAGTTAATGTGAAAGTGCAAGTTTAAATATAAATTATATTGGGAATAAAGGAAGTAAAGTATAATAAGATTTTTACTTAGTTTTATTTAAGTTCTGAAAAATTAATAATAGTATAATTTGAAATATAATAAACAAAGTTGAAATATATAAAGTATAAAACATAAATTTATTTAATTTATGAATAATCAGGTTAAAGAAATACTTAGGAGAAATAAGTTTCTGAAGATAAATAAAATAAGAATTTATTTTTAGAAGTGATGAACAGAACGGAGGAAAGGACCGTGTGCGACGCACACACTAAAATTTGCCGTTTCGAAAAGATGATCAATGCATCATATATTGACAAGATGATCATGAACTGTTTGGTTTGACTGTAACCGTATATATAGATTTGATTATAATCCTGTTAGAATTATAATTTAAAGTAGAAAATGTTCGTTAATCATTTCAAGGAGTCCGGATGTACATTCCACTTTGAAGTGATTACACGTACGCGTCAGAGATATTAAAGACGATGATCGTAAACGATATCTTTGGTCTGTTCAGTCCCAGACCAGACCTGAATGGACGAGCGTCTGACAGCGTATATCAGTCAGATTCTACACATCGAATTTACGTAAGTATATTACGTTGGTGGCGGAGGAATTCGTTTCTCTTAGCTTTATTGCCCGTGATATATTTGGGAAATCGTATGAGTATTTCTGACGGGTAGGACGATGTGGCATTCAAAGGAATGAACCAGTGATGATAAAGAAGACGAGTCTAGCCTCAAGCCTCACACCCAGGAAATGACAAAAAATCGGGCTGGCAGCATGGCTATGTGGGTCGCTCCCATTAGGGTGTAGTATCACCTATCTAGAGAAATTCTTATTGTTTCTAAATCTATCGATTCTGCCCATTCGGGGATGGTTGCCGTACACAACTATCGGTGATATACATTCGATACACTCAAGCGAAATGAGTGGTCGGTCATGTGAGGGCCGGGTTGCAAGAAGTTCTTGTTGAACCCAGATGTATTTGCCTCTAGAGATACATCAGCAGAAGGTGGACCCATACCTTGTCAAGTTGGAAAAATCAATTTCCATAAGCGCCAAGCGTGTTTTGTTTGTATACTATATTGGGAAATGTGAGATGCAAGCATTTTCCTAGATTCTAAATTATTTATGGAAAGTCAAATAAACATTTTGATAATGTCTGATTCAAAGGATACAAAAGTATTTTGATCTCTTAAAGGGAAACCGTCCAGTATTCACGACACGGTCCTATGAGATGTTTTCTTAAACTGTTTTAATTGTTTACTCATACCAGTCCCCTGACTGACCCGGAGTTTATTTTTCTGTGTTTCCCTTAAACTCTTGGGTATTCATAACGCTTGTTATGAATAGACAAGTGAATCAGGATTCGATGGAACTTGTGAAGCTGGAATGAAGGTTTTTGTTGTGTGATGGTCCACCTATCTACTGTTTAATTAAGTCTATCAATTGATCACCTATGATTTGTATAATTACTGATGTACTATGAAGGAGTTGTATCACTAGACCTATGTTGCTCTGATGTATTATGTACTGTTGTGTAACATTATAAAGTATTATCTTTGTGAAATTTCCACTGTGAGATTCTGATGTTCTGTGATTTATCTTCTATCTATTCTTATTTCTTATTAATGGCACAACTTGAGATGTGTTCGAAAGTTGGGTCGTTACAGTTGCCATGACTTTGTAGATGTCTTAGAGAATCATTTCCTAATGCCGTTTGTACTTTTGCTGGTATGAAATGGTTTGGAATAGTCCAGATACCGTCTCTTCATACATAAATAGCGACTTGAGTTGCTCAACACGGTTTACGACATATTACGGATGATATGCCGCGTTCTAGACTAACGACATGAATCATGCCCATTCACCGCTTTGCATAGGAACGATCTTAACCCTGCCTTTTATACTCAGCAACTTTCTCTTGATTAAGGCTAATGTCTTGGCGTTATAATACTCATTGTGGTCTAACTTGTTCCATGCGGCCATTCTTCATAGGATGGACTGACCTATGCCTTAGAAAACATAAATGGCTTTCACTATTCCATGTAAATGATACTCTCCAAGTCGTGCCAACGACTTAAGATCATGTCACAGAGATGTTTTAAGGCCATGTCGCGGGAATAATATACCACATGATTTTAACGGCATGCTGAGATGAAGTGTAGGCGACATGACGCGTCATGAACAATTGCCAACGGTCTGGCACATGTCGTTGCGAGCGACTTAAATGGAGCAGACGACTTAACATCATGTCGCGTGGATGATTGTGGTAGCCATGCCATAGAAATGGCTTGAGTCAATTGTGTCGTGTGTCATCATTCGCCAACACTTCTTAGTTCTGAACCGCGTTTTAAGAACAGGGTTAACACGAATGTAAGCCCGTAACTTTGAATTAACGTACTGGGAGATCCAACCGTCGGATTTCCTGAAACTCGAAGTGTTAAATCCATAGTGAAATAAGATTTCAAATAAAATAAGATTTTTAAGATCCAACGGTTTGTTTTTAAATTATGTCCAAATCTGTTTTGCAAAAGGTCGCAATGAATGCAGTTCGATGGCCGAAATTGGAAACCGACTGTAAGGTCCTTAGTAAAAATATTAAAATTATGGATAAATTATGTTAAATCATAATAAATGATTTGGAAAGATTTTGGTTGGAATAATCCAAATTTGAAACGATAAAAGATATTTTTATCTGAATGAACTAGTTAACAGCTAGAGTAAAGAACCAAAAGGAATATGCGATGATTCCTGAGAGTACGGTCTAGTATCACCCGTAAGATCTAACTGGAAATTATTTCATTAGGAGAGTGGTGGGAAGAACCGAAAGTACATCGAATATTCGACTAAGATTAGACGGCGTTTTCTAAAGATAAATGATCCAATGGTTTTAAATTAACAAATTAGATTGTAATTGGTTTTAATATAACCAGAGATTTCCAAAAAATGAATTTGAATGGAAAAAAATCTTCGTTTATTCCGGTATTGGATTCTGTCATTATACGAATATCATTGAGGAATTTGGAAGATATATGTATATATATCATTATTCCAATACGATATCTGTTGGTTTCAGAATTTGATATTAATATGAGTCGATACGATTTCTATTCAAAGCCTTGTATTTAATACTAAATTGGATTTCGTGTTTGTTGTGAATGGTGTTTTTAATAACACTATTCTTAAACCCGGTTGAAAATGGAATTTGAGATTTAAGTCTTTTAATTAAGATTTAATGAAGTTTTCCGATTTAATACATTAAATTGGAATTAAATGGAAGATTGATTTTGGGTTTATTGTGAACGGTGTTTTAAAAGACATTTGTTCTTCAACACAGTTAAAGACAAGATTAATTTCCTGAAGTTGAATAATCATTAACTAATGATTTATGAGATTAAAACTGAATCGGAGTTTTAATGAATCATTAATTTGATCATAAATGTAATGAAAAAGTGGTAATTAAGTTTACGGAAACATGATGGGTGTTAAATATGGAAGACAACCAGTTTTGCTCCATAGGATGGATAGGTTAGGATTGGGGGTAAGGATAAAATATTATTTTTTGTGTAAGATCTGTTTACCCCGATAAGGTTTATAAATCCTGAAGCACAAAAAATGTTATAAAATCTTTTGATTTCCTAAGAATGATTTAAGCGATATGTTTAATTGATATAAATCTTTGATTTATGGGGTTAATTCCCATGTAATGAATATTTGAATAAAATAATATTCTGGATTGGAATGAGGTCGTTGGTATGTTTATATATCACTTGATTTCAAAGGTGAGCGAGTTATTTGTAAAGACCGAGATTAACTCATTCGGAATAACTGTTACGACGATTAAAAGTCGAAGATGTGAAGATGGTAGTCGATGACCGGAGAAGTTTACATTGTTTGGGTATTGCTGATGTCTCAATTGGGCTGTACACCCAAGACGAGGTAACAAGTGGTGATTGTCCAGACATACTTGGAGATCGACCAGATATGCGAAGGCTTCTCTCCTGTATTGGACATATAGGACAAGGAATAAGGGGCCTCTAGTTTCGTTCAGACCCAGAATAGACTTGCAAATGGATTATGTGTTTGACATTGTATTTTATTTTGTATCAATTGATCTCTACTTAATATATATATCTGTTTGGTAGCGGAGAATTTATTCTCTTAGCTTAACACCCTTCTCTAAGTCTTACGATCTTGGAGATTATATATTTGTGGATATCAGTTGTATGGTATGAATTGACAATTTGGCATGCCAAGATGCATGGATCAAATCTTTTGTTGAAAACCAGAGCTTTCTGAATGATGATCAAATCATGGCTTATATAGCGTAGCTTTGTGTTATGGCGTTAATTAGCAAGCTTCACTTCCCGGTATGAGTCAAAAACAGGATGAAGGACCATAGGTAGGACATGCGTTTCTTTCTAGCTAGAAGTGATGCCATGGTATGGAGCCCAGGCAATTTACGTATGTGGATGTTGGGATCGAGGTGCCTCGAATGTGGCCGCATAAGTCTATGGTGATCGACGTACTGACTAAGAGGTCCGACAGGACCAGGAAAAGTATTGCTCAGGTAATGCTAATAAGTGACGTATTGCTGACCGGCCCTGCCTCTCTAAAGGGATAGGTAGTTCCCTGGGACATTTTGCTAGAGATGTTCCGAAATTCGGTAAGGAATATCCCTTCCCTCAGCTCATGATGGAAACCCAATTTCGAATACGCCATTTTACTATTTTAGTTGTATACTTACGGCGACAGAATATGATACGGTATTATGCCATATAAGATTGATACATTTATATTCGAAATTGTTTTCTACACTATGCACCTATAATGATAATAAAGAAATTTCACGTATCATGCATATTTGGCTATTATAAGGTAAAACTCTATCTTCTGGCTTGCGCTTGCATTGTGTGATGGGGCCGGAGTCTTATAATAGCTTCATTTTTCAAAAAGCATTGTGTTGTTTTGCTTTAAGTTGTTATTCATGTGGAGGAAACCCATTCCATGTTATATGGTGTAGTTCCGTGATATACCCAACTTTTACATAAAGTTAATAACTGTTTTTAGTTCTCACACCAGTCCCATGATTGACTTGGAGTTTATTGTTTTTCACCTAAACTCTGGGTGCCTACATTTTCCATACAACAAGCTAATAGTCTGGGTTTTGCAGATATTTTTAAAAAAGAATCTTGGATTTTTGTTGGAGCTATGCTCTGGATTATTTGGAGTCCTCCGTTGTTTGTGTTTATGTATATTTTTGTTTTCACTGCATTGTAATTTATTAATCTCTGATATTTTTCGTTGTGTATCGATTATCTGTAATCTGGTATATTCTTGTACTTTGATGTAATATTGTTGTAATAGCAATGGAATTTTCTTTTTTTTTATGTTCGGATGTGTCATAATCTCATAACAATAGAAGGATTTCTGACTTTTGGATCGGACCTGTGTGGTTTACGGTTGATTCGAAGGGTTGGAATTTTCGGGTTGTTTCAACACCTATAAATTCAGTTTTCGAATGCAAAGTTGGTACGAAGTGGTTTTGGATCCAGTTCCAATCTCGGTTCCTCGAATTAAGACGTTACTAGTTAAAAGGGATATTTATCCATAGCCGGTTCTTTAACTATCAAACAAAATAGTATAGTTAAGTACATCAGCAGCACATGCCATTTTAATTGAAACTATTTATTAAAATCATTTCATTTGTTCTTAAAAACTTATCCCAACGGGATAAGTATATTCACAAATCTCTTGTTTTTGTTACTTTTGAAAACGATAGCTATACAATATCTCTTTAGAATAGGCATATTGACCAACTCTTCCCATTTTTAGTACTTAGAAAATAATTCTATATACATGACCAAATGGTATAAGTATAAGAACTCATTATATCTAAGCCGAACAATATCATGTGGTAAAAACAATAAACAGCTTTATTTAATTTATAATCTCTGCTATTCAAAGTTTATAATATCTTTTATGGAAATAATAATTTGATTTCAAACATCTACTCTCATTTAAAACTTGTATCGTCTCTTGGATAACAATGAAATAATTCAAGTTGGGGTATTTTATTTACCTCATAGACCTTGACTCAACAACATTCTTATCTTTAAGATAAATAGAAATTCATTAACACAAACCTAATATTCAGTAAATGCTATAATAATTTCCATTTATTAGGGATTGCGGAATGGATCGTTAAGGCAAAACAAACACTAGTGGGGGTGAATAGTGTTTTCAAGAATTTAAACTAAATCTAAAACTTATGTGATAAAGTATATGAATCAAACACCACATAAACAATCATAGACATAGAATCAAACACATATGCAAAATAAATAGAAATAAAAATGCAAAAAAGGAAAGAACACATTGGAATTTATACAGGTTCGGATTGCTCCAACATCCAGTCCCACGCAATGCTGGACTGCGCAGAGTTTTATTACTATATCAAGACTCAATTACAACCTCCTTGATTTCATGGTTACAAGCAATACCACCGATTCCATCCTTAATTTCACGGCTACAAGGGATACCACCAATTACCCCAAATACAACCCAAACAATTACAAATATACTTATAACTCTTCAATAGCATTTGATTCAGAGAGTAATGAGTAGAGAGTGCAAAGAGAAGAAGTTTGATCAAAATGGAATTGAATTCGTGTAAGAACCCGTAACTTCCCCGGTAAGGAAAGAGCGGATACTTCGAGAACAACACACAAAAGAACGCAAACAGAAGAACATTTCATTCCTTATTACAACTATTCCGTCAAATTACAAGAATATACAGAGTATAAATCAATATTATACATTTTAAAATATCAGAGATTACAATACATTACATAGCAGTGGAAAATAATACAATACACAACTAGAAGTAATACACGGATACAGAGCTTTCCGAGTAACGTTCAAGCTGTAAATCAGGATCCTGTGAATATGAATCTGCAAAACCAAAACTACTAGCTGACCATGTCAAAATAACGGCACCCAGAGTTTAGGTTAAAACAATAAACTCCAGGTCAGTCATGCGACTGGTGTGAGAACTAAAACAGTTATTAATCTTTATTTTAAAGTTAGGTAAATCAAGGGACCACCCCGTATAACACGGAACGGGTTTCCTCCCAAGAATACCAGTGCATAAAACAAACAGCGCAATGCTAAATAAAGAAAAATGAAGCTATTATAAGACCCAAGTCCCATCACACAATGCAGCACAAGCCGGAGGATAGGGTTTTTATCTTATAATAGCCAAAGAATGATTGGTACGCTAAATTTCATGTTTTAATTCTTAATCAGACTCCAACCGTAAATTAGTAAGAGAACGATTCCCTAAGTATTAACCCCGAAGGACGAAACCAACATCAGACTAATACCCAGGAAGCCACCCATCTTAACTCATTTCCAGTTAGTTTCTGATTTTATATACAATCATAAATATCAATCATAGGCGGCATGGGTACCATATATCATGTCGCCATACTAGGCTCTACAATCAAAACCGCAAAGTCACGTATTTGGAAATTGGATTTCCATCTATGAACCGAGGCAAGGGATCGCCCTCTACCGAATTCGAGACAATCTAGCCCATGTCTCAGGATCAGAACGTATCAACCCCTTAGATCGTCAGGGTCGGTCCACAAGGAGTGGATTATTATGCCTGAACAATACGTCTCCCCGCCCTATGGGGCGTAAATGAGCCAACGAATGACTCCATCGGCTTCACATAGCCACTGATATATCCGAGGCACCTCGCAACAGCAACAACCACACAAGTCAAACTCGTCAGGGCATGTAAAACCACTGACGCCACTTCTAACTAGAAGGAAACTCATGCCCTCCTTGAGGTCCTCTCCCATTTCTGGTTCACAACAGGGGTGTGAGGCTCGCGAATTAACGCTACAGAAAGCTGTGCCACACAGGCTGTGCTTTGATCATCAACCACAAGACTCTGCTTTTCAACAGAAGCCTTGATCATTTGCATCTTAGCATGCCACACAGGAAAACCACTCCATGCAATCAATATCTATCAATCACACAGAATGGTATCCAATGTCAGACACACAGTCCATTTACAAGTCCGTTCTGGGTCTGAACGAAACCGGAGGCACCTTGTACCGTGCATATCCATCGATCTCCAAGTACGTCTGGACGATCACCAACTAATTCCCTACTCTTGGGTGTACGGCCCAATCAAGATCATCATTAATTATCCAAACGACATGACGACCTTCGGTCTTCGACCACCGTCTTCATCTTCGACTTATCGTCGTATCAGTTATTCAGAATGGGATAAACCCGGTCTTTCTGAATAACTCGCGTATATAATAAACAAGTGTTACACAAACACAACATACGCCTCATTCCAATTCATCAGTCACTAACCGTAAATTAGTAAGGGAACAATTCCCCAAATATTAACCCCGAAGGCCGAAACCAACATCAGATTAATACCCAGGAAACCATTCAACTTAACTAATCTCCAGTCAAGGTCCAACGACTGACGTCCCCAGCTAATTACCCCCATTCTGAACACAATGGGATATGTTTCGTAAGCCAATTCGGCTGGTACGATCAGTTTCCGTTCAAATTAACATTTAAATCCTTATATTGATTTTAAACTACATTTCAATTTACCAGGGCCACATACTAACTCTAAAAATTCCCGAAAAATATTATCTAGATTTGTATTGACGATACGGTCCTAACAAAACTAATTTCGTCGAATTCTGAGACCGTTTGAAAAATGGCCATTTTCCAGTCGTTCAAAATCGACTAAAACTGGTCAAACGCGTTTTCCTTCGCTACGCTCATATATTGATTCGAAAAATTATGAATTTTGGAATTTAGCAATAACCTGATATCACGGATCCAACAAAATTGGTTTCGTCGAAAACCGAGGTCGCTTGCAAAAATTCCGTTTTTAAGGGCCTGAATTCCATAACGACTATTCAGAATTTTCAACTAGACATATCTTTTGATTCCCGCTATGAAATTTCAATTTTTCGGATTCGTTGGAAAGACATTCTCAAATAGATTCAAATATTTTTGGTTTCACTAAAATCCGATTTATTTTGAATCATGTACATTCATTTGAAATTTGAAATTGAATTATCGAACTACCGTGCCATTTTCAATTTCTTTTACGTATATAAATAAATATTTATATTCTAACGACGACGTATATAAATATATACGTTCTAATTCTATTCAAAATAAATTTTTCGACGTTATTATTTAAAATAATTCATTTTAAATAATCAAAATGCACTAAAATTGCCAAAATAAATTTTTTAAATTGGCTCGGATTTCCGGGTTATTACAATCTCCCCCACTTAAAACTTTTCGTCCCCGAAAAGGAACGAAGCCAAAAGTTGTTTCACATATCAACTCAACTTTCATTATTTTCTTTACGGCTTAAGTTCTTCAACTTTTCAGTTTCTAAGAACTTTTCAAATTTTTCAAAAATTTGGCTAACATCCTAAATTTTCGAAAAATTTCGCCATAACCTTCCCTGCACCGGGGACTTCGGGATATTTCATATAGCCTCCCACGGCCTTCTTCAATCCAAAAGAAAAAGAAAAAGCCAAGCGGCTAGCCGATCGGCTCATAAAATCATCATCACCCAAACAAAACAATAAATTATGGTAAACATGTACCTATTTGTCGGGCAAACAATTTTATTCTCGGCTCTAGCCTCCTTGCAATGACCTGTTCAATGTAAGTACATGTATATGCAAGCAGATGCGACAAATTTTCAATACAACTCACTATTTGATACAATTGGGCTAAATGGTCCAAATTTTAGTTAATCAAACAATAATCAAACAACACAATCAACAATCAATTAGTTGATTAGCTTTTCAAATTCATAACTTTGATACATAGTCTAAAAATCAGATTTTTGATGCCAAATCACAACGATAAGCCCTATCTAATTTTGGTTCTCACACCAGCCAATAGGAAATATATAGAAATCCCACTTTCGAAACTCGAACATGAATACTGATGATGCGATTGCTATAGCGATCATTAGAACCATCTTCGGGCGACTAGAGTGTGATTCTATATCTATCCAGTATATTAAAACTTCGAATACACGTGGATCAGACGTATATGTAAAATCTTTATATACTGGACTATCCAAATCCAATACAAATAAATATTCAAATACATATAAAACGATTTAAATTTCAAAACAAAATTTGTTTTCATTTTCAAAAATGTACTCTTCACACTCGTTCCAGGATACTACTAATCCCATCTCTAACGAGTCATTCCCATTGGATATTACTAATCCAATATCTGATAAATTCTTTCGTATGGTTCTAATGTGTCTTGTTCTCTAAGCTTTGTAAACCAAAGCTCTGATACCAAATGTAAGAACCCGTAACTTCCCCGGTAAGGAAAGAGCGAATACTTCGAGAACAATACACAAAAGAACGCAAACAGAAGAACATTTCATTGCTTATTACAACTATTCCATCAGATTACAAGAATATACAGAGTATAAATCAATATTACACATTTTAAAATATCAGAGATTACAATACATTACATAGCAGCGGAAAATAATACAATACACAACTAGAAGTAATACATGGATACAGAGCTTTCCGAGTATCGTTCCAGCTGTAAATCAGGATCCTGTGAATATGAATCTGCAAAACCAAAACTACTAGTTGCCCGTGTCAAAATAAGGGAACCCAGAGTTAAGGTTAAAACAATAAACTCCAGGTCAGTCATGTGACTGGTGAGAACTAAAACAGTTATTAATCTTTATTTTAAAGTTAGGTAAATCAAGGGACCACGCCGTATAACATGGAACTGGTTTCCTCCTAAGAATACCAGTGCATAAAACAAACAGTGCAATGCTAAATAAAGAAAAATGAAGCTATTATAAGACCCAGGTCCCATCACACAATGAAACGCAAGCCGGAGGATAGGATTTTACCTTATAATAGCCAAAGAATGTTTGGTACGCTAAATTTCATGTTTTAATTCTTAATCAGACTCCAATCGTAAATTAGTAAGAGAACGATTCCCTAAGTATTAACCCCGAAGGCGAAACTAGCATCAGACTAATACCAAGGAAGCCACCATCTTAGCTCGTTTCCAATTAGTTTCTGATTTTATATACAATCATAAATATCAATCATAGGCGGCATGGGTACCATATATCATGTCTCCATACTAGGCTCTACAATCAAAACTGCAAAGTCACGTATTTAGAAATTGCATTTCCATCTATGAACCAAGGCAAGGGATCGTCCTCTACCGAATTCGAGACAATCTAGCCCATGTCTCAGGATCAAAACGCATCAACCCCTTAGATCGTCAGGGCCAGTCCACACGGAGTGGATTATTATGCCTGAACAATACGTCTCCCCGCCTTATGGGGCGTAAATGAGCCAACGAACGACTCCATCGGCTTCACATAGCCACCGATATATCCAAGGCGCCTCGCAACAGCGACAACCATATAAGTCAAACTCGTCAGGGCATGTAAAACCACTGACGCCACTTCTAACTAGAAGGAAACGCATGCCCTCCCTGAGGTCCTCTCCCGTTTCGGGTTCACAACCGGGGTGTGAGGCTCGCGAATTAACGCTACACAAAGATGTGCCACACAGGCTGTGCTTTGATCATCAACCACAAGACTATGCTTTTCAACAGAAGCCTTGATCATTTGCATCTTAGCATGCCACACAGGCAAACCACTCCATGCAACCGATATCTATCAATCAAACAGAATGATATCCAATGTCAGACACACAGTCCATTTACAAGTCCGTTCTGGGTCTAAACGAAACCGGAGGCACCTTGTACCTCACATATCCATCGATCTCCAAGTACGTCTGGACGATCACCAACTGATTCCCTCCTCTTAGGTGTACGGCCCAATCAAGATCATCAGTAATTATCCAAACGACGTGAAGACCTCAGGTCTTCGACCACCGTCTTCATCTTCGACTTATCGTCGTATCAGTTATTCAGAATTGGATAAACCCGGTCTTTCTGAATAACTCGCGTATATAATAAACAAGTGTTACACAAACACAACATATGCCTCATTCCAATTCATCAGTCACTAACCATAAATTAGTAAGGGAACAATTCCCCAAATATTAACCCCGAAGGCCGAAACCAACATCAGATCAATACCTAGGAAACCATTCAACTTAACTAATCTCCTGTCAAGGTCCAACGATTGACATCGCTAGCTAATTACCCCCATTCTAAACACAAGGGGTTATGTTTCGTAAGCCAATTCGGCTAGTATGATCAGTTTCCGTTCAAATTAACATTTAACTCCTTATATTGAATTTTAAACGTACATTTCAATTTACCAGGGCCACATACTAACTCTATAAATTTCCGAAAAATATTATTTAGCTTCTTATTGACGATACGGTCCTAACAAAACTAGTTTCATCGAATTCTGAGACCGTTTGAAAAATGGCCATTTTCCAGTCGATCAAAATCGACTAAAACTGGTCAAACGCGTTTTCCTTCGCCACGCTCACATATTGATTCGAAAAATTACGAATTTTGGAATCTAGCAATAACTTGACATCACGGATCCAACAAAAGTGGTTTCATCGAAAACCGAGGTCGTTTGCAAAATTTCCATTTTTAAGGGCCTGAATTCCATAGCGACTATTCAAAATTTTCAACAGGACATATCTTTTGATTCCCGCTATGAAATTTCAATTTTTCAGATTCGTTGGAAAGATATTCTCAAATAGATTCAAATATTTTTGGTTTCACTAAAATCTGATTTATTTTGAATCCTGTACATTCATTTGAAATTTGAAATCAATTTATCGAACTACCGCGCCATTTTTAATTCCTTTTATATATATAAATAAATATTTATATTCTAACGACGACGTATATAAATATATACGTTCTAATTCTATTCAAAATAATTTTTTTGTCATTATTATTTAAAATAATTCATTTTAAATAATCAAAATGCACTAAAATTGCCAAAATAAAAATTTTAAATTGGCTCAGATATCCGGGTTATTGCAATTCGACAGAGTATAAGTGTAAAAATCATAAAAATAATTAAGAATGATGGTGTAATGGAAGAGAGTGAAGTTAGAGAAGAAGAAATGATTAAAAATTTGAATTCAAGCCCTTTTTATAGTGTGTGAAATGTTGCAACACTTCAGAAGCATCACAATTAGTGAAAAGACACTTCCTTTCAAAATCCAAAAAATTATAGTTGTATGTCGACATTTCAATAATTATATGTCTCCACATATCTACCTTTTTTTAATTTTTAAATCATTTTTTAAGTGTTTAAATCAATATTTAAATTCTGGAAATTTCTGAAGTAGAAATAGTTGCTAAAACATTATTTTTCCTGTATAAAAATATAAGAAAATATTATTTAAACATATGATTAAATACTTAATATACATATGTGATATAAAAAATATATATTTATATCATAAACATATATGATATAATTATAAACATATATATAGGAATTATAAAGAAATGTTTATAAACTATATACAAACAAAAGGTTATATGAAGAATCAAATATAAACTTAGTAAAATATATTTAATAAAACTATAAAAATAAAAATACTTATAAATTATGAAATATATTTGAAATCATAAGTTTGAAATTATTTAATCAAAACTTAATAATATAAATAAATATTCTAAAGCGTAAAATCATATACATATGTATAAAGTTATAAGTTTAAAACTATAAAACTATATAAACGTGTGTATATATATATATTAAAACTTTAAACTTATATGTTTGAAATCACAAGTAAAATAATTTGATTAGAATTTGAAAATCAAAAATTTGGAAATTGAAATTTTGAAAAAGAGAATTTGAAAGTTGAAACTTAAAAAAAAAAAATTGAACCTGGAGTGTTATTCAGAGTCTTACATAAACTTGACTCTATTACTATATTTATCTTGAACTCTTGAACTCTTTGAAATATTGAAATCTTGAAAGCTTGATAGCTCTTGAGTCTTGAATTTATCTTGAATTCTGAATCTCTTGAAACTCTAAAACTGTATAGTCTTCGTTACATAAGTCCTATATACAAATCCTGCGTATATAGGTCTATATATTCTAGATAGATATGTTAGTATATATTTTATAATCAATGATAATTGAAATAAGGTTGTTGTCATCAACAATCCATTCTCCAACAATCTCCCCCTTTTTGAAGATGACAACCTTAGTTTATAAAATATCATACCTGTAACAACCCGGAAAATCAGAACCAATTTAAAAATTTTATTTTGGCTATTTCAATGAATTTTGAATAGTTAAATAATTTATTTTAAATAATAACGATTTAAAATTTATTTAAATCAAAGTTATAACGAATATATTTATTTTAATTTTAAAAGGAGTTAGAAATAGTACGATAATTTGAAAATTTGAATCTGAATTTTGACTGAATGTACAGGATTCAAATTAAATCGGATTTTAGTGAAACCAAAAATATTTAAATCTGTTTAAAAATATCTTTCCAACGAATCCGAAAAATCAAAATTTCATAGCGGGAATAAAAAGTTATGGCCTGTTGAATATTCAAAATAGTCGCTATGGAATATAATATAATATATAGCCCGTATAAATGGCCATTATACAGATGACCTCCGTTTTCGACGAAACCATTTTTGTTGGATCCGGAATGTCAAATTATTGCTAAGTTTAATTTTCCATAAATTTTGTTATTAATATGTGAGTGTGGTAAATTAAACTGCGTTCGATAATTTCTGATGAATTTAATTGACTGTTAAAAAGGCCATTTTTCAAACGGTCTCCAAATTCGATAAAATTAATTTGGTTAGGACCGCATCATCAAAACATAGCTAGATATATTTTACGGGAATTTTCGGAGTCCATATGTGGCCCCGGTGAATTTAAATGTACGATAGAATTAAATAAATAAATGATTTAAGTTTTAAATTAAAGAAAACAGGCTAAAAATGATCGATTGGGCTGACGGGATCTGACCCATTTTGTCCGGAACGGGGGCAATTGGGCAGGAACAATTTTTGCTAGGCTAAAATTGGTGCTATTACGGATTAATGGGCTTAAACGGACAATTAAAGGAATTAATATTATTTTATTATTATAAATATAGAATTAGAAACCCTAATAACCTATTACACAGTAGCGCCGCCATCTCCCTCATTCCATGGCCAAAAATCTTCAAAGCTTCCTTCCCCAATAACTCTCCATCCATACAATAAAATTATCCCGTCCTTTAGAGAATATCGTAGAAATTTCTCTCCTCTTTCCATCCATACGGGTTACACCCCTTGAAATTACACTTAGCTCGAGATACATGATGCTAAACCCACGCTGTTTGAACCGCCGCCATCCCTCCTAGCCACGTGCGAGTTCGACGAAGTGGACCCCCCAGGCACGCCTCTCGTAGCCCCTCCGTGTGGCAGTGGCCGATTGGCACCAAACTTCACGTATTGATTGAAAAACTAAAACCTAAAAAAGGGAGGAACCCACGGCCAAAGTCTGTTGAAGGAGGAAGATAGGGTATATTTTTATTATTTAATTAATTTATTTTAAAATATTATCAACGCAAATTAGCTCATAACTAATGCATACGAACTCAGAATTGAATAATTTCGGATTCGTTACGATCGTGAGTCTGAGATCTACACTTCTAGACTAATCAGAACTGATTCGGAGCAGATCAAATTTTGGACAAAATTCAATTCTGAATTGAAATGATTGTGAGAATTTCTATTTTTATAATTAAAAATTTAATTATTTCTCGCTATTTTGAATCCATGTAGTTACGATAGTAAAATCAGATCTGTGATGCTTGGAATTTGAATTTGTTGAATGTTGATTGTTGATCGTGATGCTCATGTTTGTTAGATCTTGTTTGAATCTATAGTTTATTGTTAGATCTCGATTTGAAATAAAAATTTTATTTTTATTTCAGATCTTTGAATATTGATTTGATTTTATTATACAAGTCCCATCTTTTATTTAGATGCATGAAACATGGTTTGCTTAGATTTAGATTAACAATTAAAATACTCATTTTTATTGTTAACATGAATTATTGTTTTGTCAAATTTAGATTAACAATAAAATATTCATTTTTATTGTTAACATGAAATATTGTTTTGTCAAATTTAGATTAACAATAAAATATTCATTTTTATTGTTAACATGAAATATTGTTTTGTCAAATTTAGATTAACAATAAAATATTCATTTTTATTGTTAACATGAAATATTGTTTTGTCAAATTTAGATTAACAATAAAATATTCATTTTTATTGTTGACATGAAATATTATGTAACAACCCTGAATTTTGGGATAATTTTAAAATTTATTTTAAGAAATTTTACCGAGTTTTTGATATTTAAAATAATTTGTTTAAAATAATAATGATTAAAATTGATTTAAATCGAAGTTAGAATGAATAATTTAATTTTAATTATAAAAAGAGCTAGAAATAGCGCGGTAGTTTGAAAAGTCAAACTTAAACTGACTGACCATACAGGATGCAAAATTTAACGGATTTTAGTGAAACCAAAAATATTAGAATCTATTTAAAAATATCTTTCTAACGAATCTGAAAAATTGAAATTTCATAGAGGGAATCAAAAGTTATGCCTAAATTAAAATTTAGAAAGGTTGCTATGAAATTTAGAAAGGTTGCTATGAAATTTACAAAGGTCAAAATGTTACTTTTTGCATACGAAGGAATTTGAACTCGAAACCACTTCCATTGAGTTTAGAATGATGTTTCTGCGTTTAAAAACTATAAACACTTATATATTTAGAGTTTTGAAGATTATTTGTTTAAAAATGTATTTTTAATATTTAATATATACGCCTTGAAAATAGCCATTTTACTAACGACCTCGGTTTTCGACGAAACCACTTTTGTTGGAACCGGAATGTCGAATTATTGCTAGGTTTAATTTTCCAGAATTTTTTGAATTAATATGTGAGCGTGGCAAAAGAAAATGTGTTTTGACCGTTTCTGTTAAATCGGATCGACCAGAAAATGACCATTTTTCAAACAGCCTCGGAATTCGACGAAATTAGTTTTGTTAGGACTGTATCTTCAGAACATAACTAGAAATAATTTTTTTTTGAATTTTTAGAGTCAGTATATGGCCCCAGTAATTTAAAATGTACGTTTGAATTTAATATAAATTGATTTATATTTAAATTTTGAGAAAAACTTATCGTAACAGCCGAATTGGGTTACGAAACATGTCCCATTATGTCCGGAACGGGGGTATTTAGCTGGGGGCGACACTCGTTGGGTTCGATTTGGGGTTAGTAGTGATAAACTAATTAAAATAAAATAAAATACGTTGTAAATACACTATATGTACCGTATAAATACGGTCCTATACGCAACCCTAATACCATTTCAAACCCAGCCACCGTCTCTTTGAATCAATGGCGCTGGACCTCCCATCTTCCTCCCTCCTGTTCTCGAATTTCCCTCAATGATTTCACGAATTCAATACACCATATCGAAGATCTCATCGAGCTCTGTTTATCCAACGGTGGAGATGGTCTGGATCATGGCGTAGCGACGGGAGTTGGGGCTCAAAGCCACAACTTTTGGCTTGGATTTCGAGGCAGGTGGCGGGTGCGAGTGGGGCCCAGGTCTCGGCGCAGGGTGGTGAAGCAGAGGGGGTTGGCGTGGCACAAGTGGATCGGGTCCCGGTGGTTCCGATGGCGTGCAATTCGGGGGCGACGGGGGTGGAAAGTTGGGTTTCTTTGAACGGGGAAGAAGGCCGTAGCCTGGAAGGTGAAAACAAAGGCTTCAGGGCCTAATTATGCAATTAGTTTTTAATTAATTATGTTTAATATTAATTAAGATTATAAAAGTTTAAACTCCGATAACTTTTTCAAACAGAATCGAAATCAAACGACTTCAGTTGCGTTGGACTCGTATTGATCAGATCTACATAATGAAACTAACTAGATCTAAAAACAAGCACTTTGGAAATTCAGCTAATTTTGAATGCGAACAGGAATTCAGTTAAAGCGAGGTGAGATTTCTATATTTTTAAAATTTAAAATTTATTATTTATTCTACTGTGTAATTTATATTTATTCTATATGAAAATCATGTTGATGTTGTGTATATATTATTTCGGTGTTAATGGTTGTATGATTGCGATGTATCGTTGGATGGATTTGTGTGTCTCATGTCTGTTAAATTTAGTTTATAAATAAAATCTCTTTTGTATGTCATATTAGAATAAAGAAATTGTTTTGATAAACAAAATCTCTTTTATTTGTCATATTAGAGTATAGAAATTGGTTTACAAATAAAAATCCCTTTTATTTGTTATTGAAATACTTAGAAAACATCGACATAGGAAATATTCTTTTGTATGACATTGAAACACATAGAAAAGTATAAACCAATAAAATACTCTTTTATATGTTGTTAGTGTACATAGAAAATGTACACACATGAAACACTTCTTTTTATGTTATGAGTATATATTTAGAAAAATGTAATCACTTAAATTATTCATTTGTGTCAAAATATGTTATGGAAACAAGTTTTACACATCTCGTTGAAATAGAATTAGCATTTTCATTGCTAATTTAGCTTAGAAATTTTGACAAATAGACTGTTCTTTTATTTTTTTATAAAAGAAAATGTTTACATATGAAATATTCTTTTATATGTTATTAGGATACATAGAAAGATGTAAACATATGAAATTCTCTTTATATGTTATTAGAATACATGGAAAGATGTAAACAAATAAAATATTCCTTTATTTGTCATTAGAATACATAGGAAATTGTCGTCAAATTAATGTGCCACCTAGTTATGAATTGTTATGTCTAAAAATTTAGATTTCAATAAAAAGTTCATTTTTATTGTTTTCATTAAAACATGGTTTTTGTCCAAATATAGTTATTAAAATGAATGAATTGAAAATGTTTCATTTTTGTCATTGGAAAAAATGAATAGCTAAACATTAAGTAGACAAAAATACTCATTTTGTCTAAATTATAAGAATGAAACAAGATATAGTACTATTATAGTATATTAGAATTGAAATACAAAATAAGCCCTTTTGTTAATTTATGCTAGTTGAAACAAATTATGCAAATTTTGTCAAATATATTAGTTGAGACAAAAATGTACATCTTGTCAAATTAAGATGGTTGAAACAAAAAGGACATTTTTGTTTAATAAAAGAATTAAGCACAAATAGCATTTTTATTAACTAGATTTGTGTTATAACAAATGTTCATTTTGATAAAATGAAATTGTCAACAAAATGGATGTATCACTTTTTATACATTTTGTTGAAATATAATTTATATGCAAATATAGAATTTTTAAGCAAATATAATGATCGTTTTTATTTGCAAATTTACATTAGAAATTATATTTTTATATAAGAATTAGGAAAGTTACATTTTTTTCTTCTCCATATTGTGAATAAGAATTATAAGAAAAATAAATTTTTATGTAATTAAGTAAAAGAAGATAAAGTTCACATTTTATGTAATTAAGTCAACTTCCATGTGAATTAGATTTAAAGTGTAAAATTTACATTTATCATGTAAATTATGATAAAAGAGAATTACATTTTATGTAATCAAGATTTAGAGAAAGAGAATTACATTTTATGTAATTAAGATTTAGAGAAAGAGAATTACATTTTTTTAATTATAAGATAAGAATTCATCGTCATAATGGAAATTACATTTAAAAAAAGAAATTTGGCAATGGAATAAAAATCACCTTTTTATGTAATTTAATCAGGATATAAATTTTCACCATAATGTTAATCACATTTTTATGTTAACATTAGAAAAGAAACATTTTTATGTATAAAATGTTTACATAATAAGATCTCATTTTTATGTCAGTATATAAAGAAACATTTCCTTATATAAGATGTTTGCATTAGAAAATATCATTTTTATTATATGAAATATTAGCATAAAAAGTAACATTTTTTTCTATAAAATGTTGCATTTAAAAGTTATCATTTTTAGTCAAAAATGTTGCTTTAGGAATAAAGCTACATTTTTGTTAAAATGTCACATTAGTATAAAGCTACATTTTTATTAAAATGTCACACTGGTATGAAAATAACATTTTGTTAGAAAAGTTTACATTTTTATGTAATTAGTTAAAAAGAAAAGTTTACATTTTTAATGTAATTGGATAAAAAGAAAACTTACATTTTCATGTAAATAGAAATTAAGAAAAATTACATTTTTCATGTAAAAAAATTAACATGTGGAATTTACATTCTTTTTATGTAAAAGGATTAACACACAAAATCATTATTTTGTGTATATAGAAAAGATTAACACACAAAATTATCATTTTGTTGTGATTTAAGGTTAACACAAAATTTTCGTTTTTTGTTTGGCATTGAATGATATAAACAAAATTATTATTATTATTTTTGGTTTTGCATTGAAAGAATAACAAAGTTATCAATTTTGTAGAATTGTGAGTAAACAAATAAATTTATTCGCTTTTGTAGAATTGAAATGAAAACACAAAAGTAGTCATTTTTGTGAAATTCAGAAATATTCATTTTTGGTCGGAATTGGTAGGATTAACAAAATATACATTTTGTGTAATTTGAAAGATGAAACAAGAAAAATATACATTTTTGTGTATAAGATGTGTATGTGAACTAAATTAAAATAAAAATTATTGTGTGTTATGTCATATATCTTTACTTGTCATGATTACCACAATAATGAAATGGCCGAAGAAATCGTGTGTATATATCTGATTATATATATAATCATATATAAACAAACTTCAATGGAACGAATCGAGCGTGGTAGTTCAGTTTATAAAATTGTACTTTTAGTTTATTATACCAAAATATCCGACCGTCGGATTTTCCCAAATCTGTAACCGTTAGGTTCGCCTTGTGAAGATCTTTCCAACGTTATAACTTATGTTAAATTCTAATGGTTAGATTTAGAGAAATGTGTAAAACAAATTTGGGTGAAAACAGCGCCAAGGTCGCCTTTTGACTTGGAGCGTCGTTAAATGAAATTTATTTATTTTTATATAAATAAAAATAAAGGTTGATCATTATAAATTAATATCAACGATATGAAATGATTTTTAAATATATATATATATATATATGCGAGGATCATTTGAAAAGTCTGAGTTCAATCTCATTTCAAATGATCATACGACGAATGAAAGTCGAAGAGTTGAAGACGGTGATTGAAGACCGACGATCTTCACATCGAATGGACGAAAACTGCTGATGCCCGTGATTGGAGTAGCTACCTTGAAAGGGCTATAGTGGTGGCCGTCCGGACGTGGTGTTGATTAGTACGGATTTGGCTTTCGCTCGGACCCAGAGCATAAGCTTATAAATGAAATGTGTGTCTGACATTGTACTCCTTTATATTGTATTTATTGATTTTCTGTCGAATGTATGAATGTTTGGTGGCGGAGAATTTATTCTCTTGCTTAACACCCTTTCATATATTTCGGCAAAGGATTGGTAGTGTGATATGGAGTGACGATGTGGCATGCTAAGATGCATTTGATCAAGGCTTTGTTGAAAAGCAGGCCTTGTGGGATGATCAAAGCATAGCCTGTTTAGGCATAGCTTTGTGTATAGCGTGACTTCGCGAGCCTCACACACCGGCGGAGTCAAAAATGGGAGAAGGGAACGTTGGGAGAGCAACACGTTTCTTTCTAGCTAGAAGTGGTGTTTGGATTTTAACACGACCCGGCATTTTACTTATGTGGATGATGGAATGAGGCGCTTTGAATGATAGGTCATATAGGATCGGGAAACGTGTGTTCAGGAATAACTAATCCGCAACTCGTATGGTGGACCAACCCTGCACCTTTCCAAGGGTTAACTGCGGGGAATCCTGAGACATTAGCTAGAGTGTCTCGAATCGGTAAGGAGCTCCTCCCTAGCCTTGATTCATGATGGAAACCCAATTTCCAATACGACCTCATGCGGTTTTTGATTGTATTACTAGTATGGAGGCATAGTAGTATGGGATACTATTCTTTCTAGGATTGATACATTATGATTGAAATTATTTTTGAAACATATATACACTAATAAAAATATCAAATTTGTTTTTATCGTACAAAGCATGTTTAATCATCATAAGGTAAAACTCTATCCTCTGGTTTGTGTTGCATTGTGTGATGGGACTTGAGTCTTATGGTGATTTCATTTTTCCAAAAAAGCATTGCGTTGTTTTACGATTTACTCTAAGTTATGCACAGCAATCCATTGGAATAAACCCGTTCCGCGTTAGCGGTGTGGTCCTTGGATTTGCCTTATTACTATTAGTTAGATTAGTTAAGAATTCTCACACTAGTCCCACGATTGACCCGTTGTTTGTTTCCACCTTTGCAAACTCAGGTGCCCTCTTTTCCACACGGGCAGTCGAGTAGTTTGTCTGCAGGTCCTTATCCCGAGCAGAATACTGGATTGAAGCTTAAAGCTGTATCCAGAGCATAGTTATCTTCCGTTGTATCTATTTTATTGTTTCCGCTGCAATGTATTAAAATATTGTAATTTATCTTCCGCTGTAATTTATCAATGTACTCTGATATTGTGTACTCTGATGTAACATTATTGTAATGTTTATAAAAGTCTGCTGTTATTGTTCTGATGTTGTTGTATTCCCAAAGTTAACGTACTCGGGTTTTGAACGATCTTGGTCGATCTATCGATCGATTAAGGTTGCGCAAAATGCGTGGCGTTACAGTTGGTGTCAGAGGTTTGGTTAGCTCAAATCTTTGGGATACAACTCATTAGAACGGGGCAAAAGACTCATCAGAGATTGGATTAGTAATATCCAATAAGGATACTCATTAGAGATAGGATCAGCAGTATCCTATAATGAGAAAACTCATTAGAGATGGGGTTAGCAATGCCCTAGAATGAGTTGAGAGTAACAAGCCTATAATATACGTATTCGTAATTATAATCTATTTTAGAAAATATGATTTTTGAATATATAAAAGTTATAAATATTAAAAAAAATCAACCAATTGATTGACGATTGTGTAGTGTAATTATTAGTTCAACTATAAAATATTTAAACCAATGAATGAATAATAAAGAATGAAAAAAATTTGAGTAGGATAATTAAACAACTTTTAGCTTCGTTCCTTTTCGAGGACGAAAAGTTTTTAAGTGAGGGAGACTGTAACAACCCTGAATTTTGGGATAATTTTAAAATTTATTTTAAGAAATTTTACCGAGTTTTTGATATTTAAAATAATTTATTTAAAATAATAATGATTAAAAATTGATTTAAATCGAAGTTAGAATGAATAATTTAATTTTAATTATAAAAGGAGCTAGAAATAGCGCGGTAGTTTGAAAAGTCAAATTTAAACTTTGACTGACCATACAGGATGCAAAATTTAACGGATTTTAGTGAAACCAAAAATATTAGAATCTATTTAAAAATATCTTTCTAACGAATCTGAAAAATTGAAATTTCATAGCGGGAATCAAAAGTTACGCCCAAATTAAAATTTAGAAAGGTCGCTATGAAATTTACAAAGGTCAAAATGTTACTTTTTGCATACGAAGGAATTTGAACTCGAAACCACTTCCATTGACTTCAAAATGACGTTTCTGCGTTTAAAAAGTATAAACACTTATATATTTAGAGTTTTGAAGATTATTTGTTTAAAAATGTATTTTTAATATTTAATATATATGCCTTGAAAATAGCCATTTTACTAATGACCTCGGTTTTCGACGAAACCACTTTTTTTGGAACCGGAATGTCGAATTATTGCTAAGTTTAATTTTCCAGAATTTTTTGAATTAATATGTGAGCGTGGCAAAAGAAAATGTGTTTTGACCATTTAAGTTAAATTGGATCGACCAGAAAATGACCCTTTTTCAAACAGTCTCGGAATTCGACGAAATTAGTTTTGTTAAGACCGTATCTTCAGAACATAACTAGAAATATATTTTTTTTTGAATTTTTAGAGTCATTATATGGCCCCAGTAATTTAAAATGTACGTTTGAATTTAATATAAATTGATTTATATTTAAATTTTGAGAAAAGCTTATCGTAACAGCCGAATTAGGTTACGAAACATGTCCCATTGTGTCCGGAACGGGGGTATTTAGCTAGGGGCGACAATCGTTGGGTTCGATTTGGGGTTAGTAGTGATAAACTAATTAAAATAAAATAAAATACGTTGTAAATACACTATATGTACCGTATAAATACGGTCCTATACGCAACCCTAATACCATTTCAAACCCAGCCACCGTCTCCTTGAATCAATGGCGTTGGACCTCCCATCTTCCTCCCTCCTGTTCTCGAATTTCCCTCGATGATTTCATGAATTCAATACACCAAATCGAAGATCTCATCGAGCTCTGTTTATCCAACGGTGGAGATGGTTTGGATCATGGTGTAGCGACGGGAATTGGGGCTCAAAGCCGCAGCTTTTGGCGTGGATTTCGAGGCAGGTGGCGGGTGCGAGTGAGGCCCGGGTCTCGGCGCATGGTGGTGAAGCAGAGGGGGTTGGCGTGGCACAGGTGGATCGGATCTCGGTGGTTCCGATGGCGCGCAATTCGAGGGCGACAGGGGTGGAAAGTTGGGTTTCTTTGAACGGGGAAGAAGGCCGTAGCCTGGAAGGTGAAAACAAAGGCTTAGGGGCCTAACTATGTAATTAGTTTTTAATTAATTATGTTTAATATTAATTAAGATTA
Organism: Allium sativum; assembly: GCA_030737875.1. Classification (NCBI taxonomy): domain Eukaryota; kingdom Viridiplantae; phylum Streptophyta; class Magnoliopsida; order Asparagales; family Amaryllidaceae; genus Allium; species Allium sativum. The sequence goes on from CM060909.1 coordinate 116,593,452, forward strand.
TAAAAGTTTAAACTCCGATAACTTTTTCAAACAGAATAGAAATCAAACGATTTCAGTTGCGTTGGACTCGTATTGATCAGATCTACACAATGAAACTGACCGGATCTAAAAACAAGCACTTTGGAAATTCAGATAATTTTGAACGCGAACAGGAATTCAGTTAAAGCGAGGAGAGATTTCTATATTTTTAAAATTTAAAATTTATTATTTATTCTATTGTGTAATTTATATTTATTCTATATGAAAATCATGTTGATGTTGTGTATATATTATTTCGGTGTTAATGGTTGTATGATTGCGATGTATCGTTGGATGGATTTGTGTGTCTCATGTCTGTTAAATTTAGTTTATAAATAAAATCTCTTTTGTATGTCATATTAGAATAAAGAAATTTTTTTGATAAACAAAATTTCTTTTATTTGTCATATTAGAGTATAGAAATTGGTTTACAAATAAAAATCCCTTTTATTTGTTATTGAAATACTTAGAAAATATTGACATAGGAAATATTCTTTTATATGACATTGAAACACATAGAAATGTGTAAACCAATAAAATACTCTTTTATATGTTGTTAGTGTACATAGAAAATGTACACACATGAAACACTTCTTTTTATGTTATAAGTATATATTTAGAAAAATGTAATCACATAAATTATTCATTTGGGTCAAAATATGTTATGGAAACAAGTTTTACACATCTCGTTGAAATAGAATTAGCATTTTCATTGCTAAGTTAGCTTAGAAATTTTGATAAATAGATTGTTCTTTTATTTGTTATAAAAGAAAATGTTTACATATGAAATATTCTTTTATATGTTATTAGGATACATAGAAAGATATAAACATATGAAATTCTCTTTATATGTTATTAGAACACATGGAAAGATGTAAACAAATAAAATATTCTTTTATTTTGTCATTAGAATACATAGGAAATTGTCGTCAAATTAATGTGCCACCTAGTTATGAATTGTTGTGTCTAAAAATTTAGATTTCAATAAAAAGTTCATTTTTATTGTTTTCATTAAAACATGGTTTTTGTCCTAATATAGTTATTAAAATGAATGAATTGAAAATGTTTCATTTTTGTCATTGGAAAAAATGAATAGCTAAACATTCCTTTTTATCATTTAAGTCAAAGTAGACAAAAATAATCATTTTTGTCTAAATTAAAAGAATGAAACAAGATATAGTACTGTTATAGTATATTAGAATTTAAATACAAAATAAGCACTTTTGTTAATTTATGCTAGTTGAAACAAATTATGCTAATTTTGTCAAATATATTAGTTGAGACAAAAATGTACATCTTGTCAAATTAAGATGGTTGAAACAAAAAGGACATTTTTGTTTAATAAAAGAATTAAGCACAAATAGCATTTTTATTAACTAGATTTGTGTTATAACAAATGTTCATTTTGATAAAATCAAATTGTCAACAAAATGGATGTATCACTTTTTATACATTTTGTTGAAATATAATTTATATGCAAATATAGAATTTTTAAGCAAATATAAAGATCATTTTTATTTGCAAATTTACATTAGAAATTATATTTTTATATAAGAATTAGGAAAGTTACATTTTTTTTCTTAATGTGAATAAGAATTAGAAGAAAATTAAATTTTTATGTAATTAAGTTAAAGAAGATAAAGTTCACATCTTTATGTAATTAAGTCAATTTCCATGTGAATTAGATTTAAAGTGTAAAATTTACATTTATCATGTAAATTATGATAAAAGAGAATTACATTTTATGTAATCAAGATTTAGATAAAGAGAATTACATTTTATGTAATCAAGATTTAGAGAAAGAGAATTACATTTTTTTTTAATTATAATATAAGAATTCATCGTCGTAATGGAAATTACATTTAAAAAAAAGAAATTTGGCAATGGAATCAAAATCACCTTTCTATGTTATTTAATAAGGATAGAAATTTTCACTGTAATGTTGATCACATTTTTATGTTAACATTAGAAAAGAAACATTTTTATGTATAAAATGTTTACATAATAAGATCTCATTTTTATGTCAGTATATGAAGAAACATTTCCTTATATAAGACGTTAGCATTAGAGAAGATCATTTTTATTATATGAAATGTTAGCATAGAAAGTATCATTTTTATTCTATAAAATGTTGCATTTAAAAGTTATCATTTTTAGTCAAAAATGTTGCTTTAGGAATAAAGCTACATTTTTGTTAAAATGTCACATTAGTATAAAGCTACATTTTTATTAAAATGTCACACTGCTATGAAAATAACATTTTGTTAGAAAAGTTTACATTTTTATGTAATTAGTTAAAAAAAAGTTTACATTTTTAATGTAATTGGAGAAAAAGAAAACTTACATTTTCATGTAAATAGAAATTAAGAAAATTTACATTTTTCATGTAAAAGAATTAACATGTGGAATTTACATTCTTTTTATGTAAAAAAATTAACACACAAAATCATTATTTTGTGTATATAGAAAAGATTAACACACAAAATTATCATTTTGTTGTGATTTAAGGTTAACACAAAATTTTCGTTTTTTGTTTGGCATTGAATGATAGTTTTTTGTTTGGCATTGAATGATATAAACAAAATTATTATTATTTTTCGTTTTGCATTGAAAGAATAACAAAGTTATCAATTTTGTAGAATTGTGAATAAACAAATAAATTTATTCGCTTTTGTAGAATTGAAATGAAAATACAAAAATAGTCATTTTTGTGAAATTCAGAAATATTCATTTTTGGTTGGAATTGGTAGGATTAACAAAATATACATTTTGTGTAATTTGAAAGATGAAACGAGAAAAATATACATTGTTGTGTATAAGATGTGTATGTGAACTAAATTAAAATAAAAATTATTGTGTGTTATGTCATATATCTTTACTTGTCATGATTACCACAATAATGAAATGGCCGAAGAAATTGTGTGTATATATCTGATTATATATATAATCATATATAAACAAACTTCAATGGAACGAATCGAGCGTGGTAGTTCACTTTATAGAATTATACTTTTAGTTGATTATACCGAAATATCCGACCGTCGGATTTTCCCAAATCTGTAACCGTTAGGTTCGCCTTGGGAAGATCTTTCCAACGTTATAAATTATGTTAAATTCCAACGGTTAGATTTAGAGAAATGTGTAAAACAAATTTTGGTGAAAACAGCGCCAAAGTCGCCTTTTGACTTGGAGCGTCGTTAAATGGAATTTAATTATTTTTATATATATAAAAATAATGGTTGATCGTTATAAATTAATATCAACGATATGAAATGATTTTTAAATATATATATATATATATATATATATATATATATATATATATATATGCGAGGATCATTTGAAAAGTCCGAGTTCAATCTCATTTCAAATGATCATACGACGAATGAAATTCGAAGAGTTGAAGACGGTGATTGAAGACCGGCGATCTTCACATCGGATGGACGACAACTGCTGATGCCCGTGATTGGAGTAGCTACCTTGAAGGGGCTACAGTGGTGGCCGTCCGGACGTAGTGTTGATTAGTATGGATTTGGCTTTCGCTCAGACCTAGAACATAAGCTTATAAATGGAATGTGTGTGTCTGACATTGTATTCCTTTATATTGTATTTATTGATTTTCTGTCGAATGTATGAATGTTTGGTGGCGGAGAATTTATTCTCTTGCTTAACACTCTTTCATATATTTCGGCAAAGGATTGGTAGTGTGATATGGAGTGACGATGTGGCATGCTAAGATGCATATGATCAAGGCTTTGTTGAAAAGCAGGCCTTGTGGGATGATCAAAGCATAGCCTGTTTAGGCATAGCTTTGTGTATAGCGTGACTTCGCGAGCCTTACACACCGGCGGAGTCTAAAACGGGAGAAGGGAACGCAGGGAGAGCAGCACGTTTCTTTCTAGCTAGAAGTGGTGTTTGGGTTTTAACACGACCCGGCATTTTACTTATGTGGATGATGGAATGAGGCGCCTCGGATGATAGGTCCTATAGGATCGAGAAACGTGTGTTCAGGAATAACTAATTCGCAACTCGTATGGTGGACCGGCCCTGCAGCTTTCCAAGGGTTAACTGCGGGGAATCCTGAGACATTAGCTAGAGTGTCTCGAATCAGTAAGGAGCTCCTCCGTAGCCTTGACTCATGATGGAAACCCAATTTCCAATATGAGCTCATGCGGTTTTTGATTGTATTACTAGTATGGAGGCATAGTAGTATGGGATACTATTCTTCCTAGGATTGATACATTATGATTGAAATTGTTTTTGAAACATATATACACTAATAATAATATCAAATTCGTTTTTATCATACCAAGCATGTTTAATCATCATAAGGTAAAACTCTATCCTCTGGTTTGCGTTGCATTGTGTGATGGGACTTGAGTCTTATGGTGATTCCATTTTTCCAAAAAAACATTGCGTTGTTTTACGATTTACTCTAAGTTATGCACGACAATCCATTGGAATAAACCCGTTCCGCGTTAGCGGCGTGGTCCTTGGATTTGCCTTATTGCTATTAGTTAAATTAGTTAAGAATTCTCACACCAGTCCCCCGACTGACCCGTTGTTTGTTTCCACCTTTGCAAACTCGGGTGCCCTCTTTTCCACACAGGCAGTCGAGTAGTTTGTCTGCAGGTCCTTATCTCGAGCAGAATGCTGGATTGAAGCTCAAAGCTGTGTCCAGAGCATAGTTATCTTCCGTTGTATCTATTTTATTGTTTCCGCTGCAATGTATTAAAATATTGTAATTTATCTTCCGCTGTAATTTATCAATGTACTCTGATATTCTGCACTCTGATGTAACATTACTGTAATGTTTATAAAAGTCTGCTGTTATTGTTCTGATGTTGTTGTATTCTCAAAGTTAATGTACTCGGGTTTTGAACGGTCTTGGTCGATCTGTCGATCGATTAAGGTCGGACAAAATGCATGGCGTTACATATTATTTTGTCAAATTTTGAGTAATAATAAAATATTCATTTTTATTGTTCACATGAAATATTGTTTTGTCAAATTTAGATTAACGATGCAATATTCATTTTTATTGTTAACATGAAACATTGTTTTGTCAAATTTAGATTAAACATAAAATATTCATTTTTATTGTTAACATGAAATATTGTTTTGTCAAATTTAGATTAATAATAAAATATTCATTTTTATTTTTAACATGAAATATTGTTTTGTCAAATTTAGATTAACAATAAAATATTCATTTTTATGATTAACATGACACATTGTTTTATCAAATTTAGATTAACAATAAAAATTTCATTTTTATTGCTAACATGAAACATGGTTTAGTCCAATTTAAATTTACAATAAAAATCTCATTTTTATTGTTAAAATGAAATATGGTTTTTGTCAAAGATTTGTTTTCATTATAATAAAAAGATTAAAATAAAAAGATTAGGATAAAGAGATTATAATAAAAGGATTTCCTTTAAATTTTCCTTTTGTTTCATAGTTTAGTTGCAACAAAAATCATCACTTTGTTTAATAGTTTAGTTAAACAAAAATCATCACTTTTGTTTCATAGTTTAGTTGAAACAAAAATCATCACTTCTGTTCAATAGTTTAGTTAAACAAAAATTATCACTTTCGCTTCATAGTTTAGTTGAAAACAAAAATTATCACTTTTGTTTAATTGTTTAGTTGAAACTAAAATGGTCATTATTGTCGAATTGTTTAGTTGAAACTAAAATGTTAATTTTTGTCAAATTGTTTAGTTGAAATAAAAATGTTCATTTTTGTCAAATTAGAATTGTTGAACAACAATGTTTATTTTTGGTTGAATTAGAATATTCAACAAAAATGAAAAGAATCATTTTTATCATTTTGTTGAATTATAATTTTTAACAAAAATGAAAAAAACATTTTTATCATTTTGTTGAATTAGAATTTTCAACAAAAATGAAAAGAAACATTTTTATCATTTTGATTAATTGAAATAAGAAACTAGGAAAATGTTCATGTTTTAAAAAAAACATGTCTACATTAAAATTTCACATTACTAATGTAATGTAAGGAAATAGAGAAATGTTCATGTTTTTGTTTTTAAATAAAAACATGTTTGCATTAAAAATTCACATTTTTAATGTAATATAGGGAACTAGGAAAAAGGGATTTTCAACAAATATGCAAAATAACATTTCATTGACGATGCATATATTAAAATTTGTATGCAAAGTTAAAATAACATTTTATTGACAATGCATATATTAGAATTTATATGCAAAGTTAAAATAACATTTTATTGGCAATGCATATATTAGAATTTATATGCAAAGTTAAAATAACATTTTTATTGACGATGCATATATTAGAATTTATATGCAAAGTTAAAATAACATTTTATTTACAATGCATATATTAGAATTTATATGCAAAGTTAAAATAACATTTTATTTACAATGCATATATTAGAATTTATATGCAAAGTTAAATTAACATTTTATTTACAATGCATATATTAGAATTTATATGCAAAGTTAAATTAACAATTTATTTACAATGCATATATTAGAATTTATATGAAAAGTTAAATTAACATTTTATTTACATTGCATATGTTAGAATTTATATGCAAAGTTAAAATAACATTTATATTGACGATGCATATATTAGAATTTATATGCAAAGTTAAAATATTCTGTTTATTGACAATATATACATTAGAGTTTGTATGAATTATTTTTATTGTCAAAACATGCATTGAAACTATATATAAATAAAATATTCCTTTTTATTTATTAAAGTAAAAAAATAGAAATACAAATAAAAATTAGCTTTTTATTTCTCATTTGTTCAATTGTCATGTAAATAAAATATATTTTATTTGACACTATAAACATGTAGAAATGGTGATGCAAATTAAAACATTCTTTTATTTGGCATGATAAATGCGTTAGTGGAATCGTCGAATGGTTTATATTTATATATAATTATAAATATAAATATAAATTAAAATTAAATGAATCGCGCGCGATAGTTCGTGTTTCAGAATCGTAACTTTAAACGATTATACTGAAAGATCCGACCGTCGGATTTTCCCAAATCTTGAACCATTAGGACCGTTTTGGGAAGATCTTTCCAACGATATAAATTTTGTTAAAATCCAACGGTTATATTTCGAGAAAAGTGTAAATCAAATTTTGATTAAAACAGCGCCAAGGGTCGCCTATTGACCCGAGCATCGTTGAATTAAATTAAGCTATTTTTATATAAATAAAAATAGCGATAAATCGTTATTAAATAATATTAACGACATGAAATGGTTTTAAATTATATATATGCGAGAATTGTTTGAAAAGAGCGAGTTCAATCTCATTTCAAATAATTATACGAGGATTTAAATTGAAGATATTAAAGATGGTGATTGAAGACCGTTGATCTTGACATCGAATGAATAACTACTGATGTCCGACATTGGTTAGCTCCCAGTAAAGGGTTAAAGTGATAATTGTTCGGATGTACTTGTTGATTGTCCGGATAAGCGAGCACCTCTCTTCCGTACTGGACATACGGGACGAGGAATAAGGTGTCCCCGGTTTTCTTCAGACCCAGAATAGACTTGTAAATGGATGTGTGTCTGACATTGGATTTCATTCCATGTAGATTGGTTTCTATTTAATATATATCTGATTGGTGGCGGAGAATTTATTCTCTTGCTTAACACCCTTCTCTGAGATGCACAAGCTCAGAGGTTATATATTGGTAGTTATCGATTGCATGGATTGTCAATGTGGCATGCCAAGTTGCAGATGATCAAGGCTTTTTGTTGAAAAGAAGAGCCTTGTGGTTGATGATCAAAACATAGCCTATTTCGGCATAGCTTTGTGTATAGCGTTACTTCGCGAGCCTCACACCCCAGTAAGAGTCAGAAACGAGACAAGAGACCCAAGGAGTGCATGCGTTTCCTTCTAGCTAGAACTGGTATCAGGGTTTTGCAAGCCTCGACATTTTACTTATGTGGATGATGGAATGAGGCGCCTCAGTTATATTTGTCGATAGTGACCAAATTATAGGTTCAATAGGACTGGGAAACGTGTGTACAGGCATAACTAATCCACTAAAGTATTTGTGGACCGGCCTTAGAGGATCCAAGGGTTGCTCGTAGGTGTGATCCTGAGACATTACTAGAGTGTCTCGAATCGGTAAGGAGATCGTCCCTAGCCTTGACTCATGATGGAAACCCAATTTCCAATACGACATTACGGTTTTGATTGTAAACCTATATATGGCGACATAGTAGGATGGGGTACTATGCCATCAAGGATTTATACATTTACTTTGAAGGATTTTAAAACTGATTAGACACTAATAATAATATTAAAATATTATTTTCTACGTATCAAGCATGTTTGATCAGTATTAGGTAAAACTCTATCCTTCGGTTTGGGTTGCATTGTGTGATGGGACTTGAGTCTTATAATGATTTCATTTTTCCAAAAAGCATTGTGTTGTTTTGAATACAAATTTATTAAACTTATGCACTGGCAATCCAATGGAGTAAACCAGTTCCGCGTTAGCGGCGTGGTCCTGTGATTAGCCATATTATTAGTTAAGTTAGGAAAGATTTATCATACCAGTCTCATGACTGACTCGTAGTTTGTTTCACTTTGCAAACTCGGGTGCCCTCTTTTCACAGGGAAGCCAAGTGACAGGTTTAGGTATTTATGCACATATTCTGGATTGGAGCATGCTTGTGGGCTGAAGATGTAGATCATTTTATCTTTTATTTCTGCTTTGAAACATTTAGACATCCTTTATTTATGATGTACTTGATGTAGATTGAGACTTATTTCTATTTGCTGAGACTTTTTATTTGTTAAGTTATATCCTGTAACTGTGCCACTTTGATGTTTTGATGTTGTGATGTTGATGACATTCCTATTTTCGCTGCAATAGTTTATGTGTTATGATGTTATCTGAGATCTGCTATTGTTCCAATTATGTTATATTCCAATGATCATCCTTGCTTTCATACTAGGGAAGTTTGGGGTCATCACAATACTTGTATTCATATGTGTATATACCAGTTGATGATGATCCTTCTAATACTCCCCATGTCTATATAAATCCTATAAACTATGTCTATATTTTATAATTTCTCCCCCTTTGGCATTATCAAAAGAAATTATAAACATACTCCCCCTTAATCCTATATCTATCTATACTTAGTCGATAATATTTTATTCTATTCTAAAGTATTATTATAAATAACTCCCCCTAAATTTATGGTATAAATGTTTCTAATATAACTATCCCCGATTCTATAATATCCTTATATCTCCTTCTAAATTTATGATTCTAAACCTAAAATATTATAACTCCCTCTAAAATTATGACTATGCTAGTCTAATAAACTAAATAAAAGGATAATAAACTAAGCAAATAACTTAATATCAATTCAAACAAGTAAATCAATTCAAATATGCAATTCAAACAAACAATTCAAACGAACAAGCAATTCAAATAAATAATTCAAGCAAACAAGCAATTCAAACAAACAATTAAAACAAATAATTCAAGAAAACAAGCAATTCAAATATATAATTTAAGCAAACAAGAAATTCAAAAAAACTAATTCAAGCAAACAAGCAATTCAAACAAACATTTTAAATGATTAAATCAACCAAAGTATTCTAGAACCTTCAACTAATCCTTATAAACTCTAAAACTCCCCCTTAATTTAATACAAGACTAAACCTATCCTAAACTCTAGTTCCCTTAAAACTATAATAAGACCTTATTCTAGACTTAGAAATAACTCTAATAAGATATCCTTAAAATTATGATATAAGTAAAGCAATTCAATCAATCAATTTAAGTTTTGTTGTCACAAAACATCAATTCAAACATGAAACCAAACATTTCTAGTAACTTCTATTTATCCTAAAACCTATAAAGCTCCTATCAACTATAAATGCATAAGTATATTTTTAACAAACCTATTAACTACTAATGAAATTTTAACCATGTTAAGTAAGTCAATTAAGTTATTTAAGTCAAACAAACCAAACAAACCAAATAAGTCAATCAATTCAACCAAGCCAAATAAATCAATCAAGTTAATCAAGACAAAGTAAATATGTTATGTATTTGATTAATAATCCTAAATTTCTGACTAGATAAAAAAATCATACTGTATATTTGTTATGTGTGGAGTTAAAGTTAACATGTAATGCAGTGTGTTGGTGATAATGCAGTATGTTATATGCAAATCTATATGAAGTGACATATTGAATGAAATGCAACTTGTGATGTGAATGATTTTAATTTGAGATGTACTGTAATCTATAATAATGATGTATGATATGAAATAAGATGTGTAATGATAGTGGGAACGATGATTTGGTGATTATATCTATTTAGGCAAGATATATTTAAAGTACTATCTAACTGTTATGCATATATATATATATATTATATAAAATATTTGAATTAAACAAGGATAATAATATTAGTTTCTAGACTTAGGTTAATGATACTTATAAAAGAGATTGAAAGGATAGTAAAGATAAAAAAATTATGGTATACATAATATATAATAAAATATTTAAAATAATTCTATGAGAAATTTGGAGTTAAATAATCTTAATAGGGTGCTTCTTTAATATAGTAAAAATTGAATAACTTTTTAAAGAGAATATATTGTATCATTTAAAGTAAACATATAGTCATAATTGTATATATAAAAACAATTTTTTTAAAAACGATATAAAATTTAATTTATTATGAAATATAAATCAATCTTTTGATACAAATCAATTTTAAATTTAAACTTTTAGAAATCATAATATATTAATTTGTTAAGGAACCATTTATATGTTAAAAATTTTAAAAAATCTACAATCATAACAAAATTATGAAATCTGGATATAAATTAACACCGAAGCTATAATTTCTTATACTTAAGACATAAAATCATATATGTATATTATTATTATACCAATATATTAGGTTAAATATTTAAGGTTTTATAAATCTTAATAAGAAATCAAAATAAGTATTTAGGTTACAAATAATATTTGTGATAATGTAACCCAAAATTGTTATGAAATCATATGAATAATACATAAGTTAAACTATATATGTTTAAACTATATATAATAAATAAGTAAAATTATATTTTAAATTTTTTATTTTAACTCTTATATCATATTAACATGTCTATATAATTTTATTAACTTATACACTTATAATATATATATATATATATTTAGAAACAAGGTATAAGAAAATAAGTAGAGAGATAAAGTTAATAACCAGAATTTGAATTGGCATTTTCTTATTGAAAGGATGGAGGGAAGTTTGAAAATTTAAAATTTGAATTTATTGGAACATATGTCGACATTCTCATTTGTTATGTCGACATACATGTATAATTTCAAAGGACATATGGTTTTGTGACTCTTGGTTTTAAATTATCGATTTATATTTCAGGTTTAACTATTTCTTGATATAATATTAATCCTAATAAACATTCAAAATTTATTATTATAATATTGATATTTTGATTTTCAAATTTCAAATTTGAATTTTAAATTTCAAGTTTGAATTTTAAATTTTAAATTTTAACTTTCAAATTCAAAACAAAGCAAACAAAAGATCCATTCAACCAAAAAATTAAAAATTAATTAAGGCGTACTCGGTTTTCAGATCCATTTCTACGATATTCTTTGAATTGTTGTGAAACATATATTTGAATCTTCGGTTTCTGGCTCTCCATTGCTTGATGACAAATCTGAATCCTATTTACATCTTCTAGAATTTGACGATGAGGTTGATGATTTAGTAATTTAACCAACTTTGCTCTAAAATTTTGAATATTGAATGAACGAACACTTCAACTACTATAACCCCAAAAGTCATATCTCTTCATAAACTCTTTTTTTCTAGATTCATGAATAATCATCTTGTTTTCTTTTGGCGAATAGTCATCAAACATAACTATTTCCCTGCAAAATAACATACATTTTCAAAGAATCAAGTGACTTTTTAAAATAACAAATTTTAATTTGAAATAATAACATCATGATGATTTTGTGACATATCTATTTAAACTTTTCAAAAAATCATATCATGATAACTTGAATTTTCAATCAAATTGAATGCAGTCTCATCTAATATTGATGCAATGCATGAATATAAACTAGTGTAAATAATTACTTCAAAATTTGCCATTTAAAAATTTTCAAAAATCAGATTATAAACTTTTTGAAAGACCTTGCTCTAATACCAATTGTTAGGGATTGCGGAATGGATCGTTAAGGTAAAACAAACACTAGAGGTGGATGAGTAGTGTTTTTGAGAATTTAAACTAAATCTAAAACTTATGTGATAAACTATATGAATCAAACACCACAGAAACAATCATAGACATAGAGTCAAACACAGATGCAAAATAAACAGAAATAAAAATGCAGAAAAGGAAAGAACACACCGGATTTTATACTGGTTCAGATTGCTCCTACGTCCAATCGCACGGACGGCTAGACTGCACAGAGTTTTATTACTGTATCAATAGTCAATTACAACCTCCTTGATTTCACGGCTACAAGGGATACCACCGATTCCATCCTTGATTTCACAGCTACAAGGGATACCACCGATTACCCCAAATACAATTCAAACAATTACAAACAGCCCTAAAACTCTTCAATAGCACTTGATTCAGAGAGTAATGAGTAGAGAGTGTAAAGAGAAGAAGTTTGATCAAAATGGAACTGAATTCGGTAGCGTATAAGTGTAGAAATCATAAAAATAATTAAGAATAATTGTGTAATCAAAGAGAGTGAAGTTAGAGAAGAAGATATGATTTAAAATTCGAATTCAAGCCCTTTTTTTAGTGAGTGAAAGGTTGCAACTCTTTAAAATGGTCACAACTAGTGAAAAGACACTTCCTTTCAAAATTCAAAAAATGATAGTTATATGTAGACATATCAATAATTATATGTAGACATATCTACCTTATTTCTTATTTTAAAATCATTTTTTTAAGTATTTAAATCAATATTTAAATTCTGGAAATTCCTAAAACAAAACTAGTTGCTAAAACATTACTTTTCAAGTATAAAAACATAAGAAAAAATTATTTAAACATATAATTAATTACTTAATATATATGTGATATAAAAACTATATATATTTATATCATAAACATATATAATATAATTATATATATAGGAATTTATAAAATAATATTTATAAACTATATATAAACAAAAGGTTATATGAAGAATCAAATATAAACTTAGTAAAATATATTTAATAAAACTATAAAAATAAAAATACTTATAAATTATGAAATATATTTGAAATCATAAGTTTGAAATTCTTTAATCAAAACTTAATAATATAAATAAATATTCTATAGTGCAAAATCATATACATATGTATAAAGTTATAAGGTTTAAAACTATAAAACTATATAAACTTATATAAACATATATATATATATATATATATATATATATTAAAACTTTACACTTATATGTTTGAAATCATAAGTAAAATTATTTTAAATTATAATTTGAAATTTGAAAATCAGCATTTTGGAATTTGAAAAAGATAATTTTAAATTTGAAAAAGAGAATTTTGAACCTGGAGTTCTATTCAGAGTCTTACATAAACTAGACTCTACTATATTTATCCTGAACTCTTGAAATGTTGAAATCTTGAAAGCTTGAAAGCTCTTGAGTCTTGAATCTATCTTGAATCCTAAATCTCCTGAAACTCTAAAAGTGTACAGTCTTCAATACTTAAATCATGTATATAATTCATGCATATATATATTTCTATATATTCTAGATAGAAATGTTAGTGTATATTTTATAATCAATGATAATTGAAATCAGGTTGTTGTCATCAAAACTCCATTCTCCAACACCATTCACTATTCAATTAAAATATGGTTTTAAACCCCTTTCTTGCATCTAAAAAAGCTCTTTTCAATTATAATCACTATTACTTAATTCAATTATTAAGTGATCCATCATTTAATAACATTACATTAGCCTTAAATCTCTTTTGTAAACTTTGTTTATAAAACTTGGATTTATTATAAATCCTTGTATAAAACCCTTTTCAAAACTCAATTAAAAACTCATTTCGTAATTAATTCCATTTTAAAAAGGTAATCACTTTTATTATTACTAATTAAAATAATAATTAACTTCAGCATTAACTAAAGTAAAAGTAATTTACTTCGTTACTAACTAAAAATAAAATAGTTAATCCCTTTTAAAAAGTTATTAAAATAATAACTAACTATATTAATGATTATCAACTTTATAGTTATCTTTAAACACACTTACTTAGGTGATTAATAAACTTTTAAGAAATCTTATCAAGTTTGAACAACTATTTGTTAAACCTATTTCTATTAGGTTAAATGAAAACATATTAATTTAATATCCATTTCCAATTAGAACAGTTGACTTAGTCAACTTGAAACATCTTAACTTGTTAACTGATTTCAATTATTCCTTCCCTTTTAAATTAATTAATAACATAATGTCACTTAATTGTTTCTTTGAAATAATTATTTCAAACTATTAACTCTATGGATAAATTTTAACTTACTTCCTTATAAAACTCATTTAAAACATCGGAATTTGATATATAAATCATTTTATAATTCCCTTTGTAAAATCAAAATACAAATATTGATTTATTTGTAAAACCTCTATTTTATATAACTTATATAAAATAAAATTTGAAACCTTGCTTCAGTTATATAACTTATTCAATTTGCCTAATGGTGAATCAACATCGTTAAAAGATGGATTAGGCCATATGCTGCCAATCAATTAGTCAATAATGATTATTGATTAATAACGCATCAATGTTGAATTTAATTCAACAATCATCAACCAAGACCATATTTTAACGTTATTAGGTTAGGCAATTCATATTTGAATGACATGAAAACAAATAACATCCAAAGCATTAAGGAATCCTGTTGGATCACTCCAACCTCTCCCCCTACATTACAGCTCATATATCAGTTTGTATATTCATATGAAATAGAAATTCTAATCTAATTCATTCAATATGAATCTTTCACTTAAAAGTAGGTAGTGTTAGAGGTCATCTGTTCACATACGGTGATATAAATATCGGCAATCATTAAAAAAGAAATAATCATCCCAAGCATCCAAACACGCAATTTATGCTAACAACAGCGAATATTATTATACGAAACAACAATATTCACAGTACTCTAGAAAGTGTGAGAGTTAACTCACCATCAATTCCAATTCGACGATTTCACATGGTTTTACCTCATTTTAAACTGGAATTTAAAATTAGACAAAATTCCAATTAGCACAAAATCACTCCAATCCAACTTGTATGCGTAGTGTTCACAGATACAATTCCAACACAACTACCTAGACCCCTTCTTTCTACCACCAGGCCCACCATCATTGAAAGAATGACCACCGTCACCCACCATCAGCTCTCCCTTGACGAGCAGCCCTATGCCCGAAGTCCCGATCCCCAACTCCCCTTCATTCAATAGTAATTCATTGATGAACGAAAACCGTTTATCTTTAGATTCCATGCGCCACAAACCACCGTCGACGACCACACCACACAGATCGAAGCTCCTCACTTCTCCGCTCCTTCTTCCTTTAGGTGCCATCACCTGAAATGTAACAACCTGAAATTTTGGTGATATAAATTAATTATTAGAATTTCAAAGATAGGAATTTCTGAGAATAGTGGAATTTGGCCATGAAAATTTAAACGATGTGTTCGTCTCAGAATTCTGGTCAACTTTCATGTTTGGAGTTTCGCGAACGGAGTCCGTATGAAAAAATTAGGGACGAAATACGAAAATGGACGGAAATTGAATAAATCAGAATTCAAATAAATATTGTACGTTATATAACTAGCCGACCTGGTTATCTGATGGCCCAGTTGGCCGACCATAGCGGTCGACCTACTGGGCATAAGTTTGCCCAGTGACGGCTAGGTTTTTAGGGTTTGGTTTATAATATTTGTAAAACAGATGGATGGGGTAAGGCCTCATTCATTTCCATATAAATCTACATTGGCAATAGAGCTCTACCATTTTTCTCCTTCTCCAAACCTGATTTCTAAAATAATAATTTATTCTTATACAACAAATCAAATCCAATACATATGAAAATGTGAGGATTAGCAGATCTAATGGAAAAGAATGCAAATTGATGCTCCAAATCAGATTCTCCCCTCTTTTCCTATTTTCTTACACCTCTATAGATCTAGAATTTTCCCCTTTCTGGATAAATTGTATATTTATAATAATTTGGGGATTTTAGGTGTAAAGGGTTCAAACTTTGGATTTGGAGGCAATAAGGTGAGTGGGAAATTTACGAATATAGTTATAATAACTTATCTATTTCATTTGAACTTGATCTAAATTTTTATGCCTCTTTCTATCAGATATATTTTCTAAATTGTTGTAATTGAATAAACACCAACACTGTTAAAACTTGAAAATATGATTTTTGGTTAGGCATAATGTTAATTGTAGGATTCTTAAATTTGTTCACACATATTCCTACAGTTATGTTATGAAATATATTGCAACTATATTGTAAAATGTATTGTGAACATTGCATAGCACGGTAGATCTGGAAATTAGTCCCATTAAACACATTTAGATGATATGGTTTATGAGGTGCTCGAACATAATCAGGTTCGCTGCCCTGTATATTGCTTGCGTTAGGGTTGAGAATCATTGGATATTGGAAGTTTGATTCGAGAAATGGATGCTGTAACTAGATTGAGGATGGAAATTGCTGTGTACACACAAAGTTTGGTATGAATCGATGTTGGAAAGGGTCGATCGACTGTACCGGTGACGCTGCTGAACTTCGAATGGATGGATTTCCATGGGAGCTTCGGTCTGTGTTTGATGATAACAAAATGGTGGGATTTGAAACGATGAGCCTAATGGTGGCTTCTATTTTTGAAATTTCGATGAAGTGAATGATCCTGGAACAGGAAATGTCATCGTGAGGAGGAGCACAGGTCTGTCATGCTTGAGGGAGGAAGAAGCTTCAGCGTCCTGGGCTTTTGAATTTGATGATGGGCTGAAAATATAAAGAGGGGTGAGGCCCATTAGAGGATTAAAAATCCATGTTTTTCTTTTAAAAGTATATTCACTTCTTAATTTCATAACATCGTCATACGTTATCAGAATTGAGCAAAACTGGATCCGTTAGGATCGTATGGACGGACAATAGCCAATGGAACTGACGGGGAGTGAATCAAAGCTCGTTACAATTTATTGCAAAATAAATTATCCGTCTGAATCAAAGACAGTTAATCGTTTTCAACGATAACAGTCCAATGTGAGTAAATCTCATTAACTCTGAATAGTTTATAATTTCATGTTGTATTTTTAGAACTGTTAAATATTGGCTGATTGACTGTGTGTTGACCGTTTGATTGAACTGCTAGTCAGTTAGTTGAATTTCTATATTGATTCTGTTTAACAGAATATATCATATGGAATGGAAAGTGATGTTGATTTTATTATATAACATCTGTGGATGCAAGGTAACAGGTTTGAGGAATCCGACTGGATTCCTTAACAGGTATTTTATTGTTTTTCATATATTTTGATATATGATGTGAATTATAACCTGTTGTTGATTATGTGTGTATGAACGATATTGAACATCGTAATTTGATATGTTAAACACCATAACTTCCCTGGATTTGGAGAAAAGGGGAATTTGTCAAAGTGAATACTGGAAAGAGAATATTTATAAAATCAGAGGATTATATAAAAGAGAAAATTTATAAATAGAAATTTATTTATAAATGGATTATTTATAAATAGAAAATACTTAGAAATAAAACCCTAATGGAATTATTTGCAAACCATTTGCAAATAGATGAGAAAGAGAAATGTCTGTAAACCATTTAAAAATCAAATAGAAAGAGAAAGGTTTCTAAACCATTTACAAATGAGATTGAATTGGGAATATTTGTAAAACCTTTACAAATGAAATCGAAAGAGGAATATTTGTAAAACCTTTACAAATGAAATCGAAAGAGGAATATTTGTAAAACCTTTACAAATGAAATCGAAAGGGGAATATTTGTAAAACCTTTACAAATGAAATCGAAAAGGAGATATTTGTAAAACCATTTACAAATAGAATTAAAAAGGGAATATTTAGAAAATAAATAGAGTTAAACCAGTTAGAGTAAACCGATAGAGTTAAATCGAACTAGAGTTATTCAAATGGAGTTTATCGAATATTAGTTTATTCGAATAGAGTTAAAGGAAAGGAGGTATCGATCATTAGTTAATCGAAAGGAGTTATCGATTATTAGTTAATCGAAGGAGTTATCGATTATAGTTTAATCGAAAAGAGTTATCGATTTGTTTAATCGAAGTGAGTTATAGAATATTGGTTATTCGAAGGAGTTATCGAATTTAGTTATTCGATGGAGTTAATCGATTAGAGTTAAAATAAAGGAATAAATCGAATGTAGTTTATTCAAATGGAATTAAAGGAGTTAATCGAATTTGGTTTACTCGAATAGAGTTAAATCAAATAGAGTTAATCCAATAGCGTTAGACCAATAGAGTAAATTGAATAGAGTTATCGAATATACCTTATTCGAAGGAAAGAATTATCGAATAGAGATGATTCGAAAGAGAGTTACGTAAGGAAGTTTGTTAAAGAATTAAAAGGTGAACTTTGTCTATTTCAAGGTTAGAAACATTGTTCAGTTAAGGTCTGAGAGGTAGTATTACCCCAACTTGATTGACTTCATTTTCAACAAAGGAATGGTTAAGGTTCGATAGTGAAGGTGGGTTAATGGAATTTAGTTAATAAGCGTAATGGTTTGAGTCGACATCGCGATGGATTGTTTAAACATCTGTCTAAGTCCAATAAAGGAGTTTTGGAAATGTTTTCCAAATAAGAACCAGAAATGTTTTCTGATATAGAAAACAAGAAATGGAAATGTTTTCCAATGGTAATAACATATATTTTCTAAATTTAGAAAATAAGAAATGTTGAATATAGGGAAACAGGAGATGAAAAATGAACTAAGGAGATAAATGTTAAATGATGTTTGATCGATATAATGTCCATCTGGAAATAATATCGTTGTTTGCACACCTGTTTTTCTTTGATGGTTAAATCACAGACTATCGAAGTTTTGACCATTTTAATGTTGTTAATATGGAGAGACCGGTTGGATTATTATCCGAAGAACCACTCTGTATTGGCATAAGCGTTGCGAATCATATATGCCAAGGATAATTGAAGACGGAGTAAAGTGCAAGGGCTATTGTATAAGTCTTAGATAACAGTGCCTAAGATGGATGTACTGAATAGTGCCTTTGGTTTATCCTGTTCCGGAATGACTTGTATGGATGTCTGACAGAGTATTTCCAGAAAGGTCACATACATTGATTTCTTCAACCGTACCAAGAGTGGAAGCGGAGAAGCAAACTTCTTTAGCTAACACGTAATGTACTGTTGTAGACGTCAATTAGTGATTTTCGATGGATCTGACAATGTGACATTCGAAGTGAATCTGATGTGATGATGAAGCGTAACCTCAAGCCTCATCAACCGGTAAATGACAGAAATCGGGCAGGTAGCATGGCTAAGTCGGTCGCTCCGAAGTAGGGTGTATAATCACCTGATCTAGAGTTTCATTTACTTCTAAAAATCTATTGTTGATGCTGTCCCATTCGGGAAACGGTTGTTGATCCCAACCGTTGGTGATAAACATTCGATACACTCCAGCGAAATGAGTGGTCGGTCATGTGTGACCGGGTTGCAAGATGTTCTTGTTGAACCCAGTGTATTCCTTTCTAGAGGTACACTAGCGAAAGGTGGTTCCATACCTTGTCATAGTTGGAAATCCATTACCCAATACGTGCTTGCGGTTTTGATTGTATACTATATATGTAGAACGTGAGATGGAAGTGTTTCTGCTAGATGATTATTATATTGTGGTTGATAGACATTATTATAATTTCAAAAGGTTTTTTGATATAAAGATATTTTGGATTCTCATAAGGGAAAACCCGTTCCGTTATACGGCATGGTCTTATGAGATATCGTTTACTTGTTCAAACAGTTTAAAACTGTTTTACTCATACAGTCCCATGACTGACCCGGAGTTTATTTTGTTTTGTTTTCCTTAAACTCTTGGGTGCCCAATTTTGTACGGGCAGTCAAATAGTCGGGATTTACCGATATACTGGAAGAGCTGGAGAAGGAGGCTTCCGGATCATATAGCTGTAGTTTATTTCCGCTATGTTGTTAGTGTCGTACTTTGAAAATGATATGTATATTCAAGTACAGATTTATATTTCAAAGATATGTTATCTATTATATGTTATTCGTTCCGCTGTGAGGTTCGTGTTACTCTGATGTTGTGTTCTCCTCCTTATATTCTAAGTTTCTATCTTATCTTTCCTCACCCTCTAATTTCTTTCATTAATGACCGATATTTTTCGATGTTTGGTTATTCGTCATTGAGTTTATGTCGATAACCAAAGTCGCCAAAAACCCGGGTCATTACAGTTGGTATCAGAGCTTAAGTTAAGTGATTTACCTTGGCTCTGTGGCATGACTCGGTAAAGATGGGGTTAGTAATACCCTAGATTGAGTTGAGTGTATATATACCTGAGAGCGTATTTGTTATTGATATAAAAATTGTTTTATATTGTGGAGATTTATTGGTTGAGTTGTTTATGAGTTATGGTCGATCAGTTTGATCCACTTTATCGGTAGGAGTTACTAAACACTCGAATATGATGGGTCGACACGATATGTTTTGAAAAGAGGGTAAATTAAAATAAGTTTACCCAAGGTATATTTTGATATAAAGAAGTATATATATTGGATATATTGGTTGTTATTATAATCGAGTAAGATTATAAATTAGATGGTTATGTAAATAACCAATCAGAATTCATATAAGTGAAATACGTGAAATCATATGAGTTAAATCTGAAATTTAAACCAGGAATTGAATTAAAATTCTGGAAAATTGGATAAGTGTTTGTAAATGGATTTGGATTAAAAATAAGGAAAATTTAAGATCCTGGGAGATTTTAAATTGTTTTACAAGCAGTGTGAATTATACTTTGAAATGAATTTCAAAGTGGAAATGTTAGAAATGGTTTTATAGTATTGAACTCACTTTGATCGCCTGAAAATAGATTCCGATGATGACAGCTCCATCATCAGTATTCATTTTCGAGTTGTAAGTGACGAATTACTACCAGAGATACTGTTTTGAATTTGTTTTGGGAAAAACAAGTTGTGTTGAATTTCAAAATGGGATTTATAATATAGAATTTGATATATAGAATTTGAATAATAGAATTGAATAATAGAAGTAATATAAAATTTGAATAGAAATTGAATAGAATTAACTAGGTCGAAGAGGAATTAGTTAATCGAGTTTTGAATTTGAAGTAAACTTTGAAACGTGAATTGGATTTGTAAATGGATATTCGAAATCGAACATAGAACTTAAATTTGAAATTTGGATTCAAATTAGTTAATAAGCAAGTTAAAATATATTTGAACATGTCATGTTCAAATATAAAAGTGAAATAGACTAAAGAGTTAATTAACAAATTAATTAACGAATTGAGTTAAAACGATTAGGTATAGTTAAAATAGATTGGGCAGGTATAAATATACATGAGATAGGTATGGATAAGGTATGAAGGTATATAAATAGAATGCTCGATGAAAAGGTATGTATTTAATTCATATATGAGATTTTATGCGCCGTATCGGCTAGCCGCTTGGCTTTTTCTTTTTCTTTTGGATTGATGAGGGCAATGGGAGGCTATTTGAAATATCCCGATGCTCCTGGTACAAAGGAGGTTATGGAGAATTTTTCTGGGAATTTAAGGAGTCAGAATATTTTTAAGATAATCTGATAGTTAGAAATCAACGTATCGATATATATAGAAGTCGATAAAGAAACGAACTTAGAAATAGAATAGTAAAATCAAAAAGGAAGACTAAAAGTAAAATCTAGTAAGAATAGAAAGAGGAAGCGTATACGTGTTTAAAATTGAATAAGTAGTTGTATGGTATTGATTATTCGAGTAAGTAGTCATATCTGTTTTGACGTTATAAATGTTATTCAGTCAAGGTCTGAAAGGTAGTCATACCCCAACTTGATTCATTTCATTATTAACAAATAAATAGTAAGATTTCAGGCTCGAAGATCAATGTTGAATAAGAGTTAGTTGAATATAGTATTTGGGTTGTCGTAACGATGTTTTACACAACATCCGTTTTAACCCAAATAAGTGTAAGCTTGGAAATATAATAAAGAATATTTCCTAAGTATTGAAATAAACGAGATCGGAAAAGAGATAAGTAATTGAAATATTTTCCAATTATAAATAGCATATATTTTCTAAAGTTTAGAAAATAAAGGAAGGCGATATTCAGAAATGTTTTCCAAATAACATAAAAGGGCAATATGGTTATTGAAAATATTTGGTTAACAAATATTGATAAAGAAATAAAGAAGTAATTTAACTAATGTAATATTAATTAAGGGCTCAGTGACATGTTCAAAAGGAAATTTTGATTTTGAAAAGAGTAAACTGTTTAAAAACTCCCAGGGAAAGACTATTTGAATTAAAAACAAATTTAATAGAAATTTGTGAAAGCAAAATTGAATTAAAGTAAAGCCAGTAAAGTGGTAACTGAGGTTGAATTAGAATGATATCAAGACAAATTGGATTGTGAGATTCAAATTTGAAGTGTAATGGGATAATCAAGTTAAGAGTTGGGAATCGAGAAGAAACTCGAGTTAAAATGATATTTGGCTCGGATATAAGCGAATGGTGGTGTTGTGGATAAAAGCAGATTGGAATTTGATTGGGATAACATTGGTATATGCTAAGTTGATAGCATATGGAAGTGATAGAGTTGATATGCCGACAAAAGGTACAAGTTTATATTTCTATTGGATATAAGATTTATGAGCCGAATTGGCAAGCCGCTTGGCTGTTTGACTTTCTTTTGGGTTGGAGATGGCCCAGAGAGGCAAGTTGAGTTTGACGTATTGACCAGTACAAAGGAGGTGTTGGCGAAATTTTTCAAAGAGTTAAGGCGTTAGAAAATTTTCAGGATTTTTGGAAATTTTCGTTGATAAGAATTAAATAAATTTTTAATTGAAATTAAATTGGTCCAGTTGGAAACTAAAGTTAAGAAATGAACAAATATGTTCTAACCAGTCGATAGGGTCGTTCTCTACCTTAGCAATTTCGAGAACGAAATTATTTTAAGTGGGGAAGATTGTAATGACCCGCATTGGCAGAGGTATTATAATTAATTTATTTAATTATATAAATAGTGATATAGTGAATTAAATGGTGGTTGAATTAAATAATGGTGAATATTTAATTTAAAATAATAAATTAAATAATATATTTAATTCTGAAATAATCAGAATTGGCTGAAATGGCGATATGGTGTGAACTGGATCATCTATGATATTTAATTCAGTTTAGAATTGAATTAGAATAACGAATATATTATATAAACGATAGTTTGAACATAGAATTATAATATAATTAAAATCGAGCTCGAAATGGCGCGGTAGTTCGCTATTTGGCGATTTGAACTTCAACTGAATGTACATGGTTCGTTTTAAATCGGATTTCTGTGAAACAAGAAACATTCAGAGCTGGTGGAGTATATCTTTCTAGGGGAAGAGAAAAAAAATCAGGATTTCATTGTGTAGATTTTGATTTACGGCTAAATCAAATTTTGAAATAGTTGCTATAGAATCGTTTATCGACCATAACGGTTTATTCGATATAACTAGATATCGGGTGTGAATTTAGACAAGGTTCTTTTGGGACATAACGATAATTTAATTTTTAGAATTTTACTGTAATTTTTAATTAATTAAATAAGCAACTTTTTAATTAGAGTATTTTGCACCCTTAATCAGCGATTTTAGGGTTCCACAAAATGAGTTAATCTACCGGTATTATTATATTTTTTGAATCGTGGCACATTGCTCATCATGACGCTGTTTTTATTTCAGTCCGTAGGAACTCATATGTGAACAAATTAGTGTGCAACAAGATACCATTTAACCTTATATTTTAAATTATATGCACATTACCTAAGCGACCATACCCTACTTTGACATTTTCTCTCACACGTCCCCTCTTCATTAATGCCTCTTCATTAATGCGATAGACCTCCAGGGTACCCCCCCCCCCCCACCTTAAGAGTGAAGTAATGTTGTTGTGTTTCCTCTTGTTCAAAGTGTACATAATTTCATGCAAGCTAGTCCTCATCTACCTCAGTAGGCACATGAATGTTACAGTACATCGTTACTTCATATGGAAGTATACAAGCCTATAAGGCCATATACACACATAGGGACACTTTACATGGTTTTACTTTGTTTATATATACCACATGCCATCCTCCTCTACTGGTTCAGGAAAACAAAAGAAGCACGGAAACAAGTACTCAAACAGTAAAGAAAACGTATGACAATCACAGACCATATATTTACTTAAGTACTAAGTTTGAAAATCTATAAACACCCCAACTAAAATTCAAACCTAATTTACATTCATCAACAGAAAACCGCCGTTGGTTTTTGCTCTCATCAAAACAAAGTTCGGACCTCAAAATAAATTCTTAGAAAATCGAAATAAAAGTGATAAATCTCAGAACCTATATTTTTACACTCCTCTGTCCATTTGCTTCAATTTGATATGGTTTATGAGGTGCTCGAACATAATCAGGTTCACTGTCCTGTATATTGCTTGCGTTAGGGTTGAGAATCATTGGATATTGGAAGTTTGATTCGAGAAATGGAAGCTGTAACTAGATTGAGGATGGAAATTGATGTGTACACACAAAGTTTGGTATGAATCGATGTTGGAAAGGGTCGATTGACTGTACGGGTGACGCTGCTGAACTTCGAACGGATGGATTTCCATGGGAGCTTCGGTCTGTGTTTGATGATAACAAAATGGTGGGGTTTGAAATGATGAGCCTAACGGTGGCTTCTATTTTTGAAATTTCGATGAAGTGAAGGATCCTGGAACTGGATACGTCGCCGTGAGGAGGAGCACGGGTCTGTCATGCTTGAGGGAGGAAGAAGCTTCAACATCCTGGGCTTTTGAATTTGACGATGGGCTGAAAATATAAAGAGGGGTGAGGCCCATTAGAGGATTAAAAATCCATGTTTTTCTTTTAAAAGTATATTAACTTCTTAATTTCATAACATCGTCATACGTTATCAGAATTGAGCAAAAGTGGATCCGTTAGGATCGTATGGACGGACACTAGCTAATGGAACTGACAGGGAGTGAATCAAAACTCGTTACAATTTATTGCAAAATAAATTATTCGTTTGAATCAAAGACAGTTAATTGTTTTTAACGATAACAGTCCAATGTGAGTAAATCTCACTAACTCTGGACAGTTTATAATTTCATGTTGTATTTTTAGAACTGTTAAATATTGGCTGATCGATTGTGTGTTGATCGTTTGATTGAACTGCTAGTCAGTTAGTTGAATTTCTATATTGATTCTGTTTAACAGAATATATCATACGGAATGGAAAGTGATGTTGATTTTATTATATAACATCTGTGGATGCAGGGAAACAGGTTTGAGGAATCCGACTGGATTCCTCAACAGTTATTTTATTGTTTTTCATATATTTTGATATATGATGTGAATTATAACCTGTTGTTGATTGTGTGTGTATGAACGATATTGAACATCATAATTTGATATGTTAAATACCATAACATACCGGGATTTGGAGAAAAGGGGAATTTGTCAAAGTGAATACTGGAAAGAGAATATTTATAAAATCAGAGGATTTTATAAAAGAGAATATTTATAAATAGAAATTTATTTATAAATGGATTATTTATAACTAGAAAATACTTAGAAATAAAACCCTAATGGAATTATTTGCAAACCATTTGCAAATAGATGAGAAAGAGAAATGTTTGTAAACCATTTAAAAATCAAATAGAAAGAGAAAGGTTTGTAAACCATTTACAAATGAGATTGAATAGGGAATATTTGTAAAACCTTTACAAATGAAATCGAAAGAGGAATATTTCTAAAACCTTTAAAAATGAAATCGAAAGAGGAATATTTGTAAAACCTTTACAAATGAAATCGAAAAGGAGATATTTGTAAAACCATTTACAAATAGAATTAAAAAGGGAATATTCAGAAAATAAATAGAGTTAAACCAGTTAGAGTTAATCAGTTAGAGTAAACCGATAGAGTTAAATCGAACTAGAGTTATTCAAATGGAGTTTATCGAATATTAGTTTATTCGAATAGAGTTAAAGGAAAGGAGTTATCGATTATTAGTTAATCGAAAGGAGTTATCGATTATTAGTTAATCGAAGGAGTTATCGATTATAGTTTAATCGTAAAGAGTTATCGATTTGTTTAATCGAAGCGAGTTATAAAATATTGGTTATTCAAAGGAGTTATCGAATTTAGTTATTCGATGGAGTTAATCGATTAGAGTTAAAATAAAGGAATAAATCGAATATAGTTTATTCGAATGGAATTAAAGGAGTTAATCGAATTTGGTTTATTCGAATAGAGTTAAAAGAGTTAAATCAAATAGAGTTAATCCAATAGCGTTAGTCCAATAGAGTAAATTGAATAGAGTTATCGAATATACCTTATTCGAAGGAAAGAATTATCGAATAGAGATGATTCGAAAGAGAGTTACGTAAGGAAGTTTGTTAAAGAATTAAAAGGTGAACTTTATCTATTTCAAGGTTAGAAACTTTGTTCAATTAAGGTCTGAGAGGTAGTATTACCCCCAACTTGATTAACTTCATTTTTAACTTGATTAACTTCTTTCCAATAAGAACCAGAAATGTTTTCTGATATAGAAAACAAGAAATGGAAATGTTTTCCAATGGTAATAACATATATTTTCTAAATTTAGAAAATAAGAAATGCTGAATATAGGGAAACAGGAGATGAAAAATGAACTAAGGAGATAAATGTTAAATGATGTTTGATCGATATAATGTCCATCTGGAAATAATATCGTTGTTTGCACACCTGTTTTTCTTTGATGGTTAAATCACAGACTATCGAAGTTTTGACCATTTTAACGTTGTTAATATGGAGAGACCGGTTGGATTATTATCCAAAGAACCACTCTGTATTGGCATAAGCATTGCGAATCATATATGCCAAGGATAATTGAAGACGGAGTAAAGTGCAAGGGCTATTGTTTAAGTCTTAGATAACAGTGCCTATGATGGATGTACTGAATAGTGCCTTCGGTTTATCCTGTTCCTGGATGACTTGTATGGATGTCTGACAGAGTATTTCTAGAAAGGTAACATACATTGATTTCTTCAACCGTACCAAGAGTGGAAGCGGAGAAGGAAACTTCTTTAGCTAACACGTAATGTACTGTTGTAGACGTCAATTAGTGATTTTCGATGGATCTGACAATGTGGCATTCGAAGTGAATCTGATGTGATGATGAAGCGTAACCTCAAGCCTCATCAACCGGTAAATGACAGAAATCGGGCAGGCATCATGGCTAAGTCGGTCGCTCCGAAGTAGGGTTTATAATCACTTGATCTAGAGTTTCATTTACTTCTAAAAATCTATTGTTGATGTTGTCCCATTTGGGAAACGGTTGCTGATCCCAACCGTTGGTGATATACATTCGATACACTCAAGCGAAATGAGTAGTCGGTCATGTGTGGCCGGGTTGCAAGATGTTCTTGTTGAACCCAGTGTATTCCTTTCTAGAGGTACACTAGCGAAAAGTGGTTCCATACCTTGTCATAGTTGGAAATCCATTACCCAATACGTTCTTGTGGTTTTGATTGTATACTATATTTGTAGAACGTGAGATGGAAGCGTTTTTGCTAGATGATTATTATATTGTGGTTGATAGACATTATTATAATATCAAAAGGTTTTTTGATATAAAGATATTTTGGATTCTCATAAGGGAAAACCCGTTCCGTTATACGGCGTGGTGTTATGAGATATCGTTTACTTGTTCAAACCGTTTAAAACTGTTTTACTCTTATCAGTCCCATGACTGACCCGGAGTTTATTTTGTTTTGTTTTCCCTAAACTCTTGGGTGCCCAATTTTATACGGGCAGTCAAGTAGTCGGGATTTACAGATATACTGGAAGAGCTGGAGCAAAAGGCTTCAGGATCATATAGCTATAGTTTATTTCTGCTGTGTTGTAAGTGCCGTACTTTGAAAATGATATGTATATTCAAGTACAGATTTATATTTCAAAGATATGTTATCTATTATATGTTATTCGTTCCGCTGTGAGGTTCGTGTTACTCTGATGTTGTGTTCTTCTTCTCCTTCTATTCTAAATTTCTATCTTATCTTTCCTCACCCTCTAATTTCTTTCATTAATGACCGATATTTTTCGATGTTTGGTTAGTTGTCATTGAGTTTATGTCGTTAACCAAAGTCGCCAATAACCTGGGTCATTACAGCACCGAAAGGCACCGGCCTAAAAACCTTCATTTGTTTCTCATACAGAAGAGATGAATATAAAAGGATGGTTAGTATTCTTGGTTTTTCAACTGGTAGATGGCGAGCATGCTCATTTAGTACTGTTTCAACATATTCTGTTATGTAACGACAATAGGAACAAATCCCCCTTCCCTCCGGCATAGAGAACACGCATATGAGTTGACACCTATGCAGTCAAAGAGCTTAGCGGTTCTATAACAGTGAAAGTGCAAAAAAGGTGTAACGGTGATAAAGCGGGGAAATAGCAGGGATATAGCGGGGGCATAAAAAGGTTCATTATATGTAAACCAAATATTTAAAAATTAATTAATCATCATTCTCACATTATGTGTATTGAAGAAATTAATATTAACTAATTTTATGTAACTAAATTAAACAATAACATGGTAATATACATTAGATTTAATTACTATAATAGATTTCTGCCATATATTGGACACTTATTCCTTAAATTTAGTTCTTTACACTAGCTTTTTTGAAACTTTTAAAAAGAAAACTAGACAACTCAAGCTTCGTATATTAATATTGCTAAAGTGGGTGTTAAAAAGCCTTGATTTTGCGGATGCAGTGGAAAATAATGAGGTTAATAGCGGATCTACTGTTCATCGGGATTAAACTGAAATAGCGTAGTGGTTGAAGGACGCTACAGGCTATAATGAGTATTTTACGGGGCTTTAGCTGGGCTTTAACTACATAAGTTAGCACTCACGTTCTTGTAACAAAAGGAATCCCTGATGTTACGTGGCTACCAACTCATATTTATACACCACTCCTTCAATTTATTCCGTGATGTTGGACTTTATATTCAAATCGTCGTTCCTTTCTTAACAACATGCAAGTCAATCCTAAAGTCTCCCCCTTGACTCGCATCCTACAAATAACTTTTGAGAGAACTTTCTTGCCTGCATGGTCCAGTCTGTAACCTTCGGCTTCGATACCACTATTATGAAAAGATGGTTGTAACATAGCCCTTTCCTTCCAGCATAGGGCGCACACATATGAGTTGGTACACACACATCCTTATAACAAAAGGAATCTCTGATGTTGTGTGTTTACCAACTCATGATATGAGACTATATATTCATTTAATCTGTCCTTTCTTAACAACATGTGAGGCAATCCTAACAGATTGAATCTCTTCTTGTCCGGTGAGATATACAAGTATAACACTAAGATAGTCATCTTTGCACTTCTCATCCAAATGAATCTACCGTATAGTAGCCAATGTAGCATCAATATAATCAGGCTGTGGGACTTCTGTATACAGTATCTCGACAGGATATTGTCTCCCTTGAACATGAACTCCTTTTGTATAACTAAAATACTTAGATATGTTTTAGTGAGCATGTGATTTTGTGGGTATAGATGATGGAGAAGTGTTCGATTTTGATTTTGTGAGCAAGTTTCTTGTTTTGAAGCAGTTATGTATCATCTTCCTTACGATGCATATTAATATTTTTGCCTCTTGCACCATTAAGGTTTTCTCTATTTGCAACAAATTCTAATCTTGCCTTCTGCACATTTATCAACAAGCCTAACAATACATCAGTATGTATCACCAATTATGACGTTATATTTCGATATGTATCAAGCAGTACAAAATTAATTTGAGATAGAGACAACAAATATCAGTCTTTACTTAAACAATTCTGATTTGAAACTTAAAAAATTCAGTCTGAAAATTCAAGTCCTAAAAATGTTTTAAGACTGCATATTTAGTCTTAAATACTAAAAACTAAAATTTCAGTCTTAGTTATAGTTAAATACTGAAATTTAAAGAAGGATATACAATTTTTAATCAGTCTCAAAATTATATAAATAAAAAAAATCAGTTTATTTATTCACAATTTAAAAATAATTATGTTATGTATATAATTTTCGGAAACCAGTTCACTTATTAATAACTATAAAACATATTTCAATGCAGCATGCTAGAGTGTCTCGAATCCTGAGACATTAGTTAGAGTGTCTCGAATCGGTAAGGAGCTACTCCCTAACCTTGACTCATGATGGTAACCCAATTTCCAATACGACACCATGCGGTCTTGGTTGCTGAACTAGTATGGCGACATAGTAGGATGGGGTACTATGTCGTCTATGATTGATACATTATGATTGAAATGTTTTTGAAACATATATACACTAATAATAATATCAAATCTGTTTTTAACGTATCAAGCATTTTTAACCATTATAAGGTAAAACTCTATCCTCCGGTTTACGTTGCATTGTGTGATGGGACTTGAGTCTTATAATGGTTTCATTTTTCTAAAAGGCATTGCGTTATTTAACGATTTACTTTAATTATACACGGCAATCCATTGGAGTAAACCCGTTACGCATTAGCGGCGTGGTCCTCGGATTTGCCCTATTATTATTAGATTAGTTAATTAGATTTCTCGTACTAGTCCCACGACTGACTCGTAGTTTGTTTCTCTTTGCAAACTCGGGTGCACTCTTTTCCACACGGGCAGTAGAGTAGCTTTTGCAAATATTTATCTTTTGAGCAGGATGCTGGATTGAAGCTTAAAGCTGTGTCCAGAGCATAGTTATCTTCCGTTGTATCTATTTTATTGTTCCCGCTGCAATGTATTAAAATATTGTAATTTATCTTCCGTTGTAATTTTATTCGATGTACTCTGATATTCTGTACTCTGATGTTACGTTACCATGATGTAATAAAAGTCTGATGTTATTGTTTTGATGTTGTTGTATTCCCAAAGTTAACGTACTCGGGTTTTGAAAGGTATTGGTCGATTTTGCGATCGATCGGGTCGGGCGGAATTCGGGGCCATTACAGCATTTGTAAGAGCTCGAGTAGAGTTTCTAACCTCAATTGCATTCGGTTCAGATCGGCCCAAAGTTGTTCCAGCGGTTTGGTTCGGAGGAAGGGCTCCAGCAACGTTCTGGGGACCGGATCAGATACGGTTTTTGTTGCCGGATCGGTTTGGAGCGTCTTGTTCGGGTCAGATCGGAGAAGCCCTGTCGGATAGGTTAGCTCCATAACTCTGTCTTGATCTGGTGACAACCATAGCTTGCCGATCATCGCCCATCTCACTTTCCCATGCATTCTGCACTTCTTTTCCTTTTCCCTTAGTCATAATGTTCGGTTTGTTGAGATCTTTTTTTTTTTGAAGAGAATTTTAGAAATATCGATTGCACGGACTATCTTCTTCGGATATACAAACCCAATAGTAGAATGGTAGCCCAAAATGTAGAGAATTTGAGAAGTCTCAGTGAAAGCACCAAAATGTTAGATCCAAAAATGGCTCTAACACCTAAACTAAGGATGATTCTAAATGAAATAAAAAGAAAATGAAGAAAACACATAATTTATAGTGGTTCGGCATTAAAGAGCCTACATCCACTTTGAATTTCTCTAATTGATGATAAGAATGCAAGTACAATGGTTGTTTTCACTCAATTACACTCATACAATGAATAATTTCACTCAGTCTTCTCCAAAATGTGCTTCAAAAGGTGGTTGTGATCTGAATAAAGTGATGAAAATCAGTTATGGAAGAGGTTTTGGTTGCTGATTTTCCAGAAGATCCTTTTAAATGTGGCTTAAAGGTGTATTTATAGGTAGAAATTTCCCTTGGATGGCCTTCGGTTCGGATACACGTAGCATTCATGCCGTTCAGCTCAGAACAAGGAGCTATAGGATGTTGCCAGCGCATAGCTTTAGTGGGTGAACGTGGGGAAGTAGTCGTGCAACCGCTTTGTATATTCTGGAGTCGTGGATTATAACTGCTGCCGAACTGTTTCCAGTTCGGATCGGAAGTGTAGAGAAGACGAGGGGAGGATTGGATGGCTCCGAACCGATCCGATTCTGGCTTCACACTGTTGTTTTCAGCACCACAACATATTAGTTCACCTAGGAATTTCCGAACCAAACCGGGCTTTAGATGTTTGTTTTTTTAGTCAACATCCTTCATTAATTACTTTTTTATCTTTGTGTAGCCTACTTCACAAAGTAGGCAAACATCTAGTTTTATGATTTTTAAAATTCAAAGTTTCACCGCTTTGACTAATGGATATTTTTGGGTACATAAACACTCAAATCATTATAAATTTTGATCATTGGCAGATTAAGAGCATTAAGCCTTTAAACTATAAACATTTAAATGACATCAATTTAGATATCTAAATCTTGAATTTGATGTTTCATAATAGAATGACAAAATTTAGAAGCTTTGATTTTTTTTTAAGTTTAAAGATGTTGTAATTTAAAATGTATAACTAGTGTGTAACCCGTGCGTTGCACACGATAATATTATAAAATATAGTATTTAGAATTTTATTGTTAAAAATTAAACTTTATTATATAACATATGATGAATCTGACAAAATAAATTAACTATAAATTATTGTTGTTGTTGTTTATGTAACTTTTATTTGTTTGAAGTAAAAAAATAATTTTATTGTTCTTATTACTATGAGCAAGTGTTTATGTTAAAACTAACATATTTTTTATTATTTTAGATATATTAAAAAATATTATTTACTTCTTTTAAAAATATGTTAACTTTGAAATTGTGTAATTGGTTAAAATATATTATCTTAAGGGGTAAACAATCTGAATAAATTGAGAAGGATTTTATAACAAAATTATATAGGTCTTATTGTAGAGTTATCTGAAGTTAAACATAGTATATTATTTTAATGTAGTGTGCAATAAATTTATTGTTTATGTACATAAACGATCATTGTTATTTACAAAATAACTTTCTTATTGTTTTTTTATGTACATAAATGTATGCATGTGATCTATACATCTACGTAGTTAAACACAAAAATTTTATTATGGTTTTTATTAATATGTAGGTCTACACATATGTAACTAATACATAGATTATTAAAATGCTTTAAATTCGAAATTTCATAAGCAATTTAAATACATAGGATATAAATATAAAAAATTAGTAAACCGTTGATGAAGTGCTTATAAGTACAGAAATATCGAAATATGGATATTTAAAGTTAAAAATAGAATTTTACAATAGAAATAAATTTATTAAGATAAATGAATAATAAATTATCTTTGTTGATGTTACTCATGTATACTATTTATGATACCTGAATTATATCTTATATATTTGAACAAAAAATTCACTTGACTATTTTTTTAAGAGACCGCCTATTTGGACACAAAATTAGACATAGTTGGTGGAACAAAAGATCTGAGACATTGGATCTTTTTATCCTTATATAAAGAGTTAAAATTCAGATGGTGTTCTAATGGTGGAGATTAACCGTGTCACCAATTATACCAAAATTTTGTGTCTAGATGAACTTTCCCTTATTTTAATATGAATATGATGTACATATTGAAACCATCACATTTAAGGATTTATTAGATAATTTAGTGAATAATTATTAATTAAATTTATTCAAATAATTTAAAACCAACATTTACATGATTAATTGAAAATATATGGATGTAATTGTACAAAATTATGTGATATTGAGATGGTTTTTTGGGCAACTTTAAAATTTTCAGAAGGTGCACGTTAGTTAAAATATTTTTTTTTACAGTGTAATGCATTCATGTATACATATAAATGAATCATAAATTAAACTTATGATTATTGTTTACGTATATAATTATGTTATGTGACTGATGTACTTATACATCCAAATGAATTTTATATCATTTATTTAATATGAATATTGTGCAAACAAATAAATAATCATATTTTAACGATTTATTTGACACATCAACAACTAATAGTTCACTAAATTTAATTATAATTTTAAGATTTGTGATTAACTCTAATGTATGAAGTTAGATATAAAATATTATAACAGAATTGAGATAGCTCGGTAAAAAGTTAAAATTAAGGTTTTTGCTTAAAAAAACATATTTTTGCAATGCATGACAGAATTGTTGATACTCTTTCTGATATTTTTTGATATTATTTTATGTTTTATTTCAAAAATTAAATTTGTACTTAGTCACACATTTCTATAAACATTATTATTATTTTCTTTGCACAAATGTTTTTTTTGGGCAAAAATGACTGCAATTATTCATAGATTGGCTGGAACTAAAAGTGACAATGTTTTTAAAGCATGTTTTTTGAGAAAAATGTATGGGTATTTCAAAATTTAAAGAGTGTCCCTATTGTTTATGTTATATTATATGTCGCGTGACTTACATGTTTTAGTTTAATCAAAAAGCAATTTTATCATATTTCACTAATATGAGTGTGACGTATATTATTGAATTTTTCATATTGTCATCCAAACTATTGAATATTGCTTAATTACATTATCTTATTATTTTAAACTTAAGATTACATAATTAATTTGAACATATGAACTGAAATGTAAAACATACGAAAAAGTGGGTGAGTTTTGTAGATAATTATGGTAATTTTAAAATAGGTATTTTAAGTTAAATGTAGAATTTTATAATGTCATGCATGATAAATATATTTCACCATTTTAAATAGGTATCTTATGTTAAATGATAAATGAATAAAAGATTAAGCTTGTATTATGCGAAACATTTGAATATAATAGACTTTTAAATTACCATTAAAACAGAATAAAAATACCATATAATGTCCTCAATACTAACAATTCCCATGTAAAATAGAGAAATATAACCATACAAAAGACCGAAACATTAATCCATGACGTAACAAAACTAAAATAAACACTGTTGAATTTTAACTACGAAAATCTAAGTTGGATATTACCATGATAGATGAATATAAAACTTGGCTACACAGTAAGCAGCGGGTTAGAATACTTTCATGTCACAAAGGCCATTCAAAAGGTAGAAAATAAGTGAATAAAAGTAGGTAAAAGTCCAAGCTGATTTTTCATTACTACTCTTTAAACCTGCATGTAGTTTATTAGTGATGTCGGATAGCTGGAATTGTTCTTCAAGTTTTTAGGCTACAAATCAAAACTCTTCACTCAACTGCTTGCCTTTTTCCTATTCCTACAGGGGACAATCGTCAAAAAATTTAACAGTGGTAGTATGATGTAGATTAACAAATGAAACAACGCTTTGGAACATTTAAAGAGAAGTAGTAGCATAAGAATAATCACCTTTTTATCTTCATATGTAATCCTTTTAGCATGGCATAGGGGAGTGAAACTGGAACAGTTGCCAATAGGATTTGGAAGCAAGAGTAGATTTTTCCATAAAGCTCAACCTGTTGGCATCCCATGATGAAACTAAATGTAAACAAAGCCTAGTGTTGAAAGTGGACAATAATTTTCACAATAGGGAAGAAACTAAAGGGTATAAGTTAGCACCTGTAACATCATGATCCAAAATTATTAGCTAAGTTTAAGACAAAGAATGTGTTGTGGTTATAAATAGAGTGTTGGTACCATATTTTTTATAAATACCTACCCGATAAAGAAATGTGTTTGCCTATAATACCCAAAATTGCTTTCACTTATAATACGGTCTATATACTACATGCTACCACAAAAAAAGCGAACATATAGTCTTCTAATTGTTATGCAAAACATGCACTTATTTTTTGTTCTAGACAGCTATTCGATTTACTCTTCGTCATACGCATAATACGCATGTTATTCCAATAATTTAGGCCATTTGCAAAGTTAATTTATTCAAATGGAACCACTGGAAATGAAAAAAGGTCATAAAATTGAAGGGGAAAAAGAAATGAAGTGTGGATATATTATGACCGTATGAAGAACGTATAATAGACATACATGCACGGATATATGTACATATATATATATATATATATATATATATATATATATATATATATCTAAGTATGCACGTTTATGTATGAATACCTATGCATATGGAGGATGCCGTTGAGGGAAAATATTAACACGATTATTCACATTGCGGATTTCAATCATAATATATATATATATATATATATGTGTGTGTGTGTGTGTGTGTGTGTGTGTGTGTGTGTATTTATGTATGTATATGTATTATATATAGTGTGCTGTTATTCACACCCCAATTTCCTCTTCTGACCACCAAAACTAAAGGCCACCATAAAGAATATCATTTTCTTCTTTCAGCTACCGTACGTTAAAAATATTAATATGAACAGACACCCCACTACGGAACGAAAGCTTCGGTTTCTTCCTGCCGAATTTACAATCATATTTCGGTTGGTAGTAGCCGTACGGTTGCTTCCTGCCGAATTCATATTGTTAATTCGGTTGATTATGGCCGAACGAAGAAAAATGATGTGGTGGCCAGAAGTGTAAAAAATATAATCAAGTTTATTAAATTTTGTGTGGTGGCTAAAAGAGTAAATTGGGGTGTGAATAGCAACACACTATATATATGTGTGTGTGTATTGGTCTTTAAATACAAAATAAAATAAGTGAAATCTAGAGGTTAAAATAGCATAAATATAATATAAATTCATACGATATTACAAATAGAAAAAATTACATCAACAAAGTGTTTTTCTGGGAAATATTGTGAAATTCAAGTCAACGGATTATCCAGGTTCTATTTGATAATTCTTCCAAAGTAATATATGCTCAACATCTACATCATCATTGCGACAAATTACATTGGCTAATTGCAGTTAATTCAGAAGAACTTCTATAGTCATATTGTGCTCTAACGATGAGCATATGCCTTTCCTGTCAACTCTTATCCTCAAAAAGAAAATTTGACAGTCAAACAGTTTCTAATATTTCTCCATTATAGCACAAGTCATGATGTGCTTTTTTGTGTTTTAATGGGCGGTGGATCTTAAAACATTAGCCTGGAATTAACTATTATTTTAGTTAGAATTTCCACCATATTGACAACAATAATGCAATTATCTTTTTCCTATTTTTAGCTCAATCAAATATAGCATGCTTACCAATGCCAGAAGCAAATTGGCAATATTAATGAGTAATTAAAAAACTAATCACGTATGAAACTAATTTTAGAAAAATTGCATGGAATTTCTTTTCGTAGTAGTTCAATATGGAATGAAAATTATTCAAAGAAGGTGACTGTGAGAACGCTAATAATTACCTGTGCAAATCATTTCCTTACAAAAAATAATGATTTGATAAGAAGATCCTTTGAAGGATTAAATAGAAATATTGATTCGGAACCTAATAAAAGAGAAAAGTGCAGCATTGAATTCTAAAAGCAATAAGAGATATTGTCATATGCAATCAGTGTTCACAAATTAAAGTTATACAAGGATATGCAAACTGTCACTTGTACATTGTTTTAATACTTATATATTCATATTTGAATTGAATTTAAAAAAAAAATCTAATCTAGTATAAGACTAATGTTTTTTAATTTATGATATTACTGAAGCATTTTTTATCATAGATTAACATGAAAAATTCATTGGTTGAAATGCAATTTTTAAATAGATAACAATAAATCTATGCTATATCCAAGCTAAAATAACAGTCAATCCTTTAAAATAATTTTATCCAATTTATAAGAAGAAATACCATATAAAAACTCAACATTCCTAGCTACCTCTTGTCTAAATTTTGATAAAAACACAAAAACTTTCTTTATCCAAGGCAACAAAAAAGACAAATTTATTAACACACACAAAGAAAACCATCCATCTGTTTCCATTTATGGTTTCACTTATAATAATATTGAAGAAAGCAGGTTTTGTGACATGATTTTGTTTAGGGGAAAAGTTAATTGCAGGGTATTGTATACAAAATTAATGTATATGTGAACTCAATCATTCTATATATGTATATCCATAAACAGAGAAAACGACGTTATATAAGCATTAGAACTATACTTTCATTTTTGTGATGCTAAATTGAATACCTTGCGCTATATAAGCATTAGACATGATTGCGGATTTCTAGCAAAACAAAAGGAGGGGAAAACATGAACAGTTCAAAAATAAAATGAAATTAAAATACACCAATAAATATTACCATGTTAGGAAAGCAAAGTGGAAGAGTTTCGAAAGTGGGACCATACACGAAAAATTGATGCATTAATACCATGCCTTTATTGGCATGTTATTGGCTATGTCAAGAGAAGTTACCTCAAACCCAATGTCCTAATAATTTCAATACAATAGTACCATGCATTTATTTAGATTTGATTTAATATAATAAATTATAGGGTGTCGCCACATGCTTGCATTATATATGAACTCGTGATGAAGGGTTACAAACAACTTTAAAAGTTCACTAATCTGTACATTATATTAGATGATCTTAAAAATTTATGAGAGACAGGTAAATCAGACTTTTGGTCTTTCAATAAAAATTTCGAAAACATATTTTTTTTGATTTGAAAAACTATGCATATGATCATACTGAGAAAAGGCTAAGAAGCATTAAGAATTTGTCCAATGATACAATAGTGTTTGTAATTACCAACCGGAACTGTGCACATTATGCCTTGTTAATCTACAACAACAAAATTAAAGATGAAAGTGAAATTAAAGACATAATTCATGGTTGAAAACATGCATTTTATCTATGTATTTATGACAAATAAAAGGCAACATTCATACTTGAATAATACACCATAACCCCATATTTTCAACTAATATATCTTGACATATATTAAAAGAGAATCTTTTGGAGGAAAACAATGTGAATAAGCAAGAATTACTTTAATTAGGCATGGGAAGATTATAAGACACGTGTGCACACTAATTTAAGTCCACTAACTAAGCATGGGAATAAAAATTAACTCAGTGAATTGTATTTAAAATCAGCTGTAAAATTTCATGAAAATTTGAAACCATAAAAGGGTAAAGAAGCTTAACATTTTTAACAAATATTAATGTGGAGAAAAAACAGAAATGCAAATAAATGTACACTACATTCCTACGACTCAATAAACTTGACATGCATTAGATTATGCCTTGATTTTAGTTTCAGTGATACGCAGGAATTGTAAGCACAAAGGACTTAAGAAAAGCTCAAAATTTAAACTAAACATAGTAAAAATGAATTGAAGTGGATTAAAATGCAACATTTACAGGTGAAAACTTGCATTTTCTCCATGCATTTATGATGAAAGACAATATTCATGGTAGAATAGTCCATCATAACCCCATAATTCCCACAAATATATCTTATTGTCTTTTAGAAGAGAACCTTTGAAGGAAAACAATACGAATAACCATGAATCGCTTTAGTTCATCATGAGAGGATTATAAAATGCACCTAGCCACTAATTTATGTCCATTAATGCCCATTTTCATATAATAATGGCTCATTTTTTACATTTTTAGCTATCACCCCACTTATGGTTTATAAAGGAATCTAAAAATTGTCCATCCTAATAAATGAACGCGTATTAATGTAATATTCCCCTAAAATTAGTTGCTTAAGTTGAAGAACAGAAAATATATGTAACAGCACCATTGGTTGACATAGTAAGAATGTGTACAACTGCATAAGGTAAGCAACACATTTAGTCTGATTCCATGGGACTATGACGAAACCTAGGGCAACGCATGCAATGAAAAAATATTAAAGATAATGAGTTGGTAAAAAAGAGCTGAAATGATGACAAATTTTGCTTCTTACAAACTTATGAATTAATGAGTAGGTAAAAAAAAAGTCAAATCTGCAATACCAAAGATAAATTTAGAAAAAATGCCAGAGGGCTTACAATATAGAAAAATGTATAAACAATTACATATATTGCAAATTTATGAGGATCATATACACTTCTAGTCAATGTAAAACAACTAAAAAGAGCGGGCTAAAAACCGAAAATGAAAAAAAAAACTGCAAAAAAGTAGGTTAACAAATGTTATATATTATGGTCATTCTCTTATAGTTATTAATTACTGACTTAAAGTGCATAACTGAAGAAAAAATTAAGTGAATAATTTAAAAAATGAATCTATGAATGACATTGCTTGAGCATAGAAGATTAATGAGTAAAATTGATTCATAAGTTCTTTTCTTAGAAAGAAATATGATTTTGGTCGGTAAAAAAATAAGTAGCTTATTCCAATTATTCAATTAACTAAGTAGCACTCTCGTCTTTTCTCTTTTGGGATCAAGCGCAGCATATCAAAGGCACGCTGCTAACCAAAAAAATGATAGATGTAGAATTATGCGTTAAACTGACCTTAAGGTTGCAACAATAATATGATTTAATCCTTCTATCTATTTGTAAGCGTTCACTATGATAGGGAAAATTTATTTGTTTAACTAAATTATCATATGTTTACGTATAATCATGCTTTTTTGGGGTGCATTTGATGTTTCACCAACTTCTCCATGTGATTCCTTTCACACTTCAAAGAACATTATTCATGCCAAAACCATGCATGCTCCATGAAATGTATATAGTAACAAATCGTTGAACATACAGATATGAAGTGTTCATTGGCTATTATTTGTACAACATTAGGAACTTATTAAAATTATTTCATCAATGATTAGAACATAGAAAATAAATCTTTGTTCCATATATGTTTGGGTAACTTTATTCTTACTTTTTAATTAGAGGTTCCTAATAAGTAAACATAAGATTTCTTCAATCATATGCAATTACAGATTCACACTTATTAGAAGTATTAAAAAAATGCAAAAGATAAAAGGGTGTGTTTTGTTTATATTTTTAAATTTTGAGTTTTCGCACATACAAAAGTACAAACAACGCACACACATCGTGAAAAACGATTGTTTTACAAATCGAAGTTAAGACACAAAACCAAAAACAACTTTTTATTATTTTCCATATTTTAAGAATCAACGGAAGGACGATAACAAATTCATCCATCCACCGTAGGGGTAAGCATTATTCGGTTAAACCAAATAAACCAACCAAACCAATTTATTTTGGCCGGTTTGGTTCAGAATTTAAAATTAAATCAGTTTGCAATCGGTCCGAAAAAATATTAAGTTCGGTTATTGGTTTAACCAAATTAACCGAAATTTTACTATATTTTTAAATTATCGATATTATAATAAATATTTTAGGTTAGTTTAGCTATTTAAGTATATATTAATCATCACCTATGTGTCAAAATTAATATCAAAAAGCATAAAAATCAAAAATAATAATATTGTAATCATATATTTATAATTTGTTTCAAATTATAGTAAATATTTCAAACACAAAGTATAAAGCATGTTCAGTTTAATCAGATAACCAACCAAACTTAATTTGGTTGGTTTAGTTTGGTTTTCATTTTTATTGGTTTTAGTTTAGTTTGACAAATTTATCATTGGATAAACCAAATCAACTAAACGCTCACCCCTAATCCACCGTCCTTCCGTCCCGTCCGTCACTCCCTTCACCTTTGATCCATCACCTCCGCTATACACCAAATATTCGCAATTTTCATAATTAACACTGAAAACTAAAAACTTAAAACACAAAATAAACTGAACACTACCTTATACCTCAAAATGATATAACAGGTTATTTAAAGCTCCTTATTTCCTCAATAAAAAATAAAAATAAACAAAATATAAATCCAATTTCTAATGGTGATTATATACTATATTCATGATTTAGACTGCTTTTGTTTAATATTCTAAAAGCTAGATTTAATTTTGAATTATGAATGCTGAAAACAAAAAAGTGGCTTTTGTTTTT
Source organism: Allium sativum (assembly GCA_030737875.1). Classification (NCBI taxonomy): domain Eukaryota; kingdom Viridiplantae; phylum Streptophyta; class Magnoliopsida; order Asparagales; family Amaryllidaceae; genus Allium; species Allium sativum. The sequence continues at coordinate 116,635,580 of CM060909.1, forward strand.
CGCTTTCATAACTTTGTAATTAAGAACACAAGTGAAATAAAATTCATCCTCAGCTCATGTACAAAACATAGTGAACAACTATAAAAATGTAAATATATATATTTTGAAGATTCATAATCTATACAACAAAGAACATAGAAAGCGAACTATGATTTTATAAAATTGCATTTATGGTTAAAGAACATGATGTTGCATATTCTAGCACATTCATGGTTACTGTATAATAATTAGGTTAAATGTGTGAAATACAGCTAAGAGCTAGAACAAATCCATACGGCAGTACATTCCTAATTGCAAATTTATACCAAAATAAACAAAAATTAACCTGTACCGGTATTCAGAACACAGTTAGCCGCCATAGTTCAGCAGATAAATTCACTTTACGGTTCCAATTCTACAAAAAAGTGCCAATCTACCTTTCTGAAGCAAAAGAATAAATTATCATTTAGGAAGTGGAGACTAAATCAAAAACTATGGGTAACTTTATTCTAAGCGATACTTTGAAGAAAATTATTGCGATAAAAAAAGGGAAATACAAAATAAAGAAGAAACAAAGGTGGTAATGAAAGGCATAAAAGGTTTTACCTCCCTCGTCCAGCAAAAACAAAAATGGAAGCAGCTGCCAAAGAAAAGAAAGGAAGATAAGGAAATGAGGATTTGGGTTACTATGAGAAAATGGGAGAAAGATAAAAAGAACCGTGCAAAAATTAAAAGAGACGAAGAAATAAATAGACACAGCCGTATAGATATAGATTTTGTTCTATTATTAATTTTTTTTAATAAAAATATCTTTAGAGTTTTAAGGAGAGTTAAATAAAACTGAGAGGATTAAGGAGAATTGAGAGAATTGAGAGAATTAAGGAGAGAGTTAGAAATTCTTCTGCTTTACTATTATTTAATAGATTATTGTCCCTACTATCTGTTAACTTAAAAAGCTTTGCCATTTGAATTTCTAGTAGCTTTGAATCTAGGGTTATCATTCTAAAAAAAATTAGCGTCTAATTCCAAACTTAAATATGTAGAATATTGTTATTAATATTACTTCATTTAAAGGCTTTTTGTTTTAACAGTTTCGATTTTTGTATTTATCTTTTTTAAACTTTTGTCATTAGATTTCAATGTTTAGCTTTTGGATTTTCAAATTTGAGACTTCAATATTTTGATCCATTAAAATTTTGCGGAGTAAACAATAAAACCTTCCCAAATTTGTATTATGAAAATTTTTGAGCATCATACCTTTTATACGTACACATTCCAAATTGTAAATCTAATTTTTTGATGTTTCACGCTGTAAAATTATTCTATTTAATATAGAACTTTCGGTTTTATTTTATTTTTAGTAATTTAAAACTTCATAGTTCAAAATCTATGCTCATTGTCTTTAATACTATTAAAATGAAAAGCTTTGGCATCTAATATCCTATTAATGTAGCTTCAAATTTAGGGGTTTCGTTCTTATAGAAATTGTCTGTGTTTCTCTACAATTTTTAATCATTGCTTTTTTAAGTTGTCTGTTTTCATTAATGTATACTAAACATGTTTTCAAACGTTAATTATCTCAAAATTATTCTTTGCCATTTCTGATGTTTTATGCTTAAGAACCATAAGTCTGAATGAGACCTTCGTTTAATTTCGATTTCACTTTAATATAAGCAGTATTTTCTATTTCATGCTCTATCTAAAGATAGAAGTTTGAAGATATAGCTTCCAATTTGTCACCAAATTAAATAAGTATGATATTTAAAAATGTAGAATCATTTTTCTGTGTGTTATCCTTTTAAACATAAAATACGTAGTTATGTACTTTATGATATTGGCGGTTTGAAAGGTAGATTATCAACTTTGGAAGCATTGTAATTTAAAATTTTGACTTTTATTTTTTAATAGCTTCAACTTCTGTGGTTCTCCTATAGGTAGATAGATGTCAACGTTTAACTCTTGGATTTACATCTAAAGCTTCAAAATTTTCAGCAATGAATATTTTGGGCATGTTCACACTGGAACCTTTATAAATTTTGATTAGAGCTTTGGCCTTCTGAACTTTAAGCATTTTGAGTGTCATCAATTTTGGACCCTGATATAAAATTTGACATTTCAAAATGTGGAATTATCATGATTAATATTATTGAATTTAATTTTTAAATTTTAAAGACGTATTTTGAATTGTATAATTATTGCATTTAATATTTTTATACTAAAAAAATTTCATTTGAAATTCTATTCCAGTGGCTTTCAGTTTGGGGTTTTTGCTAATAAAAATTGGGTTTAACTTTTGAACTTACAAATTTAGAATAATTGTTCTCATTATTACTCAACTTTAAAAGCTTTTAAGCAGAAAATTTTTATATCTGAAGTTTAGTAATTTAGTACTTCATCATGTATGTTTAACAATTCTAAAAGCACTGAAATTTAATTTTTGAATTTCTTTTTAAATAGTTTTTAATTTTGTTTGTTTTTTCCTTTATAACATTTTTTGTCGTTAGATTTCGGCATTTACCTTCGAATTATCGACAATGTTGTTTCGACGGAAAATAAGAGGGTCAACTTCACCAAAAGCAGCATCAACGTTCGTCCTTGAATTGCGCTCCTTCTCCTGAATTGCGCTCCGTTCGTTCTTAGATCCGGATGTTTTCACCGCATTTTCGCTGGTTGATCTAGCATGACCTTGAAGCTTCAAATTTTGAACCATGATTTTTTCTGGTTATATGAACAGTCGAACCTCTATAAAATTTGATCATTACCAAATTTTGAGCTCTAAAACTTTTGAATTTCAAACATTTTGAATGTCATAAATTTTCAACTTTAAATTTTTGTTGACAGCTCCAAAATGCATAAGTATTTTGTTTAATATTATTGAATTTACAAGCTTTGCTTTTATTTCAATTCCATTTAATTTTTTGGGTAGTTTAAATTTTTAGTCTTTCCAAATACCTTGGTTTAATTTTGAATCCACTATGTTATAAGCAATGTTCTACATTTCCTGCTAACCTAAGGTAGGAATGTAAAGAAATGGATTTCAATCTGCCTCAGAGTTTTTTAAAAATTGCTATTAGAAAATGTAGAATCATTTTTCTCAATATTGCCTGACTTGACTTCAACGTTTTACATTTATTAATTTCCTATTATTACCCATGTAATTTCTCATCAACATATCTAATATTATCAGGTTAACCACTACTCTAATATATTTAAATGAATTCTATTTTACAATCGCATTTGGACTTGAGTTTGTATAATGCTTCTACCAAATAAATTTTATTGATTCAGGAATGTTTTGGGGTTGCGTTGTTGATTTTGTAATGAAATTATCGTGCCCAATTTACTGTTCATTTACCTATTAGCAACTGAACATGTATATCTAGATGACTTGATGTACATTCAAATGCCTACACTTTGAATGAGGTTTAAATATTAAATTGACAAAACTTGGGACTGCTAACAAATAATGTTCGAAAATTTTGAATGTGCAAGATGTTAATTCAATATGTATAAATTAATTATGTGACAAAATTAATGTTGCAATATAGTAACATATGTGGTGCTTCATTTTGCTAAACTACTTGATACTCGAAGGCACACTATGAATAGCAATCTATCGTCGTTGTCGGCTGCAATTACCAAAGCACAATGACTGAACGCTCACTGAAACAACATTACATTACAATAGGAAAGCACATGAAAATGCAGGGGAAGAAACCGAATATATGTTCTAAGTTATAGCAAAATAGACATTAGTGGTAGTAGAATATAATTCTGCAAATTGCAGCAACGACTTTATAAGAATCACAACATAGCAATAGCTAAAAACATTATCAATTTTTTTTTTTTTTTTTTTTGGGAGATTCTAGCTGGTAATCCTTTACCGCAACAATTTGACTCTTAAATTCAATTACCAATCGTCTTTTACCTTTGTCGATGTTCAACCTTATATTGGTATAGTCATGTTTGAGCTGTCAGTTTTGAAAATATTTAGTGGTTGATGTCTACTGATTTTCAGTTCGATTATCAAATTTGTTCTTAAGTGAAATATAATCGGTATCTTACAGTATGTTAGGATTTTTTTTTTAACTATACCATTTGTCACTTCCATTTTCTATGTTTTATATTTCGCGTGTACTTTGTATTTACGTTGTTCTACAGTTTATGCTGCAGTAATGCTGCATGACTACATATTCATAATAGTGGCAACGGTACTACAATGAAATGGCAAGTAAACATTTAAGAAGAAGAGCTGAAACCATCATTGTAGAAGCACTACATCTGGATTTTCATAGCTGATATCTGCTTTTAGCTTCCAGAAAGGGATAATGAAACCTGTGCATCCGATTACGATAGTTATCAACTGGGTTTATTAGCTTCTCAATTCAGTGACTGTGATGTAAAATTTTCAGTACAAACCTATCAAATTTCTAATATTGCAAATGTATTCCTATCTACCAAAAAAGGTTTAAGCGATATTATTATAGATAAAACCGATATGTTGCAACCGAAAGCACTTTATAACTGGCAACTGAAATTAAGTTTATGCTTGCTGCATTATTGTTATGGATATAACTTTCATTTTATGCCTTGGAGTGCTTGGTTGCTGAATAGTTGCATGTAAAAAATTTCTTATCTACCACACTGTCAAATAGAAATCTCTAGCTATGTTTCTGCCATCATATATATATATATATATATATACACACACACACACACACACACATATATATATATATATATATATATATATATATATATATATATATCGTTCATTTATTCCATTGCATCACATGTCTCCTAATTGCTTTAAATTATTCTTTACATATGATGCTATTGTAAATGAATTCATGTATGTATGTATGCTTATATCACCATTTCAAACTGTTCTATGTATCAATTGCAGATTTTGAAATTTTCATCTTTTATCCAAAAGAATAGAAGTTTTGTTCAAATTGCAATTTACTACTAATGTTTTAAATATGGTAACAATTACAGTACAATTTCATTTGACTTTTTTTTCACATTTGTTAATACTTGATCAATCAAATAATTATCCTACCCCAACAATTTCTATAAGTGTAAATTGGTCGAAATGAAACGGATGGAACTACGTTTAGTTTTTATTGCAAATAAAATCAAATAGGACACGAACCGAACAAGAATTATCTTTGACCAAATTTTATTCTTCGAACTTATGCCTTTAATAAAATCAGAAGAATATGACTGGACATTTTTTGATCACTGTCTCGATCATTTCTTTAGTCATTTTGCGTTTTTTAATTGTGTTCCTATCCATTACATTATTTTTATAACTATGTATTGAAGTATAATTATTTTATGAAATTTTACTCAATGACTCCAACTTACTGACATTTATAAATATTCTAAAGAACATAGTGCATATACTGAATTATAAGAAATACTGACGAATTTTAACGGACACGGACCGAACAAGAGTACAATTTTAGATAGTGAGAAATTTGAGAATATAAATTGTTATCTTAACAACCAACATAAAATCATGAACCTTACTCTTCTTACGCATCTCACGTAGCGTAATTCAACAAGAATGTTTTATAAGGGGATAGTTACCCACTAAGACAAAATGCTGCATAAAATTTAAAATAAATCAATCATCATTAACATATAAAATGAGGTGTTATATCATACAAACGATGTGTATCAACTTGATATACCCATTTTTTTTAAATCTCACAATGTCCCGTGTGCGTAGTACGGGCCATGCACTAGTATAAATTAAATGGAAGAACATGATAGATAAATAAGAACACACAAAGGGCTAGGGGTGTCAAAATATGACCCAACCCATTTACCATATCTACAACTGGGTTGGGTTAACCCATTTATGAATTTAATTAAATGGGTAATGGGTTGGGTTGACCCATTTTTAAGAGGGTCATAAATGGGTAGCCCATTTTACACATTTATAAAAAACATAAAATTATATATTATAAATTATAAACAGGCATTTATAAAAAACTTAAAATAAAAAAATGTCAAAATTATGAAAATAACCTTTATTTTGGGAAAAGTGAAAAATTGGAAAAACTACAGAAAATCCAGAAAATTACGAAATGATAAGTAAAAAAAATGTTTTAAAGTAACGATTTTTAAAGTTAAAAGAACTGAAACTACGAAAATGCCCTTCATATTAGAAAAAATGAAAAATTTTCAGAAAAACCAGAAAATTATGAAATGAAAAGTAAACAAAGAATTATTTTAAAATAACGATTTTTAAAGCTAAAAGGACCAAAATTACGAAATTGCCCTTCATATTGCAAAAAGTGAAAAAAAATGAAAAAATTTCAGAAAATCCAAAAAATTACGAAATGAAAAGTAAAAAATAGAATTATTTTAAGATAACGATTCTTAAAGCCAAAAGGACCACAATTACGAAAATGCCCTTCATATTGAAAAAAATGAAAAAATTTGAAAATCCAAAAAACTACGGAATGAAAAGTAAGAAAAGAGCTATTTTCAAATAACGATTTTTAAAGCTAAAAATTCTAAAATTACGAAAATACCCTTTATTTTGGAAAAAGTGAAAAAAAAGGAAATTTTTTAGAAAATCTAGAAAATTACGAAATGAGAAGTAAAAAAATATTTTAAAATGATGATTTTTAAATTAATAATTTTCTCGATTCTTTGAAATTTATTATTTTTTTTCTTTTTTCAAAATGAAGGGTGTTTTCATAATTTTGACATATTTAGCTTTAAAAATCGTAATTTTTGAATAATTCTTTCTCTACTTTTCATTTCGTAATTTTTTTTGGATTTTTTAGAATTTATTTATTTATTTCACTTTTTTCAACATGAAGGGCATTTTCGTAATTTTGGCCTTTTTAACTTTAAAAAATATTATTTTCGAATAATTCTTTTATTAGTTTTAATTTCATAATTTTCTACATTTTTTGAATTCTTTTTATTTTTTTTCTCTTTTTCTAATATGAAGGGTATTTTTATATTTTTAGCTTTAGAAATTGTAATTTTCGAATAATTCTTTTTCTACTTTTCATTTCGTAATTTTCTGGATTTTTTAAATTTATTTATTTTTTTCACTTTTTTCAAAATGAAGGGTGTTTTCGTAATTTTGGCCTTTTTAACTTTAAAATTTTAGCATTTGTTTTTATTGGCTAAATCAATTTTAGATACCTAAGTGAGTTAAATGGGTAACCCACTTATTAGAGGGTTTGGTTATAAACGGGTTGGGCAATTAATGGGTCAAAGGAAATGAGTCATAAATCGATTGGGTCAAACTCGACCCTACCCATTTAGACCCAACCCAACCCATTTAACACCCCTACAAAGCGGGACAGGAAGTGGTTTTCGTGGCACCTTAATCTTTGGAACAAGTGGGAAAAATGCGAACTGAAAATTTATTAAAACTCAAAAATAGCCTATCACGTGGATGACAGAATCTCACCACTGGATTATGAATACGCATCATAATCTCAACGATCGTGAATTTACCAGTTGAAATAATGAACAGTGAGTAAATTAAGGACTGATATCTATTATTTATTATTTTTGCAACCGATTTGAAACTGAAATTCAGTTACTAATTATTTTAACTACAAACAGAAATTTTTCAGTTTGCGACCAGTCTTTGATTAAAGACCGAAAATGTTCAGTTTTTAAATAGATGATTTTTGGTAGTATTACAAGCATACGATCCGTCATGTACTTGATCCTAGTAGTGTAGCAAGTTACATATATAATCTGAATTGAATACCCGACCTCTTGACCTAGCTCCATGCTACATTCCTTAGCAACACGTTTTTCCACAGTAATAGATGCGACTCTTCGATGTTGGGTGATCCTAAAAGCTTTCTATCATTCAAGAGTCCAGCATTAAAGAGAAACTGTGGCAACTGTGTGGTTTTCCCGCTTTTCGTCTCACCAACAATAATCAAGGTATCATGCTTTTTTACTTCATACACAAGCATCTTCTCAACTGATGCAATGGGCAAAGACCTTCTTTGTCTCATATTATGTTTCCTAGCTAACAATTGATGGGTTCTATGTTCACTAGAAGTAAAGTGTAACGACCCGTGTTTTTGCCCGTTAAATATTTAATTTAATTTATTGATTTTAGATATTATATCGGGAATATTAATGGAATTTAATATTTAATTCATTATTGAAACGAAGTTGAACGTTATAATTTATATATAATATAAATTCGAGCTTGAAAATGACGTGCAGTTCGTAAATTGGAGTCTTGAACTTCAACTGAGAATACAGGATTCGATATAAGTCAGATTTCTGTGAAACAAGAAACGTTGGAACCGTAATAATGATAATTTTCATATGAAAGAGAAAAATCCAAATTCCGTGTTACAGAGTGCGAGTTATGGCTAAATCAAAATTTGGAAAAAACGCTGTGGAAATCGTTATTTGAAATATCGACCTTTAAAATGGCCGTTTTGCAAACGGACTCAGATTTCGATGAAATCAGTTTCATTGGAACCGTATCGTTAAATTATTGTACGGTGTTAGATGGTGTGGCAAACCAATGTCGTATGTGGCCACGGTAGCCGTAAACGGCCGTTCATTTTCTATAGCGCGTGATTTATATAATAAAGGGATATTTGAGTGTAACTTGAGAAGACGATCGAATTAGGCCACGAAACCAGTTCCGTTGAGTTCGTATCGTCGATTAGAGTCAGAATAAGTATATAGTTTGTTATTTTTAGAGACCGGAAAATTTGGTGTTAAAAGGGGTATTGCGGTTCGGGGTAAAAACAGCCTGTCGGGCAAACGGTCTCAGAATGCGACGAAACTAGTGTCGTTGGGTTCGTATCGAAAAGTTATTGTAAGATATCAAGGTTTCAAGTTGATTCGATTTATCTGGTGACCGTGGAAAAATTAAACGCGTGTTCATTTCTGGTTTTATAAAGGAAATTTTTCCAAACGACCTCGGAATTCGACGAAACTTGTCCCATTGGGTCTGGAATATCTTTTCACATCAAGACTATCTTTTTATCAGTAGACAGAAGTCGATTGTGGTCACTTTTACGTGTTACTTCACGATGTTTCAATTTATAATATAATATAATATTTCATACCCTATATTTAATCCCATCAGTGCAGACATAACACTACAGATTTTGCACATGCCTAGACCATCAACCAGCCAGTGAAATGAAAGAACATGACAGGCAGACCAATATGAACGCATAGCCATCTATATTTTGTTAGTACAGACAAGATACATATAGCTTATACACAACCGCACTCTACTGTCTAACCTATACAATATATTTTCCTGTCAATTTCAATGCCGCATACAAACATGGAAACAGTGTCTAAACGTACTCCCTAATGCTACAACCTCCGTAGCATTTCATCTCGAATCAGGAGAGACACATGCAAAATTATGTAAAGCAGTTGTCTTCACCCATGTTCCTGAGAATTTCTTCCTGCATGCCTTCCCTTTCTTTTCTGTTGATATAACAACTCGATTCAGGCCCATTTGAAACCCTACTCCTTCGACTTCAAGTTTTCCAGTCTCCTATGCTTTCAAATCACCACGTCTACCATCTGCAAAACCACCGTATTGCTCAACTGTATCCACATGCTATCGCCTGCCACGTGAATTGACCTTGTCCCTATCCAACCGTTACTTCAGCCTCAAGGTTCCCAACTATATATATGGGTACTTGTCTTTAGAAAGGAAAGCATAAGCCATAAAAATGGCATCACAAATCTAAAGAAAAACAGAAAGAAACAAATATAAACTGCGAGGCATCTGGGTTCGATTACAGATGGTGCTGGGTGGTTCAAGAAGAGGGCGGCGAACTGTTTGTGTGGGGCTCAGTTGAAGAAAGATGGGTTCGAATATATGTGTAGCAGGGGGAGTCGGCTGTTTGATGGTGGGGTATTTTGGTTTAACGTGAGGAATTCAAAAAGGACGTGGAAAGGAAGACAAGTATTCATGAAGTGGTTCGGATGAGTCCTGATGGTGGCTCGGTGGTCTGAGCATGGCGCCGGGGTGAACGGGTTTGGAGCAGTCGCAGTGAGAAAGAGGAGCTGTGTGGCAGGAACAGAATGGTGACGAGGTTGGCATGCGTTTGATGATTAGGAGGTTGGATCAGCAGGAGCTTAGGTGCGGTTGTTTGTGTAGTTCATAAGAATGGGAAGTGCTTCAGCACTGTTCATGCATGGACTGTGAAGAATTTGTCGGTTTCAATGGAAAATAAAATGATGCAGGCATGTTTGGCGGTGGACGGGGAGATGCTTGATGAAGTTGCGTGGAGTCAGTGAATGCACGGTGGATGGCACTTGCTCGAGGCGTGGTACAAAGAATGAGGGGCGTGATGCGTATATAATTGGAGGGGATGATATACATTGATGGGCTTAACTGGTAAGTAACGTGGCCTGATTTAATTAAATTTAATATGCCTAATAAAGGTTAAAACGCAAGATTTAAGGTAGGTAGTAAATATTTAAATTAAGCTGTTACCCTTATATGGGGCCTATGTGGTACATGTTTGCCTACCCAACATTTCATAAGCCTAAGTTTAACTTAAAAGTGAAACGTGACAAATTAAATTGATTCATGAAATTTAGATTAGGAAATTGACTTATTTTTTTTAAGTATTAATGAATATTATTTTGAATACCATATTTAATTCATAATTTGGTCATACAGTAACGGAATTGGACGGAACCAGTGACGGTGGATCTGTGTCAACGAGCGCAAACCGACGAAGCTTGTTTAAACGAAGTTGAAAGCAGTTGAAATTTTCAGTTAAACTGAACGCTGACTTAATTTAACTGAAATGAACCATTTCAGCAAATCTGATCAAGGTGAGTTAAACTCACTCAGTTACCCGTTTTATATTTTATATAAATTGGGTATTTTAATTTTGTGTGCTCTGCTTGCCAATGGTTGACTGTTTTGATAGTTATATATTTATCTATTGATTTGACCGATGAAATTAAACTGTGTTTAATTTCAGTGGAATACCAAATCGTAATTTTTAACGATTGGTTCCAATAAAGGTAACTCACCTTGGTTGGTCACGTTTATTTATAAACGTGTTTAAATGGTTGAATTGTTTGAATTGCTTATGGTTGATGTTAAATGGTCGTTATTTAGTTTATCAGTTAAACAAAACTGAACAGTTTGATTTGAGATAACCATTTTGTATACAGGGAAGAACAGGTTGGAGGGATCCAACCGGATTCCTCAAATATATTATTTATTTCATATCTTCACATATGAACTGTCCTGTTTGGTTGATTGATTTGATTATTGATTTGGACTGGGAATTCAACCTGTGTTGTGTTTAAACCAATGAGCGGTATTGGTTGAGTATTTAGCAGTGTGTGGCCTATAAAATCAATCGTGTTATAAATATTGATTCACCGTCAGGTAAATCGATAAAGATGAGGTTATAAAATTTATTATATAACTGGAGTTGGATTTTGAATATATTATTTTGAATAAAAGTTATAATAGGGAATTTAATAAATATTTTATTTATTTAAGACTTTGATTGTTATTAAATTATTTTATAAAGTAAATACTGACGTTAATCAGATTTACGAGTATGAGAACAAGTAATGAATCGAAGGACTAAACTTTGATAATTGTTTGTAAAGAAAACAATTAATGGGATTATTTAAATTAATTATATTTTTAATTAATTTAAAGTGAGGATTAATTGGAATCGATTAACGAGATAATCGAGTTTTGAGTTAATTAAATCGACCGTTTGAATTGGAATTTGATTATCAAAATTGATGTGTTTTGATTTGAATAGTTTAATAAATATTGTTTAAATTTAAACAAGGTTTAAAAAAGGGATTTACCGTTTAATTTTGTTATTAAAGAAATTAACTACTCGTGTAGTTAATGATTGAAATAAATTATTATTTTAATTAATAATATTTTAGACAATTACTTTTGAAAAGTAATTGAAGTGAAATGAAATCAAAGGAGATTGGAAATAAGCGAATCCGGTTAAAGAACTGGGTTATAGAGTTGTATAACCAAATCCAATAGTTAAATGGAATTTGTTTGAGACTAGAATGAAATATTGATTTTGATTACAACTTATGTTTATCGGAGGATAAGAACGTTGTTGATCAAGGTCTGAGAGGTAATTAAAATACCCCAACTCAACGTTAATTTAATATTAACGTTCTTACACTTCAAATCCCATTCAGATAATCTTGGGTTATTACAAAACCTTTTTATCGTCATCTCCTTCCACTTAATCCATATAATTAAATAACCTTTATTTCAAACTATTTTATTCACTTGAAAATTCCTTTTATACTTTGTTATAGCAGTGCGGTACGCGCCAAAAACAGTCTACCGGGGCAACAGTCTCAGAATGCGACGAAACTAGTGCCGTTGGGTTCGTATCGAAAAGTTATTGTCGGTGTTCGCAGTTTCAAGTTGTTTTGATTTATCTGGTGATCGTGGAAAATTAAAATGTGTGTTTATTTCTGGTTTTATAAAGGAAAATTTTTCAAACGAAGTCAGAATTCGACGGAACTTGTCCCATTGGGTTCAGAATACCTTTTTACACCAAGATTAGCCTTTTTATCAGTAAACAGACTGTTCATTCATATGATTATTCGTTCATATTCAAGTAAACAGAATTATATACGGCCGATGCCGCGTCAAAATTAACTTTTCAAAACAAATATTTCGAGATGATAGTATATTAAGAATATAGGTGTATTTGAGAAGCACGGGAAGTTAACAGAAGGTAAAATATTTGGATTGGGTAACACTTTAATTATGCTAGCATATACAATATAGAATCATAATTTCAATTGTAAGGTTTTCAAAACAAAAGAAACAATCGTACAGACACAACTTAATTAAATGAAATATAGACAGCGTGCCGACCACATAAATAATAAACCGTGGTAATCACGAAATGTACAGTAACCTAAGCACCTAACCTACTCTACAAACCGTGGAGGCCAAGTTGTTGAATACTATATAAATTAGACCAAGCTGCCCTTTTCCTTATTTTCTTTTTTGTCTATTGAAGCCCCTTCCTCAACAAAATCAAATCGACCAATTATCACAAAATCTCAAAATAAAATCTCAAACTCAGATCCGTTTAACTCCTTAAGTTGAGGGCTTTTTCCCTGTATAAATTTGCACCACTCGATACATATTACTGAGGAATCAACTTCAGCTGTCGCAGCCTAGGGCTAACCGCCGATGGCAAACCAGGCAACCGGACCTTCTTTCAAGGACGGAGATGGGAACGTGGTGGCGAATTCATGAGGTACGGTGGCGAGTTGGGTAAGGGTGCGAAGTGATACTGGAGAAAGAGGTTGTTTTGTAGTTTGGGAATTGACAGCATGGGGAGAGGAGGAGTTGAGCTCGCTGGGTTCATTTACAATTCCAACGTCATATTGAAACCCGCAAGGAAGAAATTTGACTGATCAATTACTGATAAAGTTTCACTTCCTGCAGGGTAGAAGTCGACTGCGATGATCTGGGTTTTGGCGGTATGGTGTTAACGTGGTTGGGGATGCATAAATCATCAAGGTTAAGAAGAAGAGGTTGTCACGCAGTGTTTGTTTGTGGAAAAGGGTTCACTAATGACAGTTGGAAGAGGGAGAGGAGTTAACGTGAGTGTGAAATTTGGAGCAGCATCCTACCTAAACAAAGAAGATGGTGGTGAGTTTTTCCTTGTATTCGGTGATATTGGGATGCGGTGAAAGGAATGAAAGGCTGCACAAATCGATTCAAATATCACCACAGATTTCATATTCTATTAATTCAAGATGCTCAACCATACGAAAGTAAATAGTAAAACTGTAGAAGAACATATATCTTCATATATTTGGTTTATACGGAAAGGGGTATGAGGGAAGATTGGGTGGAAGGGAATACGGTGAAGGATATTTCCCTGGGATGCAACAAAAAGAGTGGCGTTGAGTATTGATTTGGAAGGGAGTCATCCAGAAGTGGTGTAGTAACGACCATGATGAAATGAGGATGGACATGTGGCAATGTAGATTGTGGGAGTTTAGAGTGTTGCATTAACGGTAAACAAAAGGGTGAATGGGAAGGTATGCATCATCGAAATATTAAGCCAGGTTGAAAATAGTTTGATGCGCTCCGTGAGCGGAGCCGATTTAATAACGGTATTAGTTATTAATAAGTAAATTAGTTTAATTAATTATTTAATTAAGGAATTAGTAGTTATTTAAATCGTATAAATTGAAATGTAGATAAATTTACTTCGTGAACAAAATTGAAGCAGACCGGTTACGTTGGGACCGTAAAGACAAAATCCACATCATGGAACTAACGGGGATAAAAATCGAGCTATTGGAATTTCAGGGAAAAATCAACGCTGTTTGATTTTAAACGAAACCAAAAGCAGAACCATCAACTACGACAAGGTGAGTAAACTCACTAACTCTGCCTCGTTTATATTTTTATAAATGAGTTTTAAATTTATTTTATACTGTGTGATGGTTGCTTGGTTGAATAGTTGATAAAATGGGTTGATAGGATTACATTGTTGATCGATCTTTAGTTTGACATTTCATATTGATGTGAAATAATATTATTGATGTTATTAACATCTGTGGATGCAGGGAAACAGGTTGGAGGGACCCAACTGGGTTCCTCAATATTTATATTACTGTTTTTCCTTAATTTTGATGTGTGGTGTGATTTATATAGTCAGTAATTGACTTTGTGTGTTGGTTTACCAGGGCCCTAGAAGCTTGGTATTTTAGATACCGTAAAATATTTGCAAATATAGAAAATAAAATTTGAGTTTTAAAAAGGGAAATTTATTTTCAAAAATAGAAATGTAATAGAGTTGAAATTAAAAACATGTTAGTGGAGAAAACAAGAATTTGTTTACAAACAAGAATATAAATTAAGTGGATTATTTATCATTAGATAAATTGAAATATAAATTCAAATTTGAATTTATATAGTGAAGTGGAAATGGGTTTTGAAGCAAATGTTTGAAATGAGATTTAAACTTAGAAATTATTAAGGAAATGTTAACGTGATTTTAAATGAGTAAATGAAAAATAAAATGAGAGTTATATATAATTCTGAATTGAAGTTATAAATAAAAATTTGGATTTAAGATAGTATTTATAAGCATGTAATCAAACTGTGTATAAAAGGATTTTTTTCACAATCTAAGTGAATAATGATTTAATGGAAATATTTTGCAAATGAAATATCGATAAAAGAAATTTTAGATTTGAAATATGAAATCGAAGTGGAATTTGAATAAGGAAGGGAAATGGATAATCGTTAAAAATGAAAATGATGAGTTTTATTCCAACATTGGAATATAAATTGTAATAAATGTTTTTGAAAATTCTAGATAGCAATTTTAATGCTACCGTTATAATAAGTGTTTGTAAATTCTAGACAGCGATTTTTACGCTGCTGTTGTAAAAGATGTTTTGTAAATCTTAACAGCGGTCTTAACGCTGTTGTTAAAATAAAGGTTCTATAATTCAAGACAGCGATTGTAACGCTGTTGTTAAATGCAATGTTTTATAAATCAAATATTTGGAAACAACGATTATAACGCTACCGTTATAATCAATATTTTTCTGCAAAGGAAGTGTGTTCTTAGATCGAATTCGAGAGTTGCGTAAGCGACGTTTTGTTTAAAGTTGTGAGCTTTGACTATTTCAAAGTTGAGAATGTTGTTCAATTAAGGTCTGAGAGGTAATTATGCCCCAACTTGATTGACTTCATGATCGATGGAGGAATGGTTAAGGTTCGATGGTGAAACTTGGTTAAGCAATATGGTTAGCTAATAAATGATTAGTGGGTTGAGTTATAATAACGATGTTTTATAACATCGCGTTAATTTGAAATATTTTCCCAAATAAAATGAGAGATATTTTCTACACATAGAAAATGAAATAAATTGTCAACGAGGGATTAAGAGACATGGATTGGAAATAATAATTTAATAAGAAATTAAATAAAAAGGGGCCCAGTGTTGTTTGATGCTTGATCAGTAGAATTTCCATTTGGAAATAGGACCATTGGTTGTATGGATGTTTCTTTGATAGTTAAATCACCGACTATCAAAGTTTTGTTTTATTTTATACCTTCGTTATTAATATGGAGAGATCGGTTGGATTATTATCCAAAGAACCACTCTGTATTGGTATAAGCATTGCGAATCATATATGTCAAAGATAATTGAAGACGGAGTAAAGTGCAAGGGCTATTGTATAAGTCTTAGATAACAGTGCCTAAGATGGATGTATGGAATAGTGCCTTCGGTTTGTCCAGACCCAGGACAACTTGTATGGACGAGTGTCTGACAAAGTATTTCCAAAGGAGTTACGTACGTTGATTCCTTCAAACGTACGAAGTGGGTAGCATAGAAGGGAAACTTCTTTAGCCTCACAAACTGAGTATTTTTGTGGGAATCAATTAGTGATTTCCGATGGATCTGACGATGTGGCATTCAAAGTGAATGGTGGCCAGATGTTCTGGAAGATAATTCATACCTCAAGCCTCACAACCCGGAATTTGACAAAAATCGGGCAGGCAGCATGGCTATGTGGGTCGCTCCCATTAGGATGTATAACCACCTATCTAGAGAAATTCCTTTTGCTTCTTAAATCTTTCGATGCTGTCCCTTTTCGGGAGGCGGTTGCTGATCCCAACCGTCGGTGGTATACATTCGATACACTCAAGTGAAATGAGTGGTCGGTCATGTGTGGGCCGGGTTGCAAGATGTTCTTGTTGAACCCAGTGTATTCGTCTCTAGAGATACATTATCGGAAGGTGGTCCCATACCTTGTCATGTTGAAAATCCAATCTCCAATAAACGCCCTGCGGTTTTCGATTTTATGTTATATATGGAGCGTGAGATGCAAGCGTTCCGCTAGATTCTATTTATTTGTTGTACACACTATTATAATATCACTGGATTTGATATCAAAAATATTTTTGGTTATCGTAAGGTAAAAACCGTCCGTGTTTATGTGTGGATCGGTCTTACGATTATCATTTCTTTCGAAAAGATTTTGGAAGTTAAACAAATGGTTGGAGTTTACTCACACCAGTCCCATGACTGACCCAGAGTTTATTTTGTTTGTTTTCCCTAAACTCTTGGGTGCCCAAATTTGTACGGGCAGTCAAGTAGTCGGGATTTTACAGATTTACCTGGAGGAGATTGAAGCAGGAGGCTTCACCTGTTAGCTATAGACTATCATACTTTCCGCTGTGTATTTTGTTGTATCTGGAAACAGGTGTTTATAACTGTTCCAGAGATAACTATTGTGCTCTGATGATGGTATGTACATATATATACAGTTACTGTTTTATATTTCAAAAGTATGTTATCTAATATATTTTATTCGTTCCGCTGTGAGTTTGTGATCTTCGTTTTCTTCCATTCTAATATTTCTTTCTTTCTATTTCTCATCCTCTAACTTCTTTCTAATAATGATTCGTATTTCTGTGCAAATTGAGTTGGACGTGTGGTGTTATTAGTCGACTCAAAGGGTACGGATTTGCGGGTCGTTTCATTGCCACTGTAACGAACTGGGATTTTCGACTTCGAAAATCAACATCAAACTACCATGTTGACCATTCAGACATCGAACATTCCAGATCATTAATAGAAAGAAGTTAGGGGGTGAGAATAGATAAGATAGAAATATTAGAATAGAAGAAGAAGAAGAAGAAGAAACAACACCACAGAGTCTCACATCGCAGCGGAACAAAATATAATACTGAAATAAATCTTTATTGAGAGCTTTAGAAATACTTACAATAATCAGAGTACATCACACTGGGACAGTTATAACAACCTGTTCCCATATACAACACACAGCGGAATAGTAGCTATATAATATCATACGTCTGATCATCTCCAGCTCGTCTCTGGACTTCGCAGATTCGATAACCTGAACCTGTACAACCCGGCCTAACCCGAGCATTTACAAAACACCGGGTCAGTCTGGTGAACCAGAGTGAGATAAACTCGCACAGTATAACGGTAAATCATCCAATCATGATTTTTAAAGTTCAAAATCTTTTCGAAGAAAAGGATAATCGTAAGACCAAATCCACACATAAACACGGACGGTTTTTACCTTACGATAACCCAAAACAGTTTTGAAACCAATATCTTTTCTGATATTATAATAATGTATAAATACAAGTAAATAACAATCTAGTGGAACGCTTGCATCTCACGCTCCACATATATAGTATACAAACAAAAACCGCGGGCGCTTATTGGACATTGGATTCCGACCTTGACAAGGTATGGGACCACCTGCCGATAGTGTATCTCTAGAGACGAATACACTGGGTTCAACAAGAACGTCTTGCAACCCGGCCCTCACATGACCGACCACTCATTTCGCTTGAGTGTATCGAATGTATATCATCGACGGTTGGGATCAGCAACCGTCTCCCGTAAAGGGACAGCATCGAAACATAGATTTAAGAAGCAAATAGGATTTCTCTAGATAGGTGATTGTACACCCTAATGGGAGCGACCCACATAGCCATGCTGCCTGCCCGATTTTTGTCATTTCCCGGTTGATGAGGCTTGAGGCCAGAATTTATCTTTGAACATTTGGTCACCATTCTCTTTGAATGCCACATCGTCAGATCCGTCAGATATCACTAATTGACGTCCACAAAAATACTCTAGCTAGAAGCTAAGAGAATGGCAATTCCCCGCCAACAACTATAGCACGTTTGAAGAAATCAACGTACGTGACCCTTTGGAAATACTCTGTCAGACATTCGTCCATATACGTCATCCAGGAACAGGATGAACCGAAGGCACTCTCCTACCGCATCCATATAGGAATCACCCCATGGATCAGTTGCGAGTAGTCCTTGCAACCCGTAGATTCCAACCACGACAGAATCACAGCTTATCTCTGCTTGCCAGGCAGAGAATATTAGTGGTTCCTCCGTTTATGAAAATCCTTGGTCTTCAATGCTCCATCTCGACCATCGTTTGATATCTTCACGTATTTGTTGGTCGGAATGGTTTTCGAATATAAATTCGATCCCGGTCTTTCCATACCAACAATCGTATTGGACAGATTTGATAGTCGGTGTTTTAACTATCAAAATATACAATGTTTCAATCATGACACACCAATGAGTTCACTGGTTCAGTATTTAGCATCACTTGGCCTTTCAATATTAAAGAGTTCATTTAATAGAAAGAAGTTAGAGGGTGAGAATAGATAAGGTAGAAATATTGAATAGAAGAAGAAGAAACACCACAACACAGAGTCTCACATCGCAGCGGAACAAAATATAATACCGAAATAATCTTTATTGAAAGCTTTAAAATACTTACAGTATCAGAGTACATCATACCATGGGACAGTTATAGTAGCCTGTTCCCATATACAACATACAGCGGAATAGTAGTAATATCGTACGTCTGGACTCTTCCAGCTCGTCTCTTCACTGCAGTCGATAACCTGGACCTGTACAACCCGGCCTAACCCGAGCATTTACAAAACACCGGGTCAGTCTGGTGAACCAGAGTGAGATAAACTCGCACAGTAATAAGGGTAAATCATCCAATCATGATTTTAGAGTTCAAAATCCTTTCAAAAGAAAAAGATAATCGTAAGACCAAATCCACACATAAACACGGACAGTTTTTACCTTACGATAACCCAACATTTTTGAAACCAATATCTTTTCTGATATTATAATAATGTCTAAATACAAGTAAATAACAATCTAGTGGAACGCTTGCATCTCACGCTCCACATATATAGTATACAATCAAAACCGCGGGTGCTTATTGGAAATTGGATTCCGACCTTGACAAGGTATGGGACCACCTGCCGATAGTGTATCTCTAGAGACGAATACACTGGGTTCAACAAGAACGTCTTGCAACCCGGCCCTCACATGACCGACCACTCATTTCGCTTGAGTGTATCGAATGTATATCACCGACGGTTGGGATCAGCAACCGTCTCCCGAAAAGGGACAGCATCGAATACAGATTTAAGAAACAAATAGGAATTTCTCTAGATAGGTGATTATACACCCTAATGGGAGCGACCCACATAGTCATGCTGCCTGCCCGATTTTTGTCATTTCCCGGTTGATGAGGCTTGAGGCCAGAATTAACTTTTGAACATCTGGTCATCATTCACTTTGAATGCCACATCGTCAGATCCGTCAGATCTCACTAATTGACTTCCACAAAAATACTCTAGCTGGAAGCTAAGAGAACGGCAATTCCCCGCCAACAACTATAGCACGTTTGAAGTAATCAACGTACGTGACCCTTTGGAAATACTCTGTCAGACACTCGTCCATACAAGTCATCCAGGAACAGGATGAACCGAAGGCACTCTCCTACTGCATCCAATATAGGATTCACCCCATGGATCGGTAGCAAGAAGTCCTTGCAACCTGTAGATTCCAACCACGACAGAATCACAGATTATCTCTGCTTGCCAGGCAGAGAATATTAGTGGTTCTTCCGTTTATGAAAATCCACGGTCTTCAATGCTCCGTCTCGATCATCTTCTGATATCTTCACGTATTCGTTGGTCGGAATGGTTTTCGAATATAAATTCGATCCCGGTTTTTCCGTACCAACAATCGTATTGGACATGTTTGATAGTCGGTGATTTAACTATCAAAATATACAGTGTTTCAACCATGACACTCCAATGAGTTCACTGGTTCAGTATTCAGCATCACTTGGCCTTTTAAATTAAACAAATTGATTCACTTATGTTTAATAAAACTTCTACTCTTTTAATACCTTTTTTTAAAATACGATAATCGAATTCTTATCACTAACCTCTTTTACGGTTACCAACTAATATCATCTTCAGAAAATCCTGATGTCATTCAATATGGGGTATTTTAATTACCTCTTAAACCTTGACCAACAACGTTCATATCTTCAAATAAATATCAGTTGTAATCAGAACCCAATATTCCATTTCAGTCTCAAAACAATTCCCATCATAACTTGGATTTGGTTATACAACTCTATAACCCACTTCTTTAACCAGACTCACTTATTTCAATCTCCCGTCAAATCTATTCGACCATTCCCCACTTATTTGAATTTAAAATCTAATATTACCAAATGATAATTTCCTTACAAATCATTTATACATTCAGTACTTGTTTTATTATTTAAACAAGTTATTGTTTTCTTAGTTTATTTGAAATTCAAATTTTATTTCAATAAAATAAAATTTCCTTCTCGAATCTAAAAGTCACTTCTTATGATATTGTAAATATCTAGGGCCAGTGATATTCTAATATCTAACACACAAATCATCCATTCAATTCACACATCACATACATATATAAATATGTGAACAACATTAAATAAATTTGAGGAATCCAGTTGGATCCCTCCAACCTATTTTACCTGCATCCACAGATGTTAGTCAACAAAAACAATACCAATCCTGCTTCAAGGCAGGATATCGCGGTATAAAAGGGGATCCACTTATGTTCGTGGACGTAGTGTCATCCGCTAATGATACTGCGGGCATCCGCTAATAGTGTTGCGGGAAATTCAATAACCACAATAATTCAACAATTCATTCATGCACCCAAGCAACCAACACATTTATTTTTACGATAAAAGTAAATATAAAATGGTGAGTGAGATTTACTCACCTTGCTTTTAATCTGTCGAATATTTCGAAATTCCATATTGTTGTCCACGAATCTACCCGAGTCATCTTCGAACGGATTTATTTGCACCTACGATTATGTATTTATTTATTTAACATTAACCGATTATTAATTTAAACTAGCCTAACACATAAATAAATTATTTCATGAATTTAAACTTTATAAAAGCGTATACCTCGCTGTCTTCGACCAATTATAAAGCCAACTTAACAAGCACCGACTTCAATCAACCCAAATTACCCTCATTTACTCGCACAGTACAAAGGAGGTGCTGGCGAAATTTTTCGGAAATTTAAGGTGTTAGAAAATTTTCAATATTTTTGAAAATATTGATTTATATTATTGAATTGATTTAAATAAAATTAGATTTGAAATTAATGAGTTTATAACATTCTTTCTTACCTTAGCAATTTCGAGGACGAAATTATTTTAAGGGTGGAAGAATGTAACGACCCGTGTTTTTGCCCGTTAAATATTTAATTTAATTTATTGATTTTAAATATTATATCAGGAATATTAATGGAATTTAATATTTAATTCGTTATTGAAACGAAGTTGAACGTTATAATTTATATATAATATAAATTCGAGCTTGAAAATGACGTGCAGTTCGTAAATTGGAGTCTTGAACTTCAACTGAGAATACAGGATTCGATATAAGTCAGATTTCTGTGAAACAAGAAACGTTGGAACCGTAATAATGATAATTTTCATATGAAAGAGAAAAATCCAAATTCCGTGTTACAGAGTGCGAGTTATGGCTAAATCAAAATTTGGAAAAAACGCTGTGGAAATCGTTATTTGAAATATCGACCTTTAAAATGGCCGTTTTGCAAACGGACTCAGATTTTGATGAAATCAGTTTCATTGGAACCGTATCGTTAAATTATTGTACGGTGTTAGATGGTGTGGCAAACCAATGTCGTATGTGGCCACGGTAGCCGTAAACGGCCGTTCATTTTCTATAGCGCGTGATTTATATAATACAGGGATATTTGAGTATAACTTGAGAAGACGATCGAATTAGGCCACGAAACCAGTTCCGTTGAGTTCGTATAGTCGATTAGAGTCAGAATAAGTATATAGTTTGTTATTTTTAGAGACCGGAAAATTTGGTGTTAAAAGGGGTATTGCGGTTCGGGGTAAAAACAGCCTGTCGGGCAAACGGTCTCAGAATGCGACGAAACTAGTGCCGTTGGGTTCGTATCGAAAAGTTATTGTAAGATATCAAGGTTTCAAGTTGATTCGATTTATCTGGTGACCGTGGAAAAATTAAACGCGTGTTCATTTCTGGTTTTATAAAGGAAATTTTTCCAAACGACCTCGGAATTCGACGAAACTTGTCCCATTGGGTCTGGAATATCTTTTCACATCAAGACTAGCTTTTTATCAGTAGACAGAAGTCGATTGTGGTCACTTTTACGTGTTACTTCACGATGTTTCAATTTATAATATAATATAATATTTCATACCCTATAATTAATCCCATCAGTGCAGACATAACACTACAGATTTTGCACATGCCTAGACCATCAACCAGCCAGTGAAATGAAAGAACATGACAGGCAGACCAATATGAACGCATAGCCATCTATATTTTGTTAGTACAGACAAGATACATATAGCTTATACACAACCGCACTCTACTGTCTAACCTATACAATATATTTTCCTGTCAATTTCAATGCCGCAGACAAACGTGGAAACAGTGTCTAAACGTACTCCCTAATGCTACAACCTCCGTAGCATTTCATCTCGAATCAGGAGAGGCACATGCAAAATTATGTAAAGCAGTTGTCTTCACCCATGTGCCTGAGAATTTCTTCCTGCATGCCTTCCCTTTCTTTTCTGTTGATATAACAACTCGATTCAGGCCCATTTGAAACCCTACTCCTTCGACTTCAAGTTTTCCAGTCTCCTATGCTTTCAAATCACCACGTCTACCATCTGCAAAACCACCCTATTGCTCAACTGTATCCACATGCTATCGCCTGCCACGTGAATTGACCTTGTCCCTATCCAACCGTTACTTCAGCCTCAAGGTTCCCCAACTATATATATGGGTACTTGTCTTTAAAAAGGAAAGCATAAGCCATAAAAATGGCATCACAAATCTAAAGAAAAACAGAAAGAAACAAATATAAACTGCGAGGCATCTGGGTTCGATTACAGATGGTGCTGGGTGGTTCAAGAAGAGGGCGGCGAACTGTTTGTGTGGGGCTCAGTTGAAGAAAGATGGGTTCGAATATATGTGTAGCAGGGGGAGTCGGCTGTTTGATGGTGGGGTATTTTGGCTTAACGTGAGGAATTCAAAAAGGACGTGGAAAGGAAGACAAGTATTCATGAAGTGGTTCGGATGAGTCCTGATGGTGGCTCGGTGGTCTGAGCATGGCGCCGGGGTGAACGGGTTTGGAGCAGTCGCAGTGAGAAAGAGGAGCTGTGTGGCAGGAACAGAATGGTGACGAGGTTAGCATGCGTTTGATGATCAGGAGGTTGGATCAGCAGGAGCTTAGGTGCGGCTGTTTGTGTAGTTCATAAGAATGGGAAGTGCTTCAGCACTGTTCATGCATGGACTGTGAAGAATTTGTCGGTTTCAATGGAAAATAAAATGATGCAGGCATGTTTGGCGGTGGACGGGGAGATTCTTGATGAAGTTGCGTGGAGTCAGTGAATGCACGGTGGATGGCACTTGCTCGAGGCGTGGTACAAAGAATGAGGGGCGTGATGCGTATATAATTGGAGGGGATGATATACATTGATGGGCTTAACTGGTAAGTAACGTGGCCTGATTTAATTAAATTTAATATGCCTAATAAAGGTTAAAACGCAAGATTTAAGGTAGGTAGTAAATATTTAAATTAAGCTGTTACCCTTATATGGGGCCTATGTGGTACATGTTTGCCTACCCAACATTTCATAAGCCTAAGTTTAACTTAAAAGTGAAACGTGACAAATTAAATTGATTCATGAAATTTAGATTAGGAAATTGACTTATTTTTTTTAAGTATTAATGACTATTATTTTGAATACCATATTTAATTCATAATTTGGTCATACAGTAACGGAATTGGACGGAACCAGTGACGGTGGATCTGTGTCAACGAGCGCAAACCGACGAAGCTTGTTTAAACGAAGTTGAAAGCAGTTGAAATTTTCAGTTAAACTGAACGCTGACTTAATTTAACTGAAATGAACCATTTCAGCAAATCTGATCAAGGTGAGTTAAACTCACTCAGTTACCCTTTTTATATTTTATATAAATTGGGTATTTTAATTTTGTGTGCTCTGCTTGCCAATGGTTGACTGTTTTGATAGTTATATATTTATCTATTGATTTGACCGATGAAATTAAACTGTGTTTAATTTCAGTGGAATACCAAATCGTTATTTTTAACGATTGGTTCCAATAAAGGTAACTCACCTTGGTTGGTCACGTTTATTTATAAACGTGTTTAAATGGTTGAATTGTTTGAATTGCTTATGGTTGATGTTAAATGGTCGTTATTTAGTTTATCAGTTAAACAAAACTGAACAGTTTGATTTGAGATAACCATTTTGTATACAGGGAAGAACAGGTTGGAGGGATCCAACCGGATTCCTCAAATATATTATTTATTTCATATCTTCACATATGAACTGTCCTGTTTGGTTGATTGATTTGATTATTGATTTGGACTGGGAATTCAACCTGTGTTGTGTTTAAACCAATGAGCGGTATTGGTTGAGTATTTAGCAGTGTATGGCCTATAAAATCAATCGTGTTATAAATATTGATTCACCGTCAGGTAAATCGATAAAGATGAGATTATAAAATTTATTATATAACTGGAGTTGGATTTTGAATATATTATTTTGAATAAAAGTTATAATAGGGAATTTAATAAATATTTTATTTATTTAAGACTTTGATTGTTATTAAATTATTTTATAAAGTAAATACTGACGTTAATCTGATTTACGAGTATGAGAACAAGTAATGAATCGAAGGACTAAACTTTGATAATTGTTTGTAAAGAAAACAATTAATGGGATTATTTAAATTAATTATATTTTTAATTAATTTAAAGTGAGGATTAATTGGAATCGATTAACGAGATAATCGAGTTTTGAGTTAATTAAATCGACCGTTTGAATTGGAATTTGATTATCAAAATTGATGTGTTTTGATTTGAATAGTTTAATAAATATTGTTTAAATTTAAACAAGGTTTAAAAAAGGGATTTACCGTTTAATTTTGTTATTAAAGAAATTAACTACTCGTGTAGTTAATGATTGAAATAAATTATTATTTTAATTAATAATATTTTAGACAATTACTTTTGAAAAGTAATTGAAGTGAAATGAAATCAAAGGAGATTGGAAATAAGCGAATCCGGTTAAAGAACTGGGTTATAGAGTTGTATAACCAAATCCAATAGTTAAATGGAATTTGTTTGAGACTAGAATGAAATATTGATTTTGATTACAACTTATGTTTATCGGAGGATAAGAACGTTGTTGATCAAGGTCTGAGAGGTAATTAAAATACCCCAACTCGAACAACATCGGGATTATCTGAAGATAGTATTAGTTGGTAATCGTAAGAGACGTTAGTGGATATGTTTTGAAAATCTAAACAGCGATTTAGCGCTGTTGTTATAATATATGTCTTGTAAATCTAATATAGCGATTGTATCGCTTTTGCTATAGTAAATGGGTTGTAAACCTAAACAGCGATTATAGCGCTGTTGTTTTGTAAATCTAAATAGTAATTATAACGCTATTGTTATAACATATGTGCTATAAATTTCTTTGTTAAAACTAATGGATTTCCGAATTTAAAAGATGATTTGACGGAAGAATTAAGTGGGAAATTGAATATAGTTATTCGAGATAGAATTAGCCAAACATAATTATTCGGCTAAGTTGCCATTTCGTATGACTGCTAGCGTAATTCGCAGGGCTGCAGATAGCCTACGGAGTCGGATGTTTCCTGAGGGAATCAGGCGTAACCATTGTGATCGCTGCGATCTAAAGTCAAGCGAATGGAATTAAGTCAAATATCAGTTAATCAATAGGAGTTAATTAAGTCGAGTTAGTCAGTTAGAATAAACCAGTTGGATTTAATTGATTAGAGGTAAATCGAATTAGAGTTATTCAAACATCGTATTTTTGAATATTAAAAGAGTTGGAGTTTTTAATGTAACAAAAGTAAACCAGTTTGTTAAAGGCCAAGTGATGCTAAATACGGAACCAGTGGACTCATTGGAGTGTCATGATTGAAACACTGTATATTTTGATAGTTAAAACACCGACTATCAAACCTGTCCAATACGATTGTTGGTATGGAAAGACCGTGATCGAATTTATATTCGAAAACCATTCCGTCCAACAAATGCGTAAAGATTTCAGAAGATGATCGTGATAGAGCATTGAAGACCGTTGATTTTCATAAACGGAAGAACCACTAATATTCTCTGCCTGGCAAGTAGAGATAAGCTGTGATTCTGTCGTGGTTGGAATCTACGGGTTGCAAGGACTTCTCGCTACTGATCCATGGGGTGATTCCTATATGGATGCAGTAGGATAGTGCCTTCGGTTCATCCTGTTCCTGGATGACGTATATGGACGAATGTCTGACAGAGTATTTCCGAAGGATCACGTACGTTGATTTCTTCAAACGTGCTATAGTTGTTGGCGGGGAATCGTCGTTCTCTTAGCTTACTGCTAGAGTATTTTTGGGGACGTCAATTAGTGATATCTGACGGATCTGACGATGTGGCATTCAAAGTGAATGATGACCAGGTATTCGAAGGTAAATCTAAACCTCAAGCCTCATCAACCGGGAAATGACAAAAATCGGGCAGGCAGCATGGCTATGTGGGTCGCTCCCATTAGGGTGTATAATCACCTATCTAGAGGAAATCCTATTTGCTTCTTAAATCAATGTTTCGATGCTGTCCCTTGTCGGGAGACGGTTGCTGATCCCAACCGTCGGTGATATACATTCGATACACTCAAGCGAAATGAGTGGTCGGTCATGTGAGGGCCGGGTTGCAAGATGTTCTTGTTGAACCCAGTGTATTCGTCTCTAGAGATACACTATCGGCAGGTGGTCCCATACCTTGTCATAGTCGGAATCCAATCTCCAATAAGCGCCCGCGGTTTTTGTTTGTATACTATATATGTGGAGCGTGAGATGCAAGCGTTCCACTAGATTGTTATTTACTTGTATTTAGACATTATTATAATATCAGACAAGATATTGGTTTCAAAACTGTTTTGGGTTATCGTAAGGTAAAAACCGTCCGTGTTTATGTGTGGATTTGGTCTTACGATTATCCTTTTCTTTTGGAAAGATTTTTGAA
The DNA here is from genome assembly GCA_030737875.1 of Allium sativum. Classification (NCBI taxonomy): domain Eukaryota; kingdom Viridiplantae; phylum Streptophyta; class Magnoliopsida; order Asparagales; family Amaryllidaceae; genus Allium; species Allium sativum. The sequence goes on from CM060909.1 coordinate 116,663,594, forward strand.
CTTTAAAATCATGATTTGATGATTTCCCCTTATTACTGTGCGAGTTTATCTCACTCTGGTCCACCAGACTGACCCGGTGTTTTGTAAATGCTCGGGTTAGCCCGGCGTGTACAGGTTCAGGTTATCGAATGATGTGAAGTCCAGAGACGAGCTGGAGATGTTCAGGCGTATGATACTATATAGCTACTATTCCGCTGTGTGTTGTGTATGGGAACAGGCTATTATAACTGTCCTATTGTATGATGTACTCTGATACTGTAAGTATTTTCAAAACTCTCAATAAAGATTTATTTCTGTATTATATTTTATTCCGCTGCGATGTAAGACTCTGTGTGGTGTTGCTTTCTTCTTCTTCTTCTATTCAATATTTCTACCTTATCTATTCTCACCCTCTAACTTCTTTCTATTAATGATCTGGAATATTCGATGTCTGAATGGTCAACACGGTAGTTTGATGTTGATTTTCAGAGTCGAAAACCCCAGTTCGTTACATAAAGCTTCTACAATTGTTTAAATTTATGTAGATGCATTGCAAAGTAGTGCAGTCATAAAACACTTAGAATGAGAAGCTCAACGACGGCCAACCGAGGGTTGAGAAGTGTCGAGGACAGAAAGGATCAGCAGGCTACAGTTGGGCAAGAGCAAGCGACAACATATAATATGTGCATTATGAGTGGATAAAATATGATATTGTAGTCTTTTTTTTAGTTATTTTTAGTTCAATGTGTTATATTGATATTGCAATAGGATTTATTGATATTGCTATGCTATCATATGAACAAATTATATTTTATATGTATGAACTGATGTTGCAATCCATGTTGTCACTATTTTATATTGTATATGAAAATGAAACAACATGAATGTTTGTATGTATTGTCTTATAGTTTTATAAGAGCTATTGATTTTAAGACCGATCCGAGACATTAATTATTGTCTTTATTATTATGCTTAAGACTCAAAGCTGACTTTAATGTAACTTAACGGAGAGATTAATTTGTAACATACATTTACGTTTTTAATATTCTTGAGACCCAACTCTACTATCTATTATTTTTGAGACCTGATTTTAAAGACAAAATTATTTGTTTTAAGATTATCTCAACTAATATCTCAAGATAAAAAAAATTAATTAGATACAAAATGAAGGAGTCCCTGTTTACATTTATTTTTGTAGTGTTGTCTCTCCTAATGGAAAATAAGGATGAAACGCTATGTTGCCCTTGCTTATGGAATCGACGAGGTTGTGGTCGACAATTTGGGTAGTGTATGTTCATTGATATGTCCCTTTCTAACTCGTTGATTCTAATGTAATTAACATCAATGACCTAGGCTAAGCTAAATATATTACTAGTGGATAACTTATTTTAAACAATAGTAAAACATTTAATATCTAATAAATCAACTGAGTCAAGTTGATGCCTTGAAATATACCTACATTAGTTTTCTCTAATATCTTAGTCATTTGATTGATATGTCAATTGAGAAATGCAAGATATGCAATAAGTTGAGGCCTCAGTTTATTTTGTATAGTGACATTTGTCTGAGTTATTTATATGGTGGTATATAATTGTACAAAAAGTATGCGTGATTCACTATTTCAGTGTGACTTAATTACACAAGTCTTTAAAATAACGTGACTTGAGTCATGGGATCATGATCACCCTAGTATTTTTTAATGTAGGTATTTCCTACGTAACATGTTTACATATGAATTAATTGGATTTTATGTTAAAATGTTGATCAATTTGATTTTAATAAAATGATTTGGCAAGTTGCTTATCAATCATTTTCGCCATAGGGAAATTAACTAGTTACAATATAAAAAAAAGTTGCTTTCACATATGTTGTGTCTTCAGTTTATGCACTATCAACGAATAACAAAGGAAAGTGTTCTAATTACATTCAAACAATCAAAACTAGAGACTCAAAACTTCCTTTAAAGTAAAACATGAACGTTTAACTAAGTAAAATGAATCACAAAAATGGTAAGCTATTCTGATTCTGGTATCCTCCTAAGAACAGGTTTCCAGGTACTACTTATTCCATGCATACAACAAACATGACCTTTTTCCATAATTTCTACTAATGCATTTTCAGCCTTCTTACTATTCACATTTCTCATAACTTCATTAAAGCTCCTTTTGCTTATCTTTATCTTCACGAAATCATGCTGCACCTCTTTCATACTTCCCTTCTTTTTATAACCTGAGATCTCTTCTTCTTCAGAGTTCCAATATTCATCATAGTAGTTTCCTTGATTGATGCAATTGCCCATAAATTATAGGTAAGACTATTATGTATTACTATTGTTAGAACTGATATTGGTTTGTATATAGTTAATAGAAATGTGAGAAGATATGTATCAGGAATGAGCGAATGCGTTTATATATACATGATCAGAAGGGATAATTACTGAAAGTCAATTAATGTGCAGCTAAAGTAATGTTTGTTTATTCAGAATCAGGCGATGCAGAAGAAATATTCAGCTAATGTCAATTTTACTTCAAATATTTGATTATACGTATTTTTACCCAGGCAGTTATTTTGACAACACATTTGAGAGTGAAAAGGGTTGTTGGATGGAATACTTGCCGCTAGTTAAACAAGTTTATGTTGGAATATTTCGTCAATTGGGTACATATGTAAAATAAAATGTGTTGTGCTATTTTGGTGTAAAGCCTAATTAAAGTGATCTAATTTTGAATTAGAATTAATAGGCTTAAAGTTTAAGTTATCATGGGCCTAATGTGTAGATACCGGGGCATTTTATAATTTGTTGAAGGGCCGAATTACAAAATGCCAACTCTATAAATAAAGGGTTATGGTCCCCGAATTACACAAGCCTTAGCAACTCTCTAACCTCTTCTACGGAGAGTTGATTTCAGATCTAGGGTTTGTGTCAATTTGGAAGACCAAACCAAATTACATCTTCTCCGTGACAACCGATTATAGATTCAGGTACTGCAATAATTAACTTCGGGATTCGGGTTCGCTTCCGCAAATTTGTTTATCAATTCTCTGATTTGTTCTCAATTAAATCAATATGGGTTATATGTTTGGATCTAGGGTTTCATAATTGGATGTTGTTAAAGTATATTGAAATTCTAACAAGTGGTATCAGAGCCACCTATTATTGGTTTATTTTGAGAAATTAGTTATGTTTGGACTAACTATTCCTTCATGTTCGACTTACAAAGTTTTCCGTTGAATTTTATTATGTATTCTCGGCGACGACTGTGCATACATTAGTGTCATTACGTCCCATATAATTTGATTTATAATATATGGTTAACGTCAATAATCATGTACAGTGCGATAGGGTTAAAACTTGTGTGTATCTATTGTATGCCTAGTCTAAAAATGCAACCAACCTGCAAGTTTTCCAACATTATGAATTCAGCTTATCGCCTGCTGATTAGAAAAAGTCAAAGTAGGAATAAAAAGTCTCCTTATTTTCTAATTTTCCAGTTGTAAGCATTTTTCTGTTGTTATATATGTAATCATGGATTACATGGTGGACGTGATATTTTTTATTCATTATATGTGATTGCAAATTATGCATATGCTGTAAATGGATGTTTTGTTGAATGGTAATCCAATTTCATGCTTTGTTGAGTCAAATTTATTTATTGAGATCTGTTGCCATAAAATCCAATCTTTTATTTATTTAGATCTACAAACCATGCTGCGGCTATCAGCGTAAGAAAGAAATTATAAGATAGTATTGTATTTGAGTGGTTGTTGAAAAATTAGTCGAAAGTTTGTGAACCAGCGGGACGCGTTCAGATCCATTTGCAATCCAACAATTAAAAAAAAAAATAACGAAAAAGGTGATTTTTTTTTAAAAATTTATGGATCCGTCATTTTCTGATATACCACGTGGCTGAAAAAGTCAAACACTAAACATGCCTTTATGCCGTCATGTACATGAGAACCATTACGTGAAAGCTACATTTAATCTTTTCTTGTTTCCACCTGATGCTAACGGCGGATCAAAGTTTTCAGGCTATTATAACTGCGGATCAAGTTTCAGGCTATTAAGCCTATTATTATATCTGAATATATATATATATATATATATATATATATATATATATATATATAAGGAGAAAAAGTAGATTTGGATATTAGTTTCGCTTTTTTGATTTGCAACTTGTATTTATCTCTTTCTGGGCCCTTGCTTTCAATGCATAATCATTTCAATGATAAGAATGGATATAAATACTAATGCAAAATAGAAAGAGTACATTTTGGGCTATTAGAGCTATAATGTTTTAGTAACTTGGCATGCTACTTTCAGATTGTACCCTTTGAATCTTTGATCATTTCACCTACATTTTAGCATGATTAGTAGGTTAATTTATTATGGTCAAACTGCAGTAGTATCTACGGATTCAAAAAAAAAAAAAAAGGAAAAAAAAAAAAAAAGGCATAATGCGAGATGTATTTCAGTTCACACGCATATATATAGATTTTAAGTGCATCATAATACAAAAGTATTATGTTTATTCTACATCATTTCCTATGCCATTTATTTATGTAGAATGCAACTTGAGTTTAAATTAGATAAAGTGACACAATATCATGTATGGTTGTATTGTGTTTTAGATATACACAATAGCTACTAATTCATTAATGTTATTCAGTAGGACATCCATTATGATATTTATATGTACTTTTATGTGACACTTAATTCTGATAATCATTTATGACATTTATTATGTGATATATTTATGATATCTTATATCATATTAATCTAAGGAATGTCATGAATGTAACTACGGATCTAAAGAAAAGAATTATTACAGCTATGGTTAAAACATATTGTGTCACTTTTATAACTCTGAGATCTTCAAGTGTCATATAGAATTGAAGTATTTTTTGAGAGTATTTTTTTATAATACTCAAAATATTAAACTAAGGATAAATTCAAATATAATTTTGGCGTCTCTTTACAGTTGTAAATATTTTACATTAGTAGTGAATTAACTTTAAAATAATATGTCACCAAAGTGACCTCTATATTTTGGTGGTTCATGAAAATGTTTAATATTTGTGTGTAGTTATTCATGCGAATATTATTCGGCCCAAAGGAAGGCTAATGTTTGGCCGAATCACTTACACATGTGTGATGATAAATACGTGACAATTATAAGGTTTTTCGAGTGAATAATTAATCGGCCCAAAGGAAGGTTGTTATTTGACTTGAATTTATTGTCAGTATTTGATCATTACAACAAGAGTACCACTTACAGTTAATATTACTGTCCAAAGACTTGATATTAATGTGTATTAGGTATCTTGAGAAGAGACTTACCAATTATTTGAATTTACTATGGTTGATATTTGGCTATGAGCATATACGGTCAATCTTCATTTTATTTTTATTTGTTCATTTTCAGCAAATTTAACTGAATTATCTGTCAATTTAAAAAATATTTCCATCTTGTTTTGGGATAAATATAAGGATTTGTATGAGAGCATGTTATTTGTTCTTGACTTTATAGATTTAACTCTTGTAACTAAGAGGGTTACAGCCAACCCTACTACGGTTAAATATTCTTATAATGTTATGGAGAATATTGAAAGGTGATAGAATTCAAAGGCAAGAGTTAAATGATCATTAAGTAAATACTTCAGAAGTTTTCAAGGATGTGCTATAGGTAATGATAACTAATTTTGTATAAGTTATCTACTGAGAATTGAAATGGTTTTTTGTGAAAACAATAAGGGAAATCAAGCACTCTTTGTGGTGCTTGATTACATAAAGTCAAAGTAAAAGAAATATAAATGAGTACTATACGAAAAAGATACTGCTTCAAAAGCTAAAGACGCTCAAGTTATTGTTATTTTTGGTGCTATCTTCAGTATATTCATTTAAAGATTAGAATTATTTTAAGAATAATACGTTATCTTATTGGGCTAATTTAGCACTTTGGTAATTAAAATAGAGATTTAAGTTTTTATGATTGAAAAGTACTCATTTGATCTACATTATAAATAAATGTATGAATAAGGATTAAGAAGTCACTAAGGATCTCAAAGAAAAGAAATAACATACGGATATTTTTTTATAGTTGTTTCTTTAATGAGATATACAGACATATAAAGTAAAATATACTTGATATTTTAAAGTTATTATTGAGATTTAAGTCAATTTTTTTGGATTTATTTGATATATTTTTTATGTTGTCATGTAGATAGATTTCAGTTTTATATTTCTAATGTGAACATATTAGGTTATTATTGTTCATCAAGAAATAGTAATGTTAATTTATGAATAAATTCAAAATCTTATGTAATTGAAGCTCATATAAGTTATGGCTACTTATGTTAAATAGCTTGTAATGATATCTCAAATCTTGTTTTTATTTGTTTCAGTTTACTAAGGAGTTATAGATTGAGATATCATAAAGATAGAAAATACTTTATTGATATTCTAAGCGATTTAAAGTTTATAATTTTTTATGAACCCACACTAAGGAAAAGTTTTAAAGCGGGAAATGCAATAGTTTTTTGAGGATGTTGAGTTTGGGGGGAGAAATAAAGTAATACCATTGTCTTTAAAGAGAATCATTATCTTTGATTCAACTGCGGTTGCTTCTTCGCTTAAAGTTTAAGATTTGTTTTCTTTTATTAAGAAGAAGTAAATTAAGAACCATAATAAGACGATGTTGAAGATAATTTTTCTTTAAGCTAAGGAAACTGCTTCAAGAAAACAAACTCAACAACCTCAAAGATGCAAGATCACTAAGGAAATCCACCTAAATGAGAAGAAATGCTATTTCAGATTATTATGTAGTATTTCTTCATAAAGATAAATAATGGATTGATAAAGATGATGCGCTATGGACTTACATCAATCCATGTAAGGTACTAATTTAAAATGAGGATTTAAGAAATGAACATATAGCATAAATCTATATAGATAATAAAGTTTGAAATCTCCCTCTAACTTAAGTAATAAGATCATTGGTTATGAATAACTATTCAAACCAAAAGGGATCAAGTGGGTAATATTGAATTTTATAAGGCACTTTTATTGAAATCACTATTATTAAAAGGAAATTTTATTTTCTTTAAAGAATGTTTCATTTTGGACTTAGTAAACGATTCTTTAGAATCGATAGCTTTGGAGCTTACTACATTTTGTACTTTTGAGCATTATCTGATGGAGATTAATGTTATGTTTCTCAATGGAGATATTGGTGAAACTACTTAAGAAACTCATTTATGGATCAGTCTATTGTATTTGGGATTCAAATACACCATTATTGTTCATGGGATGATATTTGGATTATTACAAAAGAATTAGGAAGATAAATGCTTAAAAGATTTGGTATGTAAATTGTGATTCAGTTGCTTTTCTTTTACCAAACAGATAAATGCTACCATCCTTGAAATTAAATAAATGCAAAAGATTTCTCATGCATTTGCAGTGTGAATTCTAATGCATACTAATGTATATACACATATGGATATGCATGTATTATTTGGCAGATACTTTACTGATATTAAAAGTGGATCAATGATTCAGTAGCCAAAATGGTTATGATATATATGATATATCTTTAAAAGACAAAATAAAAGATTATATGCTCATAGATAAAAGATCGGATTGGGTGGAGATCATAAAGAATTACGATCCAGGTATTTTGGATGTCATTACTGTAAAAGATCCACTTCTAGCAATGATAATATATTTTATGGGTGAAACTATATAAGGGAAAAGTGTCATTTAGGCACTTACAGTTTTCGCCATTTTGAAAATATCGTCTTTGGTTAATTATAAGACATCCAAATATTGAAAATAATAATGAAATTTTGTCACAAGACTCCAGTTATAGATAAAGAAATGAAAGACCAAGTAATATTGTGACAGTAAAGAATATATTATTTTCCAATAAGGGAAGAGTGCAAAATATATTGTAATTCATAGAGCACACTTAGACAAACTCCATTATGGCGGATCCGCTTACCAAAAGGTTATCACCTAAGGTCTTTCATGAGCATGTAGCTCAGTTGGTGTAACTTTTATGTAAGGATATTTTGGTTCAGGGGGAGTTTGTATTTGGTATTGTCATATGACTCATTGCTCTATACTCCAGTTACAGATATATGCATATCAAGTTCTTTTTCTGATCAGAAATAAAGTAGTGAATTTTTCTTTGCACTCAGGTTGTTTAAATATTAAACATTTGATCTCACTAAAGAAGGACCAGTTGGAAATAGACATGTATAGATCACATTTCATGTAATTTCCATGCTACGCATCCATGATTGATCTATGTCATTTGATTGTATTGATATATGTGACCATTGATGGGTTTAGTTACGATAAATGTAACGAATGCCGCTTTGATCCTTTGTCAACCCAATTAATGGACGACATTGTTTCAGATACACCATATGTTATAAATAGCAAATTTTGGAGCTCATAAAGTCAAACACATTATAAGGTTATTTCATATGTGACACAGGGGGAGATTGTTGGAATATTTCGTCAATTGGGTCACATATGTAAAATAAAATGTGTTGTGCTATTTTGGTGTAAAGCCTAATTAAAGTGATCTAATTTTGAACTAGAATTAATAGGCTTAAAGTTTAAGTTATCATGGGCCTAATGTGTAGATACCGGGGCATTTTATAATTTGTTGAAGGGCCGAATTACAAAATGCCAACTCTATAAATAAAGGGTTATGGTCCCCGAATTACACAAGCCTTAGCAACTCTCTAACCTCTTCTACGGAGAGCTGATTTCAGATCTAGGGTTTGTGTCAATTTGGAAGACCAAACCAAATTACATCTTCTCCGTGGCAACCGATTATAGATTCAGGTACTGCAATAATTAACTTCGGGATTCGGGTACGCTTCCGCAAATTTGTTTATCAATTCTCTGATTTGTTCTCAATTAAATCAATATGGGTTATATGTTTGGATCTAGGGTTTCATAATTGGATGTTGTTAAAGTATATTGAAATCCTAACAGTTTAGGCACACATGAACATATTAAAAATTAAAGCATCTTTTCCTTCTTTCTGTGCATTCTACTGGGCAAAATTGGTGTGGACAAAACTGATTCAAAAAATGCTGGTTTTTCATATGCCGAGTCAGAATTGGACAATAGTCTACTTTGAATTTGTTGACCCTGGTTCAAATAAGACTCACGCATGCATTCAAAACTTCAGTTTTCATTTGATCCTTGCATGCTTAATAATGACACATGAAGCAGCTTGGCAGTTCTTTCAATCTTGTATATAAGAACTAGTTATTAAGATCACTGAAGACTGATTATTATTTTTCTTTTGCTGGTGAAGTTATTGATAACAATTGGTGCAATCAAATCATATTCTCGCTGACTTCTATTCATATAAGTTATAGGTTATCCGAAGTAGTTGTTGGGGAATTCACAAATCTAAGGTTAGGGAAATGTCTAAAGCATTGACACTTGTTGCTTATAATGACGCTTGAATTTGTATTTAATTTCTTGGTACGTTATTCGAGCGTTGTGCATGTTCTATGTATCAAGAGATGGGTAAGTCATCCTTATCTACAATTGCAGCTTAAGTTTTCACTGTTATCAGCATCTATGACTAATTTTTCTTTGAAGGAGTAAAGGAAATCATGAATATTGAACCTTGAGATCCAAATGGAAGCCAGAGGCAAAAAGAGACAGTGAGCTCAGGATTATCTTTTGTTCGTGTTGTTGAGGGGGGCAGAAGGCCTTCAAGATAATTGATGAATATCAAACATGCACCAGAATTAGAGAACTTCGTACTCAAACAGTAGGATATTTCTTTCTAGAGTACCCTAGGTCTTAACCAAGTTTTAAATTTAGGTTTGATGATTCAATTCCGTCATGTGAAAATTTCCAAATTTAATTTGCATTTTGGAAATTCCAAATTTTTTAACCCAATTCCATTTTGGATTTCTTTGCTTATTGAAACATTCTTAAGATATATAAAATGCAGGAAAATAATGTCAAAGACAAAATTACGTGCTGAAATTTTATTCTAAAGTATAAAGCATCAGAATTTAGGTATAAGTTTTATAGTGTGCATGATATCAGAATTTGAGTACCAGTTTTTAAGTACCAGTTTTACGGTGTTTATGGTATTAGAACTTCGATATCAGTTTTTAAGTATCAGTTTTACAGTGTGTATGATATCAGTTTTTACTGTGTATTATCCTTGAGACTAAATTTTCGATGAGTTATCCTTAAACTTAAAAAAGTTATTAAATTTGTTCTTCACAATAAAATACCCTATAAATAGGTTAATAGGTCAAGCAACATTGTTTAAGCCACTAGACACTTTCATATTGGTGTGAATGGCCATAGGTTAGAAACTTGCATAACCTGATTTAAACTTACATCGACATGTATTATGTTGTTTACAACATAAACTTGTAGTAGTACTACCAACTAAAGCATTCAATTTCAGTAAACAAATAAAGGTTAATAAACAATAGTGGTTTGTACATTTGCATTTACTAATTATAGTTATCTATATTTGAGCTAGATCTTTGATTAGTATAGTACAATGTAAGTTGACAAGCTCACTCAAACAAAATACACTAATTCTAATAGTGTTATGTCCAATGTCCTAATCATTATAAGCAAAGCCCAACAATTACAAAATTAAAACATAACAAATATTCTGAATTATTTTATAGTATTATGTAGAAGGACAACCGTATTTTTCTCTCTTAAGGACTAGCTCAAAGCTCATCGTTCATACACATTTCACATTGTTCCATTTTTAGGATTTTTTTCCCCTTTTTAAAATTGATCTCCGCTCCTCAACCCTTGTCGTACTTCTCCATCACCCGATCTCTGTTACACTTTTATCTTTTTCTTCTACTCATCTCGCCCTATCAACATTTTCTCTTAATTCTCCAATTTCCATTTTCCACCGTCATTTTTCACGTTAATGCAAACTTTTGTTTCTTTGGTAGAAAAATCATGGATTCGATAATATCACTCTTGATAGATTCGATAATGACCAAGATGATGAAGATGGTGCAAAGAAGAGTGCAATGATTATTTTAGTTCTTTGTAAAAACGTAAAAAAAAGTACACATGAAAAAATTTCGACACTACAGTATTACAAAAGATGATATTAAAAGAAAAAGGGCATCTAAAAGTAATTCTCATTGAATTGAACAATCAAAAACAAAAAAGTACATTTAAAAAAAAAATGGTACCTAGAAAATACAAAAATTGATAACAAAAATTTCCTACTAAAATTAACAAAATTAATAACAACTATATGCTTCGATTACCAAAATATTTTCTACTAGCCGACTTTAGTAAACATTTGATAGTAAGATAACACTAATTCAACTCATTTATCATTATATTTAATCCATAATAAATTCATTCCTCATAGAATAAAAAATAAAAAATAAAATTAATATTTTTTTCCAAAAATGGTACATACAGTCTGCAAAACTGATACCCAAAATCTACTGCTGAAGTTAACTAAAATAATGATACCTATGGCATGTAAAACTGATGTCTAAAATCTGCTACCGAAATTATTAAGAAAAATGATACTTAAATTAAAAGCATGAACGCACTAGTTTATAAACAAATTAATAAGAATAGAACTAATGGGAAAAGAAGTTAGAGTGAGAAAAAATACGAGCAGAGAAGGAGGAGAACTGTTGACTAGCTTTTTGGTTAAAGTTGTCACTTAAGTTCCCGGTTAGCAACGCGCTCAAGCAGTGGCGGAGACAGAATTTTATGGATGGTGTGTCACCAATCAATAGTCAATACATTATAAAAATATATTCATAATATACTTTCTTCCCAAAAGCAATTGAAAAAAACTCTTTATGACATTTTCTCAAACGCCTTGTAGATCCTTATTTTTTTTCGTCATCAAATTATAGCAAATTAGATAATATGGAAATATAAATAAAACCTGAATGGATGAAGACAGAAAAGCTGGAGAATGGATGAAGGTGGAGAAGCTGTCAAACTGGAGAATGGATGAAGATGGAGAAGCTTTAGAGATGGAGCGGCTGCTGGTATTGCAAATAGCTTTCTCTATTTTTGAGAAGGATATATGAGAATGGAGAAGCTGGTACAGTATACATACGTTTCCTTCTTTGGAAAAGTAGTATAATGGAGTGCTTTTAGGGTATAGACGTATAGTACATATCAAGCCTTGTGCAGCACTGCAGCTGCTGGTATAGTACACGTCAGTCCTTTGCTGGCAAGTATCTAATTTTTTTTCTCCAAAATATTGGTGTGTCACTTGACACACCGTGCATGTACATGCATCCGCCACTGCGCTCAAGCGTCAAGAACATCGTTAGAAAACACAGAGCAATTTGGTCGAAGTCGCGTCGTAAACATAAAAATGGCCCGAAACTCCCTTTAGATGACCTCTTTTGAGCCCGAAAACATCAATTACGGTGCTTTGATATCCTGATTCTTTGTGCTTCGATATTATACTTGGTGTGGATGAGATCGTGCGACATGAGGTCAGGATTCTTTATGTTATGGGGTTTTATATATTTGACATCCTGATTCGCCCGATCAGACATCTCTCATTCTTAAGGATGTTGATCCTAGTTCCATGGCATCTTTATTTTATATCGAGACTTGAGACCTTGGAGATGAGAGTGATGAGTCTCATATTCTATAAGTTTGTGACTTTGCAGATTTACTTGAGCCAGTTTTAGGTTTGCCACCCAAATGAGTTGCTGCAAATTGCATTAATAATTGTTTGAGCAGAGTTGTCCCATTTTGTTGTCTAAGACACAGCTGCGTAAGTACCATAGGGTGACCTTGTTAGTTATTAAGATAATATATATCTTAATGATAAATAGGAATATGGATGATAGTTGGAGCTAGCTCTAGCTTTTAATCATTGAAATTCAGTGCCAGATTTATTTATTTGCAAACAAAGCAGAATCTACTATGATGAGCAATCAAACTTCGAGATCGGTTGTGACATTACTAGTTATATGATCGCCTCACGAAATCAACTCATTTTATTCCTATTAAGGCTAATAGGCGTGTACCTCTTCTGGCTATGTTTTATGTCAAAGAAGTCGTTCGACTTTATGGTGTTCCTTCTTCGATAGTCTGTGATTGTGTCCTTTATTCTTAGGACATTTATGAAGCAACCTACAATAATCTTTGGGAACAAAGCTTAATTTTTCTACAATATAGCATCCTCAGTCTGGCAGGCAGATTGAACAAGTTAATCATATTCTTAAGGATCTTGTCTATGCCTGTATCTTAGATTTTGGTGGTTCATGGGGGGATCACCTTCCTCTTGTGGAGTTCTTGTATAATAACAGCTTTAAGTCGAGTATTGGCATGACGCCTTTTGAGGCCCTATATGGAAGGCCTTGTCATTCGCCTTCGTGTTGGTTAGAATTTGGAGAGAATCTTATTCTTGAACCAGATTCGGTTCGTGATTCTTTTGAAAAGATTATTCTTATAAGATAGAGAATGAAATAGGCACAAAGCTGAAATAAATCCTATGCAGACAACCATAGAAAGTCTCTTGATTTCTCTATGGGAGATCTTGTCTTCATTCATGTTCCTCCGCTGAAGGGAGTTATGTGTTTCAGTATGACGGGAAGTTGTCTCCTCGCTTTATAGGACTGTTTCCCCTTACCGAATGCATAGGATCTGCTGCTTATCGAGCATCCTTTCAGCTCATCTGTCGGGTATCCATGATGTTTTCCATGTATCATAGCACTGCAAGTGCCTTTGAGATTCAGATGTTGTTATTGACCCCTCTTAGCAATTTGAGCTCGATATCTCCCTAGATTTATCTACTGTGTGGCAGTCTATTCGTGCTCTTGATTCAGAGGTGAGGCGCCATCGAAGCGAGAATGTTTTGCTCGTTAAGATCCAACGGTCAGAAAATCCCAAAGGTTGTACTTGGGAAAGAAGAGAGTTCATCGAGCATGCATATCCTGGTTTCCTCTCTTCTCATGATGGGGGTGGGAATCTAAACATGGGCTATTTATGTAACGGCCCAAGGAATTCGACGCTTAAATTTTGACAGTTATATATAATAACGTATTATTTGCCAAAATCCAAGTACCAAAAACACCAGATAGTTAATAAAAATGAAATCAACAAGTTGAAGATGCTTTTGAAATCGGAATTCTAAATGAAAGATCTTGGAGAAGCATGGAAAATCTTGGGCATGGAAATTGAAAGGGACCAAAAGCGTTTTGAGTTAAGATTGACTCAAAAGGAATACATTATGAAAGTGCTTTGCCGGTTTAGCATGGGGAATGTAAAGGCGTTAAATACACCTTTACCTTTGCACATGAAGCTTTCAGATATGGGATCACCTATCAGGGATAAGGACAAGGCTTATATGGAAAAGGTGCCATATATAAGTGCGGTTGATAGTTTGATGTACGCCATGGTGTGTACAAGGCCCGATATTGCAATTGTCGTCGATGTGGTTAGTCGGTATATGGGTAATCTGGGGAAATCACATTGGGAAGCCGTGAAAGCTATATTGAGATACTTGAAAGGCACAACATCTCATGGTCTTGTTTTTGGCAGTAGTGATGAGAGGAGTTGTAAGTTGGTTGGATATTGTGACTCGGACTACACCGGTGGTAGGGATCGGAGGAAATCAACTTCCGGTTATGTCTCACTACAACAAAAACACCATATTACAACTTTAATTTTACAACTGTGCTAAAAGCACAGTTGTAATAAATGTTTTTTACAACTGTGCAAAAATCACTGTTGTAATAAACATACATATCACAACTTTTCTTTTTTGTCTGTTGTAATAACTAATATATACTAATTAATTTCTGATAATTAATAGTTAAATTAGAAAGTTGTAATAAACATATATATTTTTAACAATTATTTTTTTGCCACTAGCGACAACTATTGTACATTAATATTTAATTAAATTCTATAATTAATATTTAATAGTAAATTATAAAAAATTAAGAAATATTAATTATTTTGACAATAAATTTACAACTTAATAATAAGTAGTGATTAATAAATAATAATTATCTTCTAATACTACCATACAGGAAAAATAGGCGGGCTCTCGTAGGAAAAATAAGCGGGACAGGAAAAATTGGCTCCGAAGTCATTCACGTGATATCTCTCCCTCACGTAAGCCTCCTCGTATCCCCTTCAATAAAATTTTGCCCAAATCGAAATCAATCCCAACAACCATAAATCCGAATAGAACCTCTTCCTTCCTCAATTTTTACAAGCCGCTTCTTTTCATTCTCAGATCCGCCATTTTTTTTCTTCTTCTTTTCATTTGCCGTGCACATTCAGTTCCCAAAATCCCTAAATTCTCTGCTTCCTCCTACCCATCAGCAACCCTATTTTTGTTTTGTTAAAAAGAACCTCGTTCGCCCCCTTTTTCTTCCATTCTGTCAGTAGCGGTTTCGATCTGATTGCGGCTAGGTATCGAGATCAGCATCGGCCTCGGTTATCGCTTCTTGGATTTAAGGAATTTCTTACTATTCAGGAGATTTCCTCTTTTAGTTTACTGAAGTTAGGTTTTGATTATTATTTTTTGGTAACTTTGTAAAGGTCGGTCCATCGTTAATTAGATTTCAAAATATGACAACTAAATGCAATCTGTTTATCACTTCTTCAAAGATTGTGTTTATCACTTCTTCAAAGATTGTATTCAGTGACTATCTTGCTATTTCACATCAACTCCTGCTGAGAAGATGCGTTTGCATGCTCACTTGAATCTGAAATAAAAACTTTAAAGATGTTGTTGTTGAGATTCTACCTCTTTATCTTTCAGAAAGGGAAGCTGTTACTCTTGGGCTGTATATAACTCGACATATTGCTAGTTCATCTTCCTATTCTATTATCTTTCCTGTCCAAATTTCATGTTTGTAAGTGGTGCATACAATCATGAATGTTCATAATTTTTGTATGGCCTTAACACGGTATGTAGAATAGAAAGACCCCAAGCAATGTGTGCATCAATAATATATGATATGAACACTTAATCATAAAAGGCTTGATTAATTTGTTTTTCTTCTCTTATTGCGATTGATGTACTCTTTTACCTTAATGTTTTGGCTCGGCTTGATGCCATTAGAACATTTGGTGTAGTTTTCAAATGGTTCATAATTTTTTTAAAGAGGTGCAAGTAAGGGAGTTTGCAGTTTGTGATTTTGAAGCCTATTTTGGTTGTTATTATGTTCATACTTTATGAAAGAGGGAAATATGAAGATGGAAACTTTAGTGTTGATCAAGGCTACCTTTATATCACAATAATAATATACACCATCTCTTATTCAGTTGTTTTCTATGCACTTGCTTTGTTCCATGTAGCTTGCAAATATCTGCTTCGACCATATAATCCTGTCCCTAAGTTCATCCTAATCAAATCCGTTGTTTTTTTGAATTACTTAAATTGAACTAATCGAACTTTGATTGAGAAGCATGTTAATAATTAAGGATTCTCTGAACCAAAAAAAAGAAAGGCTCAGTAGACTATGTCTATTATGTAATATATATTAGTGTTTGCAGTATATGCAGACAATATTTCTTAATAATGTAGAGGTTGGTTTGGAGAATTCCTTCCATCTCTTCTTCTTTTCGTTTCCATAATTAAACATGAAGGTTATGTTTTTAGTTTTGAAAAACTATTTAGTGGGTTTTTAAACCACACTGCGGTTTCAGTTTGTCGGAGTAGAAACACTTATATGAATCTTATTACAGTATTAGTTTTCTCTTTAGTTACTACAGTTTCCTTTTCATGATATGATTTGCTAGTTAAGAGGAGTACTAAAGGAAGTCAGGAACCAGGGATGCTGGGGAAATCAAATCCATGCAAGGAGGATTTGAAGATAACAATATGCAACATCCTAAATAAAATTGACTTTGATACTGTGAGTGTATCTACGTTTTTCCCCCTTCTTTCTTTTGCATATAAACTTTGCATGCATACAAGCATGTATTTTCCCTCTTTTGCATATAAACTTTGCATGCATACAAGCATGTATTTTCCCTGAGATTTGCTACGGCGGATTTGTATGCACTACTAAACTAATTGATGGAGACACATTGAATAATACCTTCATGCACATCAATTTCAGAAGATAAAACAAAATAATAATAGAAACAATTTTATGTACTAACAAACAATTTTATGAACCTTGCATGAGGCCTCCTATCCAGGTTTCACACTTGTATACATTTGAAAATAGATGAATTGCTTTGCACAACAATATGCTAAGTCTACAGTCAAACATTCATTTGAATTTGTTTTTTCTCATGCCGCTTTCTGTCAAGAAAAGTTTTGGCCTAACTTTATCATATAAACATTTGACTTAGGGTTCACTTCTCTCATTATTGAATCTATAGCTCATAATATTATTCATCCCATATCATGTGTTATGCAGAAGTTTTAACACTTAGTTTAGTTATGCTGTTATTGATTATTAATAATTTAACAAAAAACAATGTACTAATTTTTATTTATTTATTTATAGCTCAAACGCACTACCCAAAGCATATGTGAACTTAATGACAAGCGAGGAATCTCTTTTGGAGGAATTCTACCCCAAGGTAAAGATAACAGTTCTTGTTTCTTCTTTTAATGAAAATATTCAAGTATGGACATGAGCTTATTACAGTGTTTGTAACTTTGTAGTGTTGTTGCGTTATCTCTTATGCTTGGTGCGTCAGCTTGTTTGAGGCCAGGTGTTTCTTTGGTTGATGTGTATTGGTCTGTAGTGTTGCTATGTTGAAGCTGTGGTTCTTATGCTATTGGGGTGACTTGAGGTGAAGCAATTATCATTTGGATTTCTTGATGCATCAGCTTCGATTGGCAGCTTGCCTCCTCTTAGTTGCAAATCAAGGAACTCAACTTAATGGTGTTGCAAGTAAGTCTCTCATGTCATGTTTCCAGACCTGTTTGTTCGGAAGTGTTTTTTTTGTGTCATTGTTGTTTGATGTCAAGCACGCAAGTTGGTGTATGATCATGTAATAATACGCCAAATATTTTCTAAAAATTATTGTTTGTAATATTGAAAATTTGAGTATTTAAATAAATTAGTTTGCAAATAAATGTGATATTTGTTTTGCTTATGGAGCATCGCTATATTTAGTGTATTGTTCATTTCAGCTGCAAAAGATGTTTATTTATTTTTAAAACGCAATTGTCAATCACAACGGTGCATAATAGTTGTAGTAGATATTATTACAATGGTGCATTACTGTTGTAATAAAGTTTATTACAACGGTGGAAAAAAGTTGTAAAATATACATGTTGTAACGGTGCAAAAAAGTTGTAAAAGATTTTAGTCTATTACAACTTCTTAATACACGACGGTTAGGCCACCGTTGTAAAATGTATATTACAACGGTGTTCCACCGTTGTAATAGGGTCATTTTTTTGTAGTGTCTTCACACTTGGCGGGACATCTATTAGTGGGAGATCGAGATTGCAAACCGTAGTTGCTTTATCCACTACGGAGGCGGAGTTGATTGTCGCGGTGGAAGCGGCAAAGGAGGCACTCTACATGAAGTGATTATTGTGTGACTTGGGTTTCGAGCATGAGAGTATCGATGTTCGATGTGATAGCCAAAGTGTTATACATTTGGTTGAGAATTTGGCGTTTAGCTCATGGACCAAGCATATTGAGGTGAGAGAGTCATTTCTTATAGCCAGGAATGAGGGTAAGCTAGTATACCTTTGGAAAGTGCACACAAAGGATAATGCGACGGACATGTTTATTAAAGCATTGCCGGTTGGGAAGTTTGAGCATTGCTCGAACTTAATTCACTTGTTGAGTTGCTAGGTGCAACGGGGTGGCACGATTGGAGAGAGTGATTTTTTTTTATGGAAAGGAATAGCAGTGAGAGATTGGATATCTATCTTCATGGTAAGTACTCGCTTCACTCCCGAGTACATTGTCTTTTGGTAAGACGGGTTTCGGTTTGAATACTTTCAACGCTTTGTTGGCGGGCGGTGGCTTTGTCGGAGCTCGTTAACAAAGTGCAATGGGCGGTGACTTTGCCGGAGCTCATTGGAAGTATTCATGGTGCTTGTTGAAGGTAGAAGGAAATTCTTGGGTGCATTGGAGTTTGGAGTTGAGATGGTTATAGTATCGAGGTGAAGTGTTGAAGTATGCGATACTATATGTTGGATTGAAGAGGATGAAGATAGCTTTGAGTCGGAGAAGACCGTTCGCAAATCAGAGCTCGTACGCAAAAGTTATAGCTGAAATGGTGTTTGGTGTCTGCTAGCTTCAGCAACAGACGTCTGTCGTAGGATACGACAGACGTCTGAGTTGTCAGGGAAATTTTCCCGAGAGTCTGGATAGACGTCTGTCCAAATAGGGACAGACGTTTGAGCTTCAACATACGTCTGTCATATTGGGGACAGACGTCTAAGCTGAGTGCTGAAGCCCGAATAATTCCCTGGGAGGGGCAGATGTCTGTTGGCTCCCACGATAGATGTCTGACGAGACTTTTGGGCTGTTTCGGGCTAGAAAATAGGCAAACTAATTTGTGAAGACTTGGGTGCAATTCCGGGAATTAGCCCGTCTCTATATAACCTGTTTCTGGTTTGTTAGTGGGAGAGCTTGGAGACTTGATTAAAATTAAGGGTTTGTTCTCAAGGGTTTAATTAAGGTTTATAAGCTAATTCCTATTCTTCAATTCTATTCTCCTCAAACTCTTTTCTATATAGAAATATAGTGATTATTAGATCAATCTCTTGTATTCCTTTCATTATGGTAATAAAATACTCTCTCCAAAGTGGATGTACACTAACAAGATGTTAGTGGAACCACTATAAATCCTTGTGTGATTTATTTTTGCTACTATTGTCATTAGTTTTTTGTTTGTGATTGAGATTTGGATTGTTCGTGATTGGTTGATCATAATTTGGTGACTAGAGTTATTGGTTTGGTTGTTTTTTCAAGTCTAACAACGATCTAGTCTTCCGCTAGGCGCTTTGTGATTTAGATATTCGATTTGAGTGGTCTTGAATCGAATTAATCACAATGGTTACAACAGATAGATGGTTGATTCATAGCTTGTATGAGTGTGGTAGGAGGTGGTTTCATGGCTAGTATGAGAGTGTAGAGGAGGATGTTGCAAGAGCACATTGATGTAGCTTTCCTCATATCTTTTAATTGCTGTTTCAACTGGCAATTTTCACATAAGATAATTGTTTTATTCAAGATAAACTGTAATTAATTGGCTCAGCAGGCTAGTTATAGTTTTGATGAGATTTTTAGCAGTTACTGTTGTTGGGAATTATCTGAAGTGGTAGAGTTGATTTCTTGAAATATAATGAAAAAACTTCTTTGAGCAGAAGATAAGAAAGGGTTGAAATGAACATCAACGCTTTCTTGAGTCAAAAAAATTGCTTCAGAAGGATGACGATTGTAACGTCCCAGAAATTTCGACAACTGGAATGTGAAATTAATTGAAGATTTAATTATTAATGATCATTTTATTGATACTGGATTAGAAATTTAAAATCAAATATATTAGTGTATGAATTGAATTTAATATATAATTCGGAATGATTGGTGAAAACCAAATATTTATTCTTGAATATTTGAATTGAATTTGGTTGGATAATCGAATTGAAATTCGATTACATAAGTGATTGAATTTGAAATTAAACGTACTTGACGCTAAATAAATTTGGAAATTTTATTGTTGAAATAGATGGAAATTGGTTGTTGTATGTGTATTCGTGTGTGTAACAAGATTGAGTGTAACGTTCCAAAAAACTGAATCAAGCAGAGTTATTGGCAGACAAACAAGACCAAAAATCAGTGAGCCAATAAATAATTTAAAACTAAAATGATGTTATAGGCAAACAAAGTCAGAATCCGACCGGATTGATTTTGTTGGATTCCGAACGCGGAAATATAAAGGTACGTCAAATTTGTTGCGTTTGGAGATTTCGTTGACGATGTGAATTCAGAGTGTTACATCGTAAATTGCGGTAGAAATTAATATTAAATTAAAAATCAGATGTTACCATCCTCAGATAATTTTCGTCGACCTATGCTCTGTAGCCGCGCAGACCTCATAACCTATGATGTTACTTCGTTTCTATCCCTTCATTTTCCTTTTATAAAAGTCTTGCCTTTCCCCTCGAATTCATTCAGCAAAGGAAATTAGTTTCTTCCATTTCCATTTTGATGGCAGTTGAAGTCGTTTACTCCTCTTTCCCAAAATTATCCCTTTCCCGGATTAATTGCCACCGCCCCTTTTCAATCACCGTTCCCTTTTCCTTCGTTTAGTTTTCCACTTCTTTTCAGCTAAAAGGAAAATCCCCAAATCAAGAAAGTAATCATCTTTCTCCAAAATTGTTCGGCGCTGCGGCCAAAACTGCCGAGTCACCTCGTCATTACAAATCATTTGAAGTCATTGGCTAGCAGAGTTCTCCGCCTCCTCCGATGAAGCCACACTGTCGCCATAGCCACGAATCGCCATCAAAGTCGCTTCGGCTTGGACGGAGTCTCCAATCGAAGTCGCTGCTTCATGGTTGCGTTTAGGTGAGTTATCACTCATGATTAATCATACGTCCAGGTAGATTTAACTCGATTTTTAAGTGGAATATAATAGTTAGAACTCTTGCGTTTTTTGTTTGTGGGTGGTGCTTGGTTTCTGACATGGTATTTACGAGTCGCTTAACTGTGTTACTGTGAAATGCACACTTGATTCTTGTAAATAGTTGATTGAATTCCTGGCCAAATTTGACTGCTTGACTTACTGGAAACCATGAATACTTGTAACCCAAAAATGTTTTTTTATGAAATTCCCTTACAGCCGCGAACACTCCTTCGCATTCCTGGAAATAAAGAAATGATTCTATTGCTTTAAAAGGGGTTTGCCAATTTCTGGGAATACCTCTTGTCTAAACCATACGGTTGAATGACAGAAAATATATTTCTGACTACTCCCATTTTCCATATCCTTGTGCACTTGCCTAACTTTTTTTTGTAACTATTTTATTATTCTCGCCAACAAATCAGTGCTGATACGCAACACCTGCAGTTATAATACCTTATCTTTTACCTCCTTCAAGTAGGAAAAAAAATGAAGTAGAAAGCCTTCAACCGATAGTTTAGTAAGACTGAGTTTTGATATTTTCCGTCCCTTGGCTTGTGTTTATTGTGCACTAGCTGTTTTTCCACTTTGATCCATGCATTTAGTCGAGACTGGTTAAAGATAGCATGTCGCACAAATTTTTAACTTTAGTCTTCACCTCCTTGTCACCGGTATAAGCACAGTATAGGAACATATCATTGTGAGTATTTGTTGGCTTGTACATTTGCCCTTGCTGCAAATCCATATTATGTTGCATGGACTTAACGTGTCACAATGTACCTTGATTCCATATCATAAGCTTGGACATATTTGCTTTGCTTTGCATTGGGAAAAATATATAAAACTAAAGTAACATGCACCCTTACTTGCGTGTTCTACTTTTTTTCAATGACATGCTTGTTTAATGTACCATGATGTTCATACATAGTGCTTGTTTGATGTCCCATGATAGCTTTATATATATATATATATATATATATATATATATATTAGAATTTCATGAAAACATTCAAGTAAATATTGGTCTCATGTTCGGTTTTTGCTAAATTTTATAATAACTGATACTCCGTTGGGTTTTGCTAAATATTATAAAAGCTGGTAATTTTTTTTTTACATTTAAATTACATTTGTGTGTTAAAGGCTGATACTACATTTAAAGGTTGAGAATTACAATTGTTTTGCAAAAAGTTTGTACAACATTTAGTGGATTAATGCCTTGAAAGAATGTCTGTTAATAATAGAGTATATATTAAAAGCATTAACTCTGACCTTGATTTGCATATAAGACATCATTAAAGTCACTTGTAATTATCCAAGGAAAAATCATGTACAGATTCCTTTGATTACTAGCAAATGTTTTACTAGTAAATGTTTCCAGAACTGATTCATTAAAGACATCGTTAACTCTTACTTTGATTTACTAATGTTTGCAGAACTGATTCTTTTGATGTAGCAAGTTTGAAATGGTTTAGCAAAATGGCATACGCTTTTCTAATCTGAAATGCTTTAGCAAAATGGCATACATTTTTATAATCTGAAATGGTTTAGCAAAATGGCACACTTTTATGATCCGAAATAAAACTATTTCCTTGATGGCCACTTTGGTATCAAACCACTTGTTGCAATTATATTTTTGTTTGAACCAACTATTGTAGACCCATATGCTCAAGCTGCCACGGTTCCTTTAGTTACACCCTTGCATCTGCTTGCTTTGAATCTTGAAAACACCTTTACATGCCGTGTTGAAACTTGTATGTTGCATGTGCAGTACGCCTGAAATTTGATATTGGTTTACTCCCTAGGCCCTGCATTCTAAACTTATATGTGTATGCACGTGCATAGGTATGTAGTTATACACAGTAGACTTGTGGTTACTTCATGATTTTGCGGCATTTTGACCTGGATGTATACCAAGTAAATATAATTTAGAAGATCTCTGTTAACCATTAATATGTAGTTCACTCAATACATGATGTAACACTGCTCGGGTGCATAACACTAGATCACTCGCTAGTTATATTTCATATTTCCGTATGACTTTTATTATTGTGATTTTTGGATTTTACAATATAACTACTCGAATCAGATCTATCATTAGAAGTATTAATTTCGATTGGAATCAAAGGATTATGATCTCCATTAAAATTTGTGTTATGAGACCCCCATTGTGATCGAGTTAGCAAATGGTATGATGATGTTTCTCTTTGTTTCAACAATCATTTGGGTACAAATTTCACCGTCATGCATATAAAGTATAAATAGGACAAGCTAACATAGATTTGGACTCATTAACATTACCAGATTTTGTTCACTTACCTTGTCCTGTGAATAATAATTACACCTCTGTTTGATATATGCCATGATCACTATATTTTCGGTTGGTGCAACTGAGTCACTATTATGTTTATCTTGCCTTTGGACCCACTGGTCATGTTCGTTGTCATTGTTCATCCATGTATACCTGTTTTGGTTCTCGGTCGAGGCTGGTCTTTGGACCTGACCTGCCACCATATTGGTCACAGCTCACAGCTTGCATGGATGGTGTTGCAACTTAGTTGGGTTATATATATATATATATATATATATATATATATATATATACACACACACACACACACACACACACATCCTTTGAGTTCTCGTGATCTTGATAAGAATTTTACATCCAGCTTGTTTTTGAACTATACGCCACATGCATCTAAACTTATGAATTTCTTGTGATCATTTGAATCTGGTTGTGCCTTTCCTTTCTCATGATTTTGTGTTTCCTGAAATTAAACTGATAAGCATATATGTTATACCTGATTTTTAAATTGATACTACACAAGGTCCGTACCTAGATAAACTGAATTGAACAGATGCTACACTTAAATTTAAGCTGATATGGAACAGACACTGCACAATGATAAGAACATATACTACACAACTGTTATATTTGATGATGGGATTAACTATTATATTTCAGTTTATATCGAAGTTAATTTACTTCAACTATGATTAATCTCGACTCGAGTGTTTTATATTTTGAAGGAACGTTCGGCTCAGACCCGAGCCGTATAGATTTTAAATATTTTAGCTTAGGATTCAAAGACTGGTGAAGCTGGAGACCCGAAAATGCGCATTCCGAAGATTTTTACATTTTCTGTATTCAAATTTTAAATTCCGCTATATAGAAAAATATTATATTAAAAATTCTGATTTATAAATAAAAGTTTATTTCGCTGTTCATTACAGTGTTATTTATTTATTCTGTATTTTCTGTGTTGATTTTGTTTTAAACTCTATAAGCTAAATAACAATTCGTCAATTTGAATGTTTTAAGATGGTTTAATCATCAATTTGAAGTGGTCAAATTGGCGGGACGTTACAACGATCTCACAAGGAGTTAACTGCAATTAGAACTTAAGTGATGATGTTCATTTGAAAAGCTCTTCGGTAAGTAATTATCTTGATTAATTGTGATGATTTTTTTCTTTCTTTTCTGATCTATTTTCTGAAATTTTAAAAAGCTTTTCCCTGAGATTTGATAAAGTATTAATGACCAGATCCAGGCGAGGCATCTGACATTTTATTGAATATTTTTAAGATGATAAATTTTAAACTTTGATGAGAATGATAAGTCCAGTGATGAAAAACAGTCTGACGAATTAGTCTTCAACAAATCGATCCCTATGATGCTGATAAGCAGTGGAGGCTCCGATACCATGAAAGATTTTAAGATAGATTTGATTACGTAAGCTGGCTAAATAGATGAAGAAGCAGAGATGATTTCTATTGATAGGATGATCCAGTACGATCTGATACTGATACAATTTGTATCACTTCTATTTATAGCTGTACGATGAAACTTTAATGGGAGTGGCTATTTGAATTTGCGAAACATTGTTGAATTTATTGGGTTCTGGTTCACCGAATTCATGTATATAAGTAATTCTTTCTATTAGGAGCCATTTTACATCGGAACCTTCGAATTCTCTAATACTAATATTTAACTCTGATGTTATTTTGTAGTCACGTAGGATATTTTCAGGAACTACTAGTATAACCGTACAACAGTCAAAAAACCGACCGTTACAAAAATTATAAATAATATAACCTTAAAATATATCATTATATTAGTAAATATTTAATTGTAATAAAAAATGCAAAAGTTGATGTAATAAATTAATCACAAATTATTGAACTAATTTGTTTAAAAGAATCACTTAAAAATACCATTATTATTTGAAAATTTTAAACATGATTTGGAGATTTTGATGTTCTTCATCTATTCATATAAACAAAATGAAAATTGAATTTATAGCTACGTACTTTGAATTGTAATAAACTGATGTTAACTATGCTAAGAGTATAAATATGTTAATATAGCATGCAAAAGCTGAGGAATAACGTTCTACATGCTCAGGCTTATATGTACATGAATTGTAATGAATTGATGTTAACCATCCTGTGAGTTTTTAAGAATGAAGCCACTGCAATATAATATTATAATGAGACATGTTTTGCACAGCTATCGTATTGTCACCATCCTTATCGGATTTGATACACGGTGGAACTTATTAACTTTGAAGTACATATGTTGAAAAAGACAGATCATATACAGATTATGATATTTTAATAAGACATGATATATAGCAACTTATGATTGCTTGCTCATTAGTAAAATCGGAAGTACCTTGCCAGATTGTATGTTTCCCAGGCTCTGGATTGACTTCCTTATATATAGAAATGAGGTTCACTGGCCAACCAAAGTAGAACTATATGGTACGAGGCCACGAAAAAGGTAAAGTGTCATTTTTATATTTAAGAAGTTAGCCGTTGTTAGAGAATATGATGTCATTGATTGGGCTAGAAGATGTATTGCCTTCCTTTATTGCATTAATTAAGCTAGAGGATATATTGCCTGATTTGCGCATTTGGTTTATTGTATCGGTTTGGGCCAAATATGCTCTAGAATAATCTATTCTCCTTTCTTATCTATAAGTAGAGACAAAGTATAGCATTGTAATTTAATTAATCAAGCATCCCCTTTGTAATAGCAATCAAATAAATCAATAAAAATGTAGTCATTTCACGTTTCTACCGTATGTCTCTCTTCTCTCTTGATCAAAATTCTAACATGGTTTCAGGGCTTGGTTATACAGAGAGATAGAGAGAGAGTTGTTGTTAACATGGTATCAAGAAGAAAAAAAAGATTTCATTCGATTTTCCGTTGCCTCCTTAATCAATTCGCTTGCTGTCACAGATATGTTGTTTTCTTCTTCTTACTTCTGTCGTTTCTTTGTTAGTTTTGAGATTTGTTATTTATTGGTGTTGATTGTAGTAGATGAGCGTTGTTGGTGAATTCGAGATCTGTTATTTGTTATTGATGATTGTAGTAGACGAGCGTTGTTGGTAATTTTGAGATCTATTATTTGTTGTCGGTTAAAATCAAAAAGAAAAAAAGAAAAAAAATTAATAGAAAGAAAAGGAAAAAAAAAGAGAAGAAAAAAAATGGTTTGCTGTTGGGAAAGTTTGAATGGTGAAATTGATGATGAAAGGAATTGTTTTGTGAAGATGAACGTGAAGGGATGTTGTAGTCTAGTTGATGGAAGTTCTGTTGTCTAGGTTTTGGTGTATTTGCTGGAGATCGTAGGAGATTGACGTTTTTGTTGTATGGTGTTGCACGTGTTGGAGTTTGTGTTTAGATGTGGTTGTTGTTTTCTATGAAGTAGGAGGATGTTTTGTGCGTGGTTTTGTAATTTGGTTCTGGTGATTGTGGACAAAAGTTGATGTTTGTATTTGTGACTAATGATAGAGAAGTTTGCTGTTAGGTGGAGTTTTGGGTTTGTAGGCGAAAAAAAAGGAAAAAAAATTTGTGTTAATTAATGGTTGTGTGACTGATGTATGTGGATTGTGAACTGTTATCATGGTGAACTGTTGATGAAGTTTTGGTTTAGGTTCTGAAGTTGGGTTTGCAAAGATGTTGTGTCTGGAGAAAATTGACTGTATATGGTTTGTGTTTGGTTTCTAGAAGTGAGTAGATGGCAAGATTAAAGAGTTTGCAGGATGACGGTGATGTTTGTGGCTTGGGGTTTGTATGTATGGTGTACCGGTTTGTTAGTGGTTTACTTGTGGAACAGGAAGTGTGTATGGTTGCAGTTATAGAGTTGCAGTATGTTGATTGGTCGATTGTACTTGGGGAAGTGTGTTGTTTGCGATTTGATTGTTGAGTTCGACGATGGAAGGTTGTTTGTGAAGGTGATGGAGTGTAGTGTTGTTTTGGAGTTGACTGGTGTATTGAATGTGTGTAACTGCTTGTAGTGGCTTTTGGTGTTGGCAGAAGGATAAAGGAACAGTGTATTGATGGTAATGTTGATTGTGAAGAAGTTTGGTTTGTGAGTATTGATGAATGGATTAGGTGCAGTTTGACAGGAAGTGTTATTGGTGGTGATGAACGTCATATTGTCCAGTGGAAGATGAAGTGCAGTTATGGAGTAACAAGGTAGTTCAGCAAGTGAAGTTGATGGTTGTTGGTTGACTGAATGGTTAGAGAGTAACATTAGTTAGAAATTGTTTTTCGTTTGATGTCTGTATCGGTAACCCGGTTTATTAGGAGGGCAATTGATGTTGATTGAAGGTGGTAGGTGGTTACTATAAGGTATGTTTGGAGAATGCAAACATATGCGGATTCATCCCTATTAATTTGGTTTTGTTTACTTTGTATGTTTGGGGGATGCAAACATACAAACATCCCATTTTGGTTTGTTTTGTTTTCTTTGTATGTTTGGGGATGCAAACATACAAACTCATCCTGGACCAGTTTTGTCATTTGGCCGCTCAGATCTTTTTCGTACCGATCAGATTGAAGATAGTTGAGTTGATTGAAGATTGTTGTTGAGTTGGTTGAAGTAATTGGTATTTGGTGCTTGATGTTTAATGTTACTCTCTAACAAAATTGAAATGGTTGTTTGATCTTGCTACTCTTCACTTCGCAGCTTCTATTTGGCAACCTCACGATTTTCCGTATCATGAGTTTGAGGGGGGGGGGGGGTGTTAGAGAATATGATGTCATTGATAGGGCTAGAGGATATATTGACTTCCTTTATTGCATTAATTAAGCTAGAGGATATATTGCCTGATTTTCGCATTTGGTTTATAATTGTTATTGTATTAATTTGGGCTAAATATGCTCTAGAATATTCTATTCTAGATTATTCCTTTCTTATCTATAAGTAGAGGCAAAGTATAGCATTGTAATTTAATTAATCAAGCATCTCCTTTGTAATAGCAATCAAATAAATCAATAAAAATGTAGTCCTTTCATGTTTCTACCGTTTGTCTCTCTCTTCTCTCTTGATCAAAATTCTAACAACCGTAATACCCAAAATGTCCAGGTCATCAGAATGAATTTCCTTTAAAGCCAGAATGTCAGACCACTGAATTTCAGTTGTTCTTTTAAGATTTCCATCCATAATTTCTCATATGAGTTTATGCTTTGCATTGTAGAACTTGGCAGCCAAATCACTTCCATGTCTAGATTCAAACTGTTTATATACAAACATATGCAAACCAGAGAAACAAATTTTTTCCTACAGTTATTTTCATTGTAAAGAAACAAATTTTTACTAAAATGATATACTGTAAAAGTTCGGGCACCATCGGGATTACCATTTTTGTGAAAGATAAAACTCTAATCCAGAACATACAATGCAAAGGTTGTGGTCATACAAATAATAAAAGCAACAAACCCACTTAGCATATTTAACATGTAAATTCCAGACATTATTAACTTGATATTGATTATAATAAACGTAAAGTAGATGAGAAATAGTTTACCATTGTCAACAATATGCAATAAAGCTGGTTAATTTTTCAAGCATCTAGGTAAAACATCATCATATTTTCACTTTTCCCACAACTCACTAATCACATATTAAAACACTTACATGTAAGGACTTCCATCTCTTTCGAATCACACCTAAATTTGCTATTTCTTCATCTCCTCCTCCATGATAACATCCAGAAAAGGCAAGCATATCAGGTTTATATTTGCCATTACAAGCAAAACAATATACGTACATCACAATCACTTTTTTCTTCCTCAGATATTAATATTAGTTCAACATAAAGAGCAATCTGAGTTGTTTCACAATTGAGTCAAAGAATAAAGAAAATGTGATTTCTTACCACCTTAAAACAAAGTATTCCTTTAAGAACCAAACTTGGATCTTAAGTAAAAAATGATGACCTTAGTATTCATCAAAATTTATGAGGTAAACGAATATAAAATAAATGTTAGTAGTCATGTCTTCTCGAGCATAGATTTGATATCCTCCTTAATGATGCCGAATAGAAAGAGCAGAGAGCCATCAGATCCTTGTAATTATTTAAACAATTCCACCGTAAAATCCAAACAAATTCATGCTACATTTAGTGACCAATGTCATTATTCACTGAAAAGATTCTGAATTTACACTAGTCACATAGGATGGTACAACAGGGTTTTTATTTCTACAATAAACTATTTTAACAAATTAGAGAATGTTTTTATTGCTAGCAGTTAAACATTTATATGAATGAGCATTGTTGTCAAAAATCTTAAAGTCCTACGATTTGAATCCCGTTTTGAATTGAACCTCTCCCTTTACGATTTGATTTATATTTCGATTCAAGACAGGCTAATACCACACTTCATAATACTATTCGATTCAAATTAATATATTCAACATACTTATTTAGATCTACAATTCCTATTTTTATCATTTAAAAATAAATTAAAGTCGAAACAAGATAGATAATGATATTTTACGCATAGATGTATAAGTTTAAACATTAAAATTGATTTCAAAGTGTGTGCAAACTTTAAAATGTATGTTTTTTGAATTCACAAATTACGATTTAAATCCCGTTTTGATTCATAGTTTGAACTTTACGATTTATGATTTGAATCTCATTTTGAAAACCCTGTGAATGAGAATGGAACAAAGCCAGCCAGCTGTCCACTATAGACGCTAGTTAATCTTATACCGATTTTGATATAGGTTTGCATTCATGTAAGTAGGCTAGCGTTTGCTTTTGAGCCAAGAATATATTGCTATAAGCTGATGCAATATGTAGTAGAACCTTTAAAAAAAAGTGTGTTAACCTGACAGTTATCTACACAAAATTTTGCCTATTTGATCCTAAATGTCAAATGCATTCAAACATCAATAAGGCAACATGTTACAATTTGTTCTAAAAACATGTAGACACGAACTCTTACAGCATTTAGTATTTCAATATAAGTACATTTTTGACTTTAATCGGTCTAGAAGATAATCTGCAACATGCCAGTTCCTTCTAAAGATTGTAAAAACGTATAAAGTTTTTAAATTGCAATTACTGTCAAAAGGGATTCTAGTCAATCATTTTCAAACTACAAACACTTCGTAGGAAATATAAGCAAGCTCTTCATTTAGATTGGATGTAAGAGCCAATGCAGAGGTGTTGCTTTCAGCATGATACACGTGGAAATCTTCGTTTACAATGCGTGAGGATAGCCGAAAATTAATCTTCTATGGAAGAAAAAAGAATGTATAGTCGAATGAGTAACATGTGAAATAAACAAGGATACCAAATTTTGTAAACCCAACTGCAATAGATACATGAATGGAAATCAGAATGATAGTTGAATATAATGTCAATAACGTAACAGTGAAAGAGTCATGGTCTATGAAAGGTGATAAAGGTCAAATAATAAAAGAAAATTTAAATAATAAGTTGAGGAAGGTTGGTATCAAAAATTAGGTTCAGCTGACCATCCTTTCCTAAAAAATACTAAGGTAGTAGTACTTTTTGCTAATAAAGATTCCACTGAAAATAACAAGTGAGAAGTTAATGGTTTTCATATATGTATTGAAAATAAAATATGCTTATGTATTGATATACCACTGATACATTAACATGCTTATGTATCTTCAGCCTACTTACACTATGCTAAGCACATGCATTTTTATATTACGATTTGAGTCAAATGTGTTAAATTAAGGTGATACAAAATCACAAATAGATGGAAAGTAAACATTTGTTTAATATGGAAATGGACGAATTAATTGATTGCATTTGCATGAGATGGAAAGAAATAAATGCAGGCATTAATTTCTTCCATTTACCCTAAGAAAAGGGATTGACTTACTTTTTATGTGTGCACATTTGTTGCTATTGTAATTTTCCTCCATTATTTTATTACCATATGTTGGTAATTTAATTGATGACTCACATAGATTTGCGCTGGCTATATATTGAGGGGTATACTTCATTATAAACTCATCCTGGCATGGAGCAAGTGATTCCTAATGGTGTCTCTTCTTGTTAAGATATGTAAACTCTTATTTTTGTAATATCTCGTAGTTCTCTCATTTGGAATAAAATCTATCTCCTTTGGACTGGATGTACATTATCTCGATGATAGTGGAACCAGTATAAATATTGTGTGTCTCTTCGTTTTTCTGTTATAGTTATTAACTATTTGTTTGATGTAATAGAATAATTGCTATCAGAATAGATTGATGTTCAATTGGAAAATCTAGATCTTGTTTATTGTGCTTCCGCATTTGCGCAATCTTCTCGCACAACAGATTCGTATCGGAGCAAGGCAATTTGTTTTAAATTGTGCATCAATTATTTCTACAAAGGTTGGTAGATTCAGTGGTGATTATGATAT
Organism: Allium sativum; assembly: GCA_030737875.1. Lineage (NCBI taxonomy): Eukaryota > Viridiplantae > Streptophyta > Magnoliopsida > Asparagales > Amaryllidaceae > Allium > Allium sativum. The sequence continues at coordinate 116,695,858 of CM060909.1, forward strand.
TACTATTTTGGGAGAAAATGAGACTTTGGTGGAGAAGATTATGTTGAGAGAGAAGAGTGTTCTAGGCTTGTAACTTTGATGTAGCTTGAGCTTTGGATTCTCGTTAAGGTGGAGTTATATGTTTGTTCAAGAATGCGACTTCGTAAAAAACAGCTTGGAGAAATTGCTTAGAGGTGGTTGCGACCAAAGACGAATAGCTGGAGGTGTTAGCGACCTTTCCATGTGTTTGAGAACTGTATAACTTCAAGTTCAGTTGAGAAATGCTCGCATTTTATAAGAGATAAAGAGTTTAACGTGTTAAAGGGACCACTGAATTTAGAAACTGTATCCGATGGAGCTGATTTTGGCGGATTTGGTGTCGCTGTGATAAATCATTGATTTTGTGATGTCGTCTTAAAGGAGTGGAGCTACATGCAGGTACGTGGACGAAGAGAGATTTATCTTGTCTACAGATATTTGGATTTTAACTCTATATTTGAATTGGTGATTGAGAGAATTATTTTTTAGCCTTAGTGGTAATGAGATTATTTTGGAATCTGCCCTTTTTTCGATTTTGGATATTTGCAACATTTTGTTGGCTGGTGGGGACATTGTCTGAGCTCGTTAATGTGATGTGATGGGGGGTAGCTTTGCTGGATCCCATTAGGCAAATATTCATTTTTGGTTTCTATCTCGTTGCGAGATTTTGATTATAGGTGGAGTTCTGTTGAAGAGTTTTATGTATGAAGAGAATTTGATTCGAGATGGGGTATTGAAAATATGTGATTTTACATCAAGGTGGAGTGTTAAATTTAGGTGATACAAAATCACAAATAGATGGAAAGCAAATGTTTGTTTAATATGGAAATGCATGAATTAATTGATTGTATTTGCATGAGATGGAAAGAAATAAATGTAGGCATTAATTTCTTCCATTTACCCAAAGGAAAGGCATTGATTTACTTTCTTTGTGTGCATATTTATTGCGATTGTAATTTGCCTCCATTATTTTATTACCATATGTTGGTAATTTAATTGATGACTCACATAGATTTGCGCTGGTTATATATTGAGGAGTACACTTCATCGTAAACCCATTCTCGCGTGGTATCAGTGATCCTCAACAGTGTCCCTTTTTGTTAAGATATGTAAACTCTTATTATTGTAATCTCTTGTAATTCTCTCATTTGGAATAAAATCTCTCTCCTTTGGATTGGATGTACACTATCTCAATGATAGTGGAACTAGTATAAATATTGTGTGTCTCTTTGTTTCTCTATTATAGTTATTTACCATTTGTTTGATGTAATAAAATAATTGTTGTCAGATTAGATTGATGTTCAATTGATCTTGTTTATTGTGCTTTCGTAATTGCGCAATCTTCTCACACAACAAAATGCAACATTAAATTTGGGCTGATATTTATACCATCTTCCTAAGGGACATGCTCTTGGATGGATATTGGTTTCAAGATGAGCTTACGGAAAAAATCACAGGTAGACCTAAAGGAGTCCATGAACCATTTTTATTTTATTCAATAATTGTTGAGTGTGAACTATGTTTTAATTCTTAATAACATTATCAACACACCTACTTTCAACTGCAACTCATGGTTAAGATTTATTTGTATATTAATATATTTTTAGCAACATTTTTGTAAATTGGTACACCTATTTTACAGTATCGATGCTTCGACTGATGATTTAGCTAACAAACTAAGTGGAAAAAAAACCAAGTGACATTATATGTAAGAATACGTAACATATATAGAAATAGGTAGTTAAAACTATGCTAACTTTGTTTTCTATATGACTATTCAATTCTATGAAATTCATCGGCATTTTTTTGTGTCGTCCGCGAAGAAACACATAAAAATTATCCAACGGGAAATCAATAAAATCTCGAAGGCAGTTGTTGCACCTCATCCATGTAGTGGTATAATATTTTAAGCCTTTTCAAAGCAAGGAACAACACATATAATAAAGTAAACAACTCAGTATTTTTAACTCTCATCCTCATCTTGTAACAATATTTTCTGTAATGAATTGGTGAACCGAAATTCTATTTTTCTATCATTAGGGGGGTATAGTGGGGAATTTTTTTCATCAAGCTGCTAAGAACATGATGGAGAAACAAATGACGAATCTATGCATCAAAAAACAATTTCTGCCCAAATATCTAGTGATAGAGTATACATTGGGTTAGATCAACAAAACACAGGTGCATAATTACAACTTAATGCATCCAAACAAATTTATATTACAACTGTATTTATAAATAGAGAACCAAAAAGAACCTTTTTTATGCATAATTAAATTAGGAAATACTTTAAATCTAAAACATAATAAAGAGGGCTATGAATCAACAACATGATAGTTGATATTCGAAATTATACATACCTGAATGTAATTATAGGTGGTAGATAACTCATTGAGGCAATTCCCAGAGAAGCGATGTGACGACCGAGAATTTCGCTCGATCCGAATCAGTCGCTAAACTGACAAAGACCGTTCGAAACCCCTGATCGTTTTGAGAACAGGACAAAACAGAACACAAACAGAAGAACATTTCATTGCTATTACAACAATTCCATCAGATACAAGAATATACAGAGTATAATTGAATAAATTACATTCGATAAATATCAGAGATTACAATAAATTACATAGCAGCGAAAAAATATACAAAACACAACTGAAAGTGATACATGGATACAGAGCTTTCCGAGCATCGTCCCAGCTGTAAATCAGGATCCTGTGAATATAAATCTGCAAAACCAAAACTACTAGCTGCACGTGTCGAAAATAAGGGCCTGAATTCCATAGCGACTATTCAGAATTTTCAACTGGACATATCTTTTGATTCCCGCTATGAAATTTCGATTTTTCAGATTCGTTGGAAAGATATTTTCAACTAGATTCTAATATTTTTGGTTTCACTAAAATCCGGATTGTTTTGCACCCGGTACATTCAATTGAAGTTTGAAATCGAATTATCGAACTGCAGGTCCATTTTCAATTCCTTTTATAATTATATATAATTAATTATATTCTAACGACGACGCGTATAAATATATACGTTCTAAATATATTCAAAATAAATTTCTCGTTGATATTATTTAAAACAATCTATTTTAAATGTTCAAAATTCGTTAAAATTGCCAAAATAAAAAATTTAAACTGGCCTAGATTTTCGGGTTGTTACAAGCGAACTACATTTCTAAACAGAGAACAAAAAAACTATTTTTGTGCAAAAATTAGAAATAACTTTAAATATGAAACATAATAAAGAGGGATATGAATCAGCAGCATGATACTTGTTATTCAAAATTGTACATACCTTTATAAGTGGTAGACAATTAATTGAGGCAATTCCCAGAGAAGCAATTTGTTTCGTGAAGAGGAAGATGTCGGGTACTTAATGTTTCCCTGTTGGAGTCAATTTCTAAGTTTAGCAGATGGAGAAATTTGGGAACAGATCCAAGGAAACAAAATAATAGGAAATCGAATCTGAAAATTTTGAGAATGGCTTGCGAGAGAGACAGAAGAGAACGTAAAGCAGAGAGGAAGAGAAAGCGAGATTTTCGTGCCGAAATAGATTGGCATGGAAAAATTGATTTTGGCTCTTATAGTAGGGAAACCTTCACAAGGGTCGGTTTGAATAGTAGGAACTTCCCCAAAGGATGGTTTGATTAGAAAACTATTTGTATCATTACCATTTTGGCACTTGTTCTATCTTGGCTACATCTTTCATATTTTATATCAAAGCATTGATATATCATTCCAAGATATAATGTTTCTAAATTAGCTTTTGGTTTGAAGTTTGCAATACCAGAAAAGCTAACAGTTGTGTCAACTCAAATGTTTGATCCTAAAGTGATTGGGGGAGGTCCTAGTCCAAATCGAGTTGATTAAGCACAAGGCTGCAACATATGAGAGAGTGAAGAAAATTTTAGAGGCTCCATATCAACAATAAGGATCAAACATTTTTCCTCGCCTCCTTAGTAGAGGGAGTCACACGCCTTAACCACCTCAGGACCTAGAGATTTGTTATCTTGGTGCTAACGTTATATATACTTACAAACAAATGCTTATTTGAGGCTCCCTAGAAATCTGAGGCCCTAGATGTGTTGTGCAAAAAAGTTGCATAGATGCAGAAAAATACTTAACAACATCTAGACTTGTCAATTAAACATCAATTACTCTAACAATAATTATTTTATTACTCTAAACAAATAGTAAATGACTAAAGAATAGAGTCACACAATATTTATATTGGTTCAGTTATCATCATCAAGAAGATAGTGTACGTCCATTCCAAAGAAAAGAGATTTTATTTGACATAAGAGAGTTACATGAGATTGAGTTTACATAACTTCTTCTGTCAGCCCTGATTCATGACACTCTAATTGAGGATCGATAGCTGACTGCCACGACGGGTTTACAATGAAGTCTAGCCTCAATATATAGCTAGTGAATTCTGTATATGAATCATCCATCAAATTACCAAGATGTGTTAAGAAATAATGAACGTAAATTACTAAGGTAACGAATAACGCAAACATAGTAAGTAAATCACTAATTCATTTCAGTAACAAAGATGAAAAAAAAAACTCTACATCTATTTTCTTGTCCTCTAATTCAAATACAATCCAATAATTTATGCAAAAATAAATATGGTCACTTTTCATTTTGCATACTTGTTTTCAATCTATTTGGGATTTTGTATCATCAAACTTATCAAGACGTCTGTGTTCAGGGCAAGACCTATTTGGCAAGCTAGCCGCCTAGGATGGTAGGCTAGAGAGGCGTAACATTTTGGTACTCTGAATATGTTTAACATAGTAAGGCAAACATTTCCAAATGATAAGCTGATCAAGTGTTGTTGGTTTTGGAGCAGAATATGGTAGTAGACGTTGGATTTTTCAAATGATGTCACTTTTTGCTCTTTGATGTTTTGCTCTAAAAATAGTATATTCCTAGGGCAGTATGATCCATCTTGCGGACCTGATAGCGAATAACGAATAATAGTTTCCATTACAAATATTATGCACCTGCTTTTAGAAGTCTACTATTATATCTACTTGTTATTTAGTTAAACATATAGAATTAAATACAAAATATTACAATCTTAGGGATAGTTTTTATGATGGACTGAATATTTAACGGAAAAAATGGCACTAGAGTAGTGGCAATGTTCATCACACCTACTTGACTAATGTTGCATATCATTGATAATATGGGTTTTATGTGTTTCCTTTTTTGCATCAACTGCATAGTTCAACCACTTCACCATGAACCTTTATCTCCTTTTCTATATAAAAAGGTGGATGAGACATACGGAATAGCATCTTGTCTTTGAAATATCTTTAGTAATATTGTAATACATTTAGTGTCCATTTTTCGGTATAAGTTTAAACTACCATGTATGCCTCTAATACAATATATTAACGTCAATTGAAGATAAAATTCAAGAACTAGTTTTTTAAAAAAATTAGGACATCTATCAACAAATATAAGCAAATCTTAATATAACAAGAAGTAGTATGTAACATCTAAAGTACTTTCATAAATTCAAAAATCCATTTACAAAAATTATCAAATATTTATATCACAAAAAATAGGATTTAAAAATAAATTATTAATTAATAGTATAAATAAAAATTCAAACTTAAGAAAATAGTTACTTAAACTTAGAAATAAATTAAAAAATAATTTCAACACAAAAACATGAGTATATATATTTCTACAAATCAATTTCTTTTGAATGTGCTCAACATACACAATATTAAATCCTGGGTTAGCACATCATGAAATTTAAATGTCCATTTGGATTATCTCTACATTTAATAAATACATTAGTATTGTTAGTTAAATTTTTTATAATATATTCTTTGGTGTTGAATTTTTAATCATTGACGAAAAATATCTCATTGTCAACACAATTTATCCAATTATTAACATTGTTCGGAAATAACCTAGCAAAATCTTTGCTACTATTGCTGCTTCGGTTGTTGTGATTTATAAACACTATAGATAGAGATAACATATTGGATTATAATTAATATATGTGTGTATTATTAAAATAAATGTATCCTGGATTATTATTCAATATTGCTAACAATTGGTGCAACTTCAACACAATCAAGAAGAATATATGTGTGTGCTATATGGTAGTTTCTATCATTCAACTTCACTTACACACATTTTCCAACAAGTTAGCTATGTTATCTTAAAATAGATAATACTACTTGAGAAGAATATTGTTCAATGCTTTCATCATTATATATAGTATTTTCAAATGAAAAGTTCACTTGATCTCTGAAATAATTTGAGAAAAAGACGAAGCTTCTCTTTTGCAATATGATTTGCAAATAGAATCATCAAGTCATGCTTTTTGCCTAGTTTTTTTCTTCAGAAGATTTAAGTGCCTATTAAAAATTATTTCAAATTAAAATTTACTTGTATATGCAATTAAACTGGTACTTAATACTCAATATTAATACCACTTAATTGGGCACATTCTGTTGTATATAACGGTGTTGTATACACAATTATATGATTTTTGTTTGAAGATAACAAACAAATATATTTTATTTTAAATGTGTTTGTTATTGTACTGTTATATAACTTCACGGACAGGAATATAATATTTATATTTAAATAGAATACGACTGTACAGAATTTTATATATTCACACAGTATTTTATTTAAATATAAATATTTCAACATTCAAACAGTACAAATTATATGACTCCACTATTTGTACACATTCACAGATATTAAACATGATATTTTACTTGTATATAAATTGAATAAGATAGACAAATTTGTTTGAACACAATAAAATAATATTTTATTTCAATCAAATTTGTTTATTACAAATATCAGTATAATTTTCTCATTCTGTACATTTGTTCCTCGATACAACACTCACACTCAGTTGTACAAACTCTCTCATATACAGTTTCACATATAAGTCACACAGCAATGGTAAGTGGCTCAACAATGAATATTCAAAGTCAAGACAAGTGCAAATCAAATTATATGTAGCATGAACTTTTTTTTTATGCAAACAGGGCAATAGTTTTTGATGCATCAGAAATTGTACAAAGAATAGGAAAATGGTAGAGCTAAGATACACTTGAATGGCAATATTTGTGTCCAAAATTTGCCAAGAATTAATGCTTTCCAGAAATGAAAGATTAATCAGATTTGGAAAAATGGTTTATTGCACACTTTTAAATGTTTCTAGAAATTATACAAGAGTTTCAAATCTGCACAAGCCTATTTTAAGGAATGATTTATAGCGCATATTCAATCATGCAAAAGTTCAAGTTTATTTGGCACAGTGCATATCTGAAATGTAATAAAAGTCATTTTTGCATTTGCATCTCGAGATAATGTACAATTTATCACAAGTGCAAATATAGTATACATGCAAAACGAAATTGAAAGTTTTCTTCCCTCTTTAATTCACTGGTTCAATCAGCATGGAAAAAAATTAATGATTCTTTGGCAAGAATTCATACCAAAAGAAATCAAAGAAATGACTCATGGCAATTAAAAGTGTTTAATTGGTTCCATGAATTCAGCAAAAATGTTTTCGACAAGAAATTAATCAACGTTTCAAACTTGGCATGGAGACAACTATACAATCTTTTCTGAACAAATCATGTAGTGTTTTTATTTCAGGAATGCAGGAATTCATTTTTGGCAAAACACAAGTCAGGGCAGTTTTTCAACACATGGAGAATATTTTTTTTTGCAAGAGGATAAATTTCCATCTTTTTTTTGGTAAGAAAGAAATTCCATAGTTCAACTCACTATGAATATATTTGGCGAAAACCATTTCAGTTTTTTTCCCCAAATATACAAAGTGGCAAGATTGGCACAAAACTTTTTTAAGCAGTGTAAATTGCATCAAGCATGCGACATATAAGAAAAACTGGAAAGGGCTTAATTTGCATTCTTTGCAAAGATGTATTGTGGCAAGTATTCAATCAGTGAACAACATTTTTGGCAAGTGATTAATTCATTTCTAGAAATGCATATGTGAACAAATCAGTTCATACATATATGTATGGAAAGATTTTTGAATTACAGTTTTGCAATCAATCATGTTTGTATGGCATGTTTTCAAAAGGTGTGTTCACATATGAAATGCAGTGAAGCAAGAAAATTCTTTTTGGGCAAAAATTCATTTCTTTATAAACAGGCAAGAAAATGGAGCATATCACAAATGATCAAAATCATTAATAGTGGGGCAAGAAATTTAATCCCAATTTTCTAATAACAGTGTATTTTGGGCAAGTGTTAAATTCATTTTTGGCTAAAGATATATTTCCAGATTTGAGCAGAACAATCTGTATATGGCATAGTAACCAATTTATGGGCGACACAAGGGACATAATCGTTTCTATCAATCACACATGGAAAACATTTATTTGTTTTCAAATTTATTTCCAGAAAATTAGTTGAGGAGCAAAGGTTTTCACATGATGGCTTCAGAAATTCATTCAGGGGCCAAAAGGGCTGTAACTCACTTTCCAAAATTGATTCAATCGTACAACAACACAGTCAATGCAGAGAATTCAGAAGAGGAAAAACAAACACATGCGAAAATCAAATCAAGGCACTGAATGAAATCAGAGTAATTTTAGGATTTCATAATCCTATAAATTCAACCAATTCATCACAGGAAAGTAAACCGAAAACCAACCCAACAATTCAAAGAGAAAATCAAAGAAATCAAAACAGTAATACTCATGTGTTTTCAATCATCATTATCCCAAATTGAAGCATCAAAGAGCATCCAGTTTTGAAGCTAAACAGAGAAGCAAATCAAAGAGCAATCACGATCGAATTTGATTTGGGATTTGAAAAACCCAAATTCCATTCTTAAAGTCGGCCAACATCTGTGAAGGAAGGAGCTTGCAAAGAAGAATGGGCCAGGCTCTTCTTTTTATGTTATAAAAAGGGATTTAGGGTTTATTTATTTTTTAAAATTCATTTTGTTGTATTTTTCTTTGTAAACCATTCTGAACAGTTTCTAGAGTCTGTAAAATTCTAGGGGGTCCAGTTAGGGGATTAATTGGCAGTTTCTAGAGTATGTAAAATCTAGATGGTTTTCTAGTTTCATCTCTAAAACTAGACAGTTTACTAGCGTCTGTAAAACTAGGGGAAATCTGGTCTAGGGGATATAGACCAGTCTAGAGTTTTGAGCGTAGGGTTAGAATAGGAGCGAGGGGTTCGCAAGTTTACATGGTCTTGTAAGCGGGATCTGTTCTATCACCTAGTAGAAACTTTAGGAATGCAGCAGTAGGTAGAGTCTTGCCGAAGCTGGGTATATCTGTGTGTGATTTATTTTCTGCACTTTTATTTCTGTTGCATTCTGTGATCTGTTTATTATTTTAATATCCTGTCAGTTTTTCAATTAAGTTTAAAAACTGTGATAAACCCTATTCACCCCCCCCCCCTTCTAGGGTTAATCAAGATCCAACAAGTGGTATTAGAGCAGGTTATTTCTTTAACTCTAGAGTCATGGGTCATTCTAGTTGTCAGTCCTTAGAGAGTCAGTCCAGTCGCATTCCATTTATTTTTAATGGTTCAGAATTTTCAAATTGGAAGTCAGAAATGGAATCCTTTTTAAAATCTATTTATTTTAAATGTTGGGATGTTGTTATTAATGGTTATGATAAGGAAGATAAATGTTTTAATAATCATGCTACACATATCTTATATTCTCATATTGATGATGTTCAGTATGGCCTTAACTGTTTGGAATCAGAAGTTACAAATGTCGTGAAATTAGAAAGTTCTAACTGTGAAAGTTGTTTGAAGTTGAAAACTGACGTCGTTCATCTCAATAAAAATATTCAAAGGCTTAAAGAGGAAATTTTGATTTTAAAAGATAACGAGGTTGAGTTAAAAGATTCAAACAATTCTTTTCAAAAAGAATTTAATAATTTTAAGGCCATCAAAAATTCCAAACATGAAATTGCTGAAAAAGAAAGCTTGTTGAAAAGTGATTTGATTTTAAATGAGCTTGAAAAAGAGATTGAAAATTTCAAGAAAGTTGAATTTGAAAAACGAATTAATTTTGAATCTGAGATTCTTGAATCCAAGACCAAAATCAAGTTCCTTGAAAATGAAAATTTGATTTTGAAACAGAAAGATACTGAAAAGAGAAAGATTAGCATTAATCGTTGTTCGAATCTAATGAAAGAGAATTCTGACCTTAAATCTAAAATTCAACAACTTGAATTAACTCTAATCAAATTCTCTAGCGGAGAAAAATCTTTAAATATGTTGTTGAAAAATCAACAATTTTCAAGAAATAAAAAGGGTATTGGTTTTGGGAAAGGAAATGATTTTTTGAGCTCGTGTGATTTTAAAAATCCTTCAAACTGCTTCAAGATGGGTCATTCTGAAAATTTGAATTGTGAAAATTCCAAAAGGTTTTTAAATCACAAACGAGACAAGAATTGGTTTGATAACAATCCAGTTGAACAGTTGTGGACCCCAAAAAGAAATAAAATGATTTTTGGAAAAACTAAACAAGTTTGGGTTCCTAAAGGCACAAAGATAGATTCGAATGGGATGTCATACAAACAGATTTGGGTACCAAAAGATGTTAACATAACTGTGAGTGGTTTTACTAATTTTGTTAGACCACTCAATCCCCTAAACTGTTAGGTACCAAAGGAGGCTGAGGAACTGTTGTGCAAAAAGAAATGTGAAGCAAAGTTGTCTATACTTTTATATTATTCACAGTTTCTTCGGCCAAGATCTGATGAGTCAGAGATTCTGGTTTACACTGATTTCAGGTATGATCTCTGAACTTGTCTTTGTATATTCTCTCTGTTTTTATTTTCTGTGCTTATTCCTTCCTCTACCCCTTCTATTTTTCTTCAGTTTTTTTGTTGATTTATCACTGCCATATTTTTTTCTTTATGGGCTTCATTAACTTCCAATTGCAGAAGTCATGTTTTTTTCTAGAAATTTGCTTCTTTTGAATAAAACTCTAATGTTTTTTAATCTTTTCCAGACCTTGAATTTATTTTGTAAGTATCTGCAATTGTTTTGAAGTTCTTTTCTTGTGTTCTAAATTCCTAACAGTGTTGACGTATTCTTGTTATATCTTGAACACTGTTATTTTGAATTCTAAATTTTTGAAGATCTGAATAATTAATGAAATTTCACACATTTATGCTGTTTTGAGTTTCTTCCAATTCATTTTGGAAACGCTTAAAGTATTATACTCATTACAGTACACTGCTTCTTATCATTCGTGATAATTTCATTGATTTTCGGATTGGCTTGAATCGCAGTGATACATCTTGAATTTCACATTTATTCATGATTATTATGGTTGAAATTTGTTTGTTTGAAATCATCTGAAATTCTAGATATTTTGAATATCACACACCACTTAATTTTGAAATTATCAATCTTGTGTGAATAATTCGTTATATCTCAAAACTTAACTGTAACAACCCGTATTTTCAATAACCTGTTATAACATAAATCGAGGCAGAATTTAATTCTAAAATCTGAATCAAGGGAAACGGGCTATGCCATTGCGTTCGTCTCGGAAAAATACGCGAAATAGAGTCCGATTTTTCGAAAATCGGAGTCCGTATGACCCGATTAAGGCCCGACGAAGTTTTCAGAAAATTCCTAAGTAAAAACAGATTTAAAATAAGTTAAAAACAAGGGTTAGGGCACAACTGGAGTCAGGCGGGAAAACTCCTGCCAAGACCCCCAAGTCGACAGGCATGTCGATAGGGGTCTAAGGGTGTCGACTGCCCTGTCGACAGCCCTGTCGATACGGGGTGGCCGGGCAGTTTTGCCTGGCGCACCATTTCTGATCTGGGCTTGGTTGTGTGGCTTGGTTCTGGAGAATTCCGAAATCTGATGGACCTAATTCAACTAGGGTTTAATCCTATGGTCTAAATCACTAGCCTAATCTATAAATAAGACCCTAACCTACCCTAAATCATCATTAATCTATCCTACAACTAAACTATGGCAAAATCCATCCTCTCATGGCCTCCACTCTCTTCATACAATTCCTAAACAAATTCCTAAGAGATTTCCATGCATACAAGTGTATTTAGGCTTGTATGATCCTCTTTAGCTTGCATTAAAGTCTTGTTTCTCTATTGTCATCATAAAGGAGGAGTCTTGATCAAGTTTTCTTGCATTTTTGGGGTTTTAATTTGTTGCATAAGGGGTTTCTTACATTTGTTATACTCATTTGAGTCCGCAAAAGCATTGTAAGCCCTATTCCTCTCATACTTGAACTTTGAAGTTAAAAGCATGATATGCAAGTTGTCATAAGTTATGCAAGTTTATTTATGCAAGTATGATATGCAAGTTGCCATAAGTTATGCAAGTTTGTTTATGCAAGTATGATATGCAAGTTGTCATATGTTGTGCAAGTTTGTTTATGCAAGTTTGTTATGCAAGTATGATATGCAAGTTGCCATAAGTTATGCAAGTTTGTTTATGCAAGTATGATATGCAAGTGTCATATGTTGTGCAAGTTTGTTTATGCAAGTTTGTTTATGTAAGTATGATATGCAAGTTGATATATGTTATGCAAGTTTTATTATGCAAGTTTGATATGCAAAGTTGTCATATGATATGCAAGTATGCTTATACAAGTTTGGGATGGTCATGTGGTTCATGTTAACATGTTATGCATGCTTTTGGGCCTAAAAATGTAATATGCAAGTGTATGAACACATGAACCTTTCATATGCCACCATGTTGAACTTGTGGCTCTAACACTTTTATGTCATGATTATGCCAAGTTCCCTCTTTCTATCCTTTATGCGCTATTGCGATATGTAAGCGATGAGATTGCGTTTGGGGTTGGGTAAACTTAAAAGACATAAAAACATGAGCTTGGGAATTTACCTATTAAGTTAGGTCTACCCATTGGGAATTTACCTATTAAGTTAGGTCTACCCAATTGCTTGAAAACTTGTAATGAGATGGACATGACACTTAGAAAAGATAAGTGTGGCCAACTCGAGGTTGGGTTGAGTTTGTAGCGTAAACCTACCCGGAACCGCCCGGCTTAACTAGTTGCTACAAACAATAGGACCCAATGTGAGAAGTTGGTCATGTTGTACCTTGGACCCGAGCTTAGACCAAGTTGTGGTGTAAAGCTACCCGGACCCGCCCGGCTTAACTAGTAACAACAACAAAGTCTAATGTGAGAGGTTAAGGCGCATTAATTAATTAATGCCTCATGATTAGGGTTAAGTCATGGACCATTTAATACTTAACTAATTTGGGCTCGGTTGGTTTATCGGGGTTAAGTCGTGAACTCACCGTTACACTTAACCAAGTTAATCCATGATTAGTGAAGGGGTTAAACCATACTTAACCCACTAGAGAAATCCTAGTAATGGGGGGTCCACTCCGCAGTAATCCCAAGTTTGTATCATCAAGGCCCTAAAGACTAGGCTAGGGAGGGGGCACGATTACTGGGCTGGAGATAAGCGACCAAAAGCGATGGCCGAGTGGTACGCCGGTGTAGTTCTGGGCGGACTCTGGTCGTGCACATAGTCCGTAGCCGGAGAAATCAAGCACGGGTACCGGTAGATCGAGACTGTGCACTCATGTTTATGGTGTCCAGGTGTTGACACCCAAGGGCTTGATACACCCGACGGGTGGACCTGGCACAGTTCGACTACATTCATGTTTGGGCCATATTGACACCAACACGTGACGAGTTAGGCTTAGGGAGCCGATCGACTAGACCGTTGGGTTGGACCTCGTGGTAGGGTCACTTCATGGACCTCGTGGTAGGGTCACTTCATGGGCCTCGTAGGAGGATCACTTCATGTTATTTGGCCAAAGCTTGGGCCGTGGGATCAATACTTGTTTAATCAAGTCATGTTAGTTTGCTAGTACACCCGTGGTGCAAAACCTTAATCCTGATTATGCGATGACACCTTTATCTACCTTGATAGTTAATCATCATGTCATTATCCTTATGTTCATACTTGCTGCTCATGACAGTTAACTTTATCAGTTTACATTGATTGTAGTAGGGCTTACTCAGTCTTTTTGACTGACCTGTTTTCTTTCGCCTCTTTTCTTCCGTTCCCCCCCCCCTCAGGTTCTTAGGGAGGGAATACAGGAGCTTAGCTTGGATCCTACCTGCTTTCTTGGATAGCTCATGTATGCTTTGGATTTGAGCTCGCTATGGTTTTTCTGCTTTGGGGATAGCTACTTATGTTTTTCTTTTCAGTTTTCAGATGATGTTGTTTATGTACTAGACTTATTTTATTTGGAAAATTGACATGATGTTGTACTAAGACTTGATTTGAAATGGTTTGAAAATCTTCCGCTGTTTTATCTATGTTATTTACTCTGATTACATACATATGTTCTTGTTCTGCCTTGATATATCATTATGCATGTTTACCTGATTCAAACGCCCCTCCAAAGTCAGAGTGCTTGCAAGAGTCACCCTGGCGGAGGCGGGGTGTTACAATTTGGTATCAGAGCATATGATTTACGAGAAGGAACAAAAAGGTTTTTAGAAAACTTTTTGAAAACTATTTTCAAAACCAAGTATAAAGTATTTTCCAAAGAAAAGTCTAGTTTATTTTAAAAGGCTATTCCCCAAAAAGCCATTAGCAAAATCCCTTCGTTTTCTCCATTCTGAATCTGTCTTTTTCTTTTTCAGTATGGCTGATAACTTGGTTATTCCGGAGGGAGTGCACGTGCCTGTTTGGTATAGGAGACTCTTGGAGGCTAGGGCGACCGAAGCCGGCCCTGCAGATGTCCCTCCTCCTCCTCCTCCAGTAGTTAATATTCCTCCTCCCGTTGCTAATGTTCCTCCTCCACCTGTTGCTGAGGTTCCTCTTCCTCCTCCCCCTCAGCATCCTCAGGCTGACTTTGCCAAGATTTGCAAGGATTTCAAAGCAATGGGTGGCAAGAACTTTCAAGGCACAGAGACTTTTGTAGAAGCCAGAAATTGGTTGAAAGAGACCGAGGATTTGTTTGCTATCTTTGGGATAGATGATCAGAGGAAGATCTTGTTGGCGGTTTGGCTTATGAAGGATGAAGCCGCTTATTGGTGGGAGGTCACCAATGGTACTAGGCCTGTTGAGACTTGGGCCGATCTCAGGGCAAGATTCATGCGTAAGTTTCTATCTTCCGCTGAGGAGAATTTGCAGATGGAGAGATTCATAACTTTGAAGCAAGGAGATATGTCTGTCAAAGAATATGTGAACAAGTTTAATCAGTTGGCTCATTTTGGCTTGGATATGGTGAATACTCCCCAGAAGAAGGCCCTTCGTTTTGCTAGGGGATTAAATGAGCCGTTGCAGGGATTGGCCATGTCACATATTCCTCATGGGGCCACGTTTGAGAGCTTGGTTGATATGGCGTTACTTCAGGGAGATGTCAAGAAGAATGATACTCAAGTCAAGAAGACCGATTCCCAGGGAAAGGGAAATCAGGGTAGTACTAGCGGTCAAAGCAGTCAAGGCAATCAAAGCAAGAACAAGGGTCAAGGCAACAAGGGGAACAACAACAAGGGCAAGAACAGCAAGGGGAAATGCCATTATTGCGGTTCAGTTGGGCATCTTGTCAAGGATTGTAAGAAGAGGAAAAGGAATAATGGTGAATGCTTTTTATGTGGGGAGACTGGACATTTCAGCAAGGATTGCCCAAAGAAACAGGGGCAAGGCCAGGGTCAGACTCAGCGTGCTGGACCCACAGGAGGGCAAGTTCATGCTCTCGCTACCGCTCCAGTTCCCGATCGAGGTAGTATTTCTGTTGAGAGCCTTGTATATATTTCTGATTTTCCAGTTCGTACCTTGTTTGATTCTGGTGCATCGCATAGTTTTATCTCATTTGATCTTGTTGATAGTTTGCACCTTAGTACTAGCTTGGTAGAGGATCCCGTTTGTGTCTCAAATCCTATTGGGGGTTCCGCCCATTTGTCTATGATATGTGGGGATTTGAGGATCTCTATACTGAATGTAGAGTTCTTGTGCAGTGCTTATGTTCTTGGTTTCAGGGGATACGGATTGATATTGGGCATGGATTGGCTATCCAGATATGGAGCCATTCTTGATTGTGAGCATAGGGTTGTGAGGCTCGTGACTCGCCTCGGAAACACCCTAGAGATTTCATGTGATCCGAGAGGTCCCGTCATGTTGTGCTATCTTGAATCACTCGACTCGTCAGTGGAGACTCTTCAGTCTGTGAGAGTGGTTCGAGAGTATCCGGATGTTTTTGATGAAGTTAGGGGATTGCCCCCTAAGCGAGAGATTGATTTCCACATTTATCTGGTGGATAATGCAAAGCCTGATTCTTTGCCCATTCGGCACATGGCTCCGCGTGAAAGGCGGGAGCTGAGCAAGCAAGTGAAAGAGTTGCTTGAAAAGAACTTCATTAGACGAAGTATATCTGAGTGGGGAGCGCATGTGGTATTTGCTACTAAGGCGGATGGTTCTCTCCGACTATGTGTTGACTATCGAGAGTTGAATAAGCTGACTAAGAAGAACAGACACCCGTTACCGAGGATCGATGATCTCCTTGACCAGCTTGTCGGTGCTTCTGTTTTCTCTCAGCTTGATCTTGCTACTGGATTCCATCCGCTCAGGGTAGCTGAGGATAGTATAGACAAGACTGCGTTCAGAACTCCGGATGGATTCTTTGAGTGGCTTGTCATGCCATTCGGCTTGACGAATGCACCCGCATATTTCGTGGACTTGATGAGTAGGGTGTTCAGGGAGTTCTTGAACAAGTTTGTCGTGGTCTTCGTAGATGATATTTTGGTCTTCTCTAAGGATGAGGAAGAACATGCAAGGCACCTCGGGGAGGTGATGGATACGCTTAGAGCGCATCAATTAAAGGCCAAGTTCTCCAAGTGTCACTTTTGGAGAAGGGAAGTAAGATTCCTTGGGCATATAGTGTCTAAGCAGGGCTTAGCGGTGGATCCCGCTAAGGTGGTTGCGGTTCAGGATTGGAAGACTCCAAGGAATGCAACCGAAGTCAGAAGTTTTCTAGGTCTTGCGGGTTTTTACCGGAAGTTCATCAAGGACTTCGCGAAGATTTCTGCTCCTCTCACTAAATTGACAAAGAAGAATTCAGTTTTTGCTTGGAGCTTAGAGTGCGAGCTTGATTTTCAGAAGCTCAAGAAAGCTCTCACATCAGCACCCGTTCTAGCTTTGCCCGATGGAGGGAAGTTATTTACAGTATACACCGATGCGTGTGGCACGGGGTTGGGAGCTGTTCTGATGCAAGAAGGAAGGGTGATATGCTTCGGCGGTAGGCAACTCAAAGTGCATGAGAAGAATTATCCCACTTATGACTTAGAGTTGGCAGCAATAGTATATGCACTCAAGGCTTGGCGCCATTATCTTTTGGGAGAAAGATTTGAGCTTTATACCGATCACAAGTCATTGAAGTATCTCTTTTCTCAGAAGGATCTGAATCTGAGGCAGCAAAGATGGATGGAATTCTTGGCATCCTATGATTTTGAGATAGCTTATACCCCTGGCAAGGGGAATGTGGTAGCTGATGCATTGAGTAGAAGAAGGTTGACCCTAAGACCTCTATTCGTTGAGATGAAGAATTTAGAGTATGTGGCAACCTTTGATTTCTCTTTGGCGGTTGAGTCGATGACCGGTTCTTTAGCATCTCTGGAACTCAGGCCTACCCTTCTTGATCAAGTTGGGGCTTCGCAGAGAGAAGACCCTCAAATAGTTGAGATTATGGACAAGCTGATTCGAGGAGAGACGTCTAGTCATCTCGCTCGATATTCTATTGATGACAAGGGTTGGCTGAGGAGAGATGGAAGGTTATGTGTTCCCATGGTGGAAGACTTAGTAAGAAAAGTTCTGGAGGAAGCGCATCGCTCTAATTTGACTATACATCCAGGCGGAGATAAGATGTACAAAGATATGAAGCGTATTTTCTTTTGGCCTGGGATGAAGAAGGATGTGGCGGAGTTTGTCTCTAGATGTATCATTTGCCAGCAAGTTAAAGCTGAGTCAAAGAAGCCCGGTGGGCTATTGCATCCTCTAGACGTTCCACTTTGGAAGTGGGAGAGTATCTCCATGGACTTTATTGATGGGCTTCCAAGGTCAAGGAAAGGGAATACGAGCATTTGGGTTATTGTAGATAGACTTACGAAGAGTGCTCATTTCATTCCGGTGAAAAGCAAAAGGATCGCATCTTGGCTAGCGTCCGTATATCTTTGTGAGATTGTGAGACTTCATGGAGTCCCTTCTAGTATTATCAGTGACCGTGACCCAAGCTTTACTAGTCAGTTCTGGAATAGCTTGCAAGAGGCTATGGGCACGAGGTTGAATCTAAGTACTGCTTATCACCCACAGACGGACGGTCAAACCGAGAGGGTGAATAGAGTACTCGAGGATCTATTGAGGCTTTGTATTCTGGACTTTGGTGGTACTTGGGAAGACCATCTTCCTCTTGTTGAGTTTGCATATAATAACAGTTATCAGGCAAGCATAGGGATGGCACCATTTGAAGCTTTATATGGGAGGCCGTGCAAGTCGTCTACATGTTGGTGGGAGACAACAGATAAGCTCATACTTGGGCCTGATATGATCAGAGATACATCCGAGAAGATCGAGTTGATTCGGAGACGAATGAAAGCGGCCCAAGACCGACAGAAATCCTATGCTGACAAGCGAAGATCCGATTTGGAGTTCGATATTGGGGATATGGTTTTCGTAAAGGTTTCTCCTTTACGGAATGTGGTCCGATTTGGAGCCGTTGGGAAGTTAGCCCCGAGATTTGTTGGACCATTCCCCATTGTTGAGAGGATCGGGCAGATGGCTTATAGAGTGAAGTTGCCCGAGAAGCTTGCCGGAGTACACGATGTTTTTCATGTCTCGCATCTCCGGAAGTGTTTGCATGAATCAGCAGAGATTGTGGATCCAAGTGTTTTGGAAGATGTGGAAGTGGAGAAAGAGGCTACCTTGAGGAGAGCTCCGATTCGTATCTTGGGGACGGAGGCCAAGAAGCTAAGGAATCGAGAGGTCAAATTGGTGAAGGTTCAATGGGGTGAAGCCGAAGAAGACGCAACTTGGGAAACCGAGGAGAAGATGCGTAGGCTTTATCCATTCCTTTTTGAGGGTACACTCTCAATCTCTTTTCTTTGTTAGCATATCTTTCTCTTTGCTATCCATATTTATCTAGTTTATCGTGTTAATCTTGTCATGAGAACCTTAGGTAGGAACCCTTTGGATGAAACATGTGTTTGGAACATGTTATGCTTGGTGGTTGCAAGTGTTTGCAAGTGGTTGCTCGTGGATGCATTATACACGATTAGGCACTAGATCGGCTCGCACACTCCTCATATTGCATATGCATGAGTGTTTATGCTTATTCATGGATGAAAATTGTGTGTTATCACATGGATGTTGCATATGGGTGTATGTTATGTGCACACATATAGATGATATACATTATGTTAGGAATTGCATACATATGGATTCATTTCACTAACATAATTCGCATTGATGATATTTGCATTAGATAAGTACATATACACACACCTCTGCATATGTTCATCCAGCATTTAGAATCTTGTAAGGACAATGATTGCTCGTGGATGATGCTTTGAGTAGATGGATGATTGGATGGTAGGATACGTTCTTCCTAACTTGAAGATTTTGGGGACAAAATCCTTTAAGGAGGGGAGAATGTAACAACCCGTATTTTCAATAACCTGTTATAACATAAATCGAGGCAGAATTTAATTCTAAAATCTGAATCATGGGAAACGGGCAATGCCATTGCGTTCGTCTCGGAAAAATACGCGAAATAGAGTCCGAGTTTTCGAAAATCGGAGTCCGTATGACCCGATTAAGGCCCGACGAAGTTTTCAGAAAATTCCTAAGTAAAAACAGATTTAAAATAAGTTAAAAACAAGGGTTAGGGCACAATTGGCGTCAGGCGGGAAAACTCCCGCCAAGACCCCCAAGTCGACAGGTATGTCGACAGGGGTCTAAGGGTGTCGACTGCCCTGTCGACAGCCCTGTCGACACGGGGTGGCCGGGCAGTTTTGCCTGGCGCACCATTTCTGATCTGGGCTTGGTTGTGTGGCTTGGTTCTGGAGAATTCCGAAATCTGATGGACCTAATTCAACTAGGGTTTAATCCTATGGTCTAAATCACTAGCCTAATCTATAAATAAGACCCTAACCTACCCTAAATCATCATTAATCTATCCTACAACTAAACTATGGCAAAATCCATCCTCTCATGGCCTCCACTCTCTTCATACAATTCCTAAACAAATTCCTAAGAGATTTCCATGCATACAAGTGTATTTAGGCTTGTATGATCCTCTTTAGCTTGCATTAAAGTCTTGTTTCTCTATTGTCATCATAAAGGAGGAGTCTTGATCAAGTTTTCTTGCATTTTTGGGGTTTTAATTTGTTGCATAAGGGGTTTCTTACATTTGCTATACTCATTTGAGTCCGCAAAAGCATTGTAAGCCCTATTCCTCTCATACTTGAACTTTGAAGTTAAAAGCATGATATGCAAGTTGTCATAAGTTATGCAAGTTTATTTATGCAAGTATGATATGCAAGTTGCCATAAGTTATGCAAGTTTGTTTATGCAAGTATGATATGCAAGTTGTCATATGTTGTGCAAGTTTGTTTATGCAAGTTTGTTATGCAAGTATGATATGCAAGTTTTCATAAGTTATGCAAGTTTGTTTATGCAAGTATGATATGCAAGTGTCATATGTTGTGCAAGTTTTTTTATGCAAGTTTGTTTATGTAAGTATGATATGCAAGTTGACATATGTTATGCAAGTTTTATTATGCAAGTTTGATATGCAAAGTTGTCATATGATATGCAAGTATGCTTATGCATGTTTGGGATGGTCATGTGGTTCATGTTAACATGTTATGCATGCTTTTGGGCCTAAAAATGTAATATGCAAGTGTATGAACACATGAACCTTTCATATGCCACCATGCTGAACTTGTGGCTCTAACACTTTTATGTCATGATTATGCCAAGTTCCCTCTTTCTATCCTTTATGCGCTATTGCGATATGTAAGCGATGGGATTGCGTTTGGGGTTGGGTAAACTTAAAAGACATAAAAACATGAGCTTGGGAATTTACCTATTAAGTTAGGTCTACCCATTGGGAATTTACCTATTAAGTTAGGTCTACCCAATTGCTTGAAAACTTGTAATGAGATGGACATGACACTTAGAAAAGATAAGTGTGGCCAACTCGAGGTTGGGTTGAGTTTGTAGCGTAAACCTACCCGGAACCGCCCGGCTTAACTAGTTGCTACAAACAATAGGATCCAATGTGAGAAGTTGGTCATGTTGTACCTTGGACCCGAGGTTAGACCAAGTTGTGGTGTAAAGCTACCCGGACCCGCCCGACTTAACTAGTAACCACAACAAAGTCTAATGTGAGAGGTTAAGGCGCATTAATTAATTAATGCCTCATGATTAGGGTTAAGTCATGGACCATTTAATACTTAACCAATTTGGGCTCTGTTGGTTTATCGGGGTTAAGTCGTGAACTCACCTTTACAATTAACCAAGTTAATCCATGATTAGTGAAGGGGTTAAACCATACTTAACCCACTAGAGAAATCCTAGTAATGGGGGGTCCACTCCGCAGTAATCCCAAGTTTGTATCATCAAGGCCCTAGGGACTGGGCTAGGGAGGGGGCACGATTACTGGGCTGGAGATAAGCGACGGCCGAGTGGTACGCCGGTGTAGTTCTGGGCGGACTCTGGTCGTGCACATAATCCGTAGCCGGAGAAATCAAGCACGGGTACCGGTAGATCGAGACTGTGCACTCATGTTTATGGTGTCCAGGGGTTGACACCCTAGGGCTTGATACACCCGACGGGTGGACCCGGCACAGTTCGACTACATTCATGTTTGGGTCGTATTGACACCAACACGTGACGAGTTAGGCTTAGGGAGCCGATCGACTAGACCGTTGGGTTGGACCTCGTGGTAGGGTCACTTCATGGACCTCGTGGTAGGGTCACTTCATGGGCCTCGTAGGAGGATCACTTCATGTTATTGGGCCAAAGCTTGGGCCGTGGGATCAATACTTGTTTAATCAAGTCATGTTAGTTTGCTAGTACACCCGTGGTGCAAAACCTTAATCCTGATTATGCGATGACACCTTTATCTACCTTGATAGTTAATCATCATGTCATTATCCTTATGTTCATACTTGCTGCTCATGACAGTTAACTTTATCAGTTTACATTGATTGTAGTAGGGCTTACTCAGTCTTTTTGACTGACCTGTTTTCTTTCGCCTCTTTTCTTCCGTTCCCCCCACCCCCCCCCCCCCCAGGTTCTCAAGGAGGGAATACAGGAGCTTAGCTTGGATCCTACCTGCTTTCTTGGATAGCTCATGTATGCTTTGGATTTGAGCTCGCTATGGTTTTTCTGCTTTGGGGATAACTACTTATGTTTTTCTTTTCAGTTTTCAGATGATGTTGTTTATGTACTAGACTTATTTTATTTGGAAAATTGACATGATGTTGTACTAAGACTTGATTTGAAATGGTTTGAAAATCTTCCGTTGTTTTATCTATGTTATTTACTCTGATTACATACATATGTTCTTGTTCTGCCTTGATATATCATTATGCATGTTTACCTGATTCAAACGCCCCTCCAAAGTCAGAGTGCTTGCAAGAGTCACCCTGGCGGAGGCGGGGTGTTACATTAACATTGATTCAAGTGATTTCAGATAAATTTTCTTGATCACGAATATCCTTCAAATTAGATGTAAATGATCTGAATATTCTTTATACTTGTCAAAAATATTTGTGAAAATTCTTTTGAAAATATGGTCATAAATATCACTGTTATTTTATGATTATTTGATTTGAATATATGTTTGTTTAACATCATTTGAAATTATTGATTTATTGAATCTCACACATAATTTTGAATCTGAAATATAACCTGGTGTGATTGATTCGTTAAATCCTAATACTTTCACATTTCTTCAAATGATTTAAAATAAACTAAATTTTATAATCATGAATCATGGAATATATTGTTTTTGTGACCTTCAAAAACATCGTCTGACAAGTCTGCTATGATATTGATTTTTCTGTGCTGCTCTGATACTGTTATTTGATTACTGCTTGTCTTGGTATATACCATCGGCTGCTTTGACAAATGTGCTAAATTTATCTGTCTTGTCTGCTTATGATCTGAGTTTGGATATCATTGTCTATAATACCTGTGTTAGCCACCCATGTCATGTTAAAATTCTTATAAATTGAGACACCATTTGGTACCAGATGTGCTAATTTTTTTTGTATATATATTTTTATTCCCTCTTGTTCTGTATAACTCTTCATATTCCTCTTGAAATTGATTTTCAATTTTAAAATTATTTATTTTTTATTCATTCAGAAATTGAAATCAATATCCAAATTGAACTGTATTTATAATTCATCAAAATTATTATCAGATTTTGAAATTGTGATGAATTGTGACTGCAGTATATTTCACAACAAGAGGAGACTCAATTTAGATTTTCATGATGGTTGAACGTTTATTATAATATCTTTGAACTGGCAATTATTTCACGACCTTTTTCATAATCTATCATCCTTCTATCATCCATTATGATTTTATATAAATATGGAGAGTTAATATTTTTTAGAAATCCTTTTGAATAAATAGTGAAAATATTTATGATAGAAATTGGACTATGTTATTATTCAGAATTAGTGATAATTGAAAATTTTCAATGATCCCGATACAGTCGAGCATATTTCATAATATAATTAATTTAGAAATTTATTTCACAAACCATTTGAGTACCTACCGCATTTCTATCATCCATTTTTGGTTTTACATACTGAGGAGTTTTTTCATTTTGAAACTAAAAATAATAAAAATATAATATTCTTAAGTATTTCTCTAACCTCATTTAAAAATCCAAGCTCTGGTTATGCATGGTTATGAGATTACTTATACTTAAGCTGCAACTGATCTCATTTAAAAATCCAAGCTCTGTTTATGCGTGGTCAGTGTGCTCTTAAATGAAAAATAAAAGAAAAAGGAAATAATGTACTAAATATAAATTAATATGAATTTCTCCTTGGTATGTAAAAATCAGCCTATCAATCCATGTTCTAATCTGTGAAATGTATTAATATCTTATGACGTATTATGATTTGTTGATTGATAGCTATTGGGATTTGAGATTATACGATGTTTTCACTTAAATTGAATTATTAACTTTAGTCCAAAATCCATCACTGTTTTTTTTTTCTCATTTTTTTTAAATTTTTTTGAAAAATAATTGGAACTCATTTTTTAACTCTCCCCATTTATATGAATTTCATCGTAAATCCGTCATTATCCACAATGTGAAATATGCCACTAGTTCTCAGTATATTATGATTTTTGTTTGACTGAATGAGATTTATGATGACTGTTCTTTCTCTTAAGCCGAAATTATACTTTTAGTCAGTCTTCATCTATTTATTAACTTCTGTATCCTTTTGATGATAACAAAAGGGGGAGAATGAGTTGAGATTTTGATTTATGAGCGAATATTTTATAAATATTTTTTATTTTTGAAATTCTATTCAAATTTATTATTTTCACTCATTCACAGTTATAGGGGGAGTTTCTGTTGTAGGGGGAGCTTTCAAATAGGGGGAGTTCAGTTATTCACTGTCAAACACATTTACTGTATTCAAAATGTTAATATTTGTTTGTCATCATCAAAAGGGGGAGATTGTTTTATATAACGGTGTTGTATACACAATTATATGATTTTTGTTTGAAGATAACAAAAAAATATATTTTATTTTAAATGTGTTTGTTATTGTACTGTTATATAACTTCACGGACAGGAATATAATATTTATATTTAAATAGAACACGACTGTACAGAATTTCATATATTCACACAGTATTTTATTTAAATATAAATATTTCAACATTCAAACAGTACAAATTATATGACTCCACTATTTGTACACATTCACAGATATTAAACATGATATTGTACTTGTATATAAATTGAATACGATAGACAAATTTATTTGAACACAATAAAATAATATTTTATTTCAATCAAATTTGTTTATTACAAATATCAGTATAATTTTCTCATTCTGTACATTTGTTCCTCGATACAACACTCACACTCAGTTGTACAAAATCTCTCATATACAGTTTCACATATAAGTCACACAGCAATGGTAGGTGGCTCAACAATGAATATTCAAAGTCAAGACAAGTGCAAATCAAATTATATGTAGCATGAACTTTTTTTTAACCAAACAGGGCAATAGTTTTTGATGCATCAGAAATTGTACAAAGAATAGGAAAATGGTAGAGCTAAGATACACTTGAATGGCAATATTTGTGTCCAAAATTTGCCAAGAATTAATGCTTTTCAGAAATGAAAGATTAATCAGATTTGGAAAAATGGTTTATTGCACCATTTAAATGTTTCTATAAATTATACAAGAGTTTCAAATCTGCACAAGCCTATTTTAAGGAATGATTTATAGCGCATATTCAATCATGTAAAAGTTCAAGTTTATTTGGCACAGTGCATATCTGAAATGTAATCAAAGTCATTTTTGCATTTGCATCTCGAGATAATGTACAATTTATCACAAGTGCAAATATAGTACACATGCAAAACGAAATTGAAAGTTTTCTTCCCTCTTTAATTCACTGGTTCAATCAGCATGGAAAAGAATTAATGATTCTTTGGCAAGAATTCATACCAAAAGAAATCAAAGAAATGACTCATGGAAATTAATAGTGTTTCATTGGTTCCATGAATTCAGCAAGAATGTTTTCGGCAAGAAATTAACCAACGTTTCAAACTTGGCATGGAGACAACTATACAATCTTTTCTGAACAAATCATGTACTGTTTTTATTTCAGGAATGCAGGAATTCATTTTTGGCAAAACACAAGTCAGGGCAGTTTTTCAACACATGGAGAATATTTTTTTTTTTTGCAAGAGGATAAATTTCCATCTTTTTTTTTGGTAAGAAAGAAATTCCATAGTTCAACTCACTATGAATATATCTGGCGAAAACCATTTCAGTATTTTTTCCCCAAATATACAAAGTGGCAAGATTGGCACAAATCTTTTTTAAGCAGTGTAAATTGCATCAAGCATGCGGCATATAAGAAAAACTGGAAAGGGCTTAATTTGCATTCTTTGCAAAGATGTATTGTGGCAAGTATTCAATCAGTGAACAACATTTTTGGCAAGTGATTAATTCATTTCTAGAAATGCATATGTGAACAAATCAGTTCATACATATATGTATGGAAAGATTTTTGAATTACAGTTTTGCAATCAATCATGTTTGTATGGCATGTTTTCAAAAGGTGTGTTCACATATGAAATGCAGTGAAGCAAGAAAATTCTTTTAGGGCAAAAATTCATTTCTTTATAAACAGGCAAGAAAATGGAGCATATCAGAAATGATCAAAATCATTAATAGTGGGGCAAGAAGTTTAATCCCAGTTTTCTAATCACAGTGTATTTTGGGCAAGTGTTAAATCATTTTTGGCCAAAGATATATTTCCAGATTTGAGCAGAACAATCTGTATATGGCATAGTAACCAATTTATGGGCGACATAAGGGACATAATCGTTTCTATCAATCACACATGGAAAACATTTATTTGTTTTCAAATTTATTTCCAGAAAATTAGTTGAGGGGCAAAGGTTTTCACATGATGGCTTCAGAAATTCATTCAGGGGCCAAAAGGGTTGTAACTCACTTTCCAAAATTGATTCAATCGCACAACAACACAGTCAATGCAGAGAATTCAAAAGAGGAAAAACAAACACATGCGCAAATCAAATCAAGGCACTGAATGAAATCAGAGTAATTTTAGGATTTCATAATCCTATAAATTCAAGCAATTCATCACAGGCAAGTAAATCGAAAACCAACCCAACAATTCAAAGAGAAAATCAAAGAAATCAAAACAGTAATACTCATGTGTTTTCAATCATCATTATTCCAAATTGAAGCATCAAAGAGCATCCAGTTTTGAAGCTAAACAGAGAAGCAAATCAAAGAGCAATCACGATCGAATTTGATTTGAGATTTGAAAAACCCCAAATTCCATTCTTAAAGTCGGCCAACATCTGTGAAGGAAGGAGCTTGCAAAGAAGAATGGGCCAGGCTCTTCTTTTTATGTTATAAAAAGGGATTTAGGGTTTATTTATTTTTTAAAATTCATTTTGTTGTATTTTTATTTGTAAACCATTCTGAACAGTTTCTAGAGTCTGTAACATTCTAGGGGGTCCAGTTAGGGGATTAATTGGCAGTTTCTAGAGTCTGTAAAATCTAGATGGTTTTCTAGTTTCATCTCTAAAACTAGACAGTTTACTAGCGTCTGTAAAACTAGGGGAAATCTGGTCTAGGGGATATAGACCAGTCTAGAGTTTTGAGCGTAGGGTTAGAATAGGAGCGAGGGGTTCGCAAGTTTACATGGTCTTGTAAGCGGGATCTATTCTATCACCTAGTAGAAACTTTAGGAATGCAGCAGTAGGCAGAGTCTTGCCGAAGCTGGGTATATCTGTGTGTGATTTATTTTCTGCACTTTTATTTCTGCTGCATTCTGTGATCTGTTTATTATTTTAGTATCCTGTCAGTTTTTCAATTCAGTTTAAAAACTGTGATAAACCCTATTCCCCCCCTCTAGGGTTAACCTAGATCCAACACATTCATCCATACTGCACAGGACGTCAAAGACATGCTTCAATGGAAAATGATCAAGTAAATTTTACATTATATTAAAGAAAATTGAAGTAATTATTTCTCTAGTGTATAGAGCAATACGAAAATTCATTCCTTAATTTTATGTAGATGGTTAACTTTCAACATAGTATAACAAAGCTCCTTAATTTAAAAAAAACTTAGTTTTAGAACAACCGTTCAAACTTCTGAGGAAATACAATTTTTTCGAAGCGATGGGAGCCAAAATTTTCATCGTTACTTTACAATCATGGTTTTTCATCCCATTCAATCTACCATTCTTATAGTCAACACATTTACGAAGATTAGAAAAAAATACCATTGGTAAATCTTAATCCATCCACTTATTTTAACAGTATTTAACTTAGTTATTGTCTACCTCATATTATGTTTTTGGATTTTTAATGTCACTTAGCTTGATATGAAGCTTAGGGCGATTACATATTGCTTCTACATCACGTCTTTATTTCAGACCATTCTCATTCTTCTACTCAACACTTAAAATTGTAATAAATACGTTATCAAAGAAGTTTTTCTTGTTGTGCATCTCGTTGATATTATGACGAATTAAGAAAAATTTCCAGTAAGGCAACTTTCCAAATATAATTCGTTTGCACCAATTATAAATCATCAGTTTACCTTAAATTTTAATTTGTTCTCCGTTTTCACATATCTTTGGAAAATTCTTTACAAATTTATATATATATTCGCTTTATCAAATCGTTGGTCTTTGCAAATTCTCATGTTTGTTGGTTGTAAAACGATCTAAAATGATGGCCAATATGAAGAAAATACCAATCACAACGAAACCACGAAATTTCCTTTTCGTGCAATATAGAAAATGTTCGTATTTCATCCATGTAATAAGGACAAGTGAGAAAATGAACCATACTCCAACCCAAAAGCATTGCATACACAGGAAAATCATTAATAGTCTACAATAAAGAAGTTAACGTACAGTTTTTTTAAACTCAACCCCTTCGTGCCATAATGTTTTCAACTGTTCATTTAACTTGTATATGAGCATTGATTCCTTGTACCGAATTAGTCAAGGTGGGGAACGAAAATTATGATAAACATATATGAAATCTTTATACACGTCCATGAAGGTAAATTGTAAGGTGTAACGATTATACGCCTAGATGACTATTTAGAGAAAAATTGAAAAAAATGGTGAAAATCCATTCGTACATAAGCTAAGTCTAAGATTACGACTCTATGCTGCAAAAACGAGATTTTTTTTTATTTTTTTTCAAAAATGCTTCCATTTTTCTCCATCAACTGAGTGTAGTAACTTGTCCTTCCTATATTCTCACACCATGCCAACTCATACGATGAACAATTATAGAAGATGCATGTTATATTGGAAGCCTAGGAGCAATAGGTAAGTAATGCATATACTTGTATGAAGCTCCCTTTCCTTTCTTCATCCTTGGTTTATATTTTTATAGTTATACCACCAAAAATGAGCATTGTCATATACCGTTGCTGGTGCAAAGGGTCTATTACCAACGTTCAATCAAAAGATCCATTTCTTAGAAACGGACCGCTGAAGCTTTTTGATGCATAGGGTGCATTTCGAATGGTAGTGTGATGCCCCACCCAAGACCCATATCAGCGAAGAGCATTCACAAGTTATGCCGTCTGCAAATACGGAGAATTGGGCTGTGTAGGAGTGACCATGTATAGTTGTGCATTAAATAAGTATTAAGTATATCGAAAATGAGTTATACTTATTTTTTCTTACCTCAAGAGGTTCGGCACACTTAAAACTTGTCTAATACATTATTATACTTGCTATAGGGTCTATTTAGAACAAAAAACGATATATATACACACACACACACATACATATATAATATTTTTAAATCATAGAGTCAGTCTACACAATCATATATATACATCAGATATAATGCATAATGTAGTATGAAAAGGTGATATATTCACCATATACAAATATATACATTAAGTCAACATCAAAAGAATATGTATAAAGGAGTCGAAACTATCCAAAATATACAACACAAAAACTGTGCTATCTGGACCCAAAAGAAGCTACGATATCCATGGTGAGATAGCAAAGATAATCCTAGCGTAACAACCCGGATTTTCAGTTAACGGGGAAGTGCATATTTATTGTGTTTTGTGATTCTTAAGATAATTTGTTGGTGATATGAGTTTGTGAGACCAACTCGTATAATATTTAAAATAAGAAATAAAGTCTTGAGCATTTCTAAATTGAGTATATGAAATAAATTATATCACTTTGACATAACATAAATTTATTCCAATATATAATCATAAGATTATAATCAATAACCAAATGGGATATTTAAAATATATATAATGATTGGGAATCAATATTTAAGAGGAAAATATAATTTCAATATTGAAGATAAATTGTTGGTTGAGTTATTAAATTATTAATTGGGGTTTTAAACATAAAAGACGTATTTTTATAACAATATTAATAGTGGAATTGTTTAAAAAATTACATTAGTGAATTTAAAGTGTACATATGGCTTTTAAAATATTAATCAAAGAATAAATTGGGTCGTGGATTGTTAAGAATATAAATATTGATTTGAGTCAATATTTATAGAATTAATGTGTCTATTGTCCTTGATAATAAATTTAAATTGTTTAGTAAACAAAATATACAACAACATAGTTGTATTAATAAATTTGGAAATTTGTATCTTAATTACCAAAGATACGTATAAACATATGTATGTATTGTAGCGTTGAAATAAAAAGAGTAAAAGTGTTTCAAGAGGTAATTATTGAGTTAAAATCATTTTATTATGGGTTGGTAAGAATCATTGTAATTTTGGGTTATGGTATATGTATATATGTATGTACGTATATATATATATATATACACACACATATATATATATATATAAGCGAGCGTTCAATGGCATCCCAAATAGTGCAGCACCCCTAAATGCCGCCCTGATTTCCACCACACATTTCGTTTCTCTCTCTCTCCACTACTTCTCTCTCCTTCCACTAGCATAATTTATAATAAATGAGAGGTGGAGAGACGGGGTCAAATTGGGTACTCACTATTTGGGGTGCCATTGAACGCTTCTCATATATACACACACACACACACACACACACACACACACACACATACATACATACATACATACAAATTTAAAGTGTTCAAATAGTTGTATTTAATAATAACAAAAAATATGTGTTTTGATATGTTTTAGTGGTTTATTAAGTTCAAATAAATCACTGTGATAAGTTATTTTGGTTGTGTGCAAAGATTACACAAGTATAAGAAAGTAATTATTATTGTTAAACATACTTATATTTGTAATTTGTGTCAAAAATGATATTTTCAACATTGTTTAGAGTGTTCCGAAATTTACTAAAGTACGTGTATTTGTGTTTTACGAGTTGAGCACAATTTAATTAGTGTATTAAGGTGTGTGTCAATAGGATAATAACATGTTAATAATGTTATAATAGTGGAAATAACTAAATTTTCTAACGTAGTGTACTTTTGGGCTTAAAAGTAAAAGATTGGACCAAAATTGAAGTTGTAAAAGTTGGTTTATAAACTTGTTTAAGAACAGAGGGTCTTAGCGCAAAAATAAATAAATAAATAAATTTCCTTAGCCTAAGTAAAACATTACGTTCTTGTTTCCTGGAGGATGCTACTTTTTCCTCTCTCTTTTTTGTTTCCCTATAAATTACAGTAAAGGAAATTCATGGCTTCCCACAAATCAAATTCTTAGAATCTCTGATTCAACTTAAAAATTAGAGAGAAGAGAGTTCTAACAATCCCCTCTTACATCAAATTGCAAATTCATGTTGGAGAATCAATCAAATCTCTGGAGAGTCTTCTTCCTCCTCTCTTTGATTCACAAAACCTAAAAATTGAATAGAAACTTTACTGTAAATTGCTCCTTTGGCCTCCAATTAATTTCTAAGTACTGATATCAAAAACGAACAACACCCCAGGTGTTTCACAACACTTCACAAACAAAATATATTTAGAAAAGTGGCAGCCACAAAAAAAAAAAAAAAAAAGTAAGAACACAAAGAATCTGTCTAAATTTTGACCTACATCCACTAGAGAGAGGATTTCATTAGCTTTTCGACAATTACAAGATACATATCTCTTTGATCTTATACATTTTCATATTACTTCTCAATAATTCTTTTTTCTCTATAAAATCTCTGTCTTCTCCAATATTTATATCTTTCCAATGGTAGAAACGATCAATCTTCATGAGTATAGTCGATCGTTGAAGTATTTCTTTGAAAATCGCGTTCGGCGAATAAATTTGACGATTTCTAGATTGGATTGTTAATGGATAAGCTTCGATCTTAAGTGGAGTTTGAGTTGTCTTGGAGGAGTTTAGAAATGAATTGGGCAGCACTTCATGGAGAAAAATCCGGCCCCTTGAATGTTGGAGCCACACGGTATTTATAGTGTAAATCGAATGGAGCGGCAAAGATGAAATTTCATGTGTACAGGCTCTAGATCGGACGCCCGATCCATCAATATTACGAGAATGCCACTGCGCCATATTTACGACTGATCCATGCTTGGCGTAGGCCCGATTCATGAAAATGAGTGGAACCAGCATGTGGTGCTCTGCCAAATCTTCTTTTTAACTATGCGCAACGACTTACCAAATCAAGTTGGTAACACTCGATCCATTAGCAACTTCCATCCGATCCATAGCTTCAACAAGCTACCGATCCGTATCAGTTAAACTTGACCGATCCATACGTAATGTGAGTGGCTGATCCATAGCATATTGTGAGTGACCGATCCATATGTGCGAGTTGTGACCGATCCATAGCATGATTATGATCGATCCATGGTCAAGATGAATGTCTGATCCAACTATTAAGTGCATATCGAACCATTGTATTGGCTTATATTCAATCAATCAATATGTGAATCATTTTTGATAGGTAAACATTTACCCCTCGAAGTTTGTAAGTTTTGATTTATAAAAATTAGAAGCTTCGAAATGAATGATTATGACGCCATTCGATGGATTGTAATCTAATTTTTATGGGTCGACAACACTAATTATATTATGGATCGGGATACTCGAGTATTATTTTCATTCATTTATTATATGTATTATTTTATTTCTACGTGTATGGATTAGAACACCTATTCCACTATGGATCGGACGCAAATAAACTTAAATGTGCAGGTTTTACGCATCAGAACAGCCCATTTATAGTTTTATACCTTCCCCTTATCTTATTTGGATCTGGTCCTTCACTCTATTCTCCATGCTGAAGAAAGGGCTTTAATGGCTGCTGGCTTTCTTTGAAGAAATCTCCAACCCCGATCTAAGTTTTCAACCTCGTCTTCAATCAAATCTTCCTCCAATCAGATCTGCGCCTTCGCTTACATCTGAGACTGCTGATCATCTTGCCTACGGGTAACTCGAGTTGATTCGAAGCCAAACTTAGTGGACTCGAGCTGTTTAAACGTCGTCCAACTCAAATCAACCTCAGCCACCCAAATCTGACCATTCACTGTAACCGTAGGTGTTAATTTTCTCAAAATTTGCATCAAATTGGCCCCAGGTTTAGCGTTTGAGTTGAATTGATTTTTTTGTTTTGCGAAGCAATTGGTTTTAGCAGTCGAATGTACACTTATACGAAAATCTGTTTGTGAATTTGGTATGACCGAGCGATGGCTTGTTTTCGAATTCGAACTTTAGTTTCAACCGCAGGCAATCTTGAGTTCATAGAATTCGATTTTGATCCCATGTTTGTATGAAAATTTGCACGTTGACTTTTGGGTTGAAGCCGATGTTTTGCATGCTCCAGTCTTGACATTGTACAGGGATTCATATACGAATTACTTTGAGCTTAGTTTTTACATGTTGATGATGAACACATTGATCAGTTTAGGCTTGATGATATTGCTATGTCACAAGCATTCATTTATGCTGATCGATGCTTGAATTCGCATTTGCTATCACTGATGCTTTATTAATGTACAAATGCTTCAAATTTGGGATTTAGAACTTTACAAATTTGAAATTTGACAGACGAAATTGATCACTTGCGGCTTTGGACTTTAGCTTGGACGTGCAGTAACTTCAATGGGTCGGTTGAGCCGGATCCATGATGGGTCAGTTGAGTCCGATCCGTGATGGGACAGTTGAGTCCGATCAATTATGGATCAGTCGAGTCCGATCCATGATGGATCGGTCAAATCCGAACCATGATGGATCGGTCATATCCGAACTATGATGCATCGGTTAAGACCAGTCCACGATGGGTCGGTCAAGTATGCTTCATTGAAGAACTATTTGTCCAGGGACCTTTTTTGATCAATAAGCCTTCTCAAAACAATGCAAGTTTTTCCAAAGCGACAGGCAACAACTTGAACTTGTAAACAACAAGATTAATATAATGCTTCTTTGCTATAACTGGACGTGCAATCAACAAAAATACTTTCACATTTTTGGGCTAATATTCTGCACATTTTTTGGGCTAATATTCTGCTATCGACTGCCCATATTGACAACAGATTAGTTAATCATAAAAATTCCGACTTTAGTGAATTTATGACTTAAACTAAATGACATATCCGCACAGAACCATTTCATTGATTGTTTACAACTTGTCAAAAACTATCTGCTAATATACGACATTCTAATCCAAATTTGCAGTGGCTCTTTCCAGCACATGTCGATTGTATAATTCAAGCTTTGCTTTTTAATGATATATATAATCATGCATGGCACTTCTCGCTTAGGAAATGTGCACCCGTGATTTATTTTCAAACGCGATTACTTGTGTAGGAACGGTAACCCGACAATAATAACGCCAATAATCTAAGGAAACAACTATGTCTACACAAGTTAGGACTTCTGCTCGGGTCTTTGAAACTACAATGGCTACTGTTACTTGATCGGATGTCAATCAAGACTTCCCCCTCCCCAGGTCTCTTATCAAGACACCTTCCGAGAGACATCCAACGACACTTTCTTTACGTTCATTTAAACATTTGTGTATTCAATTTGGCATCGCGGAAGCTGATGCAAAATTACCTGGAGATAATGACTTCGCTGACCTTCCACCCTCTGGCTACATTACAGATATTCGTTATATGCTAGTAATGAGATTCGTTACTCCTTTTAACCCATTCTTGGAGATGACCCTTCGGCGTTTAGCCATTGTGTCATTCCAGCTACACCCAAACGGCTATGCCATTTTAGCAGGACTTTACGTGGTTTATATGAGGACAAAGCTGTTACTACCAAAAAATTGACAATGAAATAGAGTAATAGCGAAGGGGTATCAGATAAACATAAGCACCCAACGATCTTTTAGAGAGCAAGACCAAAGACTAAGAAGAGGTGAGAATAGGAGGAAATATTTCAAAGGCAGCATCAACCGAGACTTATCCCCGCTACCAACTAGTGATAAAAGGGTATCTAGTGAACTTAAGCACGAAAGAATGATCTAAGAGCCACACAAACCCTCCCCCCCCCCTCCTTAAGGGAAAAGAATTCAAAATCCACAAATTTCTGACACCACTTATTCGGCAGAGCATATCTATTAGGGGAGACTCCGTAACGAAAGGGGGCGTCCAAGTTAGCGAATAAGAAAGAGAGAGGAGAGGATCCCGATAGCAGAAGCCTAGAAGGGCGAAAGGGTGTGCCGGCATTAACCCACTTAACACCGATGCGACAAGATAAGAAAACATCATAAGAGCAAGCTTCTCTGAGTATTCACAAGATGGCCGGGAGTTGATATCCGAGAGCCTATAACCGGGAGCTGCCATCAAGAGACCAAATACCTTCCTTAAGACACCATATCGATAAGTTCATATCCATCTCAAAGATGCCGCAAACAACTGAAACCCCAACTTCGAAGGTCATAACCAGTACCTCTAAAGCAATCGGAAGCCAAACATCCGAAATCAAGGGAAAAGGCGGTCGACAAAAGCTCTTATAGGCCCAATAGCCCAACATTAGAAGGGTCCCCAAATCCGCTATAAATAATACCCCAAGGGCCACATCGAACGGGGACGGCTTCCCGAAAGAAAAGGAAAGGGAACTTCTCCTTCTGAATTTGTAAATCTTTTTGGAAATCCACTTATATAACCTCCTCCATGAATAAAGTCATAAAAGCTCCTAAAGTGGATGTAGATTCGAATCGAACTGAACCATTATAAAATGGTGTGTTCTCTTGTTCTTTTGAAGTACTATATTGTTCTTCAGCGTGTTCTTGTAAGTATTATGTTATGTTGTTGGTTAACGAAATATACCGGCACAAGCCGTTGGGTTCTTGGCAATCTGAAGCTTTCTTCACAGAGAAACGGTGAGTTAGCTCAGACCGGGGAAAGTCGTACGACCCTATTTTTCTCTTCAGGCCATTGCTTCAGATCTATTTCGGGTTTTAACGAAAAATATCTTTAACATTTTGGCGCTAGAAGGAGGGTCTGAACTTCCGATCCTTTGGTTAACCCCATCACATATCTACCTGGGTTGTTCCGTCCCATATTGGACTAGCTTTGAAGAAAAAGAACCAAGCAAGGAGAGTCTCGGTGAGGAGTTTCCAACTTGTATATTGCTAATTGAAAGATCGATTGATTGAGGAGCTGCTTAACCTTAAAACTTCCCACCTTCCCTCTCATATCCCTACCATCTTCATCCTATATTTCGTGATAGCAAGACATCCTCTGGACTGCTTAAAATGGATACACAGCAGGAGAATATGGAGCGGGGCTCCCACTCACCCTCGGATGTAGAAACTAGCATACTATCGAGAGCCAACTCTACGAATCTAAGAGCGAGGAAGATCTCGATTATGATAAAAGAAAAGAATGATGAATTGGAAGTGCTATATTTGACTTTAAAGCTTGATGCCACTTGGAGATCCGTTGAAGAGAATTCAGTCCGGAGAACTTTCGAAGTGGAAGCCTATGAAATAGAGTTAAAGGCAAGGGTACCCTTTGAATTCAACAGCAAAGCTAGATCCTTGTCTAGTCTGCAAACTGACCCAGCAAAACCAGAAGTGACGGGATCTCTAGCCCTAATGTCAAAAAGGGTGAGTGATGAGACAGAAATATTACTTTTGGCGACAAAAATCAATACTACCAGGAGACTTATTGATGCAGACTAGGCCCGCTTGGCCTTAAGCATAGTGCCCTTTGAAGAAGAATCAAGAATAATGACATCTCAAGAGTCTGATAGCTCCATTAAACCTCTAGCGGACCTGCAGAACAATCCAGTTCTGCTAAGGAACAATCGAGTATCAAGTAAAGCGGCCGATTCAAGAATAGATAAAAGTCTGTCGCCGCTAGAGGACGGAAGGGAGAGAATCAATGAAGCTCCATCCAACATAAAGGCACCACGATTCATATATGATGGAGCTATGGACCCTGAAAAACACCTTGCTGCATTTGAAAGTTATATGGATTTCCATGATGCTTCAGAAACTATTCGTCGAATGTTTCCTCTGACATTGCGAAAAACAGCTACCAAATGGTATCGCCGATATCAGAGGGAAGAAATACGTTCTTGGGAGCAATTCTCCCATGATTTCTCTACACAGTTTTATAGCCGTATAAACCCAGTGGTAGACTACTCAACCGTTATAAGCGTAAAAAATGGGCCAGAAGAATCTATAGCTGATTACATAAAGCGATTCGACACTTAAGCTTTGAGAGCAGAAGGTATGAGCAGTTGTGATAAGCTTGTCGCCATTCATTCAGGACTGATAGAAGGAACTCCTTTTTGGGAAGAAATATACATATGTGGATGTAAAGATTTACTAGAATTTTACCATTGGGAAAATACATTCATCCGCATGGAAGAGTTGTATCATTCGAGTGGGAGTCTTGGTTGTTATAAAGAAGACGAGAAGCCTCATACTCGTCAGAATCTTCAGGATAGGAGGCCTAAATTTCATGAAGACCAAAAGAACCTAAAGGAAGAAGGGCCAAGCATCGTTACCGTGATCTTAGGTAAACCTATTTCACACATATATGCAGCGATGAAGGAGAAAATCAATTTCTCGGTGCCTTTGAATCTAAGAACCATCCAGAACCATTCAAGGGAGGGGAGCATTGCTAATATCATAAGAAAAATGGACATCAAACCGACAAATGCGAGGTGTTGAAGGTGTAATGCAAAGACTCCTCCAGGAAGGGCACCTAGAGGAAGATACCAATAACGAACTGGAGTCAACTCAACAACCACTTAACCTCACGTCGAATGACCTAGCAGTCGGGGCCGCTCTTGTACCTATGCCTCCTAAAACAAGGTTTGTTAACTCTTATAACAAAGGTCTCGAGCCCGGGAGTGGGAAAGAACCCTCCGGACTTAGAACCTTCAACTCCACCCATGGGAATAGTTACAATTACGGATCAAAGGACCGCTACTCTAGTTAGTGTCCAAGGACCCGTACTTGTCGCATTTGCCAAACTTCGGGGCATGCAACACTTTCATACCCCGCGTTTCGGAAGGGTTGCCAGGTGCTAGATAAGTTCCTAGTGACACTCCCTCTGAATCGGGTAGTTGCCACTGTCTCAATTGCCGACTTACGTATTCTTGCTTGTGTGTGCATTGTATGGTTTGTATCTAGATAGTCGTACTAAGGGTTATGTACCTGCTTAAGGCTTCTATGATGTTAAGATTAGCTTAAGGCCTTAGTCTAGATGATCCTTCTTCATACCCAATCCTCGCCCTTTAGGCGAACTGGGAACTAAAAGTAGCACCTAGAGTACCTGACTCTTTACAAGTGGGAGATATTCCACAAGGTGTCATGGACGATTGTTTGAGTGACTGTGTTGTTTTGCTTTGTATGACATGTTACAAACCCTGACTTAAACCAAAAGGCACCACAACGCCGAGGGGTTCCTCTAAATTCCTCAATGTTGTAAATTCTGGCACAATAACTTTGTTTTGTGTCTAACGATAATTCTGCATTTCATAAACCAAGATTCTCAAGCTGAGCATCCACGCGACATTTGATTAATCTTGCCTGCTTGCAAAGCTTTGTGTGGATACACTTTTCACAACATTTTTTATGGCGATTAGTGGTTTTCCATCTGTGGAACTACGATTCCACTCCCAGCATTTTTACACTACGCGAGCTATGTGCCCATCATAATGGGTCTATGTGCTCTACGCTATACGAGTTGTGTGCTCACCTAACCAATGCCCTACGTGGGTACGTTCTAACCAATGCCCTACATGGGTACGTTCTAACAAATGCTCTTCTTGAGTACGTTCTAACCAATGCCCTACATGGGTACGTTCTAACAAATGCTCTTCTTCAGTACGTTATAACCAATGCTCTTCTTGAGTACGTTCTGACCAATGCTCTACATGAGTATGTCCAATCAATGCTCCAAAAAGGAGTACGTTTCTCAAATTCCATCCCGAAGAAGGGAGAAAAAGCTCAAAGGGAGGACTGGAAGTACGTACATCCTCTGCTCAAATTCCATCCCGAAGCAGGGAGAAAAAGCTCGAAGGGAGCACTTGGAGCACGTACATCCTCTGCTCAAATTCCATCCCGAAGAAGGGAGAAAAAGCTCGAAGGGAGCACTTAGAGCACGTACATCCTCTACTCAAATTCCATCCCGAAGAAGGGAGAAAAAGCTCGAAGGGAGCACTTGGAGCACGTACATCCTCTCCTCAAATTCTATCCCAAAGAAGGGAGAAAAAGATCGAAGAGAGCACTTGGAGCACGTACATCCTCTGCTCAAATTCCATCCTGAAGAAGGGAGAAAAAGCTCGAAGGGAGCACTTGGAGCACGTACATTCTCTGCTCAAACTTCATCCCGTAGAAGAAAATGAAGGCTTGAAGGAAACAGAAGCTTGAAGAGAGCTTGTAGGGAGCACTCAAAAATGCACAACACCTACGCTCAGACGAACGAAACCGAAACAGACATTGACTTCTATTAATACTGGAGGGGGTTCTAGTCTTTTGTCTATTTAATACCCGAATTTGGTTTGGTTAGGGACTTATATTAATACCGGAGGGGGTTCCGATCTTCTGTCCATCTAATACCCGAATCTGGGTTTGGTTCGGGACTTCTATTAATACCCGAGGGGGTTCTAGTCTTCTATCTATTTAATACCTGAATCTGGGTTTGGTTTGGGGCTTCTATTAATACCGTAGGGGGTTCCGGTCTTCTGTCTATTTAATACCTGAATCTGGGTTTGGTTCGGGACTTCTATTAATACTCGAGGGGGTTCCGGTCTTCTGTCTATTTAATACCCGAATCTGGGTTTGGTTCGGGGCTTCTATTAATACCAGAGGGGGTTTCGGTCTTTTTTCTATTTAATACCTGAATCTGGGTTTGGTTTGAGGCTTCTATTAATACCGGAGGGGGTTCCGGTCTTCTGTCTATTTAATACCTGAATTTGGGTCTGGATTGAGACTTCCGCTACATTAACAGCGGAAAGGATTCCTGGTCTTCTATCATCTAATTACCCTAACCCAGATTTGGTTCAGCACTTCTACTCTTTAATACTGAAGGGGTTCCCAATCTTCAACCTTCATTCGATCAAATGAAGCATAGTCCCAGAACCCTCTTATCTGCTCAGGTCTCTTCCTTAAACAAAAAAGAAAATATATTGACCAAAGTGGAGTCAACCCCATCTTCGTCTTCCGTGCTCCTAAATGACATCAGAAAATTTGTCCGATATGGAACTCCACGTGCAAGCAAAGCCTCGAATAAACCTCACATTCCCAGTTTAAAGAACTATTTAAAGAAATACTATTAAAAGATCCTATACCTGAAATCGAGGCAAAGAAATCATCACTCCTGCTTTTAGGGCCTCTTCGTATTTTGGAAACCTAAGAAGGATCAAATCACATGAAATGACACTCATGGCATGGGTATTCTAACCGCCGGATCAAAGATTGTAGAAACCAAGTCATTTACTTTGAGTATAAAAAGACAAGGCATAAAGGATTTTGATGCTCCCGCTCTCCCTATTCAAAATAAAATAAAATATGGCAACTGGAAGTGAGGTCGACATGTCACCACTTGTTTCTGATGAAGATTTACAACACTTCAATTCCTGGGCAATTATCTCGATTTTCTCTAGTCAGTTCTCAGTCAATAGCATCAAGCGAGCCTTGAAATGGGAGTTCTATTACCTGTATTCTTGGGAATAGAAAATCAAGAAGTTCGGGAACGTTTTCATCGTTAAATTTCCAAGGAATTTCTTCATGGGGGATTTCTACTCCATTACAATTGATAGGGTAACTCTACACATTCGGCCATGGAGTCTCAATTTTGGTTCTGCAAAACCCAGACAGGAGGTAGTTCTTTGGATTGTCTTAAAGAATCTCCCCATTGTATTTCGTAACTTTCAGATGGTAAAGATTATACTGTCGAAAGTAGGAAAAGTCTTAAGAATACAAGAAGACACATGGGACATAGCTGATTTTTCTTATCTTAAGTTGGAAATAAATGTTCCATCACCAGCATATGTTCCATCACAAATAAGGCTTTTTACCCGGACCTCGTATCACGAGATTGAAGTTAACAAGCTTTCTGAAATCCCAACGATCCTTTTGAGCCTACGGATTTCAAGAATTGGGTGTTTAGAAAAGATAGGAATGAGTTTCTCAGAGTTTGGAAACCAAGAAGAAAGATGAAGGTTGTTGGTAGCTCTGACATTGGAGGAGTGTCCTCTTCAAATCCATTGCAATTCTTTCAAATGTCGATGAAGACGAAGAGGTGCTGTCAGACGAAGACGAAGAAAGGATGTTCAGTTCTGAGGGTGGTGAGGAGAGAATTAACGTTATTGACGTGGTGCTAGAAAATGTGAGTTTTGATGGAAGAAGTGGGATGGAGTCGGCAATGGAGACTAGTAAAGGCAAAGAGGTGGTTGTCCCTTCTGGTGCGGCACTATCAAGGGGCAGTGCTAGGAAAAGCTCAGGCGTTGGTCACCTTCTAGGGGAATTTGATCGTTGTGAGTTTACCCAATTACTGCATGGAAGCTTTGGCAGCAGAACACGCAGCAGATGGATGATGTAGTTAGGGCTTGTTAAGTATTTTCTTCGGTTTGCATGAAAGATCTCTACTCCTGTACGGGCCCCATTTGTTTGTACTTTTGTTTTATTCTGAATTGTAATGGAAGTACTACTATGCTTTGACCGTTGTACATATATAAGTGTAGCACAAAATTTTGTTGTGCCTCACTGCCCCGCTTTGGCCAAAAAAAACATGGTCAGAGTTTCCATATTCAGAAGTAATATGAACCACGCAAAGAAAAGCCAATTAATACTTAAGTCAAGAGAGATCGAAGGATACCTTGGAAAGGACAAGGAATTTGACTTCAAAACTCAAAAATACCCCTTCACTAGGGGCCAA
This sequence comes from Allium sativum, assembly GCA_030737875.1. Lineage (NCBI taxonomy): Eukaryota > Viridiplantae > Streptophyta > Magnoliopsida > Asparagales > Amaryllidaceae > Allium > Allium sativum. The sequence continues at coordinate 116,737,982 of CM060909.1, forward strand.
ATGTTACTACCAAAAAATTGACATTGAAATAGAGTAACAACACAGGGGTATCGAACAAACATAATCACCCAGCGATCTTTTAGAGAGCAAGACCAAAGACTAAGAAGAGGCGAGAATAGGGGGAAATATCTCAAAGGCAGCATCAACCGAGACTTATCCCCGCTACCAGCTAGTGATGAAAGGGTATCTAGTGAACTTAAGAATGAAATAATGATCTAAGAGCCACACAAACCCCTACCTCTTTAAGGGAAAAGAAATCAAAGTTCACAAATTTCCTACACCACTTATCCGGCGGAGCATATCCATTAGGGGAGACTTCGTAACGAAAGGGGGAGTCCGAGTCAGCGAAGTAAGAAAGAGAGAGGAGAGGATCCCAATAGCAAAAGCCTAGAAGGGCGAAAGGGTGTGCTAACATTAATCCACTTAACACCGATGCGACATGATAGGAAAGCATCAGAAGAGCAAGCTTCTCTGAGTATTCACAGGATGGCCGGGAGTAGACATCCGAGCCTACAACCGGGAGCTGCATCAAGAGACCAAATACCTTCCGAAAGACACCGTATATATAAGTTCATATCCATCTCAAAGAAGCATCAAACAACTAAAACCCGCACTTCGAAGGCCATAACCAGTACCGCAAAAGCAACCGGAAGCCAAACATATGAAATCAAGGGAAAAGGCGGACGACAAAAGCTCTTATAGGCCCAATAGCCCAATAGCAGAAAGTCCCTAAATCCACTATAAATAATACCCCAAGGGCCACATCGAACGGGGGATGGCTTCCCGAAAGAAAAAGAAGGGGAAATTCTCCTTTAAATTTGTAAATCTATTTGGAAATCCACTTATGTAACCTCCTCCATGAGTAAAATCATAAAAGCTCTTAAAGCTCGAACCGAACCACTATAAAATGGTGTGCTCTCTTGTTCTTTTGAGGTACTATATTGTTCTTCAGCGTATTCCTATAAGTATTTTGTTATGTTGTTGGATTAACGAAATATATTGGCACAAGCCATTGGGTTCTTGGCGATCTGACACTTTCCTCACAGAGAAACGGTGAATTAGCTCAGACCGGGGAAAGTCGTATGACCCTGTTTTTCTCTTCAGGCCATTCCCTCAAATCTATTTCGGGTGTTAACAAAAAATATCATTAATAAAAGCAATGCACACCTACTTTTCAGGACATCTTCTCTTTAGAAGTTTTCAAAAGGAGGAAGGAACACCCATCAATTATCTTTGTCAAAGGCTTTCCAAATTCCAAGATTATCATTGACTTGTTAGAAAGTGCCCGAGGATTTGTGAATCAATACTTTTATGTCTGGTGCCCTAAAATCTTTTATGTCCTGTGGGTGGAAAGAGGTGAACATATTTTCTCAAAGCTTCTTCATCTCATTTTCCATTTAAGTTTTGATTCTCAAATCCATTTCTTTATTTTACAGAACTTCCTTCTCCTAATAATGACGTTGCTCCCGATCAAACTATATTTGAAACTCTAAGAGCTATCGAAGAGAAGAAAGAAGCAGAAAGTTTTTAATTACCGAAGGATTCCTTCGTCGGTACCATTTGCTTGACCCTACTCGATCTCTTCTTTCCATGGGAACCTCTTCAACTCCTAAGTCATTGCCCACAACATCGGATGTTGCAACTCCTGGAGGAGTGAAGGCATCAAAAGATTCCACTGAGGAAAGCTATTTTAAGAAAAAAAATGCTCGAACGTTGCTAGTGGAGCTGAGGCCTCCTCTCAACCTCAGTTGTCGTCTATCGAAGAAGAGGAAAATGTTCACCGAGAAGGGAAATACCCTATAACCACTAACGATCAACACGATGAAGGTGAAATCATTACCGAAGTGTCATGAGTGCTGAAATAGCAGATACAGATCACATACTTCCCGTTAGTGCCAAAGGTTATGCCTCTGATACTTTTGCCGGCTTGAGCGACCTTAACGTGACTCTAGGTGAAGATTTCATAAGAGATGTGCATACTTCCCAACTTACTGAGCTGTCTTCTAAGACATCTTTTCCAGAAGTTCCGAAGTCGCCTTCCCAGCTTACACAATTTCCAATAACGCGACCCACACGTACTAAGCTTATCACCGAAATTGAATCATCTTTAACTCCACACCAAGTGGTTCGTGGCACTAGATTGCACACTTCACACACTTAGTATTTCCACAATGTGCATAATGTTTGATGTTTTGTCCCAACATCTCATACTTTAGAAACTGAACTGTTGTTTTCTTCTCTTTCAGGTCCAACCATGCACCGTTCGTACATAAGGGATCTGAATCGCTACTCTAGCTCCTACGATTCTCGGTGCAATCTTTCTCGCTATTGTCAAGAGACCGAAGCTCAGAGGAGGGCAAGGAAGGAGCAAGAGTATCGTGAATATGACTATCAGAACCAGGAGGAACGGAATAAGCAAACTTACAATGATCAATATCACCAAGAAAGACATGAATATGATAAACACGATTGGGAGAAGCATGATGCAAATGATCAAAAAAGGAAAAGGTCCAGGGATGACAGTGATAAAGATTATGGGTGAGAAGATAGACGTCCCAAAACCATCAAGGAGATCACTAATGTAGATAAACATTCCAAACCCGACAAAGGTACTTCTGTTGAGGACAAGCATTCCAAATCTGACAAGGACACTGCTATTACCGTTGATGATTCCATAGATACTTTGTCCCTTATGTCCCTGGATGTTACACCTTCTCCTGCCGACATACGGACAATTTTCCAAAGGCCACCTTACCGCGTCGGAGATGGCCCAAAGGGACTTTCCTAGAGGTTTGAGAAACAGTGCTTTAGGGGGGTTCGCTATGATGTAGATGTCCATCAGTCAGACAAAGATGATATACTTAAGGAAGCAGATACAACAAAAAGCAGCATTGACGAGCAAATGGCAGCAGTTAGGAAAAAAGCTGAAAAGGTAGCTTCATGGTACAGGTTGCATGATGAAGTTCAGCGAGCTAATCAACATCACCTTGTCGCTATGCTTGCCATGGAAAATGACAAGTAAGAATAGGAAAGGACTCTTAATTCTCGTGATGCAAGTATTATGTCCCTTACTCAGCAGAAAACAGAGCTTGAGGTGGAAAATGAAAGGCTCAAGGAGGAGCTTACTGTGGAGAAAACAAGAGAGACCTTCCTCCATTATCAAGTGAAGGATGCGCACTTAGTCAGAAACAAGTAAAGCTTAAACCGGACACAGAGGTGCAGGCTATGACATCCTATAGAGAAGCTAATGCCAGCCTATAGCAAAAGACCCACGCTCAATCTTTGAAGATAGCGCAATCAGAAGTTTAGATTGCTAAACTTGAGATAGAGAGAGATAAGCTCTTTTAAAGAAGGCCAATATTGAGAAAGCGCGCGTTCAGGATAAAGCTTGTTTCAACGCCACTTTGTTCAATTTTTACACTTTCAACGTTATGAACAAGGGCAGCTTGTGCTTCTTACTTTGCAACCACACTTGCCGAAGCTTGGGAAAATGTTCTTAAGAAGTATGAAGGTACAGGTTATACAGAAGATACGCTCATAAACACCCTTTTGGTGATGAATCTTGTGAGGCCCTCGCCAAGGGTCGGGAAGAGCTTAGGAGAGAACTTGCTTCGCTTTCTGGAGTTTGACCTTCTAGGGGATCTGCTTCAGAGACAAATACCACTACTGTTGCTGGCACATCACTTGTTGATGTTATGACTCCTGACCCAAAGACTATTGATTCCCCTTTTGTCGATCCTTCTGTTCTTTTTGGAAAATAAAAAGATACTGCAGAGGATTATTTGAATGTTGATGATGGAGAAGATGATGCGACCCGTTATGAGATAAGGAGCAGAGACCTTCCAATCACTCCCGGTAAAACCAGGACTGAATCACTTACTCTTCCAGTCACTCCAGGTAAAACTGGGACTGATTCACTTATTCTGTATTTTCGTCCTTTATTCTCTCCATAAGGATACAATGATTTTCTATTTACTGTTCATATGTAACTTGCCCTGTTACACCGAAGCCTTCTCCCGCTGCAACCGGAACTGAAGGTATTACTACTGCATCCGCCTTGGTGGCGATGATTTCAACTACTTTAGCTGCCACTCATCTGCCAGGTGATGCTTCATGTGCTCTTGTATCCACTCCAGCTTCTGCCTCACGGCCTGGATCCCAATCAGAAAAGTTTCTTGCTATTCATGACTTGGATGATCCAAACGTCTTATCCGGAGAGATGTACGAAAATATGGATGATAGCCTAGCTAAATGTGTTAAGGACCATCCCGGAAAAGACAGTAAGCCTCCCAGCCAGAAATGCAAGAGGAAGCAAAGCGCTCGTAAGAAAGCACCATTTATTTCTTCTCCTGAGCATATCGAAAGTGACGTTGAAGCTCAGAATAAAGGCCAATCTACCGACACCCCTCCTTCTGCTTCAACCATAGATAGCAAACTTTCATTGAGGTCTGGAGACTCCTCGGAGGGTGGAAAGAAGAAGGATTGGTATTTTTAGGCTGTTTACTTATGTTTATGTAGCTTCTGTAACGACCCGCATTCTACGCACCGGAGGATCGTAGAATATTTATTTTATTTTCATATGAAGTCATATGGTCATGTAACTTTGAAGAACGATTGTTGGGGTCATTTCCCATGTTCACTTTTTTTGCCAAATTTTGAATGACCATTTTACCCTTGGCAAATCTTGTTTCGCCTATAACTTTGATTGGTAAGGAGTTTTGACCTGAAACCACTTCCATTAGATTCGAATGATGGTTTACCTTTCCTTAGAGTGGTCACATCAATCAAACGGACTTACCGTTTGGGAGATATGGATGAAATAAGGTTTGGAGGTGAAAAATAGCTTAATCGGGCCAAATAAGGTGATTAGCAACTAGGCCCATAACTTATTTCGGGGTTAGGGTTATGGGAAGGCTGATAGGGTTTGAGAAATCGGTTTTATTCAGTTTTCTGGCTGCCACTTACATCTCTTGAACCCTAGAAATGGCCTCCACCTTCTGAACTACCTCCTAATTACATTCTAATCCAATATTAAGCTAATCAACATCAAATTAAGACAAATTAACATCAAATTTGAGGTAGAGCTGCTGTGCTGCATTGGGTTTCGAATCAAATCTGAGATATTTTCAGATCTGAGATTTCTTTGTGGCTAAGGTGAGTGACTTGCACATTTATTCACTAATTACGGCTAACTAGGGGTGATTAGTGATAATTAACGACATTATGCATCATAAAAATCTGGAAAAATATGTAGAAATTCTAAAATATTACTTTCTGCCTCTATTAGAAATTTGGGTTAATTTGGATTAAGTTAGCTAATACTATTGTTAGATATAGTTAAACATGATTAAGGGGAAAACATGGGTTTTGGGTATGTTTGATCCATATTAACATGCTAAATTGTTGTTTTAGTGTTTATGGTTGATCCTAAATGTTATTACTACTATTTGGAATGCTTCATGATTGTTTATCAATGTTCGAATGGTCGAAAACGCTGTCATATGGCGTAAATAGCTCATTGGGAAAGTTGTAGGAAATTGGTCAAACTCCCCCCTCCCGATCATGAAGCACCCCCCACGAGCATAGATGGAGACCGTGAGCCAATCGCCTGGAGGTTGACCACGAGCCGCCACAACAAGTCATGAAACGACATTCACGAATGCAGCACCATGACCCGGGTATGGTCACGACCCGGATGTAAGACTCACGAACCGGAGCATCACCACGAGCCGTGCCCAGGGGTGAACCGCGAACTGGACTGGAGCCCCACGAACCGAGGAAGTAGCCATGAGCCACCTGCTTGCATGAGCCACGAACCGCGATGATAACCAAAACCCGAGATGCAAAGGTAGTCCAAATAAGAAATTAGAACTCATGATCCAGATGGGAACCAACGAGTATTCGTGATATTTTGGTTTTCAAAAACTATATATAATCTATTAGTATATCTAAGGATGAAGTCGCACTTGAATGGCACCACTAAGAATATGGTTAACCGTTTTCTCTTTACAGACGGAACGATGAGCCGATATACGAGGAGTATGAGTTCAGGGGCTAATAATGGGAATGCCCATGATATGAGGATGATGTTTATTACCTTCATGTGAGAGATGCTTAGGGATGTTCGGGGAGCAGTTCCTAATGCTGCTAATAGTGGTGGTGCGGTAGCGTAGGTGCCTAGAGCCGATTTCGCCAAGCTTAACAAGGATTACAATAGTCTTGGTGGGCATTCCATGGAACGGAATTGGCTACGATGGTTCAAGATTGGCTGGATAGTTGTGAGCGCATCTTCGAGGATTTGGGAATCGATGACACAATGAAGAGAAAGCTAGCATCACGCCAACTTCAAGGACGGACTGTGAATTGATGGAACGTTATTAGAGCAGTTACTCTTAAGGATCAAGTTACTTGGAATCAGTTTAGGACTCGCTTCAGTGATAGGTTTATTCCAACTGCTCAAAAATCAGAATTGTTCAGGAAGTTTTTGGAACTTAAGAAGAATAGTAGGGCAGTCTTGGAATATATTGCTGAATTCGATACTTTATCGAAATATGGATTGTCTCTTATTGATTTTGCCGAAAAGAAGAATGAGAAATTCATAACTGGCCTAGATGGGTACGTGGGGGAAAGACTTATAAACCATATCCATAAGACATTCGAATCTATTATGGGGAAGGCATTGAGATCGGAGAGCCTTTACCCTAAGTCGAAGACCGAGGTTGCTATTGCATCTGTAGGAGAGCCAAAGACGCAGGCAAGCGGTGGAGGCAAAAGTAATTCCCAGAATAAGAGGAAGCGGAATCAGGCCAAGGATGGTCAGAAAAAGAAGGATAAGAAAGATGTCGAATGTTATAGCTGTGGCAAGAAGGGCCATTATTCTAGAGATTGTAGAGCCAAGCCAGTGGATAGGAAGTACTTCAACAGTGCCCAAGCAGGACATCTCAATGATAAATGTCCACAACCCCCTAAAGAAAAGCAAATTGTGAAATCATACGCTATCAACGTTGTTCCTTCTTCGTCGAATGCCCCAACTGCGGCGCAGAAGGGAAAGGGCGTCGTTATTCAAGGTATGCTTTCTATTTATGATGTTCCCGTTCGAGTGTTGTTTGATACCGGGGCTTCCCATTCTTCATGTATAGTGACCTAGTAGATTGGTTGGAATTGGAACCCGAGATAGTCGATAGACCTTTAGTTGTGATGAACCCGATTGGTGGTTCGACTAGCCTTTGTATGATTTGTCGTAATTTGGTCTTATTGAGTTATGGATGTATGTTTGCTTGTGATTGCAAAGTTTTGGGCTTTACTGGGTTTGGCATTATTTTGGAAGTCTATTAGCTCCAAAGGTATGGGGTGGTGGTGGACTGTGAGGGGTCTTCGTTGACCATTAGAGCGGATGATGGACGGAGGGTACTGTTTGGTAGCCTACCTGGTCATGGGGTGATGGCTAGTTTCCTAAATTCCCTTGACATCCCGCATGATGAGTTGTCAGATGTGCTTATTGATGGCGAGTATCCGGACATCTTCAAGGAAGCGACTGGACTTCCACCACATCGAGAGATCGAGTTTCAGACTGATTTAGTGAAATATGTCAGACCTATAGTGATGCCTCTTCATCGTATGGCGCCAAGGGAGCAGCGAGAGCTTGGGGTGCAAGTAAGTGATCTTTTGGAGAAAGGATTTATCCGAAGAAGTGCTTCCGAGTGAGGAGCACCAGTTATGTTTGCTACTAAGGCCGATGGTTCCCTTCGCTTATGTGTAGACTATCGCGAGTTGAATAAGGCGACTAGAAAGAATTAGTATCCTCTTCCATGGATAGATGATTTGTTTCAACTGAATGGAGCGAGAGTGCTCTCCTAGTTGGATCTCGCGATAGGATTTTATCAGCTTCGAGTGGCAACTGAGAGTATAGCTAAAACGTCTTTTCGGACGCCGTCTGGATTCTATGAGTGGTTGGTCATGCTATTCGGGCTGACCAATGCGCCAGCATATTTTGTGGATCTTATGAATAGGGTATTCAGGGATCAATTAAATAAGTTTGTTCTTGTGTTCTTAGACGACATCTTGGTTTACTCGAGGACAGGGGAAGGACACAGGGAACATTTGAGGACAATGATGGAGGTGTTGAGGAAAAACCAATTGAAAGAAAATTTTTCTAAGTGTCACTTCTGGAGGACGGAAGTGAGATTCTTGGGCCATGTTATTTTAGAGAATGTTATTGCCGTGGATCCTGCGAAGGTGGCTACAATGCAAGATTGGTCTACGCCCAAGAATGCAATGGACGTGTGAAGTTTCTTCGGGTTAGCTGGCTACAGTGCAAGATTGGTCTACGCCCAAGAATGCAATGGACGTGTGAAGTTTCTTCGGGTTAGCTGGATACTGTCGTAAGTTTATCCAAGACTTTTCCAAGATAGCAGCACCGTTAACTCAGTTGGCCAAGAAGAATCAAGCTTTCATTAGGGACGAAAGGTGTGAGAACCATTTAAGAGCCTAAAGTAGAAGTTAACATATGCACCAATGTTAGTTATTCCTAAAGGGAACGAAGAGATGATGGTATACATGGATGCCTGTGGTACTGTACTAGGTGTTGTACTGATGTGAGGAGGTAGGGTTGTAGCTTATGCCAGTCGGCAACTGAAACCACATGAGAAAAGATATCCTACCCATGATTTGGAATTGGCAGCGATCATGTTCGCATTGAAGATGTGAAGACACTATCTCTTGGGAGAAAGATTCGAGTTGTTTATCGATCATAAGTCATTAAAGTATCTTTTCTCTCAAAAGGATTTAAATCTTCGTTAGCAGAGATGGTTAGAGTTCTTGGCCTCATATGATTTCAATATCGCATACACACTCGGGAAAGGCAATGCGGTAGTTGATGCATTAAGTAGGAGACATGCCAGTTTAGGAGCTATGTTTCTGGAATTGAAACAACAGGAGTATATCGCAGGATATGATTTCAGATCTAAGTTCGAATTGAATCCAAAGATGTTAGCGAGTTTGATGATCAGACCGACTTTGATTGAGAAGGTTGGTTCCAGTTAGAGGGACGATCCTAACCTATTAGAAATCATCTCCAAGTAGAGATGTATATCGATGGCGATGAAATGAACAAGTATGGACTCGATCGAGAAGGATGGCTTCAAAAGAATGGAAGGAAAATTGTACCCAGTGTCAATGGATTGAGAGATGAAGTTCTTAAAGAATGTCATCACTCGAAACTGACTATACATTCGTGTGGTAACAAGATGTATCGAGATATGAAGCAGACATACTACTGGGAAGGGATGAAGAGGGACGTTGGGAAGTTTATATCTAAGTGCATGAACTGCCAGTTAGTTATAGCCGAGCAAAAGAAGCCTAGTGGTTTGTTACAACCGTCGGAAATTTCCAATTGGAAACGGGAACAAGTCTTAGCGGATTTCATTGATGGTTTAACAAGGATTAGATCAGGTCACGATAGTATTTGGGTGATTATGGATCGATTGAGAAAAAGTGCAAGGTTTATACCGGTCAAGTCGAATAGAACAACAACTAAGTTGGTAGAACTGTATATCAAGCGGGTAGTGAGATTTCATGGAGTACCTAAAGGTATTGTGAGTGACCGAGATCCATTACTTACTAGTGAATTTTGGAAGAGCTTACAAGAGGCTTTAGGGTCAGAATTACATCTCCATATCGCATACCATCCCCAAACAGACGGTCAAATAGAGAGGGTGAATCGTGTATTAGTGGATCACCTGAGAGCCTGTATATTGGATTTTGGATGTTCATGGGATGACCATTTACATATGGTTGAATTTACATATAATAATAGTTATCAATCCGGCATTGGTATGGCTTTGTTTGAAGCTTTATATGGAAGACCTTGCAACTCACCATCATGTTAGTTGGAAACCGGTGAGAGATCTGTTCTTGGGCCAGATGTAATAAGAGAAACTTCAGATAAGATCAAGGTTATCCAACAGCGAATGAAGGATTCCTAAGATAGGAAGAAGGATTATGCTGATAAAAGACGAAGAGAATTGAAATTCTCCATTGGTGACTTGGTATTCATCTAAATTTCTCCATTAAAGATTGTGATTCGATTTGGTAGGAGAGGTAAGTTGGCACCAAGGTTTGTTGGTCCATTTCCAGTTCTCGAACAAGTTAGGAATTTAATGTATAAAGTTGAATTACTAGACAAGATGGCGGGAGTGCACAACGTATTTCATGTTTCCCACTTAAGGAAGTTTGTGCACGATTCTGAAATGACTATTTCACCAGATCAGTTGGATGATATCGAGGTAAAATCCAAGGCAGTTGGGAGCCGCATGAAGATTCATATTATCGAACACGATACGAAAAAACTTTGAAGGAAGACGGTGAAACTAGTCAAGGTTTAGTGGAACGATAATGAGAATGACTGTACTTGGGAAATAGAGGAGAACATAAGAAAGTTGTATCCAGAACTCTTCACCTGTTAAGGTTTTAATAGCGATATAGTTACTCCTGTATTAGTAAACTGCATGTTAGGATAAGCTTATTGTGTTATTGTGTATGTTTGATCGTCGCAAATGGTTGATAGGCATGCGGGACCCTTTGTATGCTTTGGTTAAGGAATTTCGAGGGCGAAATTTCTTAAGGGAGGAGAGTGTAACGACCCGCATTCTACGCATCGGAGGATCGTAGAATATTTATTTTATTTTCATATGAAGTCGTACGGCCATGCAACTTTGGGGAACGACTATTGGGTTCATTTCCCATGTTCACGATTTTTGTCGAATTTTAAATGATCATTTTATCCCTTTGATTGTTAAGGAGTTTCGACCTGAAACCACTTCCATTGGATTCAAATGATGGTTTACCTTTCCGTAGAGTGGTCACATTAATCAAACGGACTTACCGTTCGGGAGATATGGCTGAAATAAGGTTTGGAAGGTGAAAAACAGTTTAGTCGGGACAAATAGGGTGACTAGCATCTAGGCCCATAACCCATTTCGGGATTAAGGTTATGGGAAGGCCGATAGGGTTTGGTAAATCAGTTTTATTCATTTTTCTAGCTGCCACTTATATCTCTTGAACCATAGCAATGGCCTTCACCTTCTAAACTACCTACTATTCACTTATAATCCAATATTAAGCTAATCAACATCAAATCAAGGCAAATTAACATCAAATTGGAGGTAGAGCTACTATGCTACATTAGGATTCATACCAAATCATAGATATTTTCAAATCTGAGATTGGTCCTAAATTGGAGGTAGAGCTACTGTGCTGAATTGTTTTGGTGTTTATAGTTGATCCTAAATGTTATTACTACTGTTTGGAACGCTTCATGATTGTTTAGCAATGTTAGAATGGTCGAAAACGCCGTCGTAGATAGCTCTTTGGAAAATTTACAGGAAATTGGTCAGACTCCCCCCCTCAATCGTGAAGCACCCCCCACGAGCCGATTGCCTGGAGGTTGACCACGAGCTGCCACTACAAGTCATGAACCGACATTCACGAATGGAGTACCATGACCCGGATGTAAAACTCACGAACCGGAGCATCATCATGAGCCACGCCAAGGGGCGAACCGCGAACCGGACTAGAGCCCCACGAACGAGAAAGGAGCCACGAAACTGCTTGCATGAGCCACGAACCGTGATGATAACCAAAACCCGAGATGCAAATGTAGTCCAAATAAAAGTTAAAACTCGGGATCTAGATGGGAACCAACGAGTTAACTTTATGAGTTGGACATTGCTGCGGGATGTGTGCAAAGGGGTTATCGGTATCTATAACTTTGGTTCACCAATGAGAGACGGGTGATAGGCTATGGATCATTGCAGTGGAGTGGTCATGGCTCCAAAGGCCAAAGTGATCGTAGCATGGCTATGAGCCAGTGCAGTGGAGTCGTAGTGATTCCATAGGGCAAAGTGGACATAGTAAAGGGTTATCGACTATGTACCAGTGTAGTGGGGTCTCCAAGGCCCAAAGGTGGTGGATATCGTATGCTTTACGCACTGAGTGAGAGATGTGAGAATGGTTGCTATGTTTGATGTTTGCTATCACCATGACATGTGCACTTCCACTTTACACGTTATGTTAGTGTTACCTTAGAGTATTGTACATCTTGTTGTGCTAACTCTTTGCTTGCAGGTCCCGGTTTAGGTATGATTTATTTATGCCTGTTATTGTTTTTTTTTGCTGCTATCGCTCATACCAGACTTTTGTCTGACCTAGAGTTTTATGTCTCTTCTTATTACTCTGGGTGCTCCTAAATGAGCAGACTAGAGACAGGTTAGGTGGTATGCACGAGTAGCTGTCCAGAGGTGAGCAGGGGGCTTCCACGTACTATTTACATATATTCTTCATGTGTTGTTGTTGGTTACTGCTTTAGGCATTAGTAGTGTACCTTTTCTATTTTTATGTAGAGACAATATTTTGAAGTTGGAATAATGGTTTGGATCATAAGCTGTATTTTGGATTCCGCTATTATGATGGTTTAGTTTTCAACTTATGCACTGTCTGGGCTGTTTTATGTCAAGTTATGTTACTATTATATTTTATTCCATGCGCTGTGAGATATACTACAGTTTCTTTGGTGATTCATAGTTTCAAATCCCTTTCTTCTGACGGCCGTCCCATGCTAGTCGGGCATTGACATAGCACATTTCGAGGGAAATATCGGCTGGTCCGGGGCGGCCGTCACAGCTTCCTTTCGTGTATCTTGGTTAGACCGGCTATACATGCGAGTGTCGGTCCCCGCTTATGACTTTGTATATGATGTTCCTGAGACTTGTGCTTTGGATTTGCGTTGATGTGATGAAACTTGTTTTGCTTGTTGTACTTTAGCCATCTATTTTAGCTTTATCATACATTTCTGTCTATATGCTAGTCTCTTTACACATTACAAGTCTTTTTTTATTACAAGCCTTTTGTTTGGTGTGAAGCCGTGATGAGCTTGTGGTATGTATTGTAAGCATTATTACCTTGTCTTAATACACTGGTAATGCCCCCATACCAAAGTTCATCGCGAACTCATCAGGCCGGATGTGATCAACTTTACTAGGTTTCCTTGGTTATGCCTAAAATACTGGAAGTCCTTGCTTTATTTGCTAAGTATCTTGCCTTTGCCATTGCGCTTAGAGCTTCTCAGCTTGCCAATTAACCATGAAATCCAGTTTGGTTGATCGAACTCGTGTCTTAGCTGAAGAAGTTTTTTTAGCTTCCATGCCCCTGCTTAAGAGGTCTTATATTTTTGGCCCAATGTTCGTCTGCCATCTAGCTAGTTATTTTAGGCATTAAAGACTTTTGTCTGTAATTAGATAGATTAACTCTAGCATTGACGACTTCATTGGGTGCCCCAGAGAGGCCTTTGGTTTAAAGCCCAATTGTCCTCGCAACCTGAATGAATTAGGAGCTAACCGAATTAATTGGACGCCTCCGAAGAGGTGTTTTATTGCCCGCTGACCGCTGAGTCTTAGTGGTAAAAGTGTGATTCGTTCAATTAATAACTTAAAAAGTAAAGGGGTGTTTCGGGTTTTTCATATTCCGATAAAAAAAAAACTTTATTTCCTAAAAAGAGTTTAATCCTTTCCCCCTCAATAGCATATTTAAGGAAAATAGAAATTCTCACGATTTGTATCCAAAATTCAATTTCAATTGAATAAAAGGGTTATAGAGTCCCGAAGCATAATAAAAAAAAATTGGATCAAATCGTCCAATTTACCTGACACTAACAAACTAATCGAACGCCTCCGAAAAGGTCCTTTAAAGTCCGCGGATCACCGTGTTTGGGATTAGCAGACACTAACGAACTAATCGGACGACTCTGAAAAGGCCTTTTAGAGCCCGCCGATTGCCTAGTTTCGGATTAGCAGACACTAACGAACTAATCGGATGCCTCTGAAGAGGTCATTTATTCCCAATGTTTGTCGCAATCGGGTCAAGTTCTTCCTAACACTGACGATCTCATTAGGTACCCCCTTTCGCTTGGTGATTCCTGATGAATCCAAAAATGCGACTCTCTAGCCGGGTAATCTAGGCCCTTTGGAGACTGGAATGAATTATATCCCCCTTTCTGCTAGGACTTCTGATTAACTTCACTATGAGAGGCCTTATCGTTGCGTTGTTCCACTGGGCGGACGCTAGTTCCTTTACCGGATGCTCGACTTAACAAGCTATCCTAATGAAAGAGCAAGGGTCGTGGACCTCTCTTTTCAAGAGATTACCCTTTGGCGAAACTTACAATTTTTGTCTTTAATCTGCTCGCTGCACCTTATCTTAATTTTGACTCCTGATGCCCTTTATTTCTTATTTGTAAGGTGGTGTTCTACACCTTTGACTTTGTTGCGAACGATGCTTGTGGCACTCATCACTTGAGCTGTCCCCGTCGGGATGTGCTATAAAGGTCACCAGGTCTTGTCAAGTTGTAGGTGAACGAGAGATATTTAAATGGCCTGCAACCAAAATCGACCTGTTAGTAACTTTTAAATAATTAAACACGAGTTCGCAAGTATATGATTTACGCAAGCAAATCTACTTTTTTCATTCATATGTACAAAGTTCAATTACAATGCTTACAATTTGTTTACAACTTTTTTACAGGAAATTGGAACGAAACATCAAGTAAAATAACAACGGAGGTGATTGCTGTTCCAAGCTGTAGGGATTTGAATTCCATCTGTCATCTTCAATTTGAAGGTGACATCTAGGAGATTTTGGCTTACAATGTAGGGTCCTTCCCAGTTAGGCCCAAAAACTCCGGTTCCGGTAGTCACTTTCTTCAATACCAGATCTCCAACTTCAAAGGTTCTTTGCTTGAATTTGGAGTTGAAATGTCCGATAATCCTTCTTTGATGAGCAGCAACTCTGAGCTCTTCTTCTTTCTTCGTGCTGGGCAAGTGCATCAAGTTGTAACTTTTCATTCTCTTCTTTGTTGAAATAAATTCTGCAGTGAGTGGGAACTTCCAGCTCTACCAGAATCATTGCTTCGGATCCAAATGCTAGAAAAAGCGGAGTGTACCTAGTCATAGATTTATGAGTGGTGCGATAATCCCATAGTGTAAGTGGAAGCTTATATACCCAACCACCTTTGGCTTTCTCAAGACATTTTTAATGGTTGACTTTATCATCTTGTTCACTTCTTTGACCTGCCCGTTGGCCTGCGGATGGGCCACTGCTGCAAAACTTTTTTGAGTCTGGTGCTTGGCATAGAAGATTTTAAATTCATCGCAATGGAACTGTGTTCCATTGTCTGTGATTATCTCCTATGGAACACCAAACCTGCAAATGATGTTCTTTAGCACAAAGTTGATCACTTTTTTTGAGGTGATGGTGGCCAGTGGCTCTGCTCCTGCCCACTTGGTGAAGTAATCGATTGGCATATTTAAAGTTGCACTTTGCTGTTGGAAGTGCTCCAATCAAATCAATGCCCCCAGATGGCAAATTGCTGTGGGCTGACCATTTGTGTCAATTCCGTGGATGCGATCTTGGAATTTTAGCAAATCTCTAACATATGTCACACTTCTTGGTATAAGTTGCAGAATCCAAGTTCACATCAGGTCAGAAATAGCTGTATCGCATAACTTTCTTGGCCAATGCTTGTCCACCTGTGTGACCTCCGCATTCACCTTCGTGTAATTCCACCAATATTGCTTTAGATTCTTCTTTGGTCACACACCGAAGCAGAGGCATAGAAGCCTCGCGGATCTAGTCTACCATCGTGGATAAGATACATTGGAGCCTTCTACAAAATCTTCCTTTTCTTCTTCGATTCTTCCGGGAGTGCTCCGTTGAGAAGATACTCCTTGATCGACGTCACCCACGAGTCAGGTTCTTCAAAGGTCTCCATAATCTAATCAATATCCACATCTTCAATACTAGGATTTGAGAGGACTTCAACGGGCACTAATCCTAGTAACTGTGCATTAGGGTTGTCAATGAATACCCAAAAAATCCGATATCCGTCCGAATCCGTATCCGAAATATCCGTTATTCGGCATTATCCGAAAAGCGGATATGGATATTCGATATCCGAAAAGCTTTTCGGATATGGATATGGTTATAGTGGTATCCGTACCCGAAAAATATCCATCAGACTAATTGCTGTAATATATATAACTCAAAACAGAAAAATAGGGTTAATAATTATTTTGCAACTGTAAGATGTTACTATGATATAAAATTTTGTCCATTTTTAGTGAAAAATGGTAATTTTAGTGTTTAATTTTGGAATATTTTTGGATATGCCTATGGATATTAGTAAAAAGACAATGTTTCATCATCACATTTCTTTATTTTCTGTTTTTTTTACAAACATAGTATAAAAATTATTTTATATTGATGCAAACTTTTTTATTTATACTCCTAAATTTGTTAATTACAGGCGCAGCGGATAAATTTCCGATATTCATCCGTATCTGAAAATTAAGCGGATACGGATATTCGATATCCGAAAATTAAGTGGATACGGATATCCGATATCCGAAAATTAAACGGATATGGATATCCGAAAATAATTTCGGATATGGATATGGATATGACACTATCCGTATCTGAAAGCATCTGTTGACAGCCCTACTTTGCATCCCCTTAACTTGCATATTGGCCGAGTGAATCTGCTTTCATATTCTCATCTCTAGGAACATGGGATATTGTGTAGTATTCAAGATCATTGAGAAGTTCCCAAGTTTTAGATAGATAAGCTGGAAGATTTCTACCCTTGGCTTGGAACTCTCTTCGGACTTGACATGCCACTAGCTGCGAGTCACTGAAGATTTGCAATGTTTTCAAATTCAATTCCTTTGCTATCTTTTGCTCTGCGATTAGCGCTTCGTATTCAACTTCGTTGTTGGTTGATGGGAACTCTAACCTCAAAGCATAACACACGGAGTGTCCCTTAGGAGTTTCCAGAACACCCTACCCTTGAGCAATAATCGTTCATGGACCCATCAATGAACAACTTCCATCTTACGACTGCCTCAATGGGTTCTACTATCTCCTCCCCTCTATCTGTAAATTCAGCAATAAAATCCGCTAAAGCCGACCTATTAATATCTCTACAAGGATGGTAAGTGACATCATATTGACTGAATTCAACATTCCACTTTAACAATCTTGCCGAAGTTTCTAGGTGGAATAGAACTTGCTTTAGAGGTTGATCTATAAGAACTTTGATAGAGTGGGCTTGGAAGTATGGCCTAAGCTTTTTTGAGGCGACAAGCAAAAATATGAAAGCTTCTCCAACTTGGGGTAGTTCGGATCCTCCTTGGCAAGCTTTTTATTGATGTAGTACACCGGCCGTCGAACCTTCGCATCTTCTCGAACCAATGCAGCACTTAAGGAATGAGATGAAACTACCAAATATAGAAATAATTCTTCCCCAATAATAGCCCACATTTTACGTATCGGAGGATCGTAATTTTTTTTTTATTCCCTGAGGGTCAGATCATTTTCATATTTTAATTGTTAGTTATGGAGATGTGAGGCATGTCCATAATTTTTACCAATTTTGTTTGTGACCATTTTCCCCCTGTCAGTCTTGTACAGGGCATACTATTGACTCAGGTCGAATCAGGTGTTGGGACCTACGCCATTGGAATATAAATGATGACTCCCATTACGTAGGGTGGTCACATTAAAGATTTAGCTCATCGGTTCAGAAGGAATCGTTGTTTTAAGGTTTTTTTAGTTGGTTATTCATGTTTGTGAAGCCATAATGGGCTAATTTAGGGAGGCCCATTAGTGGGCTGGTGGAGGCTATAAATAAGGGGTAGGAGGCGTGGAGAATAGTTTACTTTCTTCATTCTCTCATTTTGGAAGAGCTTATGATCCTCCATTTCTCCATCTTGTTCACCTTTTCACCATTAAAGCTTAGAGAATCGAAGATCTACATTGTTTGAAGCCAGATCTACACCATACCAAGAGAGAGTTGATCAAATCGAAGAGTTTAGAGCAAATTCTTCGCTATCCGGATGTAGATCTAAATGCTTTTGGGTTATTTTGAAGAATTGTGAGTGATATGCATCTCTCAGATGGGTTCAATCAAGTATATGAGTTATATGTTTGTAATTTCATCATTTTCAAGTCATTTTCCTTAGATATACACAATGGTAAGTCCATTTTTCATATGAATCACCACAGGATCTAATTTAGCAACTTAAAACCGATAATTCCTATGCTATTTCATACGTTTATGCAAGTTAGATCCATTATTTGGTTCATAAGTTCATTTATCATGATTTTGGTGAAGTTTGCATAATTTGATGAAAACGTCATGTTCATGTTGTTAGTCATTTCATAACATGCTTATTGTTGTATTGGAGGAATTTGATGAGTAGATTTTATCGATATTGTCGTTTGCCGAAGTTTTGGTCAAAATTGGAATTGAATTGGGGTTGTACAGGCTATGAGTCAAGCATGTAGTACAAGGTGTAGTACAAGCCAGTACAGTGTAGTATAGAAACAGGGTCGGTCGAGCAAGGGGGACCGAGTCGGTTGAGCATGGGCTTGAGCAAGGGGGTCGAGCACGGGGGACCGGGTCGGTCGAGCATGGGCTCTGGCAAGGAGGTCGAGCACAGGGGACCGGGTCGGTCGAGCATGGGCTCGAATAGATGGGGTCGGTCTAGTTGGGTCAAGCAAGTATCAGGCCGAGCAGTGTTGGGTTCGAGTCGAGCGAGTGAGGGGTCGGTCACACCATGGTTGGATTGGGTAAATAAGGGGTCGGTCGTGCATCAGGACCAGGGTCGGGTCGATCGTGCATTAAGGCCAGGGTCGGTCGGACCAAGGGTTCGGTTGCACTAGAGGGTCGGTCGGACCAAGGGTTCGGTTGCACTAGAGGGTCGGTCGCACCCAGAAGACATAGGGTCGTTTCTGAAAAAAAAAATCATGTACGACCCAGATTTGAACAAAAGGGTCTGGAAAAAAAATTCGGCAAAAGTTCCCGAACCGGCGCTGCAGCGCATTGCGCTATAAACTCTATAGTTGATGGCATGAACATTGTAGTTTATTTCATAGCAAATAGATGTAACGGTATAAATTGGGTTGATCCATATATTGGGTTGAACCATATATTGATATTATTTGGTTCAGTGATGTTGTGACTCTGAAGTGAATTCAAGTAGGAATATTCAAAGTGTTGATCGTGTTCTTTGATCGGTATGGAACAACTAATGAGTTGACAACTCAAAGGTTGTGAGTTGGAGGATATTGGTTGCTCCAGAAGGTTGCTTCAGTTATGGAAAGTCATTGGGTTGGATGACTAGAGATGCGAAGGCCGAGAGATTATCGTCGTCGTAGGTTTTAACATGCTCAAAGCAGGGGTATAATAGAGATACCTAAAAGACTGGAAGGTTACTGGTCGAGTACCCTGGGTATCGTTGAAGGGCCTAAGTACGTATCGTTGAAAGGTGTGTGGATATTCTGTTAGAACCAGGGTTACCATTAGCCCTTGACATATGGAAATGTTGGTCGTCATACGATAATGATGTTTCGAAGCAGAATTGGCGGTGATAGCCAGAGTCTGTTATGGTTGATTAATTGCCTTGTTTGTACCCTTTCACGTAAATTGTCCAACATCAAAGGAGATGTATCTGGGTGCTTGTCTGATATTGGTTTAGGCCTCTAGGGCTTGTGCTTGAGGGATGTTGAATTCGATTAGGATGATTTACGTGAGATACATATAATATGGATGCTATGAGTGCTAGGGGTGTTTTCTTCTGATTGCCATGAATGAATGGTTGTTCTGGTTTCCATGAATGAATGGTTGAAGAGTGTGATGTAAATGCTATCACTGTCCGATGAGGAAAATACGGGGATGAATTTTTCTCTGATGTTGTAGGTAGATTAGTTGTTATCTGCCTATACTCATATACTTTATTGATGATGTTAAATAGCTATTTTATCACTCACTAAGACTGTTGATTGACTCAAGGTTTTGTGTTTCCCTCTTATTACATTGGGTTATTCATCCGGGTGTGGATGGGAAGACTGAGTAACAGGTGACAGGTGATAGTTTGGTGAGATGACGATGCTGATAGATGGCGAGCTGGAGGCTTACGTACCAGTTTTATTACATCTAGTATTTGTTTCTGCCGTTTTTTGTTTCTTCTTTGAGTGTTGTAGTGAGGCAGATTTGTACAGACTTGTATTGAAATCCTGGTGTTGGATATACTTTCTGGTTGTTATGAAAGTTTGGTATTTTCTATTCCAATATGCTTTACTAATATTGCATGTTGTAATATTACATTATATCCTTATGTTGTGAGTTGTACGAAAGCTTCCGATTATGTTATCTTACCTCGATGATCGTCCGCAGCTGCCTGACACACCTTTCAGCGCATCATTCCTCTTGTTTAAATGCAGGGGTTGTGTGTGGTTGTCACATTTGGTATTAGAGCTCTGGTTATCAATTTTAACCAAAGTTTAAAGACTTAATTATGTATGAGAGACGTATTTGTAGATTTTAGTTGGATGTATGTTATATAGTGTATATAGTATAGTAGCAGTTTTTCTTGCAAGTGGCTAATCATTCTAATTTGCGGATTTAGAATGAGTCGACGTGCTTCAAGACATATTGCTAGGGAGGGGGTTGTGCCTGTAGGGGGTAATGGAGGTATCCCAGACTACCCAACAATTTTTGAGGCTATGATGGAAGCATTATGAGAAGGGTACTCGCTCCAGTGGAAACCATGGTAGATGTAGGTATGCAAATTCCTAGGGTGGTGGACTTTGAGAAGCTTCGTAAGGATTATACATCTTTGGGAGGAAAACCATTCAAAGGAACTGAGCCAGTTGAAGAGGTTCGGAGGTAGATAGATTCTTGTGTTCTTATTTTTGGAGACTTAGGGTTATATGATGCAACTAAGAGAAAGCTTGCATCAAAGCAACTACAAGGCAGGGCCATAGAGTAGTGGAATAATGTTACACTTGAGACTGCAGAGGATGAGATTTCATGGGAGCAGTTCCAAGTTAAATTCGAGATGAAGTTTATCTCTGCTGCTCAGAAAACTTCATTGTTAATTAAGTTCATAGAGATGAAGCAGGATGGTCATTTTGTGCTTGATTATGTTTATGATTTTGAGGCCTTGTCCAAATATTCTTGTTCATACATTGACACACCTTATCATAAGAATGAGAAGTTTGTCATGGGTCTAGATACCTATATTGGGAGGCCGTTGGTGGATCATCTTGAAGATCCATTTGAAAAAACTATGGAAAAAGTTATTCGCCATAAGAACTTGTTTCCTAAGGAAGCAAATGTTGTTGTTGCGACCAAGGAAGTTCAGAAACTACAGCAAGGTAGTAATAGTAGGAAGAGGAAGCAATAACAGCAGAAAGGAAAGGATGGCCAGAAGAAGACTAAGAGTGAGTTGGTTTGCTTCAACTGCTAACAAAAAGGACATTTTACCAATAAGTGCAAGAATCCCAAAGCTAAGAAGAAGTTCTTCAAGTGTGGAAAGCCTAGGCATGAGAAGAAAGATTGTCCAGAATCAGCTACGGTTAAATAGGTTGTGAAGGCTTATGCTTTGGAAGCTATACCGTCTTCTTCAAGAGCTCCTACTATAGAGAAAAAGGGAAAGGATGTCGTCGTTCAAGGTACCCTTTCAGTTAATAGTGTTCCAGTTCGTGTGTTGTTCAATACTGGAGCATCACATTCATTCATTTGTAATGAGCTTGTGTGCCGCTTGGGTTTGGAACCTGAGATTTGTGATAGACTATTGACCGTGACTAATCTAGTTGGGGGTTCGTCTAGTTTGTACAAGCTTTGTCACGGTCTAGTGCTGCTGAGTCAAGGTTGCTCTTTTATGTGTGATTGTTTTGTGTTGAACTTCGCTGGGTTTAGGATCATCTCGGGCATGGATTGGCTCAAGAGGTATGCGACAAGGGTGAATTGCGAGAAGCTAGAGGTGAGAGTCGGGGATGTGGAAGGGCGAAAGGTGTTGATTAGAAGTAAACCTGAAGATGCGGTCTTCGTAAGTTATCTACATTCGCTTGGGGTTCCACAAGAAAACTTGTCATCTGTGATGATCGCAAATGAGTTTGAAGATGTCTTTAACGAGGTCAAAGGGTTGCCTCCACATCATGAGATCAAGTTTAGTATCAATTTGGTCGAGGATGCTAGACCAATCATTATGCCTCTTAGGTGAATAGCGCCTAAGAAACAATGAGAGTTAGAGGTACAAGTTCATGACCTTTTAGGAAAAGGATTTATTCGGAGAAGCATTTCCGAATGGGGTGCACCGGTTGTGTTTGCAACCAAGGCGGATGGCTCGTTGAGATTATGTGGGTATTATCGTGAGCTGAATAAGGTGACTAAGAAGAACAAGTATCCATTGCAGAGGATAGACGACTTGTTCGATCAGCTTCACAAAACCAAAGTGTTTTCTCAGATGAATTTGGGAATGGGATTTCACCGGTTGAGAGTGGCGAATGATAGTGTGCCAAAAACTGCTTTTAGGACATCATTCGGTTTCTTTGAATGGTTGGTAATGCCATTCGGATTGACTAACGCACCAGTGTATTTTGTGGATCTTATGAATAGAGTTTTCAGATAATAGTTGAACAAGTTCGTACTTGTGTTCGTGCATGAAATTCTGATTTACTTCTGGAACGAGGAAGAGCATTAGACACACTTGAGAGTTGTTTTCGAAATCTTGCGAAAACATCAGCTGAGAGCTAAGTTTTTAAAGTGTCACTTCTGGAAGAGTGAAGTGAGGTTCTTATGCCATGTTGTTTCTGGAAATGGGATAGCGGTCGATCACTCTAAAGTGGCAGCAATACAGGACTAGGATAGACCTAAGAATGTGATAGATGTGAGGATTTCTCTTGGGTTGGTCGGTTATTACCGATGGTTTATCAAGGATTTCTCCAAGATAGTTGCACCATTGACATGATTAACGAAGAAAACCAGGTGTTCACATGGGATGCAAAGTGTGAGCAAGCTTTTGAAGTCCTAAAGGAGAAACTGACGAGTGCTCTTGTGTTGACAGTTCCAAGTGGGAATGAAGAGATAGTGGTATGCATTGATGCATGTGGCGCCAGATTTGGAGCAGTGCTAATTCAGAAGGATAAGGTTTTGTCCTATGCAAGTCGACATCTGAAGCTGCATATGAGAAATTAGCCAACTCATGATTTGGAGTTGGCAGCGATTGTGTTTGCTCTGAAGATGTGGAGACATTACCTGTTGGGAGTTCGATTCGAGTTGTTTACAGATCACAAGTCGTTGAAGTATCTTTTCTCCCAAAAGTATTTGAATCTTCGACAGCAACGATGGTTAGAGTTTCTGGCATCATACAATTTTGGTATTGCTTATACTCCTGGTAAAGGTAACAAAATTGCAGATGCGTTGAGTCGAAAACACGCAAGTTTGGGAGAGATGTTCTCGGTATGGAAGTGCCTTGAGTATTTGGTGGGATTTGATTTCAGGCACGGTGCGAGTTGGAACCTGAAATGTTGGAAAGCTCATCGATAAGACCTACTCTCATCGAAAAGATTGGCGAGAGCCAAAAGAGAGATGCAAAGCTCGTCGAGTTTACCCGAAAATTGGAACCAGAGGATAAAGAGTTCGAGGTCAATCGAGAAGGTTGGCTTCGAAAGCAAGGGTGACTGATCGTTCCTGATATCGATGGATTAAGAGATGAGGTTCTGAGAGAATGTCATCGCTCGAAGTTGATGATTCATCCCGGTGGTAATAAGATGTATCAGGACATGAAGCGAATCTACTACTGGGAGGGGATGAAGCGAGATATTGGGAAGTTCATTTCCAAGTGCATGAACTATCAATTGGTGAAAGCTGAACAGGAGAAGTCGAGTGGGTTGCTCCAGCCATTAGAAGTTCCTACATGGAAGTGGGAACAAATATCGATGGATTTTATCGATGGACTACCTAGAACTAAGGTAGTAAACAAAGGAATTTGGATCATCGTGGATCGCTTGACCAAAAGTGCAAGGTTTATTCCTGTCAGATCGACTAGGACAACGACAAAGTTGGCTGAGCTTTATGTCAAATCGATAGTTCGATTCCATGGCATTCCAAAAATTATAGTGAATGAAGGAGAACCATTGTTCATGAGTGGATTTTGGAAGATTTTGCAAGAAGGTTTGGGAACCGAGTTGTGCTTGAGTTTGACTTATCATCCCCAAACTGATGGTCAAACCGAGAGAGTTACTCGAGTTTTGGAAGATCTCCTGAGGGCTTGTGTGTTAGACTTCAGAGGATCATGAGAAGACCAACTACATTTAGTTGAGTTTGCGTATAATAATAGCTACTAGTCAAGCATTGGGATGGCACCATACGAGGCGTTGTACGTGAGACTGTGTAATTCTCCAGCTCGTTGGTTAGAAATGGAAGATAAGTTAATAATTGGGCCAGAGATGATTAGAGAGACCTCAGATTGTATGGAGATCGTTCGACAACGAATGAAGGCAGCCCAAGAAAATTATAAGAGTTACGCCGATAAGCGTCGTAAGGACTTGGAATTAGACGTAGGCGATATGGTTTTCGTGAACACTTCACCATTAAAGCATATGGTTAGATTCGAAAAAAAAGGTAGCTCCCAGGTTCATTCGACCGTTTCCGGTAGCCGAGAGGATTGGAAAGCTCGCATATAGATTGGAGTTACCCGAGAAGATGTCGAGTGCGCATAATGTTTTCCATGCGTCTTTTCTGCGAAAGTTCGTGCATGATTCGAATGTGGTGGTATCTCCATAGCAGTATGAAGACCTAGAATTTGAGATCGTAATTGAAAAACCTCGTAAGCCACTTTGTGTTGGGGGGAATGACATGAAACAACTAAGGAGGAAGACGGTTAAGCTAGTCAAGGTACAATGGAGTAAAGAGGGCGACAATTGTGCACGGGATATGGAAGAGAGCATGAAGGCGACCCATCCAGAACTCTTCGTCGGTATGACCCATTGATATTGAGTCATCATTAGATCATTGTATCTTGTGCTATGGTTGTTTTAGACTTCTGCATGTTAGATAGGGCTACGGATGCATGATCTGACGGGTGCTAGTTTGGGTGATAGAATTGGCTGCTTATGGATGATAGGCATGCAGAATGGTTGTGGTTGCTTGTGTTATTAGGATTTCGAGGGGGAAATTCCTAAAGGGGGAGAATGTAACAACCCACATTCTATGTATCGTAGGATCGTAAAATATTTTTATTTCATTCCCTGAGAGTTGGATCATTCTCATATTTTAATATGTTGGTTAAGGAGATGTGAGACATGTTCATAATTTTTACCAATTTGGTTTGTGACCACCTTGTACAGGGAATAACTTTTGACCTAGGTCGAATCATGTGTTGAGACCCATGCCATTGGAAAGGAAATGATGATTCCCATTCTATAGAGTGGTCACATTAAAGATTTGGCTCAGCTGTTTGGGAGAAATCATTGTTTTAAGGTTTTTCAGTTAGTTGTTCACGTTTATGAAGCCATAATGGGCTGATTTGGGGAGGCTCATTAGTGGGATGATGGAGGCTATTAATGGGGGGTAGGACGCATGGAGAATAATTTACTTTCCCATTATCTCATTTTGGAAGAGCTTGTGATCCTCCATTCCTCCATCTTCTTCACCTTTCCACCATTGAATCTTAGAGAATCGAAGATCTACATCGTTTCAAGCTAGATCTACGCCATTCCAAGGGAGAGTTCATCGAATCGAAGAGTTTAGAGAAAATTCTTTGCTATTCGGATCTAGTTCTAAGTGTTTTTTTAGTTATTTTGGAGAACTGGAGAGTGATATGCATCTCTTACACGGGTTCAATCAAGTATATGAGTTGTATGATTGTAATTTCATCATTATCAAGTCATTTTCCTTAGATCTACACCATGGTAGGTCCATTTTTCATATGAATCACCATAGGATCTAATTTAGTAACTTAAAACCGGTAATTTTTGTGCTATTTCATACGTTTATGCAAGTTAGATCCATAATTTGGTTCATATGTTCATTTATCATGATTTTGGTGAAGTTTGCATAATTTGGGTGAAAAGAGTCATGTTAATGTTGTTAGTGATTTCATAACATGCTTATGTTTGTATTGGAGGAATTAGATGAGTATTTTCGTTAATATTGTCGTTTGGTGAAGTTTTGGTCGAAATTGGACTTGAATTGGGGTTATACAGGCCTTGGGTCAAGCATGTAGTATAAGGTGTAATACAAAACAGTACAGTGCAGTACAAAAACAGGGTCGGTCGAGCATGGGGGACCGGGTCGGTCGAGCATGGGCTCGATCACGAGGGACCGGGTCGGTCGAGCAAGGGCTGGAGCAAAGGGGACTGGGTCGGTCGAGCTTGAGATCGATTTGAATGTGTCGGTCTGGTTGGGTCAAGCGCGCATCGGGCCGAGCAGCGTTGGGTTCGGGTCGAGCGAGTGAGGGGTCGGTCACACCATGGTTGGATTGGGTGAACAAGGGGTCGGTCACCAGGGTCGGGTCGGTCGTGCATCAGGACTAGGGTCGGTTGTGCATTAAGGCCAGGGTCGGTTGCACCAGGGTGTCGGTCACACTAGAAGACATAGGATCATTTTTGAAAAAATATTCTTTTTAGGTACGACCTAGATTTGAACAAAAGGCCTAGAAAAAAATTAGGGCAGAAGTGCCCAAAACCGTTCTACAACGCAGTGCACTCTAAATGCTATGGTTGATGGCATGAACGATGTAGCTTATTTCATAGCAAATGGATGTAACGCTATGAATTGGGTTGAACCATATATTAATTTTATTTGGTTCAGTGATGCTGTGACTTCGAAGTGAATTCAAGTAGGAATATTCGAAGTGTTGAATGTGTTCTTGATCAGTATGGAACAACGAATGAGACGATAAATCAAAGGTTGTGAGTTGGTGGATAATGGTTGCTCGAGAAGGTTGCTTGTGCTATGGAAAGTCGTCGGGTTTGATGACTAGAGATGCAAAGGCCGAGATATCTAAAAGACCGGAAGGTTGCTAGTCAGGTACCCTGAGCATCGTTGAAAGGCCTAGGTATGTATCGTTGAAAGGCGTATGGAAATTCTGTTAGAACCAGGGTTACCATTAGTCCTTGACATATGGCAAGGTCGGCCATTATACATTAACAATGTTTCGAAGAAGGATTCGTGGTGATAGCCAGAGTCCGTCATGGTTGACTAGTTGCCTTATTTGTACTGTCTCACGTAAATTGTCCAACGTCGAAGGAGATGTTTCTTTGGTGCTTGTCTGATATTGGTTTAGGCCTCTGGGGCTTGTTCTTGAGGGATTTTGAATT
Organism: Allium sativum; assembly: GCA_030737875.1. Classification (NCBI taxonomy): domain Eukaryota; kingdom Viridiplantae; phylum Streptophyta; class Magnoliopsida; order Asparagales; family Amaryllidaceae; genus Allium; species Allium sativum. Next base: position 116,765,198 of record CM060909.1, read on the forward strand.
CGATTAGGATGGTTTACGTGAGATACATATAATCTGGATGTTATGAGTGCTAGTGGTGTTTGCTTCTGATTGCCATGAATGAATGGTTGTTCTGGTTTCCATGAATGAATGGTTGAAGATGTAAAGGCTATCACTGTCCGATGGGGGAAGACGGGGTTGAGTTCTTCTCTGGTGTTGTGTGTAGATTAGTTGTTATCTTCCTATTCTCATATACTTTATTGATGATGTTAGATGGTTGTTTTATCGCTCACTAAAACTGCTATCTGACTCAAGGTTTTATGTTTCCCTCTTATTACCTTGGGCTGTTCATTCGGTTGTAGGTTGGCAGTCTGAGTAGCAGGTGACAGGGTATAGTTTGGTGAGACAATGCCGATCGATGGCGAGTTGGAGGCTTACGTACCAGTTTTATTACCATCTAGTATTTGTTTCCGCTGTTTGTTGTTTCTTCTCTGAGTGTTATAGTGAGGCAGATTTGTACAGACTTATGTTGAAATCCTGGTGTTGGATATACTTTATGGTTGTTATGAAAGTTTGGTATTTCTGCTCAAATATGCTTCACTAATATTTCCTGTTGTATATGTTCTATTATATTTGATCGTTGCATTGTGTAGTTGTACAACATGTTCCGATTATGTTATCTTACCTCAATGATCATCCACAGCTGCCTGGTACACCTTTCAGCGCATCATTTCTCTTGTTTAAGTGCAAGGGTTGTGGGCAGTCGTCACACCCATCCTTGGGCTTTGATAACATCGGAGGTGATTCCATGTGTTTGATCAGCACCTCGAAGGCCACTTGACATTCAAGAGTCCAGTAGAAGTTCCTTATTCCCTTTCCTCAGTGCGCCGAAAAGTGGGATACACCGATCTATTGCCTTTGAAATGAATCGACTCAATGCAGCGACTTTTCCATTCAAGCTTTGAAGTTCCTTTTTCATTCTAGGAGCACGCATCTCACGCAGTGCCAAAACTTGAGTGGGATTGGCTTCAATGCCCCTGGCATTGACCATAAACCCGAGGAATTTTCCTGATGCAACCCCGAACGAGCATTCAAGCGAATCCAACTTCATCCCGTATTTCCTGAGAATATGAAACATTTCAGCCAAACCTACTAAATGATCAACAACTCTTTTCGACTTCACCAGCATATCATCGACGTACACTTCCATGGTTTTTCCAATTTGTGATTTCAAAATTGCATTCACAAGACGCTGGTAAGTCGCTCCTGCGTTCTTCAATCCAAACACATAACTTTCTAATAGTATAACCCTAGATCTATTATGAAGCTTGTGTTCTCTTAGTTTGGCTTGTGCATTATTATTTGATTACACCCTGAATATGCATCCATGAAGGATAGCAATTCGTGGCCTACTGTTGCATCAACTAGCTGATCGATTCTGGCCAGTGTAAAATTATGCTTAGGGCATGCTTTGTTGAGATCCGAATAATCGATACACACTCTCCATTCACTGTTGGATTTCCTTACAAGTACTGGATTAGAGACCTAATTTGGATATGTGGATTCCCCTATGAATTCATTCTTAATTACCCTATCACCTTTCTCTTTAAGAGCCCTGGATTTTTCGGGTCCCTGAATCCATCGATTTTGCTTCATCAGCAAGATGCATGGATCCATATTCATCTTATGAACTACCACAGCAGAAGAAATGTTGCACATGTCGGAATGGCTCCAAGCGAACACATCCAGATTACCTTTTAGAAACACGATCAACTCTTTCTGCAGTTTTGGGCCCAGCTGAGAGCCTATCTTTAACACTCTATCTGGATCGTTATCATGAACTGGAACTAAAATTGTGACCTTAGCTGGCACCACTCCCCCTTCCGACACTGGTCTTTCTCGGGTCCATCTTTTTTTGGGCCCCACTATGCTTGCCAGTACAGGGGCCATGCTTTAATTGCTATAAGGCATTTTCACAAATGCAGAGGGGACCCTCCACATTCTTTCCTTTGTCCTTTTTACTTGCTTCCCTCAGCTTGTTGATGTAGCATTCTCTGGCAATCTCCTGATCTACTTTAACCAAACCGACCACCTTATCTATTGGAAACTTCATCGTCAAGCACTAGGGGGCTAGCACAATTCTGAAAGCTGGCAGAGTTAATCTTCCCAGAAAAGCATTTTATACGGACAATTCTTCTACAGGGACAAAGGATTGCATCAGAGCGGCTTTCCTTTCTCCATCTCCAAGTTCCACATGCAAATCTATAACCCCAATGGGCTGCTTCGATTCCCTTGTGAACCCTTGGATTTTCTTCTGGCAGGCTCGCACATTTGACATGGAAAGCTTCAACTTATCAAAAGTATTTTTGAATAGCACATTTACTAAGGCTCAGCAATCGACTAGTACTGTTTTCACAGTGGCCGGGCCTATCCCAACCGTTACTACCATAAGGCCTTGAGTTGGAGTGGCTAATCCTTCCTCGTCTTTTCCATTGAACATGACATCCCCAAAGGAAGTCTTATGTTGCTTTGCAGACATGGCATTGTTCAGAATCAAACACTTTCCCTCCTTTGAAGCATTCTTGACTGCATTGGCATATCTTTAGATATCTCCCGAACTTGCCCCAGTTGGATGAGGACCCCCGAAAATAGTGTTAATCATTGGCCTTTGACTAACTTGTGTTGGGGCCTTGTCCTCCAGTCCAGACGTATTTTGCACTTGGGTAGTTTGAGGAGGATTGGCAGACTGTGGCCTTTTCACATACTGCTGCAAACGTTTCTTTCTAATCAACTCCTCAATCAAGTTTTTGAGATGCTTACACTTATTCTTGTTATGGCCTGGTTGATTGTGCAATCGGAAAAACCTCCCAGAATTTGCCTGGTTGTCACCTACATTCTGCGGTTTCAGCTTTGGATAGTCCTCGATGTCTTTGGTAGCGATAAAAATGTTCTCTGGGGTCTCTGTTAATGGAGTCAATTCAATTGCTCTAAAGAAGCGCAACTTCTTTCCATTTCGATTATCCTTTCCATCGTTCCCTCGCCTTTGACCTCCGTTATTCTTCTGACCACTTTGAACATCATTATCTCTCTTTATTAGTACCGAACTACCCTCAACAACATCCATAGCAAAAGAAGGATTATCATCCACACTGATGTATTCTTCTGCTTCTGTATAGAACTTTCCAAGGTGATTGGGCTTCTTTATTTTAATCCACCTTCTGAACTCCAATTTCTTGTTTATAGCTCATTTCAGCGCCATCAATACCAGTCGAGGTTCTGGAACCCTTACTTCTGTTGTGGCTGCATTAGATCATGTAAGGAAGGCTTTAACTGTCTCACCCGGTTTTTGTTCCATTTCATTTAACGTCATCACAATCACATCTTTGACCTTGTGGTCTGCAGCCTAAACTGCTCCCTGAATTTCTTAGCCAAGAAAGAAAAATTATCCACGAACCTCAGAGGTAGCTTGGTAAACCAAAGAGAAGCTACTTCCTCCAAATATTTTGGGAAGTATAAGCATTTGAGTTCATCCGTATCCCACTCACCATCCATGTGTTGATCGTACTTATACAAGAGCAAATTAGGAACAATAGTCCCATTATAAGCTTGAATAGTTGGCGGATTAAACCTCCTTGCGAACTTGGTCATTTTGATCCTTTTAGTGAGTGGAGTCTTATTTGGAGCAAACTCCCACTCCTTCTCATTATCATTTCGCTCAGCACTTTCCTTCATAATCTGCTGGACCATTTCTTCAAGATGTTCCTTCTCGTCGTGCCGATCCGCAGGGAGGACGCCGTCTCCTTCAGTGGATGTTCGCCTAAGTAAATGGTGGCAGCTATGGATTCGGGGCCCTGTGCCTCCCTCATAGGGAGGTGCCCCTTCGGAGGAACTATTCAACTTTCGAGAAATACGTCTTTTAGAATGGTTCCTAGCAGGTGGCTTAGATTCTTCACGATCAACATTGTCCAGATCGTTGATCTCTTGGACAAATTGATCATGATATGGACTTGAGGAGGAAGAGTTAGCACCCTCTGCATGGGTGATATTAGCATTAACTTTTTCCATGGCGGCTTGGAGAGCAAAGAGAGTTTCTAAATTTTCCATCATGGCCTTATTGGAGATATCCATCTGTTGTGTCAAGCCAGCGACAACTTCATTTAGTTCATCCCTAGTTACACCAACTCCTGCTACTAAGGATTGGCCAATGTCATGAAGATTAGTTTGCAGAGTAATAGGATCGTCCCCTACATTCCCTGAGCCCGAAGCTCCTCTGATGGACTTACTAGGCGACTTCTTTGGTGGCATTATCTCAGACAATTTCTTAAACTTCGAAGACAATTCTTCAACCAGCCCGGATCTTAAATTTGGAGAATCATTATAGAAACAAGCTTCGAAATTCAACGCCTCTATAAATCACTTGACCTTGGAGAGTGGATATGGCCCCACGGTAGGAGACAAAATGCTGATGTCAAAAATGGACAATAACACCCAAGGTGTTTCACAACACTTCACAAACAAAATAGATTTAGAAAAGTGGCAGCTACAAACACAGAAAAAAGTAAGAACACAAAGAATTAGAGTAGTCCCGTCTCAATTTTGACCTACGTCCACTATGAGAGAGGATTTCATTAGCTTTTCAACAATTACAAGGTACATAATCTCTTTGATCTTATACATTTTCATTTTACTTCTCAATAATTCTCTTTTCTCTATAATATCTGTATCTTCTCCAATATTTATCTCTTTCCAATGGTAGAAACGATCAATCTTCACGAGTATCGTAGATCGTTGAAGTATTTCTTCGATAATCGCGATCAATGAATGACTTTGAAGATTTCTAGATTGGATTGTTGATGGATAAGCTTCGATCTTACTTTGGAGAACTTTAGTGGAGTTTGAGTCGTCTTGGAGGAGTTTAGAAATGAATTGGGCAGCACTTCATGGAGAAAAATCGGGCCCTTGAATGTGGGAAGCCACGGGGTATTTATAGGTGTAAAACGAATGGAGTGGAAAAGCTGAAATTTCATGTGTATCGGCTATGGATCGGATGTTCAATCCATCAATATTATGATAATGCCACTGCGCCATATATTTTACGACCGATCAATGCTTGGCATGGGCCCAATTCAAGAAAATGAGTGGAACCAGAGTGTGGTGCTCTGCCAAATCTTCCTTTTTACTATGCGCGGCGGCTTGCCATATCATGGTGGTAATGCCTGATCCATCAACAGCTTCCATCTGATCCATAGCTTCAACAAGCTGCCGACCCATATCAGTTAAACTTAACTAATCCATACATAATGCGAGTGACCGATCCATAACATATTGAGAGTGATGGATCCATATGTGCGAGTTATGACCGATCTGTAGCATGATTATGACCGATCCTTGGTCAAGATCAATGTCCGATCTAACTAGTAAGTGCATGTCGAACCATTATATTGGCTTATATTCAATCTATCAATATGTGCCTCATTTTTGATAGGTAAACACTAAGTACTAAATTGAGGTTCCAATTCTCTTTACAGTAGGTGATCATCAAAAATCTCAGATTTAATTATTTATAGCTTCTATTTGTAAATTTATTGTATGAAGCTTTGCATGTTCTTTTGTAACTGAAAGTAGAGGATGAAAAGCTCCTTTTTTGCAATTGAGCCTCCAAAAGCTTCAACCTATCCTCCATCCTACAACAAATCAAAGGTGATGGTTCCCTCACATCTCTAACTTGCTTCAGTAAATTATCTTTTTGAATTTGTAGCGGAAATCTGAAAGTTAATAGGTTTAATTTTATTAAGCGTTTCTTAAATGCAAATCTAGCTGAAAGGTCAAGTTCAGAGCTGTCTATCTTTGCCAATTCTTACTGAATTTGGGAAATTCTTTTTGCATCGTATTCACAATATTTTCTAGTTATTGCATACCAAATTTCAAGAAATTTTGGTTTGTTTTGGTTGCCATGGTTTGACCTCAAAGTTGATAGTTAGTCAGGATAACACATTTCTGAGCTGAAATCCTGGAAAAAGCTCATATTTAGAGCTGCATAACTTCTCCAATTATTAATGAAATAGAGAAATTCTTTTTCTAATATGTTCACAATCTTCTGTATTTTTAGCTTATCTATTTTTAAGAAATTTTGGGTTGTTTCAGTCTTTGGAGTTCAACCTTAAAGTTGATAGTTCGTCAAAAAAAGTTCATTTCTAAGCTGAAATCTCGACGAAAGCTCTTATGCAGAGCTATATATCTTCGCCATTTCTGAATTAAATTCAGAAAATCTTTTGCACTGCATTCGTAATACTCTATAGTTGTTTCACACAAAATTTCAAGAAATTCTGGATTGTTTTGGTCTTTGAATTCGACCTCAAAGTTGATAGTTTAACGGGATAAGTTCATTACTGAGATAAAATATCGACGAAAGCTCCTATTTAGAGCTGTGTATCTTCGCCATTTCTTAATCAAATTGAGTAATTCTTTTTGCACTATGTTCATAATATTCTCTAGTTGTTCCATACCAAATTTCAAAAAATTCTGGGTTGTATTGATTTTTGAAATTCGACCTCAAAGTTGATAGTTTGTCGAGATAAGTTCATTTCTGAGCTCAAATCTCGACAAAATCTCATATTCAGAGTTGTGTATCTTTGCCATTTCTGAATGAAATTGAGAAATTCTTTTTGCGCTTTGTTCATAATGTTCTCTAGTTGTTGTATACCAATTTTCACATAATTCCGACTTGATTTGGTTATCGGAATTCAACCTTGAAATTGATAGTTCGTCAAGATTCAGGCTTGTTTATATTTATGACAATTCCCGTGTGTTTCGTCACTTGTTGTACTACATCTTTTTAAGTGAATTTCTGAAATCGATTTCTATGTTTAAGATATTATGTGTACACTTACTATATTAACTAAGATTTTTATGAACTTAAGTGTGGAATTAGTGGTAGTTTCAACAGTAAGAATCAATATTTCTTACTGTCTTTTTGTGATATTGGTGACCTAGTGTGAATACCATTTCAGTGATATTTCCAATGTTTCTGTGACACATGCACTGCTTTTATAAACGATTTTCGAAATGCTAAGAATATAAGAATATGATTTTGATAATAAATATTTTTTAACTAAGCATTTAAATTTATTAGTAATATGATTTATACTAGGATTTTCAAACCTTTCGATTTTCAAAGAATTTCCAATAAATTATGATTTCAAAAACTATTTTCTTAAAGTATGTTTTTAATTATAAATATACACATTTTCACCCTTCGAGAAGGTGGGATGGTGGCCGAACAGTGCTGGATACTCTACGATATGGGATGTGACAGCATACGATATTATTCAATCCTAAATCCGCCCAATCGAAGTAATGAATCTCAGTGTTTCTTAGTGTTTCAGTGAGTTCTATGATTTAATGAATCTCAGTTATTCTTTCAGTGATATTTTGTGATCCTCTATGATATTCAAAGGTTTCTTATGAATTTTTGTTATTTCCTGTATGGAGCTGACTTGTACTGTGTAAAACGTTTAGTGGGAACATGTGGTATAGGACGCACGATTATCACTTTTTGGATTTCTATCTGGGGGTCTGTGACACATTCCTCTGTGACTACCAGTACTAGACCTTCGGGTCAATCCTGTATGAACTCTGTATGGACCTTCAGGTCAATCCTATGTGACTCTAAGGACCTTCGGGGTCATTCGGATACCCCGTCTGTGTGATATAGTACTAGCTATGGCTTCACGCCATCCTGTGTGATAGCACGTGCATTCATAGCTTTGGCTAGACATTTTGTGATGGATCCACAATCAGTGTTTTTTTGTCTATTAAGATTTCGTTTGTGATATTTAAATTCTTTCCAAAGTTTTGTGATTTTGGGACTTCGTCATTTTAGTGCATTTGCGTTTCTGTGGTTCTGTGTCTTTATCTTGTGAACTTCAAAAATTATTCCTATAAATACTTTATAGGAATTTAACCTTGTAGTGTATTGTGCTATCTCATTCTTTTGTAGCCTAAAGGAATATCCTCCTTAGTGATTTATTTAATAATTGTTCTTGTATAACTTATACTATATCAAGTTAGACTGACCAATGCATGTATTCCTTAGGTAAGACCGAGATGTTACAGGTTTAGTGTTGTGCTTGGGGTTTAGATGTGTCTCTTCTGGATTATCTCACTTGTTGTTGTTCCTAGTTATGTATCTGAGTCTTGTGTGTGTTCTTCCATATGTATCTTATTGTACGAGTAATGGTCTATGTATGACCATTTGTTTGTAGCAAATTGTATTCGTTGTATTATATTGTTGTAATAATATGTAAACTGCTCCATGAGTTGCAATTGTGTAATTGAATGTACGGTATTCTGAGCTATTCTTATAGCTGTCGACACAAGTATTAAGCATGTCGAGCCACAAAAAAATACAAAGTGTACATCACCGACATACTTAAGACTTGTTAATGCAAATCTACGAATGGTTACTCCTATCAAGCACTATTCTCCGATCTAATAGACAACGTTACTTGTTAATGCTCTTTATTATGGTGGGTCTCGTAGTGGGGAGTTATAGTTGGTATCAGAGCAGAGGTTCAGAACAAAGTACATTAGACACAGAACAGAACCAAAATAGTACGTGTGTTACAATGTGAAAGGATAACAATTGGGTCTACTTTATCGTTTCGTTTATTATCCTATCTTGAGTTCCTTATCTGAGAGTCGTGGGGATCCTTATGGTTGAGGAATACATCTTGGAATAAGGGGTTTATTCCATAAGTATTACATTTTAATATCTCTTTTCGTAATATGATTTGGTAAAAGAATCCTCAACCATCCTTTTAATTTTTCGAGTTTAAATCTTTTGGGTGAAGTTTCAAGATTTTTTTACCTTATCCTTAATGTTTGAGTTGAGTGTTAAGTTTGACAAGGGAATTTGATGGTATTTTGAGACCCAAAAAATTAAAATTAAAAGTAGTTTCTCTTTTAGTTGATAATGCTAGAGTTGAAATAAATTAAATTGGAGTTGCACGGCAGAAACAAGTGAATCCCTTCGGCTGTGTTAAATTTTGAAGCAATTAATCACAGGGTAAAAAATGGGAATAATGTAATTACAAATATTGATGAGTCGATTACCTTGTAACCAGATGATTGAATTAAAAATTTAGGAATGTGGGTTGTTTATTTAGGTAAAACTAAAACGTGTTTGATGTGTAATAATAAAAACAACCCATGTGTGAATTTAAATTGACGATCATTTTATGTGTTGAATTGTCCGATGAGTGCCCTAAGTGATTTGGTCGATACGTCTAATCAACGATATCGATAGAAACATCTTAAACACTTATTCGAGACTATCTAACACTAAAGATAAGTAGTAAAGGGAATTTTGATGAGAAATAAAATATGGGATTATTTGATTAGGATAATATTGAACCACAATGTAGGATGCCGAATATGGGAATTTTGGCAAGGCGATGGTGATGAAACATCGACTTTGCAGCTAATTTTTAGAAAGAATTGATGAAATTAATTGTTTAATACTATTCTAATTTGATTGTGAATGAGAAATTAAAGTGGGTTGGGTAAAATAGTATTTTAAATATACAACTTTCTGAAACAAGTGCGTTACTTTTGGTTCATAGTTACATTCACTTGACAAGTTGCCGCCATTAAATTGGATATAAACCCTAGCAAATGGCAAAGCTATTTGATGATTAAAGATCCAAGTAGCAGCCATAGTTGAGAAAATTTTAAATTACATTGATGGCAAGGTAGCGTCAAGTAAGGATGTGGGAGCTAGAATCTTGAGTGTGTACTTTAAAAAGACACCTTCTGAAACATAAGTTGTATTGTTTAAAACTTAATATTAATGAGTTAATGAATGATATTAATACTTTGATTAAGATTTGAGTAAATTCATGTTGGAAATTGTGGTATTAAAATTTAATAAGTGGGAGATTTTGAATTCCATAGGGTAATTGCATTGATCAAAAGATTCTTAAGAAAATAAATTAGGATGAGCAACTTATAAAATTTAAGTTGATGAAGAACTAATCTTAACAAATTGCGAGGACACAATTTATTTAAAGGGGAAGTCTGTAACAACCCGGATTTTTAGGTAACTGGGAAGTGCAGATTTATTGTGTTTTGTGATTCTTAAGATAATTTATTGGTGATACGTGTTTCTGAGACCAACTCGTATAATATTTAAAATAAGAATTAAAGTCTTGAGCAATTCTAAATTGAGTATTTGGAATAAATTATGTAACTTTGATATAACAAAAACTTACTCCAATCTATAATCTTAAGATTATAATCAATAACTAAAATATATATAATGATTGGGAATCAATATTTAAGAGGAAGATATATTTTCAATATTGAAGATAAATTGTTGGTTAAGTTATTAAATTATTAGTTGGGATTTTAAATATAAAAATGTATTTTTATAACAATATTAATAGTGGAATTGTGTAAAAAATTACATTAGTGAATTTAAAGTGTACACGTGGCTTTTAAAATATTAATCAAAGAATAAGTTGGGTTGTGGATTGTTGAGAATATAAATATTTATGTGAATCAATACTTATAGAATTAATGTGTCTATTGTCGTTGATAATAAATTTAAATTGTTTAGTAAACAAAATATACAACAACATGGTTGTATTGATAAATTTGGAGATTTGTGTCTTAATTACCAAAGATACATATAAACATATGTATGCATTGAAGCATGGAAATAAAAATAATAAAAGTGTTTCAAGAGGTAATTATTGAGTTAAAACCATTTTACTATGGGTTGGTAACAATCATTGTAATTTTGGGTTATGGTGTATATATATATATTTGTGTGTATGTGTGTGTATTATTGTATAAATTTTAAGTGTTCAAATAGTTGTATTTAGTAATAACAAAAATATGTGTTTTGATATGTTTTAGTGGTTTATTAATTTAAATAAATCATTATGATAAGTTATTTTGGTTGTGTGCGAAGATTACACAAGTATATGGAAGTAATTGTTATTGTTAAACATATTTATATTTGTAAATCGTGTCAAAATTAATATTTTTAACATTGTTTAGAGCGTTTTGAAATTTATTATAGTATGTGTATTTGTGTATTACGAGTTAAGCACAATTTAATAGTGTATTAAGGTGTGTGTCAATAGGGTAATAACATGTTAATAATGTTATAATAATGTAAATAACTAAATTTGCTTCTGTAGTGTACTTTTGGGCTGAAAAATAAAAGATTGGACCAAAGTTGAAATAATAAAAGTTGGTTTGTAAACTTGTTTAAGAAGAGAGGGTCTTAGCGTAAAAGAAAAAATAATAAATAAATAATTTTCCTTATCATATTGGTTGCCTAAGTAAAACGTTACGTTCTTGTTTCCTGGAGGATGCTTCTTTTTCCTCTCTTTTTATTCTTTCCCTGGAAACTACAGTAAAGGAAATTCATGGCTTCCCACAAATCAAATGCTTAGAATCTCCGATTCAACTTAAAAATTACAGAGAAGAGAGTTATAGCAATCCTCTCTTACTTCAAATTGCAAATTCATGTTGGAGAATCAATCAAATCTGTAGAGAGTCTTCTTCTTTCTCTCTTTTATTCACAAAACCTAGAAATTTAATAAAAAAATTATGTAAATTGCTCCCTTGGCCTCCAATTCATTTCTAAGTACTAAATTAAGGTTCTAATTCTCTTTACAGCAAGCAATCATAAAAATCTCATGTTTAATTTTTTTTAGCTTTGATTTGTAAATTTATTGTATGAAGCTTTGCACGTTCTTTTATAAATGAAAATAGAGGAAGAAAAGCTCCTTCTTAGCAATTGAGCCTCTAAAAGCTTCAACCCATCCTCCATCCTACAAAAAATCAAAGGTGTGGGTTCCCTCACATCTCTAACTTGCTTCAGTAAATTATCTTTATGAATTTGTGATGGAAATTTGAAAGTTAATAGGTTTATTTTTTTTAATCGTTTATGAAATGCAAATATAGCTGAAATCTCAAGTTTAGAGCTGTCTATCTTTGCTAATTCTTAATGAATTTTAGAAAAAAAAATTGCACTATGTTCACAATATTTTCTAATTGTTGCATACCGAATTTAAAGAAAATTTGGTTTGTTTTGGTTGTAATAGTTTGACCTTAAAGTTGATAGTTCGTTAGGATAATACATTTCTGAGCTGAAATCCTGACGAAAGCTCATACTCAGAGCTGCATAACATCTCCAATTATTGATGAAATGGAGAAATTCTTTTTCCAGTATGTTCACAATCTTCTGTTTTTTAGCTTACCAGATTTCAAGAAATTTTGGGTTGTTTTGGTCTTTGGAATTCAACCTCAAAGTTGATAGTTCTTTGGGGTAAGTTCATTTCTGAGCTGAAATCTCGACGAAAGCTCCTATTCAGAGTTGTGTATCTTTTCCATTTCTTGACCAAATTGAGAAAATCTATTTGCATTGCATTTATAATACTCTCTAGTTGTTTCGCACCAAATTTCAAGAAATTTTGGATTATTTTTGTCTTTGGAATTCGACCTCAAAGTTGATAGTTTGTTAGGATAAGTTCATATCTGGGCCGAAATCTCGACGAAAGCTTCTATTCAAAGCTGTGTATCTTCGCCATTTCTTAATCAAATTGAGAAAATATTTTTGCACTGTGTTCAAAATATTCTCTAGTTGTTTCGTACCAAGTTTCAAGAAATTCTAGGTTGTTTTGATCTTTGAAATTCGACCTCAGAATTGATAGTTCGTCCAGATAAATTCATTTCTAAGCTGAAATCTCAACAAAAGCTTATATTCAGAGTTGTGTGTCTTCGCCATTTTTGAATGAAATTGAGAAATTCTTTTTGCGATGTGTTCATAATGTCCTCTAGTTGTTATATACCAATTTTCATGTAATTCCGACTTGATTTGGTTGCCGGAATTCAACCTCGAAATTGATAGTTCGTCAAGATGGGGGCTTGTTTATATTTATGACAATTACCGTGTGTTTTGTCACTCGTTGTACAACATTTTTTTAAGTGAATTTCTGACATTGATTTCTATGTTTAAGACACTATGTCTACACTTGTTGTATAAAAGATTTTTATGAACTCAAGTGTGGAATTAGTGGCAGTTTCAAAAGCAAGAATCAATGTTTCTTACTGTCTTCTTGTGAAATTGGTGACCTCATGTGAATACCATTTCAATGATATTTCCAGTGTTTCTATGACACATGCACAACTTTTATAAACAATTTTGGACATGTTTTGAGTAGAAGAATATGATTTTGAAAATAAATATTGTTTTAACTAAGCATTTAAATTTATTAGTAATATGATGTGTACTAGGAATTTTAAACCTTTTGATTTTCAAAGAATTTCCAATAAACTATGATTTCAAAAACTATTTTCTTAAAGTATTTTTTTTAATTATAAACCATACACATTTTCACCCTTCGAATAGGTGTTTTGGTGATCGAACAGTACTGGATACTCTATGGTACGGGACATGGCGGTGTACGGTATTATTTAATCCCAAATCCGCCTAATCGAAGTAACAAATCTCAGTGTTTCAGTGATTTCTATGACTTAATGAATCTCAGTGATTCTCTGTGTTTTAGTAATATTATGTGATCTCTTACTATATTCAGAGGTTTTTGTGGTTTCTTGTGAATTTCTATTATTTCCTTTGTTGAGCTGACTTGCTATGTGTAAACTGTTAAGTGAGAACGTGTGGTATGAGACGCATGATTATCACTTTTTGGATTACTATCTAAGGGTCTATGACACATTCTTGTGTGACTGCCAATATTAGACCTTCGGGGTCAATCCTATGTGGACCTTCGGGTCTATCCTGTGTAGCTCTATGGACCTTTGTGTCATTCAGGTGCCTCGTCTGTGCGATATAGTACTGGCTATGGCTTCACGCCATTCTATGTGATAGCATGTGCAACCATAGCTTCAACTAGCTATTTTCTGATGGATCCATAATCAGTGGTTTTGTGTTTTTGTGTTTATTAAGATTTCACTTGTTATAATTATATTCTTTTCAAAGTTTTGTTATTTAGGGACTCCATGATTTAGTGAATTTAGCGAATTTGTGTTTTTGTGGTTCTGTGTCTTTATCTTGTGAACTTCAAAAATTATTCCTATGAATACTTTATAAGGATTTAACCTTGTAGTGTATTGTGCCATCTCATTCCTTTGTGGCCTAAAGGAATATCCTCCTTAGTGATTTATTTGCTATTCTTGTATAACTCATACTGTTTCAAGTTAGACTGACCCGTGCGTGTATTCCTCGGGTTAGACCGAGATATTACAGGTTTAATGTTGTGATTGGGGTTTAGCTTTGTCACTTCTGGATTATCTCACTTGTTGTTGTTCCTAGTTATGTGTCTAAGTCTTGAGTGTATTCTACCATATGTATCTTATTGTATGAGTAATGGTTTATTTATAACCATTTGTTTGTAGCACATTGTACTCGTTGTATTCTATTGTTGTAATAATATGTAAATTGTTCTGTGAGTTGTACTTGTGTATGTGAATGTACGGTGTTCTGAACCGATGCTATAACCGTCGTAGAGTTGTATTACACAAGAATTAGTATGTCAAGTCGCAAAAAAAAAAAAAAAAAAAAAAAAAAAAAAAAAAACAAGGTGTACATCCGCTACAAGAAAATAGGATCTTTACCTACCAATTGTATGTGTAGGCAAAACTAGCCTAAGAGTGGGTAATATATTTTAGCTACCAATGTTGAATTGGTAGACATGTGTAGGTAAAGATTAGTAGAGAAAGAGTCTTTATCTACACTTATTAATATTGGTAAGTAAAATAATCTATGGACCCCACTTAGTCATTAATTAAATAATTAATCACCAGCTGATGTGTTAATGTTGTGTCATCTTACATGGCTAATGACATGGTCGTCACAATACACATGTGGCATACATCAATGCTGCCACTTGGCATCTTATGGTAAGCACATGTGTCAAATAACAATTTGTCCATGTGTCATCATTTGATAGTGCATATATCACTGTCTTAGACTACTGTTAAAAATGGGAAAAAAAATCAAAACACAATTTTCAGCTGAAACAATCAACAGATAAGCATGAACAACACTATTAGAAAAAAATCTTTTATTTATCATAAATAGTGTTAAGAGGCATACAACTTTTATACTTCGTTTTTTCATCTGACATTTACGTAAATTTTTTCATCTAACGTTTACTTGAGTTATGGTATAAATCTTCTTCATTTTCCCCTTTGTTCTTCTCCCTTTTCTACCAAATTACTTCTTCAAGATCATAATTTTTTTTCAATGGCGGAATGGCTTCCTTGATTCTAGTTTTCACGTTCTTTTTTTCATCCTTTTCTTCAGCACTGTTGTATCCCTATGGACAATCATTGCTAGAAATTAAGCATGGATTCAATGACACAAAAAATGTGCTAAAAAGTTGGAAGAAAGCAGACCAAAACCCTTACGCGTGGTCTAGAATCACTTTCCATTTTCCCTATCTTCAAGTTAGATCAATAAATCTTCCATAGCTTGGTGGAATCATTTCTCCTAGCATTGGGAAGCTTCATAGACTACAGAGACTAGTTCTTCACCAAATTGGCTTTTTTTTTTTTTTTTTAACTTTCTGCACATAAAACGTGTTCATTCAAAACGGTATGTATTTCTGCTTTAAAATATTCCGGAAATGGCATATTATTTTACAAATATATACACTTGAATATAAAGTGAAAAGGGTGAAAAAGAATCATAGTCGGTCACTGACTCCACCTGGAACCCTAGTTTTGATAACCGGGCCGGGCCTTCGGACCGACCGCGGTTAACCGTGGACCATGGAGCTTGGAGGCCCGGAGTTACATATAACCGCAAATGGCCAAAAACCGCCAAAAAACCGCAAGAACCGCTTAAAAACCGGTTGAACCCTCGGTTTAGTGGAAAAAACCCGGTTAATAGTTCCAATTTCTTTAAAATTTCCACCGAAGCACAGCTCAACAGGCCCAGCTCATTGCAAAATGATGCATGCTGCCGCAGCCTACTGGGGAAATAAGCCTAGCAGTTGGTTTTATAAGAAGCTGATTCAAAGCAACTCCCTAAATCTAGGGTGTGGGACAATTCAATATCAGTTTCTGCACATTTTCTTCCACTGCAGGTTTTTTCTTCCCCTTCCAAGTATATAATCAATGCAAAAAAAATAAGCACGGCTTTAACGGTTCAACCGGTCGGACCCTTAAAACCTTAAACCTTGAATCGTCACGGTTCGATCCACGGCACGGTCATGAAAACTATGCCTGGAACTCTTAATATTTTTGAATTAAAATATGATTTGTGGACCAAAATTAACCCAAGATTAGATCACCTTATCATCCTCAGTTGTGAAGTGTACCAAGAATATCTGCATCCCTGAAGAGATGATACTCTTCTTTTGCCTTGCTTTACTTTTTTTTTTTTTTTTTTTCTTTTTTCTTTTTTTTGGAATTGATAACATGTAAAATTTCATATAAAACAAACTATAACAAGAAACAACCGATGAAGTTATCATGCAATCTTAAAATGAAGGCTCATTCTACATACAAACCTGTGACCTAGTAGTTTACGTTCTGAATTTACAGGACTAGAATTATAAATTTTATGCTCGTTACACCAATAGCAGTAACCCTGTAACTAAAATTGAACAAACTTACAAGCATTTTCAAACCATTGTTCCAACACTAAAATAAGAGGAAGAGGTTAGAAGAAAATGGCTTTTATTGAATTGATCAGCTCCTAGAGATGGAAGTGCTCCTCTAACTCCTCCATACCCAACTGCCAAAAATGCCAGTGATGAGTGAAAAAGTGTCTTATTACTGCCTTCAAGCACACATAGATCACATGGAAGAAAATGCTTGAAATGAGCTTGAATTTTTAACATTGCAAGAAATTTAGTTGATGCGCTAAATAATATGATGTTGTGTGACTATGTATACACTTTGCATTTAAAAACAGTTGCCATAAACCTCAATTTCCGAAGAAGAAAAAGCCAACCAAAATCTTGATAATTCAATTGATTCTGTATCAAAATATTACTCTTTTATAAATTGTCACAAAACTTGGTAGTTATGGTACTAAAGTGGATGTGAATTCAAATTTCTACTCGGGAAACCTTGGCTAAGCAATATCTCATTTCATTCATTACAAAAAAAGTGAATGTATTTTCTAAAAACAAATAAAAATTTCGGTTTATGGAGATGTTTTTCAAGTGCATACTGCATCACTCTTTTGTATTGCGAAGAGTAAGATTTAGATGGTTATTACCACCTGTTGAAGGAAACCAAACATAACAACAGTGTTGAGACTAGTCATGTAGGTATCTGAGATAAAATCACCTAACATGTAATTAAGAAGGTCGTTCCTACAAAATTGGTGAGAGCAGTAGCTGTTCCAACTAAATCAAAATGCATTAAGCATAAAGTATAACACCAAACTAGACAAATTCATTACAAAACCAACATTTTCCAATTCTTTCATGGATGAAAAAGAAATGGGCAAGAGTAAATTAAGAAAAAAAATATTGCATCAAACTGTCCCATGTCCCGTATTAATCTCAAAAATAGCTTACCAAATATGCACATTGTGGCCCTGTAGCCACCTTTTTCTTGTTTTAAGTCAGGTTGACGAGAAGTTTTTCATCTGAATCCATGTGCTCCTTACAATTTAACATGGAGATAAAATCACTAATCCAAAAAAATTACCCAAAAAAGTGAAGAAGTTAGCCATCTTTCAACACATAATTAGGTATGTACCTTTTTTTCTCAAATCTCAACTAGATCCAATAATAATGTTGTTGATTGGAATGAAGACGAGCTTCATGAAAACCCAACAAATCCCATCATAACAAACCCAATAGCGGTACGGAAGGCAATCTTCGTAAACTCTTTACGGTTGACCTTATGGACTCTTTAAACGAGGCAAATTCTCATAGAGGATCAACATTTTTTTTCTTCCAATGCAACTATCCTTGCTAAAAAAAATAGGAGCTTGACCAAGTGTCTAGAGTACTAAAACAGATTGCCGTGTTCTTTCTCCACGCAAGGAGCGATACAAGATAACACTAAATAACAACAAACCAAAAATTCTATCCCACGTTGGGTGAGAAATTACACAAAACTTATTGCCAACGGTAGAAGCCAATACAAGCAGCAGCAAAAACTTAGTATTTCAAACTAGCACTAAAGAGGGACAGTGGCTAAGCCATCATCATGAAACATTTCTTCCAAACATTACACAAGCCAAACACCTGGTGTTGGGAAACAAATGGCTGAGTCACGTACTCTGTCGCTTTCTTGAAGACGATTCGGCGATCTGGCCGGTGGTGCAAAACAAGTTTGTACTTTCGCCGCCGCCTCTAGGATAAAACAACCTCTCCGAAAGTAATAACTGATTTGCATTGCACAAACAAACCAGTGCAGATTTGCACTTTCTGATTTTTAACTGCTCGAAATTTTGTTAAGAATATTTTTAATGGCGGAGAAAGAGAAAAGCAGAATTTTTTCTATATAGATCTCGTCTGATCTGATGATAATATATAGACGAGGATTAGGTTATTCGAAAATACTGGTCAGTGGAGGAAAATAGGATATGCGAAATACTTGGTCAAAATTTTTACCGCTTCATATTAAAGTCGGTTCAGAAATACCCCGAATTTAAAAAATGCAGTGTTTTCTGGACCAAAAATATAAGTGTCTACACCACATAGCCAAGGCCAAGGCCCAAGGCCCAAAGCCCAAGCCCAATACCGAACCGAGCCGGGCCGGGCCGTGCCGGGTCGGTCGGTCGCGCGCGCGTGTGTGGTGGTCATGATGCATGGGCTCCCTCATCACAACAAAGCATGTATTGGGAGCCCCAAGGCCCCATCAAAGCTTCTTAGAAACAAATATAAATACTTGCTTCTTTCATATAATCTCATGATGTGGGACTATTCACATTAAGGAGCCACTCATACACTTATTCAAATATTTTAATAATTCACACAAATTTCCAACAATCCCCCACTTGAATTTTAAAATATTATCGAGTAGTTTCTAAAAAACATAAGACTATGCATAAACAAAGGTGTCATCCGACTTGAACCTTTGCATGGTAAGATTCAGTTTTTACTAGAGTGACACGCAGTCTTGAACTCTATTCCTGACATCAAACCACACACAATCTTTTCTATAGTGCAATCAAATAAGCTCGTGCATTTATGGCCATGCACGTCTATCCCAGTTTAGTGAACACTCTAGAAGTTTTGCCCAAAACTCCATAGGAAACGGCCTCATTTCCACATTCACATAGGTGAGTCTATCAAGAGTACTCCTGAAGGTAGGTACTCCACTCCAAATAGAGTATAGATCTCATTAAGAGTTTCTATTAACTCATCCTCTATCACTTCAGGAATACATGCTTCTTAGTTTATTAAATAGCATGTTCAACTTCTATCACTACACAACTTGTTTTTACCCATTGAACCTATTTCTTGGGATCTCCAGTCATTTAGGTCGGGTTACCATTGTGTGTGACTCAACAATCTAAGGGCAATAGTCCCATTCTTTTAGAAGAATTATGGACTTTCTCTCTTGACAGTCCTTTCGTCAAAGGATCTGCCAAATTTTCTTTACTACGTACGTAATCTACTCTAACGGTACCTATAGAAAGTAGCTCTCTAACCGTGCTATGCTTACGACGTATTTGTCGTCTCTTACCGTTATAATAACGGTTCTGAGCTTTTGCAATAGCCACGGTACTATCGCAATGTATCAACACAGCCGGTATCGGTTTTTCCCATAAGGGAATCTCAGCTAGCAGATTTCTTAAATACTCTCTTCTTCACTAGCTGTAGCTAGTGCTATCATCTCAGATTCCATAGTGGACTGAGCCAAAATAGTCTGTTTCTTGGATTTCCAAGAAACAACTCCTCCAGCGATGCTAAATATATAGCCACTGGTCGCTTTAGAATCATCAGATAAAGTATTCCAGTCTGCATCTGAGTATCCTTCAAGTACAGTTGGAAACTTTTCATAATGTAATCCAAGGTTCATAGTTCGTTTAAGGTATCTCGTGACCCTTTCAATAGCATGCCAGTGCTCTATACTAGGTCTACAGGTAAACCTGCACAATAATCCCACGACATAGGCAATGTCGGGTCTAGTACAATCAGTGGCATACCGAAGGCTGCCAATAATGCTCGCATAATCAGACTGTCTTACACCTTCACCAGTGTTCTTAAATAACTTTACACTTGGATCATATGGTGTACATGCAGGTTTACAGTCAAAATAATTATATTTCTTTAGTATCTTCTCAATGTAATGAGACTGATCCAAAGAAATTCTCTTTTCTGACCTAGTAATTTTAATACCAAGGATTACACTCTCCTCACCTAGATCTTTCATATGAAAATTGGCACTTAATAAGGATTTGACTGAGTTTATGGCATGAATGTTTGACCCAAAGATGAGTAGGTCATCTACATAAAGGCATATAATAGTGCAAATGTCATTCTCATATTTGTAATAAATGCATTTGTCACTTTCATTAACTTTAAAACCATTTGAAATGATTAAGTTATCAAAATTTTCATGTCATTGCTTAGGTGCTTGTTTTAAACCATATAATGATTTATCCAATTTGCATACTTTATGTTCTTGACCATGTACTACAAATCCTTCAGGCTGGTCCATATAAATTTCTTCGTCTAACTCACCGTTCAAAAAAGCAGTTTTAACATCCATTTGGTGTATTAGTAAATTATGAACGGAAGCAAGTGAGATTAATACCCGAATGGATGTTATTCTAGTTACAGGTGAAAAAGTATCGAAGAAGTCTATATTTTCTTTTTGTCTAAAACCTTTAGCTACTAGTCTTGCTTTGTATTTATCTATAGTACCATCAGGTTTTAGTTTCTTTTTAAGTACCCATTTACAGCCTATAGGTTTACAACCAGGGGGTAAATCTGTCAAATGCCAAGTCTTATTGGATTCAAGAGAATCCATCTCATCATTTATAGCCTCTCGCCAGAAATCGGCATCTATTGAAGATAAGGCCTCTTGGAGGTTTAAGGGATCCTCCTCTATAGTAAAAGCGCTAAAATCCGAACCAAAATCTTTTACGGTTCTTGCTCTTTTACTTCTTCTAGGTTAAACTTCAGAACTTTTATCAAGTTCTGTTCTAATAGGCGTACTTGATGTGCCCCCACTATTCCTTAATTTAAAAGGAAATTTAGTTTCATAAAAATCGGCATCATTTGATTCAATTATATTATGTGCGTTTCGATCATAAAATCTGTATGCTTTGCTATTAATAGCATAGCCTATAAATGCACATTCATATGCTCTACTTGCCAATTTTATTCTCTTAGGGTCTGGAATGCGAACATATGCTAAACAACCCCAAGTTCTAAAGTACGAGACATTGGGTTTATGATTCTTTAAAATTTCATAAGGTGAAATTTTATTCTTAGATTTGGGGATTCTATTCAGAACATAGCATACAGTTAATAAAATATCCACCCACCAATGTTTTGCTGCACCGGAATTTAGTAGGATGGCCACTACTAATTCGGTAAAAGTCCTATTTTTTCTTTCAGCTTTACCGTTCATTTCAGGTGAATAGGGTGCAGTTCTCTCATGTACAATACCGTGTAATTTATAGAAGTCCAGAATTGAATTAGATTCATATTCTGTTCCTCTATCACTACGAAGTCTCTTAATTTTTCTATTTACTTGATTCTCAATTTCAGTTTTGAATGTTTTAAACATTTCAAAAGCATCACTTTTATTTTTCATAAGATATACATATGTAAAATCAGAACAATCATCGATAAAAGTGATAAAATAGCGATGTCCATGTCTAGTCAAAGTACCATCAAGTTCACATATATCAGAATGAATCAAGTCTAAGGGTTCAGTTTCTCTATCAACAGACTTGTGAGGTTTCTTTGTGATTTTTGCTTGTGTACAGAAGTCACATTTATCAGATTCAGATTCTGCTATCTTAGGTATCATATCTAGAGTGCTCATGTTATGAATTATTCGTTTATTAACATGACATAATCTAGAATGCCAAATATTAAAATCACACAACATATAAGCAGAATTATTCACTTTATTAGATTCAACATTTAATTTGAACATTACCGCACAAGCATAACCCTTTCCTACAAAGTTTCCCTTATACACTATGGTATACAAGTCAGCCCCAATAAATTGAGTAAACCCTACCTTATTAAGGAGATAGCCAGAAACCAGATTCTTCCTCATCTCTGGAGTATGCAAAACATCTTTGAGGATCACAGTCTTTCCAGAGGTAAACTTGATCTCCACGTTTCCAACCCCTGCAACTTTAGTGGTGTGAGAATCTCCCAGCAACACTTTCTGATCTTCAGCAGCCGTGTATGTGGAGAACATAGCACGATCATAGCAGACATGGCGAGAAGCACCAGTGTCTACCCACCAACCCTCTGATCCACCAACAAGGTGAATCTCTGTAATCATAGCCATAAGAGGCTCCTCCTTAGTCAAGTTAGCCTGTGGTACAGAGCTAAGCCTGTTCCGACACTTTCGTGCCATATGATTTGGTTTTCCACAGTTGTAACATAGAAACAACTGTCCAGAGTCATTCTTTTGGGCTGGTTTTTGCTGTCCTTTTGGGTTTCCTTGCGGATTCCCATTCTGTTTGTTGCGTCTGTTCTGATTCTTGAAAGACTTCTTGTAACGACCCGGATTTTTAGCGACTTTGGTTATCGACATAAACACGATGTCGATAACCAAAACATCGAAAAATCCTGGTAATTAGTGAAAGAAATTAGAGGGCGAGGAAAGATAAGATAGAAACTTAGAATAGAAGAAGAAGAAGAACACAACCTCAGAGTAACACGAATCTCACAGCGGAACGAATAACATATAATAGATAACATATCCTTGAAATAAATCATTATATGTATACAATACATTATCAGAGTACAATACTTACAACACAGTGGAAATAAACTATAGCTATATGATCCTGAAGCCTCCTGCTCCAGCTCTTCCAGTATATCTGTAAAATCCCAACTACTTGACTGCCCGTACAAATTTAGGCACCCAAGAGTTTAGGGAAAACAAAACAAAATAAACTCCGGGTCAGTCATGGGACTGGTGTGAGTAAAACAGTTTAAAACAGTTCAACAAGTAATCGATATCTCATAAGACCACGCCGTATAACGGAACGGGTTTTTCCCTTATGAGAATCCAAAATATTTTTGTATCAAAAAACCTTTTGATATTATAATAATGTATATCAGCACAATATAATAATCATCTAGCAGAAACGCTTTCATCTCACGTTCTACATATATAGCATACAATCAAAACCGCAAGCACGTATCGGGTAATGGGTTTCCAACTATGACAAGGTATGGAACCACCTTTCGCTCGTGTACCTCTAGAGAGGAATACACTGGGTTCAACAAGAACATCTTGCAACCCGGCCACACATGACCGACCACTCATTTCGCTTGAGCGTATCGAATGTATATCACCAACAATTGGGATCAACAACCATTTCCCGAATGGGACAGCATCAACAATAGATTTTTGGAAATAAATGAAACTCTTGATCAGGTGATTATACACCCTACTTCGGTGCGACCGACTTAGCCATGCTGCCTGCCCGATTTCTTTCATTTACCGGATGATGAGGCTAGAAGCTATGCTTTATCATCACACCAGATTCACTTTGAATGTCACATCATCAAATCCATCAAATCACCGATTGACGTCCTCAACCATACATTACGCGTTAGCTAAAAGAAGTTTCCTTCTCCGCTTCTACTCTTGGTACAGTTGGTGAAATCAATATACGTGATCGTCTGGAAATACTCTGTCAAACACCCGTCCATACAAGTCATCCAGGAACAGGATGAACCGAAGGCACTATTCTGTAAACAGGATAGCCCTTGCATAACTCCGTCTTCAATTTCCTTTGGCATATATGATTCGCAACGCTTATGCCAATACAGAGTGGTTCTTTGGATAATAATCCAACCGGTCTCTCCATATTAACAACGTTAAAATGGTCAAAACTTCGATAGTCTTTGATTTAACTATCGAATAAAAACAGGTGTGCAAACAACGATATTATTTCCAAATGGTAATTATATCGATCAAACATCATTTAACATTCATCTCCTTAGTTCATTAATTTACTTATCTCTTGTTTCCCTATATTCAATATTTCTTATTTTCTAAATTGGGAAAATATATGTTATTAACAATGGAAAACATTTCCATTTCTTGTTTTCTTTATTAGAAAACATTTCTGGTTTCTTATTTGGAAAACATTTCCAAAGCTTCTTCATTGGACTTAGACAGATGTTTAAACAAACATCGCTATGCCAACTCAAACCATTTCCTTTACTGCTGAACCTTAACTATTCCTTAGTTAAAACGAAGCCAATCAAGTTGGGGTAGAACTACCTCTCAGACCTTAACTAAACAACATTTCTAACTTTGAAATAGGCAAAGTTCACTTTATATTTCTTTTACTAACTTCCTTACTTAACCCTCTTCGAATAGCTATATTCGATTGACTCTTTTCACTTAACTCTATTCGAATAAACTATATCCGATTAACTCCTTTGCTTCTATTCGAATAACTATATTTGATTAACTCCTTTTACTTTAACTCTAATCGATTAAACTAACATCGATTAACTCCTTTTCTTTAACTCTAATCGATTAAACTAACATCGATTAACTCCTTTTGCTTTATTCTCTAATCGATTAACTAACATCGATTAACTCCTTTTAACTTTATTCTCTAATTGATTAACTAACATCGATTAACTCCTTTTGCTTTATTCTCTAATCGATTAACTAACATCGATTAACTCCATTTAACTTTATTTTCTAATCGATTAACTAACATCGATTAGCTCCTTTTAACTTTATTCTCTAATCGATTAACTAACATCGATTAACTCCTTTTAACTTTATTCTAATCGATTAAATAACATTGATTAACTCCTTTTAACTTTATTCTAATCGATTAACTAACATCGATTAACTCATTTTGCTTTAACTATAATCGATTAAACTAACATCGATTAACTCCTTTTCTTTAACTCTAATCGATTAAACTAACATCGATTAACTCCTTTTGCTTTTCTATATAAAATCCATCGATTTTATATAAATAATTTATTTTCAAAATACACTTTGAAAATATTCCCTTATCAACATTTCGGTATGTTATGGTATTCAACATATCAAATCACGATGATCAGTATCGTCCCAACACATATAATCGACAACAGATTATATATCACATCATATATCACAATATATGAAAAAACAGTAAAATAAATGTTGAGGAACCCAGTTGGGTTCCTCCAACCTGTTTCCCTGCATCACAGATATTAAACAATATAGATAACATCATTTTTCAGTTCCATATGATATATTCTGTTAAACAGAATCAATATAGAACTTCAACTAACTAACTAGCAGTTCAATCAAACAGTCAACATACAGTCAATCAACCAATATCTAGCAGTTCTAAAAATACAACATGAAATTAAAAACTGTTCAGAGTTAGTGAGATTTACTCACATTGGACGATCATCGTTAATAACGATAACCATCGCTCGATTTAGACGGACAATTTATTTTGCAATAAATTGTAAAGAGCTCGAATCCACTCCCAACTAGTTCCATTTCGTAGTGTCCGTCCATACGATTCCACCAGATCTTATTTCTCTGAAAACCGGTATTGTATGACGAAGTTATTAAATTCCGAAGTTCAAACACATTTAGAATGAAATTTAACTTGGATTTAAACTTTTCCATTTGGCTTTACCTTACACATCGGCCCACTTCTCTTTGCCAAAACCTAGACCCGCATTAAAACAGTCCATCATGTACTTGATTTCTTCTTCTCTGATTCCCTTTGGCTCCAGTATTATAACAATTTTCTTAAGCAACTTCGATCCAAACCATAATACTCCACTACCCTTTGCCTCCTCAATCACCACTGTACTAAGCCCAACGTGTATATCCTCCCAGTCTCTAACATCACTGCAAATCTTCCTTTTTCCTCCCATTAAAACAGCGAGCTCCATTACTGTGTATTTAACTCCCCTCGTCAACTCCTTTACTCACGTATTACTC
Source organism: Allium sativum (assembly GCA_030737875.1). NCBI lineage: Eukaryota > Viridiplantae > Streptophyta > Magnoliopsida > Asparagales > Amaryllidaceae > Allium > Allium sativum. The sequence continues at coordinate 116,791,298 of CM060909.1, forward strand.
CTCTTCATCCTCAGTCCTCACACCATCTACATGTACGACTTCATGGTGTCGTGACCATCCTCGGGTCCTCAAGTCACTGCTCCTTTCTTCCTCAACATTAAAGATCAAACAAAATGATGCTGCACTACTCCTCACCGTTAAACCCATTTTACTACTAATTCACCACGTCACTTCACCGCTGGTTGGCCACAAAAACACAACTCCTCAACCAAGTTCTTCTTCTTTCGTTCCACTCTCCACAAACCCACTACCATGGATCGAGCTCATCGGCCTCCATCCATCCCATCGTTTGCCCTTCTACGCACTCAGATCTAACTTGCGCAGACCCTCCTCAACACAGCTCAGACCGACCACAATCACCCCCAAATTCACTTGTGTCCCCTCCAGTAATCATCCCAATGCAATGAACTCCAACCAAACTTCACACAGTACCACCCCAGTTCGCGTCGGAGCTGTCTTCCCATCGCTGTTACAGGTCGAGCCTCAAAACTTGCATCGCATGATTCACGGATGGTATAGAATTGAAGAAAATCATGATCGAAACTTAAACAAATTGGTTTGGATATTTATTGGATTTATTTTCGGTTTTAATAACACGATTGGGTTTTTTTGAGGGAGGATAAATAACTGGCGGCTACTAAATGAAGGCAAGAAATAGGTTAAAGAAGATTTATGCGTTATATTTATAGAAGTTTTCTTTTCTTCTTGGGTTTGTTTTGATTTTTTTGTATGGAAATCAAACCTCCAAGTTTTCTTCTGTTGATCACACAAGACTTGCAGCTGAAAACGTGTGAGGCGTGGCCTTCTTCTGATCATAGAAAATGAGGAATACCTTAGGATTTTTCGAAGAAGTTCTATTTATATATATATCACTTCATATTGCTACACTATTTTATTTATTTATATAGTTACGTACTGTTACGAACAGAAATAAAAACACCTTCGTGACGAGCGAGGTGTCCCGATCCCAAAAATGTAATAATACCGGTAGATGAACTCATATTTTGAAATCTCAAAATGTTGATTTCAGGGTGCAAAATACTCCATATAAAAAGTTGCTTATTTAATTAATTAAAAATTACAGTAATTCTAAAAATTAAATTATCACTACTTCCCAAAAGAACCTTGTCTAAATTCAAACCCGATATTCAAATATATTGAAAACCCTTTTATAACGTAAATAAAGCGTTGCAAATTATAAAGGAATTCCACAGCGACTTTTCTAAAATTTGATTTGGACATATCTCAAAATCTACACGATGAAATCCCGATTTTTCTCTTCCACTAGAAAGATATTCTCCACCAGCTCCACACGTTTCTTGTTTCACAGAAATCCAGCTTAAAACGAACCTTGTATATTCAGTTGAAGTTCAAATCGCCAAATAGCGAACTGCAGCGCCATTTCAAGCTCTATTTTAATTATATTATAAACTATACGTTCAATTGTCGACGATTGAATATATTCGTTATTCAAATTCAATTCCAAGCTGAATTAAATATCACAGATGATCCGGTTCACACCATATCGTCATTTCGACCATTCAGAATTAAATATCTTATTTAATTTATTATTTTAATTAAATATTCATCATAATTAAATTACACGACCATTAAATTCTCTAAATCACCATTTCATTAATTAAATAAATTAATTATAATACCTCTACCAATGCGGGTCATTACAATCTTTCCCACTTAAAATAATTTCGTCCTCGAAATTGCTAAAAAGTAGGGGACGACCCTATCGACTATTTAAAACATATTTGTTCTCTTCTAATCTTCAGTTTCAACTGAACCAATTTAATTTTAATTAAAATATTAATTAATCCTTATCAATGAAAATTTTCAAAAATCCTGAAAATTTTCTAACATCTTAATCTTCGAAAAATTTCGCCAGCGCCTCCTTTGTACTGGTCAATCGGTCAAACTCCAACTCGCCTCTCTGGGCCATCTCCATCCCAAAAGAAAATCAAACAGCTAATTCGGCTCATCAACATCTCAAACCCATATATAATATAATTTGGTACCTTTTTGTTGGGCATATCAAGTTATCCTTTACATCTGCTGCTAATTCAGCATATACCAATGTTATCCCAATCAAATTCCAATCTGCTCTACAACACAACCATTCGCTTATATCCGAGCCAAATATCATTTCAACTCGAGTTTCTTCTCGATTCCCAACTGTTAACTTGATTATCACATTACACTTCAAATTTGAATTTCACAATCCAATTTGTCTTGATATCATTCTAATTCAATCTCAGTTACCACTTTACTGGCTTTACTTTAATTCAAATTTACTTTCACAAATTTCTGTTAAATTTGTTTTCAATTCAAACAGTCTTTTCCTGGGAGTTTTTAAACAGTTTACTTTTTCAAAAATCAAATTTTCCTTTTTGAAATTCAACTGAGCCCATAATCAATATTCCATTAGTTAAATCATTTCTCTATTTCTTTATCAATATTTGTTAACCAAATATTTTCAATAACCATATTGGCCTTTTATGTTATTTGGAAAACATTTCCGAATATCGCCTTCCTTTATTTTCTAAACTTTTAGAAAATATATGCTATTTATATTTGGAAAATATTCCAATTACTTATCTCTCTTCCGATCTCGTTTATTTCTATACTTAGGAAATATTCTTTATTATATTTCCAAGTTACACTTATTTGGGTTAAAACGGATGTTGTGTAAAACATCGTTACGACAACCCAAATACTATATTCAACTAAATCTTATTCAACATTGATCTTCAATCCTGAAATCTTACTATTTATTTGTTAATAATGAAATCAATCAAGTTGGGGTATAACTACCTCTCAGACCTTGACTGAATAACATTTATAACGTCAGAACAGATATGACTACTTACTCGAATAACCAATACCATACAACTACTTATTCACTTTTAAACACATATACGCTTTCTCTTTTTATTCCTACGAGATTTCATCCTTAGTCTTCCTTTTTGATTTTACTATTCTATTTCTAAGTTCGTTTCCTTATCGACTTCTATATATATATATATCGATACGTTGATTTCTAACTATCAAATTATCTTAAAAATATTCTAACTCCTTAAATTCCCGGAAAAATTTGCCATAACCTCCTTTTTACTAGGAGCATTGGGATATTTCAAATAACCTCCCGTGGCCCTCACTAATCCAAAAGAAAAAGAAAAAGCCAAGCGGCTAGCCGATACGGCGCATAAAATCTCATATATGAATTAAATACATACCTTTTCATCGAGCATTCTATTTATATACCTTCATACCTTATCCATACCTATCTCATGTATATTTATACCTGCCCAATCTATTTTAACTACACCTGATCATTTTAACTCAATTCGTTAATTAATTTGTTAATTAACTCTTTAGTCTATTTCACTTTTATATTTGAACATGACATGTTCAAATATATTTTAGCTAGCTTGTTAACTAATTTGAATCCAAATTTCAAATTTAAGTTCTATATTCGATTTCGAATATACATTTACAAATCCAATTCACCTTTTAAAGTTCAACTTCAAATTCGAAACTTGATTAACTAATTCCTCTTCGACTTAGTTAATTCTATTCAATTTCTATTCAAATTTTATATTCGAATTTCATTTCAATTCTATTTGAATTTCCTATATTCAAATTTCAAATTCAATTCTATTTGAATCTCCCATATTCAAATTTCATTTCAATTCTCTTATTCAAATTCTATATTTGAATTTCATTTCAAATCTCGTATTCAAATTTTATATTTGAATTTTGTTTCAATTTCCTTATTCAAATTCTATATTTGAATTTCATTTCGATTCTATTTGAATCTTCTATATTCAAATTTCAAATTCAATTCTATTTGAATCTTCTTTATTCAAATTGAATTTTCAATTCTATTTGAATCTTCTTCATTCAAATCTCATTTTCACTTTCGATATTCAAATCCTATATTTGAAATATTTTATATTTTCTATATCCAAACGCCATTTGAATTTCTATTTTCAAATTCTATATCACTTCCATTGAGTTTCATATATTCAAACTCCCTTTGAATTTCTATATTCAATTTCTATTTCACTTCCATTGAATTTCATATATTCAAACTCCCTTTGAATTTCTATATTCAATTTTCCATTATTTAAATCTTCTTTATTCATATCTCATTTGAATTTCTATATTCAAATCCCCTTTGAATTTTCTATATTCAAATCCCCTTTGGATTTTCTTATTTACATTCTATGTTTGAATTTTCTTTATTCAAATTCCTTTTCAGCTTTCTTTATTTATTCTTTAAATAAGCCTCGATTTCAATTCCTTTTGAAATCGATATTTATACCTTTGGAAAATAGGTTTCCCTTCCAATTTCACACTTGTATTTTTTTTTCTTTTTTTTTCTTTTCTTTCTGAATTATCCAATGATAATTCTTTTCACTTCATTTATAAACTTCGTTTATAAAGGAACTTCTCATTTTATTTCTTTTAAAACAAGTTAATATTTCAAATCTATTTAAAAATTCAAATTCTATTATCCAAATTTCTATATTTTAAATCCCATTTTGAAATTCAACACACTTGTCTTTCCCAAAACAAATTCAAAACAGTATCTCTGGTAGTAATTCGTCACTTACAACTCGAAAATGAATACTGATGATGCAGCTGTCATCATCAGAATCTATTTTCCAGCGATCGAAGTGAGTTCAATACTATAAAACCATTTCTAAACATTTCCACTTTGAAATTCATTTCAAAAATATAATTCACACTGCTTGTAAAACAATTTAAAATCTCCCAGGATCTTAAATTTTCCTTATTTTAATCCAAATCCATTTCCAAACACTTATCCAATTTTCCAGAATTTTAATCTCCATTCTGGTTTAAAATTTCAGATTCAACTCATCTGATTTCACGTATTTCACTTATATGAATTTGGATTGGTTTTTTACATAGCCAATTAATCTATAATCTCACTCGATTATAATAACAACCAATATATCCACTATATTATAATTTTGATATATATATCTTCTCAATATCAGGATATACCTTAGGTAAACTTATTTTAATTTACCCTCTTTTCAAAACATACCATGACGGTTCATCGTATTCGAGTGTTTACAAAATCCTACCGATATAGTGGATCAAACTGATCGACCAGAACCCATAAACAACTCAACCAATGAATCTCCACAATATAAAACAAATTTTTATATCAAATACAAATACATTCACTCGTATATATACACTCAAACTCAATCTAGGGTATTACTAACCCTATCTCTACCGAGTCACGCCACAGAGCCAAGTTAATTCTTAACTTAAGCTCTGATACCAACTGTAACGACCTGGAATTTTAGCGACTTTGGTTATCGACAAAAACACGATGTCGATAACCAAAACATCGAAAAATCCTGGTAATTAGTGAAAGAAATTAGAGGGTGAGGAAAGATAAGATAGAAACTTAGAATAGAAGAAGAAGAAGAAGAACACAACCTCAGAGTAACACGAATCTCACAGCGGAACGAATAACATATAATAGATAACATATCCTTGAAATAAATCATTATATGTATACAATACATTATCAGAGTACAATACTTACAACACAGCGGAAATAAACTATAGCTATATGATCCTGAAGCCTCCAGCTCCAGCTCTTCTAGTATATCTGTAAAATCCTGACTACTTGACTGCCCGTACAAATTTAGGCACCCAAGAGTTTAGGGAAAACAAAACAAAATAAACTCCGGGTCAGTCATGGGACTGGTGTGAGTAAAACAGTTTAAAACAGTTCAACAAGTAATCGATATCTCATAAGACCACGCCGTATAACGGAACGGGTTTTTCCCTTATGAGAATCCAAAATATCTTTATATCAAAAAACCTTTTGATATTATAATAATGTCTATCAGCACAATATAATAATCATCTAGTAGAAACGCTTTCATCTCACGTTCTACATATATAGTATACAATCAAAGCCGCAAGCACGTATCGGGTAATGGGTTTCCAACTATGACAAGGTATGGAACCACCTTTCGCTCGTGTACCTCTAGAGAGGAATACACTGGGTTCAACAAGAACATCTTGCAACCCGGCCACACATGACCGACCACTCATTTCGCTTGAGCGTATCGAATGTATATCACCAACAATTGGGATCAACAACCATTTCCCGAATGGGACAGCATCAACAATAGATTTTTGGAAATAAATGAAACTCTAGATCAGGTGATTATACACCCTACTTCGGTGCGACCGACTTAGCCATGCTGCCTGCCCGATTTCTATCATTTACCGGATGATGAGGCTAGAAGCTATGCTTTATCATCACACCAGATTCACTTTGAATGTCACATCATCAAATCCATCAAATCACCGATTGACGTGCTCAACCATACATTACGCGTTAGCTAAAAGAAGTTTCCTTCTCCGCTTCCACTCTTGGCACAGTTGGAGAAATCAATATACGTGATCGTCTGGAAATACTCTGTCAGACACCCGTCCATACAAGTCATCCAGGAACAGGATGAACCGAAGGCACTATTCTGTAAACAGGATAGCCCTTGCATAACTCCATCTTCAATTTCCTTTGGCATATATGATTCGCAACGCTTACGCCAATACAGAGTGGTTCTTTGGATAATAATCCAACCGGTCTCTCCATATTAACAACGTTAAAATGGTCAAAACTTCGATAGTCTGTGATTTTACTATCGAATAAAAACAGGTGTGCAAACAACGATATTATTTCCAAATGGAAATTATATCGATCAAACATCATTTAACATTCATCTCCTTAGTTCATTATTTTACTTATCTCCTGTTTCCCTATATTCAATATTTCTTATTTTCTAAATTGGGAAAATATACGTTATTAACAATGGAAAACATTTCCATTTCTTGTTTTCTTTATTAGAAAACATTTCTGGTTTCTTATTTGGAAAACATTTCCAAAGCTTCTTCATTGGACTTAGACAGATGTTTAAACAAACATCGCTATGCCAACTCAAACCATTTCCTTTACTGCCGAACCTTAACTATTCCTTAGTTAAAACGAAGCCAATCAAGTTAGGGTAGAACTACCTCTCAGACCTTAACTGAACAACATTTCTAACTTTGAAATAGGCAAAGTTCAATTTATATTTCTTTTACTAACTTCCTTACTTAACCCTCTTCGAATAGCTATATTCGATTGACTCTTTTCACTTAACTCTATTCGAATAAACTATATCCGATTAACTCCTTTGCTTCTATTCGAATAACTATATTTGATTAACTCCTTTTACTTTAACTCTAATCGATTAAACTAACATCGATTCACTCCTTTTCTTTAACTCTAATCGATTAATCTAACATCGATTAACTCCTTTTGCTTTATTCTCTAATCGATTAACTAACATCGATTAACTCCTTTTAACTTTATTCTCTAATCGATTAACTAACATCGATTAACTCCTTTTGCTTTATTCTCTAATCGATTAACTAACATCGATTAACTCCTTTTAACTTTATTCTCTAATCGATTAACTAACATCGATTAACTCCTTTTAACTTTATTCTCTAATCGATTAACTAACATCGATTAACTCCTTTTAACTTTATTCTAATCGATTAACTAACATCGATTAACTCCTTTTAACTTTATTCTAATCGATTAACTAACATCGATTAACTCATTTTGCTTTAACTCTAATCGATTAAACTAACATCGATTAACTCCTTTTCTTTAACTCTAATCGATTAAACTAACATCGATTAACTCCTTTTGCTTTTCTATATAAAATCCATCGATTTTATATAAATAATTCATTTTCAAAATACACTTTGAAAATATTCCCTTATCAACATTTCGGTATGTTATGGTATTCAACATATCAAATCACGATGATCAGTATCGTCCCAACACATATAATCGACAACAGATTATATATCACATCATATATCACAATATATGAAAAAACAGTAAAATAAATGTTGAGGAACCCAGTTAGGTTCCTCCAACCTGTTTCCCTGCATCACAGATGTTAAACAATATAGATAACATCACTTTTCAATTCCATATGATATATTCTGTTAAACAGAATCAATATAGAACTTCAACTAACTGACTAGCCGTTCAATCAAATAGTCAACATACAATCAATCAACCAATATCTAACAGTTCTAAAAATACAACATGAAATTAAAAACTGTTCAGAGTTAGTGAGATTTACTCACATTGGACGATCATCGTCAATAACGATAACCATCGCTCGATTCAGACGGACAATTTATTTTGCAATAAATTGTAACGAGCTCGAATCCACTCCCAACTAGTTCCATTTCGTAGTGTCCGTCCATACGATCCCACCGGGTCTTGTTTCTTTGAAAACCAGTATTGTATGACGAAGTTATTAAATTCCGAAGTTCAAACACATTTAGAATGAAATTTAACTTGGATTTAAACTTTTCCATTTGGCTTTACCTTACACATCGGCCCACTTCTCTTTGCAAAAACCCAGACCCGCATTAAAACAGTCCATCCCGTACTTGATTTCTTCTTCTCTGATTCCCTTTGGCTCCAGTATTCTAACAATTTTCTTAAGCAACTTCGATCCAAACCATAATACTCCACTACCCTTTGCCTCCTCAATCACCACTGTACTAAGCCCAACGTGTATACCCTCCCAGTCTCTAACATCACCACAAATCTTCACTCCTCTCATTAAAACAGCGAGCTCCATTACTGTGTATTTAACTCCCCTCGTCAACTCCTTTACTCACGTATTACTCCTCTTCATCCTCAGTCCTCACACCATCTACATGTAAGACTTCATGGTGCCGTGACCAACCTCGGGTCCTCAAGTCACTGCTCCTTTCTTCCTCAACATTAAAGATCAAACAAAATGATGTTGCACTACTGCTCACCGTTAAACCCATTTTACTACTAATTCACCACGTCACTTCACCGCTGGTTGGCCACAAAAACACAACTCCTCAACCAAGTTCTTCTTCTTTCGTTCCACTCTCCACAAATCCTCTACCATGGATCGAGCTCATCGGCCTCCATCCATCCCATCGTTTGCCCTTCTACGCACTCAGATCTAACTCGCGCAGACCCTCCTCAACACAGCTCAGACCGACCACAATCACCCCCAAATTCACTTGCGTCCCCTCCATTAATCATCCCAATGCCATGAACTCCAACCAGACTTCACACAGTACCACCCCAGTTCGCGTCGGAGCTGTCTTCCCATCGCTGTAACAGGTCGAGCCTCAAAACTTGCATCGCATGATTCACGGATGGTATAGAATTGAAGAAAATCATGATCGGAACTTAAACAAATTGGTTAGGATATTTATTGGATTTATTTTCGGTTTTAATAACACGATTGGGTTTTTTTGAGGGAGAATAAATAGCTGGCGGCTACTAAATGAAGGCAAGAAATAGGTTAAAGAAGATTTATGCGGTATATTTATTGAAGTTTTCTTTTCTTCTTTTCCTCTTGGCTTTGTTTTGATTTTTTTTATGGAAATCAAACCTCCAAGTTTTCTTCTGTTGATCACACAAGACTTGCAGCTGAAAACGTGTGAGGCATGGCCTTCTTCTGATCATAGAAAATGAGGAATACCTTAGGATTTTTCGAAGTTGTATTTATATATATATCACTTCATATTGCTACACTATTTTATTTATTCATATAGTTACGTACTGTTACGAACAGAAATAAAAACACCTTCGTGACGAGTGAGGTGTCCCGGTCCCAAAAATGTAATAATACCGGTAGATGAACTCATATTTTGAAACCTCAAAATGTTGATTTCAGGGTGCAAAATACTCCATATAAAAAGTTGCTTATTTAATTAATTAAAAATTACAGTAAAATTCTAAAAATTAAATTATCACTACTTCCCAAAAGAACCTTGTCTAAATTCAAACCCGATATTCAAATATATTGAAAACCCTTTTATAACGTAAATAAAGCGTTGCAAATTATAAAAGAATTCCACAGCGACTTTTCTAAAATTTGATTTGGACATATCTCAAAATCTACACGATGAAATCCCAATTTTTCTCTTCCACTAGAAAGATATTCTCCACCAGCTCCAAACGTTTCTTGTTTCACAGAAATCCGGCTTAAAACAAACCTTGTATATTCAGTTGAAGTTCAAATCGCCAAATAGCGAACTGCAGCGCCATTTCAAGCTCTATTTTAATTATATTATAAACTATACGTTCAATTGTCGACGATTGAATATATTCGTTATTCAAATTCAATTCCAAGCTGAATTAAATATCACAGATGATCCGGTTCACACCATATCATCATTTCGACCATTCAGAATTAAATATCTTATTTAATTTATTATTTTAATTAAATATTCATCATAATTAAATTACACGACCATTAAATTCTCTAAATCACCATTTCAATCATTAAATAAATTAATTATAATACCTCTGCCAATGCGGGTCATTACACTTCTGATTTGGTTTCAGAACTGCGGGTTTGGTCTTTTTAGTGTTGTTGTTTGAAACAAACAACACTTCCTCTTTCTGGTCCTGCTTGCGTGCTGCCTCCTCAATGCGAAGGCGAGTGATCAAACTCTCTAAGGAAAATTCCTTAGTCTTATGCCGCAAGAAATTTTTAAAGTCTTTCCAACCTGGAGGCAGTTTGTCAATAATAACAGCAATTTGAGACCGTTCATCTAAAACCATACCTTCGAAGATGATCTCATGAGCTATTTTCTGCAGCTCATGAGACTGCATCTCTGCTGACCTATCGTCTGTCATCTGGTACTTCAGATAGCGGCTCACAACATACTTCTTCGCCTCTGCCTCCTCTGTATCGTATTTCTTCTGCAGCGCTTCCCAGATCTGCTTGGCTGTCTTGTCTTCTGAGTTGTAGTAATCATACAGATCATCGCTCAATCCGTTCAGAATAAAATTCTTGCACAGATAATCCTGTTCAGTCCAGCTCTGCAACAGCTTTGATTGTTCAGTCCAGGATGTTATCTGCGCTTCATCAGCTCCGTCAGGCTTGTCTGGCAGCTGCGGTTTGTCGGTGGTTAGAGCAGCAGCCACCTTCCTCATCGTCAATTAGAACTCCATTTTCTGTCGCCATCGTTTGAAGTGCAGACCCTCGAAACGAAACGGGGCAGCAGTCACCAATAGGATATGGAATGCAGAGGAAGGACCATCATCATTTATGGTTGTTGTCGAAGCCATTGTTTCTATTCGTCTTCAATTTGTTGGGAAACAAATGGCTGAGTCACGTACTCTGTCGCTTTCATGAAGATGATTCGGCGATCTGGCCGGTGGTGAAAAACCAGTTCGTACTTTCGTCGCCGCTTCTAGGATAAAACAGCCTCTCCGAAAGTAATAACTTATTTGCTTTGCACAAACAAACCAGTGCAGATTTGCACTTTCTGATTTTTAACTGCTCGAAAATTTGTTAAGAATATTTTTAATGGCGGAGAAAGAGAAAAGCAGAATTTTTCTATATAGATCTTGTCTGATCTGATGATAATATATAGACGAGGATTAGATTATTCGAAAATACTGGTCAGTGGAGGAAAATAGGATCTGCAAAATACTTGGTCAAAATTTTTACCGCTTCATATTAAAGTCGGTTTAGAAATATTCGGATTTAAAAAAAACAGGTTCGAAAAATGCAGTGTTTTCTGGACCAAAAATATAAGTGTCTACACCACATAGCCAAGGCCCAAAGCCCAAGCCCAATACCGAACCGAACCGAGCCGGGCAGGGTCGGGTCGAGTCGAGTCAGTCGGTCGGTCGCGCGCGCGTGTGTGGTGGTCATAATGCATGGGCTCCCTCCTCACAACAAAGCATATATTGGGAGCCCCAAGGCCCCATCAAAGCTTCTTAGAAACAAATATAAATACTTGTCTCTTTCATATAATCCCATGATGTGGGACTATTCACATTAAGGAGCCACTCATACACTTATTCAAATATTTTAATAATTCACACAAATTTCCAACACCTGGACTAGTATCTTAGCTCATCCATGCTGCTGAAGCAATCACATCAAAGCACTAGCTTTCCAAGGCAACCGTTGCACTTGCACAGACTATGTCAAGACGAAGATGGCATCGACAAAGAATCTGAGGTTCCACGTGTTGAGGTTTTGTGCTCAGCGGAAGTTTGATAAAGCACCCGAAAACACAACAGATCTTTTTCACCCAATCACTTAGAGATGAATGTGATTGAAAAACAAATAACAACACAAACAATATCGGAAATATCAACACACGATATTCCACCCAACTACCCCCTTTATTGATTCACCAAAATGTTGTTTACAACCGATCTCAATTATCGTTACAAACAAACACAACTTGAATCAATAATATTATTGAGAAATAGGTAGAGAATATCTATTGGATAAACAATTTGAGAAATACAGTGAAGAACAATGACAAATTTTTCCACCACATAATGTAGATATCAACTAGGCCTTTTATAGAGTGAATTGCTTCATACCCAAATTTTCTTGGCACCTAAGTAAACTTGTCACCTAAATAAACTTGCCACCCAAGTAAACTTGCCACCCAAATCATCTTCATATATATCAAATATCTATTTGGAAAAGCACCAAATAATCTTTGCCTTCACTTTCAAATATCCCACAAAAGTAGCAACAAATCTCTCCACCAAAAATGGATCTACATAGAAAATTTGTTGCCCACAATTGTGATTTGCATGTCACAAATCTCAACACTACACCTTGAGATCAAATCACAACATCTCCTCCACTCAACAATAGCCGACTTAGCTTTCACTTTAAACCTTCTTTTCTCAATTAATATTATTACAAACCTCCACCATCGCCTACTAATGGTGCACCTCCATCATCCGTGCACCACGCCAACTGCGATCTTCAAAAGCGTTTGTAACACCACAAAGACCTACATCTCGTCTTTGTGGATTTCACAACTCAACATCCGTCTTCCGTTTGACATGATATCTTCATCTCCGAGATCCATCGAGCATCATCAACATTTAGACCCTTGTCGATACCATGATCCTCCACATTAGGACCATCAGCAGTGACTATATTAACCTCTCCACCTTGTTAAGGTCTAGGTTCTTCAACCGTCACCCGCCTAACATTGTTGACCACAGAACCGATCAAACAATATAGGTTTCCCTTCTCAAAAACTCCTCGCATCATCACATGATCACCCTACTTTACTCTCAAAACTCCACCTCGAGTCTCATAAGTGCAACCGCGGCGATCTAACTGACTGATAGATATGAGGTTATGCGAACAAGTGGATATGTGCCCCACACCTTCCACTTCTCTCACCACTCCATCATGCATCCGAAACCTAACAGCTCAAACTCCACAAATTGGTTGCTCTACTCCATTGGCTGTCTTTATCATGCCAACACTCTTCTCATACGAAGAAAACTTTTCACATCATGGCATATGTGAAAACTGACTCTTAAATCCATCCTCCAAGGCTCCATAACACTAAATAGGACATCACATGAACAACCGCATTCGGTATCTTCGGGAAAGCCTGCCTGTGCCTCATCACTATTATTATCATCTTGCGCCTTCTACTTCTTCATAGCTCGTATATATGAATTGCAATCATTGCACTTATGACCTTACTTCTTGCAATGGAAACAACTGATTGCTCCTTTACCCTTAGCTCCCTTTTTCTTTCAAACTGTATCCTTCGAGTCCCTTGCTACCATCGCCTCACTTTGAACTGATTTCAACTCCGACCCTTTTCTCCTTACCTCCTCATTCAAAAATAACTTCGTACTGTTTCTAAAGAGGTAGTTCCATTAGCATTGGAATTACTCAAGAAAACAACCAAAGTCTCCCAACTTTCCGAAAGAGAACTCATCAACAAAAGAGCCTGCAACTTATCATCAAAATTGACCTTCATGTTTGCCAATTGATTGATAACATCCTGAAACTCGTTCAAATGCTCTACAACAGACTTCTCCTCATCCAATCGAAGTTGCACCAACTTTTGAACTAGAAAAGCCTTACTTATAGCACTCTTCGACTCATATAGCGACGCTAATTTGTCACACAACGCCCTCGCGGATCCACAACTAGCTACATGGTGGAATACATAATCATCCAAATATTGGCGAATCATTGCAATCGATTTTTTATCCATTTGCTTCCACTTTCCCTCATCTATATTTGAGGGCTTCTCCCCATCTCCATCAATGAGATCAAGTAAATCATTGATACATAGAACATCCTCCATCTTCGGCTTCCATATACCCTCAGTTCCTCCCATTCAAAATAGTCATCTTCGAAAACGTCATCATCTTCGATATTAATTTTTTTTTCTAATCCAATAAACACTCCAAGCTAAGCGATGATCTAAACTCTGATACCAACCATTGGAGCTCTGTGCGCAACGGAAGTTTGACAAAACAACCGAAAACTAAACAGATCTTTTTCACCCAATCACTTAGAGATGAATGTGATTGAAAAACAAATAAGAACACAAACAATATCGGAAATATCAACACACGATATTCCACCCAACCACCCTCTTTGTTGATTCACAAAAATATCGTTTACACCCGATCTTAATTATCGTTACAAACGAACACAACTTGAATCAATAACCTTATTGAGAAATATGTAGAGAATACCTAATGGCTAAACAATTTGACAAGAAAGATAATGAAGAACAATTGCAAATTTTTCCACTACATAATGAAGATATCAACTAGGCCTTTTATAAAGTGAATTGCTTCATACCCAAGTTTTCTTGGCACCTAAGTAAACTTCCACCTAAGCAAACTTGTCACCCAAAGCACCAAATAATCTTTGCCTTCACTTTCAAATATCCCACAAAAGTAGCAACAAATCTCTCCATCAAAAATGGTTCTACATATAAAATCTGTTGCCCACAATTGTGATTTGCGTATCACAAGTCTCAACACCACGAGCAAAGACACAACACAAAAGTATGTCATTTACTACACTACACTTTTTTTCTGAAATAGGTTTAAAAACATAGTTTGGCCCAAGACCCAAACGAAAACTGGGTACAAGCCCAGACCAACAAACAAAACAATGGAGGGTTAGAAACCCTAGCCGACATTACCAACTCTCTCTTATCTCACAAACACTCGTAAATGGTGGCTCCTCTGCGAAAATTAAGTCCGATGACTTCATGGCGGCTTCCACACCATCTCTTCGTTGGTATCCCCGCTATGATTGCTCGAATCCAGCTTACGATCGACTTCGAAACGTCCCTGACGCACATAATGCTTTCTCGAAGGCAGATCTAGAAGCTCTGTGTGAGTTGTTGAGTTTATATCTTTAAGATCTGAACTTTCCATGCTCCCAAAGCTTCTCTTTAGTCCAAATAATTCTCTGTTGTTGTTCTCCGAGATGTTAATGCTGCTTTGTCCTTTAGTCCAAACAGATAAGTGATAAATTCGGTTGTTCAACTTGCACTTGTAGTGATTATCCCCGATTCTATGTAAAAATCTGAACTTTTCATCTGAATTCTTCATACTTAGATGCTTTGCGAGATCTGGATCACTACTGGAGGAACCACGCTCTGTCATAGGTAAAAACATTTGAATACTATGTGTATTGTTCAAAAAACCACGCACTCTTGAATCAGAAAATTGTCTACTTCCCTTTCTAACATTATAATTGATTGCAGAGCTAGTAGAAGCCCCAGTGAGGACGTCAGATCTAATCAAAGCATCTTTGCTGGTGTGAAGAAATTCTTTGCTTCCTGCAATAGGTAAGGACATGGTATTATTATTCCTATTTTTTAAATTAAGAGGATGACTATCAATAATGTTGCGGTTCCTCCCTTTACAGTGTTGAAAGCTATTTGTATGACAAGGACTTCTTTCACCAGTGTGGAGGCTTGAGAGCTTTTTATTGGAGAGCCATTTGCCATTTAGTAAAAATTCTTCAACTTGTTTATCACCATCTGCATTTTCTTTATGAGACTTAAGATTATGCATATTATCATTCCCAAATCTATTAGTTTTTTTCATGATAATATCACTATCATAAAGAATTGTGTTCCAGATTTGGGTGCAAGTAGTTTCCTTACCAGTATGTAGTCTCTGGTTTCTTTCTCTCAAAATATAATAAACAGATGCAGTTAGTAAAAAACATGCTCTATTGAATTTGTAGGATTTGGGCTTAAAAAACTTTGATACATACTCAATACTATCCCTTATGTTCAGAGTAGCATGAGTGTGACTGAAACCCAAAGTACCTTTGGCATTAAACAATATGTACTGGGAAAAACTACAGTAAAAAAATAAGTGATTGGAGCTTTCAACCTCTTTTTTACAAAAAAAGACAAAGGTTTTCAGAATTTTTATACCATTTACAGCATTTTTCTCTAGTTGGGAGTTTATTTAACAAAGCAAAATAAGCATAATAAGCCATTTTAGGACAATTTGATTTACACCAAATTATTTTATGCCAATTGACCTCAACTTCATTCCCTTGTAAAAACTCCCACACTTTTTTGAAAGAGAATTTATCCTTGGAACACAAGTTCCAATTCCAATGATCCTTATAAGAATCTTGATCTATTTGAATACCCAAAATAGCGTTTTTAAAAATATTGGCAGCAGGGTTATTATGAAAGCTCCAACAGTTATTAGAAATAATGCTCTGCACTTTATCATTTGCCCCCCTAATATATATAGGTTATTCCACCCCAGAAGGTTGATTAGTGAATTGCCACTAATCCATGGATCAAACCATAAGCTGGTTTGACTACCATCTTTTAATTTTCTGTGCAGAAATTTTCTACCTATATCTCTGCAGTCAAGAATATTTTTCCAAACATATGAATGGTGCAATTCTTTCCTAGCAGTCCAGAAATTTTTATTATTATTTAAATATTTTTCTCTCATCCATCTAGACCAAAGAGATTTACCATCCAGAAATTTCCAAAAGAGTTTATATTAACTAACTTCAGCAATATCATTAATTTTCCTAAGCCCAAGTCCTCCAAATTTTTTAGGCTTGCATACTATGTCCCATGCAACTTTATGATATTTTCCTCTCCAAATAAAATTGGAGCACATTTTTTCAATTTTGCAAATGACACTATTAGGAATGTTGTGAGACTGGACCCAATAAATAACCATTGCAGTGATGACAGTGTGTGTTAACTTCATCCTACCAGCTAAAGAAAGAAGCTTACCAGACCACCCCTCCAATTTATTTTGAATCATGTCTAACAATCTTATGCAGTCCATGTCATTAACCTGATTGATGCTTAGTGGTAGACCTAGGTACTTAACAAGGAGATTACCTTCTTTGAATTTCAGAAGATTTAAAATCTCATCCTTAATAAGAACACCTTTGCTGAAATAAACCTTGCTTTTATTTAAATTAACAGCAAGGCCAGCATATTTTTCCATATTGTCTAGTATTTTGTGAACAGCAATAGCACTACTTTTATCTGCTTTTAAGAACAGAAGCATATCATCTGCATATAAAAGGTGTGTAATGTGAGGCTTTACTCTATTAATAGGCATAATGTTTCCCTTAAGTACTTCTAATTCCATTTGCATAGAGAAATATTACATAACAATAGAGAATAGGTATGGTGACAAAGGGTCACCCTGTCTTATTCCTCTGTTGCTATTGATGAAGCCTTTTGGGGAACCATTAATCATAATAGAGTAAGTTACATTACAAATACAATCTTTAATCAACTAACAAAATCTAACATCAAATCCCATTTTCTGCATAGCATAAATGGTAAAATTTCTATTAATTTTATCAAAAGTTTTATGGAGGTCAATCTTAATGCACATGAGGTTTTTATTTTTCATATTAAAATTCCTAATAAGCTCATGAGCTAATTGAGAATTCTCAGATATTAATCTATCAGGAATGAAAGCACTCTGGTTTTCAGAAATGATGAACTTTAAAAAACATTTTAATCTATTACATAATAGAGAAGAAATGATTTTATAAATGAAATTGCAACAGGCAATAGGCCTATACTCTTCAAGTCCTGATGGGTTTTCTACTTTTGGGATCAGTGTGATAAAAGTGTGATTAGAATTCTTCAATATTTTGCCAGAAATAAAAAATTCCTTAATTGAATCACTTAAAATATGTTGCAACTCATCCCAATGTGTTTTGTAAAACTTTGCACCAAACCCATCAGGACCTGGACTTTTATCATTGTTAGCATTAAAGATAATATTTTTGATCTCCTCTTGTTTAATAGGGGCAAGCAGAATTTCAGTGCTATTGTCATTAGAAAAATATTTAAATTCAATATTAGGAAAAGTACTGGTAAGGTTATCATAATTATAAAGGGAGAAAAAATAATTAATAGCCTCTATCTCAATGTTGGAGGCTTCATTACTTATTTTTCCTTTAATGTCAATAATCTTACCAATATTATTCCTATTCTTCCTATTAGACATTCTAGAATAAAAGAACTTACTTGCTTCATCACCAGCTGTTAGCCAATTAACTTTTGCTTTCTGCTTAAGGTTAACAGTGCTAATGTGTAATGCATTAACCAACTTAGCTTGAGCATTAAAAAAAATTCTCAGCCTTGCTCTTATCTGAATAGTTGATATCTAAATCATTCTGCAACCTGTTACATTCCTCTCTTATATTTTTGATGTCATTTTTGTTTCTAGAAGAGTTCCAGGCTTTTAACTTAGACTTGGCCAAATGCAATGTTTTATTGAACTTATACTGAGATGTGCCATAAATATTGTTAACAAAACAACTAGAGACCACATCCTTATAATCATTCTCAAAGACCCATCCATTCACAAATCTAAATGGAGAGTTAACAACATTATTTTTCACTGAATTTACGGTAACTAGAATAGGGGTGTGATCACTAGTGTTTTGTGGCAGTGTATTGCAGTTCACATTAGGAAAAAAGTTAGTGAAATGCTGGTTAAATAGAACCCTGTCTAATTTACAATGAATATTCCTGAATTCACCTGATTTCTAGGTGTGTTTATTTCCCATTATGGCGGGTTCTATTAATCTAGATTTCAACATAAAGCAGGCTATCCTTTCTAGTTTAGAGAAAGGAATGGGGTTGCCACCCTTTTTTTCACAATTATGAAACACAGTATTAAAATCCCCAATAAGCAACAAAGGGCTATTAATGACCTTACTGAACTGCTCAATATAGCTCCAGAGCATAATTCTGTCATTCTCAAAATTGGAGGCATAAATAAAGGTAATTTTATAGATAAACCCCCTTTATTTTTAAAAGTACAATGAATGTATTAAATGTCAATAAAATAGCTGATGAGAGACCATATGTGTAATGACCCGGGATTTTTAGAAGGTAACTAAAATACGGAAGAACTAAAAAATTTACAATACATTAATAAATTAACTTATTAATGTGTTAATTCAATTACAGGGTCAGAACAGTTAATTAACATTTACTGTACAACGATTAAAAGCGTAGCTAAAAGTTAATAACATAAGTATAATTGAATTTAGCAGCGACAGCGCTACTAAAAGCAGTATAGCAAAAGCGTGACTAGAAGCACTATGACTAAGCACCACTAAAGCGCTGTAGAAAGCGTTACTAAAAGAACCGTTGAAAATCGTTAACTAAGGAATTACTTGATTTGTAGAGACGAATAAAATAGCTCATTTACTAGAGAATGTATGCACTAGCTCGTACCATTCCTAAGCTAACTAATGCAAGTGCATTCGACCATTTTAGCATGCACTTGAACCCATTCTTTTGCACATGAAAACCAAGACCAAACTACATAAAAGTATGCAAAGCAAGTAGTAGGGGACAAAGGTGAAAGTAACAAGTGATTAAGGGAGAAACACTTAAGTGTTTTTTTTAGGGATTTGATGGAATACAATTGTCATCATTCTATGGATTTGCGCAGAGACATTTAAAGAAAACATATACTATAGTTTAGCCTATTTTTATTTAAGTTTAAAAAAAAACAAATATAAATGGTGTAATGCTCACAGCCAAGTGTTTTTCATGTGTGAGTTATAACCATAAGAACTTAAGTATATTAAAAGAAATTCTATCTAGAAGAGGGACAAAGCATTTAAAGCTTTTGTCAAGTTTAAACCCACTTCTGTGAACACCATTCCTCCACTAGTCTTTGCGCAGGAAAAGCAAAACAAAACTGAGCTTTCAAAGATAACACTCCTCTGTTTTAACCTGCACAAACCTGCGCCAAATATTACGATAGAAGTAGTATAAGATTTAGCTAATTAATGTAACCAGAAAACTAATTAAATACATTATTTGTTGGCCTATAAATATGGGGCTGATTTCCCATTTCTGTACACCTGAAACCCGAGAAAAGAGAAGAGGAAAAAGGAGATCTGGAAAACATATTTATACACCATCTTAGCTACCGTGAATAAGTGAGTAAACCTCACTTTGCATTGCTTTATTTTTAAACAAATGGATGATGAGCATGAGTATATACTATGGATGTTTAGTGCTATAAGCTTGAACTGTGTATGCTGAAATACCTACTCAGTAAAAGGATTTGAACACCCTATTATCATGCTGTAAAACAGTGAGTAAACACTCACTAAAATTACCCTTGTTCATGTTTACAAATACTTGAAATATACCATGTTCTGTTTGGTTGTTTGTTGCTGAAGTATACACATGAAATGCTTACTGTTTGAAGTAGTTTACTGCTGTGATCCTTACGTATTGATGCATATATATTTCGAGACTTGTTTCATGCTTTCACACCAGTACATACAAGTATATATTGATGCATATATGTTTCGAGACTTGTTTCATGCTTTCACACCAGTACATACAAGTATATATTCATGTTACACACCATTGTTTAGTTGAATATATGATCATTGCTTGAGAGAAAACCAAAAACCTACTTACTGTTAAAACCCACGTACAAACATGAAAAATCAAACTTCTCGAAAGTAGATCTCAGGATTATAGGATGATGCGAAATACAAAAATAAGATTTTAGAAAGAAGAATCAAGATTTTGAGTTAAGTATGTAAAGAGAAAATAAGTTTTTATCGAATCATGGGTTCCGATCAAACGTGGATGATCCACGGCCTTTGGGCTTGAACGGATTTGTACATACATGCGAAATGACCTCTCGAGTACAAGAAAAAAGCTAAACGAATTTAATAACATGTTGTTTTGGAGTGGGATCGAGTTTTTGGACGTGTTCATGGTGATCGACTGTCTCGGGTTCGAACTCGAACCGCACGCCACCCACGGCGAGGTAGGCCGCCGCACCAGGGGCGACTGACGCCACTGGTCAGTGGCGAGCCACGGCTGGAAACGCCAGCAGCCCGATGGCCTGAGGCGTTGGGATGGAGCGACTTTCCTTGATCGAGGTAGGAACATCAGGAAGTGGAAATATGTGAGGGGTTAACTGTAATGATATATCTACAAAACAAGATTTATCTAAAGAAGTATCAAGAGGTATAAAATGAAATAGGATAGAAACTAAATTCAGTAGCAAGTAGAGAAATACATTAGCAGGAGGGAGTGCGTGAGAGTAATGAGGATCGGCTGCTTTGTTTTTGAGCACGCAAGTTTTAGAACAAATAAAGAAAAAAAGATGAAAATGATATTTCCACCCCGGTTTTGGGACGGGTTATTTAAAAGGAAAGGTAGGGGATGAGGGATTGGGAAGAAAAGAGGGGTGCGGATAGCGGATAGAATTAAATAAATATCAGGTCAGGCACGCAAATAGTAAAAATGAAAATGATATTTTCACCCAGTATTTGAGACGGGTTATTTAAAATAAAGAGGAGGGATGAGGGATTGGGAAGAAAAGAGGGGTGAGAATAGCGGCATTTCATATTTAGTTTGTTTTGGTGAGATTTGGGTTTTCGCGAGATTTGGTTGATGGGTGCGAACACAAGATCAAGGAGCTAATTTACAATGCGCACACCAGTGTTCTGAAAAGTGGTATTTTGGAAAAATCTGGTAGTTGGCGAAAATCAGAAGTACCACCTGATACTTTGGTAACGTGGGCTGAACACGTGATCTGGAGCTGGTTTGCCAGGTGCACACCGCAGTTTGAAAAGTGGTACTGGTACTTTGGTCAAAACGTTATAAAAAGTGATTTTTAACGTTAGTTTTAAATTAAAAATAGTTTAATTTAAAAATAAAAAAATGAATAAAGGGAAATTTATATAATTAAATAAAAAGAGAAGTTTTTATTTAAAATATCATAGACGGTGGCAGAGGAAGAAAACAACAGAACACCAAGGATAGAGCTTGACTGTTGGAAGTCGGCAGATTTATTCAATTAGTTTATTCAAAAATAAATTAAATAACTAAATAAATAAAACTTTAATTAATTATATAAATTAGGGAAGATTTATATATCATATCGTCGGACATTTTGATCATGTACAAAAATGGAAACCGGTGTGTAAAATATTTATAATAATTTAAAATTGAGTAAAAGGCAAATGTTTATTTTTTTTATCAAGTAACGATAAATAAAATAGGATTAGATCAAGAGAAAAGATTTAACTGTCGATATGAGATCCAAATGTTCTAACACGGGATTTTTATAAGGGAAGATTTTACATAAGAAGGATTTAGGCCCGTGCTTCGCACACGGTATAGCATGATATAAAATAAAAAAGTTAAGCTAATATTTTTCGAAATAAAAATATTAAAGGAATGTGAATTTTTTAAATAAGAATTCAAATGGAATTACAGAAATTAGGAACTGACTAGAATTAATAAGCCGAATGATTTTCTGAGTATTTATCTGATGTTGGTTTCGGCCTTCGGGGTTTATACTTAGGAAGTTGTTCTCTTAATAATTACAGTCAGCGACTGATTGATGTGAAAGGGTAGTGATACGTAAACACAGGAACATGAATATATACATATATATATAGATGATTGATCAAATAGAAATTCCAATTGGAAATAAGATTTGTTGTGTGCACACGTATTTTCATTTGATAGTTAAGTCATCGACTATCAAAGTTTTGACCATTTTAACGTTGTTAATATGGAGAGACCGGTTGGATTATTATCTGAAGAACCACTCTGTATTGGCATAAGCGTTGCGAGTCAAGTATGCTGAATATGTTGAAGACGGAGAAAAATGCAAGGGCTATTGCATAAATCATAGATAACGGTTGGCTAAGATGGTTGTACGGAATAGTACCTTCGGTTTGTCCAGT
Organism: Allium sativum; assembly: GCA_030737875.1. Taxonomy (NCBI): domain Eukaryota; kingdom Viridiplantae; phylum Streptophyta; class Magnoliopsida; order Asparagales; family Amaryllidaceae; genus Allium; species Allium sativum. The sequence continues at coordinate 116,814,469 of CM060909.1, forward strand.
CCCAGGACAACTTGTATGGAAGAACGTCTGACAGAGTAATCCTAACTGATCACGTACGTTGATCTTTTCAAACGTAGTTATAAGTGGTAGAGAAATTCGTTTCTCTTACTTTATACTTGTAATTTATTTTTGGAGAAGTCAATTAGTGGATTAGCGGGTTTGACGATGTGACGTTCAAAGCAAATAAAAAGCATGTGTCAGGGAACGTTTAGCTTCGAGCTTCACAACCGGAAATGACAAAAATCGGGCAGGTAGCATGGCTATGTGGGTAGCTCCCATTAGGATGTATCATCATCTGATCTAGAGTTTCATTTACTTCTTAAAATCTATTGTCGATTCTGACCCGTTTCGGGAAACGGTGGGTAGCTCCCAACCGTTGGTGATATACATTCGATACACTCAGGAGAAATGAGTGGTTGGTCATGTGTGGCCGGGTTACAAGACGTTCTTGTTGAACCCGTGTATTCGTATCTAGAGATACACCTCCGAAAGGTGATCCCATACCTTGTCATAGTTGGAAACCAAATATCCATAAGCACTTAACGGTTTTGTTTGTATACTATAAGTAGAATGTGAGATGAAAGCATTCTACTAGATTGTAATTATTTGCGGACACCTAGACATTATCAAAATATCTGTTTAAATATGCAAACTGTTTTGATCTCATAAGGTAAAAACCCGTTCCGTATTCACGGCGTGGTCTTATGAATCATTGTGATTTATTAAACTTGTTTATAAATCGTTTACTCATACTAGTCCATGACTGACCCGGAGTTTATTTTCTGTGTTTTCCTTAAACTCTTGGGTGCTCATAATATTTATTATGAGTAGACAAGTGATCCAGGTTTTAAAGTAACGTTGGAGTAGCTGGATGGCAGGATCTGAAGTGTTGGCTTAGCTATCATATGTTATGTAGAATTATCTGCAAGTTAGTATCACAAGTGTTAAGTATGTAATTGTGATGACATGTATCCCTATGTATGAAGTATTTCAATGTACTTGAATTATGTTATGTAATATTTTGGGTTATTATATATTGTCCCAAGTTCCGCTGTGAGATTCTGATGTCTTTTCTTAGTTCTATTCTTCTATCTATTTCTTTTCTTAAATAATGATACAACTTCCGAGGTACTGGAAAGTTGGGTCATTACAGTTGGTATCGGAGCTTAGATTACCGTATACCTAGGCTTTGGGTGAGTGTGAGAGAGCGTATTTTAAAAATTTGGATGCTATTATATATATTTAGAATGAACATACTTAGGATAGATCGACCTAAGTTTTTATAGACCAAGTATCCTAATATCCGATCGAGTTTTAATATCAACCTGTACATTCAGGTTAGTGAGTATGACTACCCGTGCACGAAGAGGTCGAGCTAGTGGAACCACCACTGCCAATGGTCGTAACACTACTCAAATCCCGGTAGAAACCGTGGAAGAAGTTGCACCAGTTATAGAAGTTGCACCAACTACACCAGTCCAACCTAGGGCGAACTTTGCAACAATTTGTAAAGAGTATAATACACTGGGAGGGAAAGTTTTTAAAGGAACTGAATCCTTTATTGAAGTTCAAGCGTGGTTGAGGTCCTGTGAGAGGATTTTCAAAGGACAGAATCTGAATGATGAACAGAAACAACTTTTGGCTTCATGGCAAATGCAAGGAGCAGCTGCAATCTGGTGGGACGCACAGACGACGAACGTTTCTGAGGATGATTTTTCCTGGGGAAAGTTCAAAGAAGAGTTTGAAGCACAATTTTTACCTGTAGCTGGAAAGACTAGGATGTATCGAGACTTCATCGATCTGAAACAAGGTAACATGTCTATCGTTGAGTATGAGAATAAGTTCAACGCACTATCTTGCTTTGGCCCAGACCTGATCAATACCTCGCTCAAGAAGAACGAAATGTTCATAGCTGGTTTAAAGGAGGATCTACAGGATAAGGTGATCGGACATCTAAAGAGTCCATTCATCGACATAATCGATATGGCAATTCGTTATGAGGCATTAAGCACGAAGAAGCCAGTAGCAAAGACACAAACCGGAGAAGCCAGTGGGGAGAATCCTCTGAAGAGGAAGTTTAATCCGAACTGGAAGGGTAAGGGAGAGATGGGGGAGAAAGCTAAGGAGCGTTTCAAGAATACCACATGCCACAACTGTAAAGAGAAGGGTCACATTGCAAGGTTCTGTAAGAAGCCAGTAGCAGGAAAGACACGGCAACCTCAGCAGGAGCCACAGGAATCGGATAATGCTTCTGTCCGACAATATATATGCTATAAGTGTAATCAGCCTGGACATATGATTTACGATTGCCCACTTATGAAGAAAGGAACGCAATCAATAGTCTTGGCCTTAATGGATAAGCCATCTACCTCTGAGGACGTGGAAGGAGTCACGGAAGGTACCTTATTCTTTTTAATAATGAAGTTAGGATTATTAATCGAATTAAAATTTTGGATTTTCACTGAATTAAGTTTAGACTTAAGTTAATAAAATACTTAACAGAGTTAAGTGGAGTAGGCTAGAGATCGTTGGATAAAGATTCAAGTAAAAAGAGAATTCGGAGTAGATAAATATATTTGCACAAGTCAAAATCAAAATGGAGGAAGTTAATAAAGATTTGGGATTTATTTTCCGAATGAAATCGATGATATTTTGAAGAATATGGATAACGAGGAATTAAAATGTGAAGTTAATAAATTAGAACCTAACTGGAAATTGATTATGTTAAATAATTTTCTAGGTATCAATCTGATGTTGATTTCGGTCTTCGGGGTTGATATTTAGAAGGTTATTCGCTTACAAATTTATGGTCAGGAACTGATGGATAATGAGAAATAGTGATGCACTAATAGAAATGTTTTCTAACGGTAGTAACAAATATTGTAGTTAGGGAAATAAATGTGATAAATAACCAATTGATTGATGTGTGTTGATTTTGTATGGATAAGTTGACAACTTAAATGAATAACGTTAAGATACTCGTTACTTACAATTTCGAGGACGAAATTTTTTAAGGTGGGTAGATTGTAATGACCCGGGATTTTCAGAAGGTAACTAAAATACGGAAGAACTAAAAATTTTACAATACATTAATAAATTAACTTATTAATGTGTTAATTCAATTACAGGGTCAGAACAGTTAATTAACATTTACTGTACAACGATTAAAAGCGTAGCTAAAAGTTAATAACATAAGTATAATTGAATTTAGCAGCGACAGCGCTACTAAAAGCAGTATAGCAAAAGCGTGACTAGAAGCACTATGACTAAGCACCACTAAAGCGCTGTAGAAAGCGTTACTAAAAGAACCGTTGAAAATCGTTAACTAAGGAATTACTTGATTTGTAGAGACGAATAAAATAGCTCATTTACTAGAGAATGTATGCACTAGCTCGTACCATTCCTAAGCTAACTAATGCAAGTGCACTCGACCATTTTAGCATGCACTTGAACCCATTCTTTTGCACATGAAAACCAAGACCAAACTACATAAAAGTATGCAAAGCAAGTAGTAGGGGACAAAGGTGAAAGTAACAAGTGATTAAGGGAGAAACACTTAAGTGTTTTTTTTAGGGATTTGATGGAATACAATTGTCATCATTCTATGGATTTGCGCAGAGACATTTAAAGAAAACATATACTATAGTTTAGCCTATTTTTATTTAAGTTTAAAAAAAACAAATATAAATGGTGTAATGCTCACAGCCAAGTGTTTTTCATGTGTGAGTTATAACCATAAGAACTTAAGTATATTAAAAGAAATTCTATCTAGAAGAGGGACAAAGCATTTAAAGCTTTTGTCAAGTTTAAACCCACTTCTGTGAACACCATTCCTCCACTAGTCTTTGCGCAGGAAAAGCAAAACAAAACCGAGCTTTCAAAGATAACACTCCTCTGTTTTAACCTGCACAAACCTGCGCCAAATATTACGATAGAAGTAATATAAGATTTAGCTAATTAATGTAACCAGAAAACTAATTAAATACATTATTTGTTGGCCTATAAATATGGGGCTGATTTCCCATTTCTGTACACCTGAAACCCGAGAAAAGAGAAGAGGAAAAAGGAGATCTGGAAAACATATTTATACACCATCTTAGCTACCGTGAATAAGTGAGTAAACCTCACTTTGCATTGCTTTATGTTCATACAAATGGATGATGAGCATGAGTATATACTATGGATGTTTACTGCTATAAGCTTGAACTGTGTATGCTGAAATACCTACTCAGTAAAAGGATTTGAACACCCTATTATCATGCTGTAAAACAGTGAGTAAACACTCACTAAAATTACCCTTGTTCATGTTTACAAATACTTGAAATATACCATGTTCTGTTTGGTTGTTTGTTGCTGAAGTATACACATGAAATGCTTACTGTTTGAAGTAGTTTACTGCTGTGATCCTTACGTATTGATGCATATATATTTCGAGACTTGTTTCATGCTTTCACACCAGTACATACAAGTATATATTGATGCATATATGTTTCGAGACTTGTTTCATGCTTTCACACCAGTACATACAAGTATATATTCATGTTACACACCATTGTTTAGTTGAATATATGATCATTGCTTGAGAGAAAACCGAAAACCTGCTTACTGTTAAAACCCACGTACAAACATGAAAAATCAAACTTCTCGAAAGTAGATCTCAGGGTTATAGGATGATGCGAAATACAAAAACAAGATTTTAGAAAGAAGAATCAAGATTTTGAGTTAAGTATGTAAAGATAAAATAAGTTTTTATCGAATCATGGGTTCCGATCAAACGTGGATGATCCACGGCCTTTGGGCTTGAACGGATTTGTACATACATGCGAAATGACCTCTCGAATACAAGAAAAATGCTAAACGAATTTAATAACATGTTGTTTTGGAGTGGGATCGAGTTTTTGGACGTGTTCATGGTGATCGACTGTCTCGGGTTCGAACTCGAACCGCACGCCACCCACGGCGAGGTAGGCCGCCGCACCAGGGGCGACTGACGCCACTGGTCAGTGGCGAGCCACGGTTGGAAGCGCCAGCAGCCCGATGGCCTGAGGCGTTGGGATGGAGCGACTTTCCTTGATCGAGGTAGGAACATCAGGAAGTGGAAATATGTGAGGGGTTAACTGTAATGATATATCTACAAAACAAGATTTATCTAAAGAAGTATCAAGAGGTATAAAATGAAATAGGATAGAAACTAAATTCAGTAGCAAGTAGAGAAATACATTAGCAGGAGGGAGTGCGTGAGAGTAATGAGGATCAGCTGCTTTGTTTTTGAGCACGCAAGTTTTAGAACAAATAAAGAAAAAAAGATGAAAATGATATTTCCACCCCGATTTTGGGACGGGTTATTTAAAAGGAAAGGTAGGAGATGAGGGATTGGGAAGAAAAGAGGGGTGAGGATAGCGGATAGAATTAAATAAATATCAGGTCACGCACGCAAATAGTAAAAATGAAAATGATATTTTCACCCAGTATTTGAGACGGGTTATTTAAAATAAAGAGGAGGGATGAGGGATTGGGAAGAAAAGAGGGGTGAGAATAGCGGCATTTCATATTTAGTTTGTTTTGGCGAGAACTTTGGGTTTTGGCGAGATTTGGTTGATGGGTGCGAACACAAGATCAAGGAGCTAATTTACCATGCGCACACCAGTGTTCTGAAAAGTGGTATTTTGGAAAAATCTGGTAGTTGGCGAAAATCGGAAGTACCACCTGGTACTTTGGTAACGTGGGCTGAACACGTGATCTGGAGCTGGTTTGCCAGGTGCACACCGCAGTTTGAAAAGTGGTACTGGTACTTTGATCAAAACGTTATAAAAAGTGATTTTTAACGTTAGTTTTAAATTAAAAATAGTTTAATTTAGAAATAAAAAAATGAATAAAGGGAAATTTATATAATTAAATAAAAAGAGAAGTTTTTATTTAAAATATCATAGACGGTGGCAGAGGAAGAAAACAACAGAACACCAAGGACAGAGCTTGACTGTAGGAAGTCGGCAGATTTATTCAATTAGTTTATTCAAAAATAAATTAAATAAATAAATAAATAAAACTTTAATTAATTATATAAATTAGGGAAGATTTATATATCATATCGTCGGACATTTTGATCATGTACAAAAATGGAAACCGGTGTGTAAAATATTTATAATAATTTAAAATTGAGTAAAAGGCAAATGTTTATTTTTTTTTTATCAAGTAACGATAAATAAAATAAGATTAGATCAAGAGAAAAGATTTAACTGTCGATATGAGATCCAAATGTTCTAACACCGGATTTTTATAAGGGAAGATTTTACATAAGAAGGTTTTAGGCCCGTGCTTCGCACACGGTATAACATGATATAAAATAAAAAAGTTAAGCTAATATTTTTCGAAATAAAAATATTAAAGGAATGTGAATTTTTGAAATAAGAATTCAAATGGAATTACAGAAATTAGGAACTGACTAGAATTAATAAGCCGAATGATTTTCTGAGTATTTATCTGATGTTGGTTTCGGCCTTCGGGGTTTATACTTAGGAAGTTGTTCTCTTAATAATTACAGTCAGCGACTGATTGATGTGAAAGGGTAGTGATACATAAACACAGGAACATGAATATATACATATATATATAGATGATTGATCAAATAGAAATTCCAATTGGAAATAAGATTTGTTGTGTGCACACGTATTTTCATATGATAGTTAAGTCATTGACTATCAAAGTTTTGACCATTTTAACGTTGTTAATATGGAGAGACCGGTTGGATTATTATCTGAAGAACCACTCCGTATTGGCATAAGCGTTGCGAGTCAAGTATGCTGAATATATTGAAGACGGAGAAAAATGCAAGGGCTATTGCATAAATCATAGATAACGGTTGGCTAAGATGGTTGTACGGAATAGTACCTTCGGTTTGTCCAGTCCCAGGACAACTTGTATGGACGAACGTCTGACAGAGTACTCCTAACTGATCACGTACGTTGATCTTTTCACATGTAGTTATAAGTGGTAGAGAAATTCGTTTCTCTTACTTTATACTTGTAATTTATTTTAAAGAAGTCAATTAGTGCATTAGCGGGTTTGACGATGTGACGTTCAAAGCAAATAAAAAGCATGTGTCAGGGAACGTTTAGCTTCGAACTTCACAACCGGAAATGACAAAAATCGGGCAGGCAGCATGGCTATGTGGGTAGCTCCCATTAGGATGTATCATCATCTGATCTAGAGTTTCATTTACTTCTTAAAATCTATTGTCGATTCTGACCCGTTTTGGGAAACGGTGGGTAGCTCCCAACCGTTGGTGATATACATTCGATACACTCAAGAGAAATGAGTGGTCGGTCATGTGTGGCCGGGTTACAAGACGTTCTTGTTGAACCCGTGTATTCGTATCTAGAGATACACCTCCGGAAGGTGATCCCATACCTTGTCATAGTTGGAAACCAAATATCCATAAGCACTTAACGGTTTTGTTTGTATACTATAAGTAGAATGTGAGATGAAAGCATTCTACTAGATTGTAATTATTTGTGGACACCTAGACATTATCAAAATATCTGTTTAAATATGCAAACTGTTTTGATCTCATAAGGTAAAAACCCGTTCCATATTCACGGCGTGGTCTTATGAATCATTGTGATTTATTAAACTTGTTTATAAATCGTTTACTCATACCAGTCCATGACTGACCCGGAGTTTATTTTCTGTGTTTTCCTTAAACTCTTAGGTGCTCATAATATTTATTATGAGTAGACAAGTGATCCAGGTTTTAAAGTAACGTTGGAGTAGCTGGATGGCAGGATCTGAAGTGTTGGCTTAGCTATCATATGTTATGTAGAATTATCTGCAAGTTAGTATCACAAGTGTTAAGTATGTAATTGTGATGACATGTATCCCTATGTATGAAGTATTTCAATGTACTTGAATTATGTTATGTAATATTTTGGGTTATTATATATTGTCCCAAGTTCCGCTGTGAGATTCTGATGTCTTTTCTTAGTTCTATTCTTCTATCTATTTCTTTTCTTAAATAATGATACAACTTCCGAGGTACTGGAAAGTTGGGTCATTACAATATGGTAGGATTATGAAGAATCATAATCCTACCATTCCCTTCCATCAAGTTATTATTGACAATGCTCCAATTTGAAAATAACTTTTTATGCAAATCATCAATCTTTTGATCACTGAGCTTATGCTCAATCAAACCTATTATACTAGGTTTGTAATTACCTAAAAAGTCAACTAAATCAAGCTGCCTTTCTGGGGAGTTTAATCCCTTAATGTTCCAAGCAATGATATCCATTATGATTATAATAAAAAATAGAATAAAAAGAATAAAGGATACCTTTTACCTAAGGAGGACTGTTGTGCTTTTTGCTGTCCACCTTTACTCCCACCTGTTTACCACCTTTTTTGTAGCTGCTTTTATCAGTAGGCTTTAATTACTTATCCCATTTAGCATTCCTACTGATATATTTCTTTCTGAAATCATGATCTTTGTCCTCTTCTGTTTCCTCTACTGTGACAATATCTGTTAGACTTTTGGTTCTGCCTTTTTTCTTCTTTGGTACAGGTGAGACAGGCCTGGAGGGTTTAGCTGCTGCTATTGTCTGGTTTACTGTCTCCTGTATGTTTTCTAGAGTGATTGCTGATCTAGTGGGGACAAGGCCATTAGCTAATAGCGCTACGTTAGTATAAATGGGATCAGCAGCAAGAAGATCATTGCAGAAATTTCCAATAGGCTTATCATAATTATTTGATATATTTGTAATAATGCTTGAGTCCATCGAGGGGGGGTGGGCTCAATGACCTGTTTAGAATAGGATCCCTCTCCTGCTTTGTTTATGTTATTGTATGAATTGTTAATTCCATCTGCACTTGTGGGAATTTCAGAATTGATTCCCATTTTCTTATTTGGAGATTCTGCAACCTGCAGTTCCTTTGAAGGTACTGCAGTTGACTGAGCTCGCTGTGCAATTTGACCTTGAGAAATTTTACCTTCAATCGAATGTAGATTGGTGGCATCTATGTTCATGTCATCTTCAGCATTCTCCATGTAAGATTGCGAGGGGTTAATGGTGATGCTCTCAAGAATTGATGAACCCATATCTGATGTTGTCGTTTCGATGTTACTATTACCTGAATGAGATTCTTTATTAACATCGATACTGTTTTCACGATTTGCATTTTCGTTTGGTTGCTCACTCTGATCTTTGTTGCTGAAACAACCATCAGCGGAGTGACCAAAGATCCTGCAAATTTTACAACGATCTGGTATTTGTTCGTAAGTAATTTGTTGAGAGTTATGTTCCCCATCATGCAAGTAAATCGAGGCTTCACTAGGTAATTCAACATCTGCATTTATTTCAACAAGTAAGCGAACGTAACTCAGACGAGTTTCCTTCGCTGTTTGCTCATCCATTTTCAATGGGATTCCAAAGAGACTCCCTATGGCACTTAAAATTTCTTTGTCCTATAATCGTAGATTCAGTTCTGGAAGACGGATCCATATGGGCATAGTGCTCAAGATGTCCCTATCAAGAACTGTTTTTTTAGACCACTTCTTTAATATAACCAGTTTCCCATTGATAAAATACGGTCCTCCTTGCAGAAGCTTCTCTCTGTCTTCAGCATTCATAAATCTTAGAATAAAAAACCCGTTTTCCCTTGTAAAAATCTCAAAAGAACCACTAGGGTTCCATGTTTGGGCAACATAGTTCCTGAAGTAATGATATGCCGGTCGTTTTCCAAACACGTAAGTTACGGCAGACATAGCCCATTTACTTTCTGTACGAATACAGGCTGCCTCAGAAGTCACAACTATCATATCTTCTCCGATTGTTTCAGTCGGGGGAATGAAACTCAAGTCGAATTATGTATCTTGATTACCTTTCTTTATCAGATCCGCCCAAGATGAAGCCTTTAGATTATTACCTATATTATTTTTAGATACCTGAGGAAGTTCTTGAGACGGTCCAATCGGGTTTTTATTCGGATCTTGAGACATTCTTGGTTGACTTCTTGGCTGATGTCGTGCTCCATTAGAGGGAGGATATGGCTTCTGCCTTCCTTTAAACGGGTACTCATTCGTTGACCTTTTCCCTTTCTTCACATGAATAGGGACATTTGGATTTTGTACGGATTTGGATCTTTTTTTGCGGTTAACAACTTTAGTGAATCCCTCCTCATCCACTAAGAAATCAGGAGTGGAATGATGAAGTTGTGGAGAAGGAGAGGAGATTGGAGGAGGGGGGGGGAGGGGAGGGGCGGAAGGAAGAAGATCCCACCTTGGAATTGGGATTCACTACCAAAAATTAAAATACTAAAGACCAATATATTTGCCTCAATTACTTAAACTAGAGGCAATAAAAATGGTTATTCTGCCCCAAAAGGAATGAGGGGCAAATTAGCATTTGCCTGTATAACAGGCATCCCTGATAAAAACTGGAGGCAAATTGTACAATAATTTTGCCTCTATTATTGCTCCTGCCACGTAGTGCAGATAAATACCAAAACTATAGAGGTGCTAATAAGCGCCCCCATTGTAAATTATATTATTAAAAAAAAAACACGGACTGTCTGATAACTAATATAAGCATAGGTCAAATAAATTATAAAGATGATTAATTGTAACTTTAATTGTCAAAAAATAAAAAACTAACCAGAAATCTAACAAGTCAAACACAAAACAATACCAGAAAACTTGACATTTACCAACAGTTCAAAACTAACCATGCAACTTATAACGCTCATGCAGGCTCAAACAAAACTTTCACGTTCTAGTAATTTATAACGTTCATGGAGTTGCATTATAAACAACAAAACCAAAAAATCTCTAACTCACCTTCCAAAAATTCCAAACCCAATAACCTCATGTTTCGTCTCCAAAAATGACTAGCAAATAACTTTAAGTCACGAGCACATACATTTGCAGGAAATTTCAATAGCAAGGGAAGAGCATAGAGCAAGGATATGCAGCACAGCCATGACTTATGTTGAAGTAATCCATGCTGCGGTAACTGCTTCTCCACAGGCAATCGCATTCTCAGAATCGACAATGACCTCTCACGAGCTCAACTCACCAATATCCGGTCTAAACTGGAAAGGCCATTCGAGATGAAAATCTCACGGACTTGAAACCCAGATCTGTTAAGTTCGTCGACCTGTATGCATTAGCCATAAACACGGCGAGTGCTTCTATGTCGTTGACATCAAATACTGGTAAAATAAATAGTTCTTTAGGCCTCCTTAACTTCCTATATAGCCCTAGACTTCAAAAATCACTGTATGGCTAAATAATTTTCTAAACAGTTTTTGTGGTTACCTATTTCACTAAAAGAAATCATGACAATATAGCAAAAAAACAATCTGCATATTAATCAGTTCATTGATCCCAAAAAAGCAAAAGAGATCTATTGACCGTTGCTTGTGTGACAAAATGAAACAAATATGTATATATTATGTGTGTGAGTGTGTAATATTTAGCTCAGACTAATTCAGGAAATCCAAACGGATAAACCAAACCCATAAGTGCTGGATCAGGAAATGGGCTATTTATTTTAAGTAGGACGAGGGTTAGCTCAATCAGATCCTAGTACCCACTTTATAATAATTGAGAAAACATTTATTTCTACTCTAACTTCAATATTCATATATATTTTTGCGCCAACCTTCTAGTTACAGTTAGAAAAATAGGATGACATATGAGGCACAAAATTAAATAATTTTTTTATCATTATTACCTGGAGTAGTTAGAGCATCTCCAACAGCCGCATATTCTTCTCCTGAATCCGTAATAATGTGTAAAATTCGATCCCAACAGGTATTACAACATGTAACATTCAAGCAAATATTACGGGCCATATTGTGAATCCTGAATTGGTCTATGCGCCGATTTTATCGGCGCTATACAAAAATAACGTGAGTTTTTTTGCGCGCGCCGATAAAATCGGCACGGTATAATAAAACGCGGTTCTCAATTTCGACGATTTCCTTCTTCTTTCCTCCGCGCCAGTAAAATCGGCTCCCTCCTTGTTGGGAAATTCGCTTATCTTTCCCCTGAATATTACGAGGTGTGATGTTCTTCTCCTGAATGCTGTTGGAGATGATCTTACCATTCTTGATGTAATTTAGAATCTTTCGAAAATAAACCTACGCCAAAATTTTGTTTCTTCTATTCCTACCATAACCAGCTCGAGACGTACAACAAAAATTTTGTATAAATCTATAATAATTTGATTATGAAGTTGCAGATTGTACATCAATGAGCAGTGAATGATTGACTAAAGAAGAAAAAACAAAATATGTTAGGAGAAAATGATAAATGTAATTTATAGTTGGTGTGTTTCTTGATATATAGTTTGTGTGTTTCTCAATGTTTGTTATATATTACAAAGAAACTATAAATTCAGTGCAATATCCTTCACTACTAAACAAAAGATTGTTTGTAAAATCATGAGTAGTTGAAAACATAGCAGGGTCTATAAACAAAGTTGAGAGAAATATCATGAATAATTGTAAACATAGCAGGGTGTATAAAAAAAAGTTGATAGAAATATCATTTTAATCTAAACAGTAAAAGTATCATCATAGCAACAACAACAACAACAACAATCAAAGATACCTTAAAATGAGGATAGAGTCACATATTACGCTTCTGCCGTAGTTCCCTCCTTGCTAAGATAGTTTTCCTCCTTGCTGAGGTAGATGCCATTGATCAATCCTTACTGACAAATTTTCAACTTCCATTTCCGTTATGACAATAATTATGGTAGGTAAGGCGGTATTATTCAAATTTTATGACTATTAACACTGCAAAATCATATAAATTACATCTTTAATTTTTTTTTTTAATAGTAAATATAAGTTTTTCAGAATGCTCATTTAGAACAATGCTCTAGCAGGCAGTCAATATTCCCGCATTTTCATTTTGTCGAAGGAACCAAAAGTGTACTCTTTCTAAAAGATAATGTAACCGTTGGAAGTATGAAGCAGAATACATCAAGTGGGGGTTAACTCTTTTCATTCCAAAGAGAAAATGTTTAGTAAATTGTTAAAAAAAAGAAAAAAAAGTAAATTGAACCGCCTCTTTAGTCCAACTAAATAGTCAAGTAGGTAATTGAATAACTTATATGGTAATGGAGTAAACTACACTGATGTAAGAAGTGCTTAAAAATGGTATAATACATTTAGCTGTATTATTATCCAATAACAAATTCAAATAAAGCATTTACCACACAATTGCACAGATCAACCATCCAGGTTGGCGGTATCCCACCAAAGTTCAAATATGATATGTTTGCAAGTTGAACAAAATTAGCCAATATGGTAATAAACAAACTCACACAAAATCAGCTAAAAAATAAGACATAAACACCACAATGAGGTATTCTATAACTTTTGACATAGAAGAATTAGAATTTGAAGAAAAAAATCCGAACAACACCTGAAGCTAGAAACGCTCTTTTTTTAACATCTTGGTAGAAGACCATAAATTAAATTTAGTGCTAAAAAAATCATGAATATGCACAAAGATGGATACGGCTGTACGCATGCAAACAAGTACCGCATCATGTTTAGCAATGCATCATGATTGGTATACGCACGAAATACAATCGGAAGCTACCAACAAAAGATTTTGCAACGAAAATTTATCCCAGTTAACACTAATAATCACGAAGATGAAACCTATATGAAAAATAATTATGAATAATAAGTCGAAGAAACGGCTAATATGGATGATTACCGACCAGTGGTTAGGTTGATGGATGTTTTGCACTAAATATTAAGAGTTTCAAACCTTAAACATACAACCAAGAAATAGTTGGAAAATATGTACTCAGTAGTCACGTGCTTTTCTAAAACCTACCACAGAAGCTGGGTTTTCAAGATCATTTTAAAAAAGTGATGATAAAAGGAAAATTTTTGTCTTGACCTTAGAGAATAAAATTAACGATTTTCTTAAAAGGGCTAAGCCAAAAACATCCATTTAATAAACTATTACAACATACGAAGTGGGATAAAATGAAGAGATGCTTTTAATTCAAAGATGCTTAGCACCAATCAATGATGAATAGCAGAGAAGACATTGGTAAGTGAATAAAATCGTATTGTCCGCCGACCAAAACCAAATAAGAAGAATAATAAATCATCATAACAACTATGGGGCATGAATAAAGCTTATTGATATAAAGACTACATATAATCTGGTGGGCTCACTTTGGTGACATAGATAGCAATAGATATTAACATTGTAACCCATTAACATAAAAAGATAAATTTCCAGTTTATAATTAAGGAATGAATCATATTGGTGACCGTAATTGGTTCCTGTATAGCAGCTTAGATGGACACATTCAGATCATCCAGTTCATATATTGTCATGTAAGAAAAATAAAATACTAGAGATACTTCTATTTTAGGTGTTAACAAAACATATGAGCGAATAGTACCAGGATGGGAGACTGACCTGGGAAGTCCTCTCGCGCTTGAGTGCGAGAGCCTTTGGCACTGGGTATCGACCAACAAAACATATGAGCGAATAAAAATCTTATATTCCATCAGTAGAAATACTATGGTATGTTCTGCAAATAAGTTAATAACCCCTGCGTGAAAGGGAATAAAATAACAGAAATACATCTAGTTCAAGTGTTAACAAAACATATGAGCGAATCAAAATCTTTTAGTCCATCAGTAGAAATACTAAGGTATGTTTTGCAAATTAGTTAATAAACCCTGCATGAAAGGGAAGAAGGGAATAATTAAGAATGGAAAACAGTAAAACATGTTATGAAGGTAGCACCTTCTGACCGACTAGAGGATGCCACGCTCAACCAGTTCCAGTTAAACTACCATTTTCCAACTTCCCATATCAACACAACTGGTATTTGCTACCTGTTAAAATAATAAAGGCAGTGACGGTTGGTTGTAAAAAGCAACCAAGTTTCATTACTGTGCAGCCGAAATGAGGTAACCTTGGAAATTATAAAACAACCAAACACGGTCCTAGTAAAATTTAAAAATGTATACAAGAGTACACACTCTATAGTTTGTAGTTCAGAAATATAAATACTTGCCACTTGCATTTCCAGGTTGTAATTATCGTTGGAATTCAACACTGACACCAACAGCTTAATAGAAGTCGGTCATGAACTTTTGACCATTTGATTTGCTCCGGGCCAAGCACAAAAACAATAGCAACTATAATTATGAGAAAAATAACTATGGAAGTATACAAGGATCTAAGTGAGTTCGTTTGTAATTAAGGATTTTTCCCACCAAGAGATGTAGCATAGAAAAGAACATGACCCAGTTTGATAATTAGAGAAGAAATAGGTACAAATATTTGTTGTACCTGAAGAACCTTCCTTTTAAATCACTCGCACTATCATGGTTTTCTTTGATTCAAACAATATGACTGTGTAGCCGAAAGTACCCTATTTTTCAAACAATGTGACTGCACATAATATATGTTAGAACTATTAAATTTCAAATTTATGGATAATATGTTTAGTTCATAGAAGTAAATATAAGAAATATTACAAATATGAAGGGAATATCATAAGAGTATAGACGATTACCATTTACATTTTGCACACCGACCCCTTAGACATCAGTAAACCTTTGTCCCGTTCAATTGAAAACTACCAGTCATGGTATGGAGGGAAACCCCTTTTTGCTTGTAGTTATAGAGATAGAAAATAGCCGATCTAGGGTAGTAATGAGAAGAAGAGCAAAAATAAATAGCAATAGTGTGATTAGACGAAAACCTTACGCTGGCGGAGGTGGAGGAAAGTTAAAGTAATTTAGAACTTCGATTTGGGAAAAAACAGTTGATTTGGCGGAGGTGGAGGATGGTAGGAGCCATGTGGGAGGAAGGAAGGAATCTGTGAGGAAGAGTAAAGTGAGAGAGTACGTTGGTGGAGACGTGGATCTGGGGGAGAGATAAAGAAGCGGTTTGGGTCTTTGAGAGACGTGGGCGCACGTAGTTGTATTGGTAACGGTAAATTATAAAATAAAAAAAGAACAGAAACGACCTATTTTAAAATAGTGTAATACAGGTGAAGACACATAAGCAGGCCATGACTTATGTTGTAATGTAATGCAGATGTGTCTACGATGGCTGATGTGAGAAGAACTGATCCTTGACAATGTTAAGAAAGCATGGTAACAATCTCTACATTACAACAAAAATCCATGAAAACAATTGAATTGAATCCAATATAACTTCACACAGAATCAATGTACATTCACAACATGGAATTTGAATTGATTTCGTACGATGTTGAGATTTTATAAGATAAATTCCAACTATACTATTCAACAATAAAGCCTACTAAAATCTTACCTACTACATTTTTTTCTATTTTATCACTCTGCATCATAATTGTAATAAAAGTTACGATGAACAATATTTCCTAATAAAATCCTTCTTAGATCTACGATTTTTTGGTTGAGAATCCCTGTCATGAAAAGTAATATTAAGTTTTCTTACACTAGCCAGTACTAACAATGAATTTTTTTAACATTTATAGTGTTTCATTTACGATATGGAATACAAACTGCCTAAAGTATAAGGAAAATTGCCACGTTTTCATATACTGCCAACCATTGCATACAAAAATGAAATTATCAATTGCAATACTAATCATCCAAGTGACCAAAAAAAGGACCATTTGCAGATGAATAATTAGTATAGTAGTCGGATTTAAGACAATATCCAATGATCTTTTACGTCTGGAAGACTTCTTCACTTAGCAACGAACACAGTCCTTTGTGCTTGAGAACCTAACAATACTATTTGTTTCATTGCATCTAGTCATATTAACATTTGGCAGTCTAACAATTAAAAAATCATACACACATCACAAATACAAGTGAAAACATACCAATCACAAGAAATTTATAATTAAAGTAATCGAGTTACACTTATCACTATTCCATAATATGTTTGGGGAACTTGATCATATGTGCAAAAAAATTGGTTAATGCTCATGCTCCACATCAGCTTTAATTTTTGCACATAAAAATAAATCAAAACTAGTTGTTATTTATTTCACATTCTTATTTTTATGCTTTCTAATTTCAAGTTCAATATTGTTATGTTGATTTCAATTTCATTTTCAATATATCTTATCTTTTATGCAGTGGATCAAAAAAAAAAAATCACGATTTAAGGAAATGACATAAGATTAAATCTGCGTTAAAAACATTGTCTAAGTTATTAGTTTTGGGAATAACATTAGGTAAGATTTCTGACGTCTTCATTTTACTTTATGCATCAACATAGATATACGTCATTTTGAAGAAACGCGTTATTTTGAGCAAAGAGATGAGGAGGCATCCATCGTTTCTTACAGCAGCGGCTTGGAACAGAATTCGCTACACACACGTAAATTAGCTTTAGCTACATATATAACTTAGATACACATTTATGTTTACACTTTTGTGTATAAGTGGAAAAAAAGAACATAGGATTGCACTAAATGTATTTAGAGATCCCATGTCTAGTGAATTGCATGCTGGTCGCTATTCCACAAAAATAAAATATTAGCCAAGCAAGTGAGGCGTGTTTTTACAATGACTTTATTCAGCTAGGAAACAAGATTTTAAAAAAAGAAATAGAAAAATCTATAACACTTTGGTTAATCTCTCATTCCAAATATAAATGTTATGTCAAACCACAAGTAATATAGCTTTTTAGATAATCAACAAAACCAAAGCTACTCCTATCAAATGCTTTTGCTCATAAATTTGTGCAAGGTGATCATGTAATATGTCTATTTACTAACATGTCATTTCTTTTGTTTGGTTTTCATTTTCATTTAGAAACATCACGTTTTTTTATACTATACTATTATATGCCTTTTTTTTTTTTTTTTTTTTTTTTTAGTTTCTTGGTTGTGATCCATCAACAGAGTTGGATGTCGGTGAAAATCAATCATCTCAAGAACATCTTCAAATAAATTGGCATCACTGGATTTTTCTAATTTATGAGCTATCAGCTTTGTGTGCTAAAACATCACAACTTTGTACAATAACATAATGTGAAATTATCAATTTCTATGCCAATCATTCAAATAATTTAAAAGGGAGAACACTCAGCAAATGAATAATTAGTATAAAATAAAATTCATAGAGCTAGTTTAGAAAAATGGCGCAAGCCTTGCCTTTAAAGCCTTGTACTCTTCACTGTACCCACGACTGTAATAAATGGAGTCAGTTTAACTACTGTGACCCCAAATCATGGATAGACGCATCCCAAATCAACAGAAACAAACCTTAATCAGCGACTGCTACCCACAATCGATGATAGATGCCATTGGTGCTATAATTTCTTTGGATCTGACGGCGGCGTCGGTTAAACAAAATAGATTTTAGGGTTTGAAGAGAGAACGATGAATATAATACAAGAGGAATAGAAGAAAGGTAGCGTTGAAATTTTCAGTTTTGTGATTTGGGTGATAGACGACCTTAATTTGAACGTTGGTGCGTTGGGGGCATTTTAGAGTGCCTCTACTGAGATATGTTAGAGGCATTTATTTCATCTGCCACTGATTCATTCTTATTAGGGGCCCTACGTTTTTTTAGTCCCTACTTGAGTGTCCCCAATACCATTTAATTTGGTAGTGATTGTCGTCGAAAATTGGATTCAAAAAGGAATTAGGGTTAGCAGCCATGGCTGCAAGCTCTCAGCTCTTTTTTACTGCACTACACTTCAATATAATAGAATTGGAAACCATCAATGAAGTAGCATTTTCTCCATGAACATAATCCCTCACACACCCTACACCTAATGTGAGACATACCAAAAATCATAACACAGACACACCAAAACAACTCCATCACCAAAGACGGTCTCAGACAAAAGCCAGTGCACTATCAACCGCAAACTTCTCAAGTCGAAACATACGAAACTCCCAAAATCCACACAAAAACAAATAAATGACAATGGCCAAACCAAACAAACCATCACCAAAACTCCCCAGAAGCAACCACCAAAAACAGTAAAAAGAAAAAAGAAAAACAGAACTCGCTAGCATGAGGATAAGTTGATCCACAACCTAAAAAGGTTTGCCTTTCCGTGAGTAAAAGCAAATATTGAGTTCCAATGTAGCAAGTGGTGAATCAATAAAGGGGTAGAGATATGGCATTGACTTCTGTTAGCGGTTAGACAGGCGACTGGCCATGTGGAACACTACTTGAAGAAGCAGAGATAGTTTAGGGTTTGCAATGGAGAGAGCCGCATAAAGGACGACAGCTTAAAATGGATAGGGCATAACATTTTTGGCAAAATTAGGGTGAGGTTTAAGCAAGCTTAATTTTTAATATTCTAGACAACATCGTTTCTCGATCTAAGCTTGAACCCAAAGAGTGATGCGACTCCAGTAATAAAAAGCTTCGTTCCAAAATTGGTTTACCATGGCGAAAATTAGGGTCGAAGATTGTTAAATTCGGCGGAAATAAAAAGTTGGTTTTTATGATTTAGATGAAGGAGAAGGCTATTTACAACAGAGAGTTGCTGATTCAGGGAGAGATGGTGTAGACTGATGAGATGTTACTTTTTGGAACGTACAATTACGATTGATCGACGGTTGGATTTGGCATTACTAGAGTGATATGGATTGTTGGGTAACATGAAGCGGGAGTACGAAAAATAATATTATTTGCTTCTCCTCATTTGCTTCTGATGTGCCTGCAACAAAAGCAAATAATATTATTTGCTTCTGTTCATCATTACATTAGAAGCAATAAGTATAGGGAGTACAGCAGAAAATCCAACTATTAAAATTTGCTTCTGTTGTTGTAGGAACGGAAGCAATAGAAAGGAAGCCAATTTAATTTTTTGCTTCTGATCCTTACACATCAGAAGCAATTTCGTTTTATTTGCATCCGGTTCCCACGTATTGGACGCTAATTATATTCGGCGGTCCACAAAACCAAATCTCCCCGCCACAAACAACCCTACCGCGCCCAAATTTCAATAACACGTCATTGTTTATCGAAGGAAAAAAAAAAGAAGTAAACCTCCTTTATTCACAGAGATTGTTTATCAACAAAAAAAAGAAGGTAATCAACATAAATCGTTTCTCCACATCGACTCATCAAGGGTAAATTCAACGCTAATTTGGATCTGCGTGATTTACCGATTCGCTAATTTGGATTGGTTCAGGTATTAACCGATTTATGAATTCCCTTGTTTGTGATTCCCTAATTTTTTGTTATGTGTTTTGAGATTAGCGAAGAGTTTAAAGATTGGTTATACCTTTAACTAGCAAAGTTAGAAATCTCAATAATGTACAAGTAGGAGAGCTTTGGTATACTGTTTGGAGTTTTCTTGACATACTGTTTGGCAAGTTAAATAGCGTAGTTGGTTGATTTGAGGCATCTGGTTTTAATTATCGTTTATATATTTTTGTATTCTTGGAAACAATAATGCATATAAGTTGTTTGTTTTAATTCCACTGTGGTTATTCAGACGTTTGTCTCCAATACATATGTGAAAATGGAGAAAATGGGTACAATAAATCAATTGAAAATGGTGAACCAGAACGCAAATATGTGAGTTCTCAAGAAATTAACACTTTTGGTCAATTAGCAGGAAATATTTTCTTGTTGACGTATATGTTGCTGTACGCATTGCATTTGAAAATTCCATGCAGACATTTGATTATTTTTGAAAACTAAATGATTTTGGGTACCCTGGACTTCCACTCTGCCTTGTTTCAAGTAAAATTTATATTCAAATAATAATACAACATGTCATTTGTGGTGCTATTCACTATGTTGTGGTGGTGTTAAGCTTATCATCTGGTCGGATTTTGTTGAACTATTTTTGTGGAATGCACAAATATGGTATATATGTTAGAATTATGCATTGACTTGTAAGATAATATTTCTGTAAAACAGTGCTAAAACTGAGAATTGCATAACATACATGAAGGGATGTTTGTTCCGACCAACTCATATGCGTGCGCCCCATGATGAAATGAAGGGAGGCTTTGTTCCGACCGTCATTGCATAACATACATGTCCATGCTTATTATATATTTCAATGTTTTATGATATTTTATTATGAACAAAATATGCTTATTTTATCCAGAAAGCTACATGTAAAAATAATATAATGCAGCTTCCTTATTAATGTAAACTTATGAAGATGAGGCAACTTAGTTTAATATTCCTTCTCTAATGACAATGTTCTACTTAATAAGATGGGTAACACAAAAAAAAAAAAAAAAAAAAAAAAAAGAGAACAACAATGTCAAGTGCAATATTTGGTTTTAGACATTGTACTTCAAAATTTCAAAGTAAATTAAAATTTCTTACTAGGAAGATATCCAGTATTTTCTATGAAAAAATAGTTTTACATATAAGTCAATTTAATTTACATTGAAGATGAGTTTTACGTGACATTTTCAGTTGTACTGACATTAACTTTACATTGTCCCCCAAAAAAGGGAAAAAAAGAAGGGAAAATCATGTCACATTGGGTTTGATATTAGAAATTGAATGCCCTAGAACTTGATTACTTGGATGTATGAAATGAGCAGCTGCTATGCTCTCATCACCTCTTCAGTTGACAATTCAGTTTCATTTATTTGGCTTCTTTCGTTTGATATTCTGAAAGATGTCGCTGACAGCTTCTCTTCAACTGAAAAAAAAATCGCATACTTAATATTTAGTCGGCAGAGGAGTTTCAAACATTGGCATATCATTAGATATAGCATGAAAGTTACAGTCAACAATTCCCATAGGATCTCGATGCACTTGCTCTTGCGTGTCATGGCATAAAGAGTAATACCCATAATTTGACCATAGATCTTTGATATCTCCCTCAACTCTATTGTCAGTGTTTGTAGTTTCTCTAGAGAAGACATGATATGATTTGTTGTCTGATTCGTCTAAGAATCCATAATTCTGGCAATCAAAATTAAAATCATTTTTATCAGGAATGAAGAGAGAACTTAACATAGTTTAATTAGGTAGGAGTACTAAGAATGGCTAGCTTGAAATTACGCTGAGCATGAATTTGCGGAGTTAATATAGAAAATAGATGGCATCTCTTTGATATGAACTGGTCATAATACTGTTGAAATTGTTTGAATCTACTTGTGATATCCAGTGAAAGCAACAAATAAGAGTAAAGTTAAAAATGGTGAAGAACTCGATGGGGATGTAGTTATTTGTGCAGTAAATCATTATCCAAAGAACATTTTTTATTATAAAAAGGATGAAGATCCTAGATGTTTTCAACTCTGTCTTTTTATACTATTGGTCATATATGCAAATGATGAAAAATCTGAACTTTTCCACCTCTTTTCCATCCTTATTAATTGGCACAATAATCCAACTAGACAACAATGTATACTCTTTCATTAAGCTAAGTGAATTTTGTCTAAAGATTGTGATTGCTTTTTCATTTTTTTGCAGTTTAATTAATTATAGTTTTAGAATTTGGAGCCAAGCAGAACATATTGGTAAGGAAGTTGGCCTGATGGTATATACTTAAATCTAACTGTATGTAGTACAGCCTTCGCCTTTCCTTACTTCTTGAGGGACTTTATTTCATATCAGTAATTGTATTATGTGCTTGATACAGTAATTAATGAATTTCGCCTTTTATAAATGCTGTAAAACATGTGAAATCATAGTTCAGTATCGTCTCATCCCACACTAGACATGACATTTGGGAAAAAACACACACAATATTTTCAGCAGCACACCGAGACTTGTTATAATGAGTTACTTAGCAATAATTGAATATACCAGCTTAGGAATTTAACGAGTACTAGGAAAGTATTATTATATGATCATTCTTCTTATTGAATGAGTGAAATTGTTCTCATATGATTTGGTAAATGAAAATTTTGGAGTGTTTAAAAGATGTCGTAACCCTCTTGCAATATCACATTGTCAGTACTTAAGAAAATGCCAGAGTTGATCTATGAGTAAATAAGCAAGTATATGTTACTTCAAATATCACCGAAGTTATTTGAGGAGTATACGGCATATACACAGGCTTTGAGGAGTAAAGTTGCAATATGATATAAATTGTTTGTACTAAACCATGACCTACTTTGTAGAACCTTTCTTCTTAGAAGATGTAGCCACTGCTACCTCTAGCTATGGTCGGGAACCCAACATTATATGTAAGAACCATTATCCGAAACGATCCAAGTTTGTATTCAACTATGAATGCCACGACGTCAAACATCACCGTCATGATCTGAAGAGTTCCGACCTAACAGATCCATTAGATTTGAAGATAGAATGCACTAATGCAGTGATAAAGAGAAAATACAAACATATTTTTTAAAAGACAAATGAAATTAAGACATGCAAAGGTTATTGGTGCATAAACTTGGACAATTTTCAAGCTTCCTGTAACACAATATCTACTTATTGGTAATGGGGATGCATGCAAAGATGCTTCTTCAGCGCCATGTTAAAAATAACACATTTTACACATTTAAGAATAGAGTAACTTCACCATATGCAAAATTGTTATTACTTTTTTGGTTTACATATATAAATCACCTTGCCTCTCATCATCCACCTATACAATCGACCCTCTGTCAGGTTATAAACTATTCTTTTAAATGATGATCAAATGTCCGTTTTCAGTTCCAGCCGGAAAAAGATAAAGTAAGTTAAGCAGCATTGTTGCTCTACGTACATAATTAATGTTGTGATAAAAAATGAACTTCACTTGTGGCTAACAATGATTAAATACATATAACGGTGGTAACTGTAAAAGGTGTACTTGTAATTTATAGTGCTGGACTCGTACTATTGATCCATAATCGACAAATTCAAACAAATTGGATCACTTATCCTAGTTTATATCAATATCTAATCCTTATATACCGATGTAATTGAAGGAAAAGAAACAAATAAGAAAATGGTTGAGTTAGATATTAAATTTGAATTAACATAGTAGCTATACTAAACACCGATAGTCAATGTTTTTAGATGAATTCAAAAGCTAAAATAAACAATTTGAGTACTGCAATTCAGTTATTATAAAATGGAGAAAATTTTCCACTTGGATATAAGATTGCACAATTAGAAGATTAGTATCATGAAAAAAATAGTGTTTTGAAGTGGTGAAATAAGTGTGCAACAGATTTGTTATTTTTACTTAAAATGTTTAGTTAACATGTTACTGAAGCAAAGATATTACTTAAATCTGTCAAGGCCATAAATTGCATCGGAAGTGTCAACGAAATGAAATTTACAAAAGAATAAAGGCAATGCATTGATGTATACTAAAACTTTGATGTATAAGTGTGCATAAATGGGAAAGAGCTTTTGGAAATATGATGCATTGATGTATACAAAAAATTTGTGTTAACCATATTTGATGTTTAAGCATACAAACACGAATATTTGCTGTTAATTGAATTTCTGACATAACATGAATGCACTATTGACTTCATTTTAACATTTTGCTGGATTTGTGTGGATGTACCTCTTTATTGAATATCGTTCACACTACCAATTAATTTTAAAGCTACGCATAGTTCTTCAAATTTACGATATTGTCAATTATCTGTAGTTTGTTCACCTTGATGTTATCTAATCGCTTTCAGGTGGTCGAGAAAGGAATAAATGAGTTACCATGTTTTCTTGAAACCAAATATTTTACTGTATTTTCCCACAAAAATACTCTATGTTAATTGTCATGCATGAGTTTATGGAAATTAAGCTTTATGAGGTGTAATTGGGAAATATGGGCCTTCTCTTTGGTGTGGTTATGCTCTTATTGTCTGACTGTGTAAGGTGGTCAATTTACTAAAAATTAACCAGTGCCATATCAGTTCATTTGGTTTTATTTTAGAATTTACAGCAAACTTTTGAGAAATTTTAATATGGCTTTTTTACTAGATAATGCCAGTGTGTTCAAAACAGTATTATAAGGTTTTGCATGATAACCAGCAAGCTCTTATTTTTTTTATCTCTCATGCAGGAACTTTGGCCTCAGTTGTAGGTGATAACATTAATGAAAAACAAAATACAGTAAGAGTGGAGGCTAATGGAAGAGAAAGCCTTAACCCTAAAATAACACAAGAGGCCTTTATATATAGGCAAAACATAAAACAAAAGACAATATTGCCCTTTAGTAGAATATTAATTACGCTAACATCCCCCCTCAAACTCACGATGCGATAGCAATGAGCATCGAGAGTTTGTCAGTCAAAAACCGGAAGCGTGAAGATGACAAAGATTTAGTGAACAAATCTGCAAGTTGCAAGGAGGAAGAGACAAATGGCAATGTCAATGTGTCATTCTGAAGGTGGTGGCGAGTAATATGGCAGTCGATCTCAATATGTTTGGTTCTTTCGTGAAAGACAGAGTTATGAGCAATCTGAATAGCACTTTTATTATCACAGTACAAAGGAGTTGGTCGTCGCAAGAAAACACCCATATCAGCAAGAAACCATCGTAGCCAAACAATTTCACAAGTAGTAGAAGCCATAGCATGATATTCTGCCTCTGTTGAAGACCGAGATATAACATCCTGCTTCTTACTTTTCCAAGAGATTAGAGAATCTCCTAGAAAAATACAAAAGCCAGTAGTGGATTTGCGATCAGTAGGATCACCAGCCCAATCTGCGTCAGAGTAAGCACATAACTCTAAAGATGAAGTAGAAGAAAGAAAAAGAGTCTGAAATTGAGTGCCACGGAGATATCTCAAAATGCGAATAACAGCAGCCCAATGAACTGTAGTAGGAGAAGTAACAAACTGACTGACTATGTGAACAGCATATGCAATGTCAGGACGAGTGATAGTGAGATAAACCAAACTTCCAACAATTGTTCTATAAAGATTAGGATCTGGCAATGGAGATCCATCAGAAATAGAGTATCGAGCATTGAACTCAATTGGAGTATCAACAGTCTTATTATCTGAGAGACGTGCGCGTTCAAAAATGTCAGAAATATACTTAGATTGAGAAAGAAGATAACCTTTTGGAGAAGAAGCAACTTCAATACCCAAGAAGTAACGAAGGGGACCCAAGTCTTTCATAGCAAAACTTCGAGTCAACTCAGACTTCAACAAGTTAATCCCAACAGCATCATCGCCTGTAATAATCATATCATCAACGTAAAGAGAAAGCAAAATTCGACCAGACGAGGTGCACTTGACAAACAAAGCGGAATCATGGTTACTTGGGCAAAAACCAAGAGAAGTAATCACAGTAGAGAATTTCTCAAACCAAGCACGAGGAGCCTGTTTGAGACCATAAAGAGCTTTCCTAAGTTTGCAGACTTCACCGGGTTGATGATCAATACCAGGAGGAGGAACCATATAGACTTCTTCATGAAGATCTCCATTCAAAAAGGCATTTTTAACATCCATTTTAGTAATATTCCAGTGGCGAACAGAAGCAACTGCAATAAGAGTTTGAACTGTAGTCATTTTTGCAACAGGAGCAAAAGTCTCCTCATAATCCATACCATATTCTTGAGAATAACCTTTAGCAACCAAGCAAGCTTTATACCTTTCAATAGATCCATCAGCTTTAGTTTTAAACTTATAGATCCAACGAGAACCAATAGCACGTTTTCCTGCAGGAAGAGGTACTAAATCCCAAGTATGAGTCTGATGAAGAGCAGTCAGCTCCTCAGCCATAGCACGTTGCCAAAGAGGATCACGAACAGCATCTTTGAAAGATGAAGGCTCAGAGAGACAATGTATAGAAGCAAGAAATGAAGAAAATGAACTGGAAAGACAAGAATATTCAAAATCAGGTCGTCTAGTAGATTGACGGTTTTGGATAGGATATCGACGTTCACTAGTGTCTACTGTCTCAGAAGGTGATTGGGTGGTTGTTGAGTCAATGGAAGTGTCTGGATTTTCAGCAGGAGGTGGCTCATCATCATCAGCAGTGAAAGGATCAATATGAACAAGATCAGACATAGATATACTGTGAGTACGATCAGGAATTGTAAAATAAGGAATATGTTCAAGAAAAACAACATGACGAGAAACATATAGCTTGTGACTGACTGGATCAAAACAACGATATCCTTTTTGTCCTGCACCATAACCAAGAAAAACACATATAGCGGACCGTGAAGTTAGCTTACTTCGTTGGGCATGAGGAAGAAGAACAAAGCATGTGGAACCAAAGACACGAAGAGAAGAATAATCTGGTGGACAACCATACAACTTCTCATAGGGGGACAAGCCAGAATTATGAGAAGTAGGAATTCTATTAATCAAATAAACAGAGGTAAGAGCTGCCTCTCCCCAAAATTCACTTGGAACACTAGCTGACAATAAAAGAGATCTAGCAGTTTCAAGAATATGTCTATGTTTCCTTTCAGCAACCCCATTTTGTTCAGGAGTATCAGTGCAAGAAGTCTGATAAATTGTGCCATCTGAAGCAAGAAGGTCCTTAAAAGCATGAAAGTATATTCTCCCCCCAAGTCACATCTAAAACATTTAATAATAGCTCCATGCTGAGTTTTAATAAGAGATCGAAACTCATTATAGATGCCAAAAAATTTTGAGTGACATTTCATAAGATAAATCCAACAATAACGAGTGCAGTCATCAATAAAAGAGACATAATAACGAGAGCCTCCCTTTGTAGAAACAGGAGAGGGTCCCCAAACATCAGAATGAATAAGATCAAAAGGTGCAGTCGAAAAAGTATTACTTTGGGGATAAGGCAAAGCAGAAAATTTTGCAAGTTTACAACCACTACAATCAGAAATGTCATGAGTTTTCAATTCTCCCAAAACTCCAGTAGACGCTAAGAATTGTAATCGAGACTTAGAAACATGACCCAAACGAGAATGCCACAAATAAAACATAGACGATGACTGATTCAAACGAAAAGACGAAACATCCACACCAGAAACAGAAGCCACAATCTTTGAAATCTTAGGATTTTTGAGCTGATCCAATACATAAAGTCCTCCTTCTCTATGGCCGGTCCCAATCACTTTCTGAGACTTTGGATCCTGAACATAACATGCAGAAGAAGAAAAAGAAACCAAGTAGCCATTGTCACAAATTTGACCAACAGAAGCAAGATTTAATGCAAGTTTAGGAATGTACTAGACATTAGATAAGGACATAGACGGTGTAATGACTGAACCAACACCTTGCACAGGCATAGATGTACCACTAGCACTCATGACAGGCACAGAAACTTTATGAGCCAAAGAAGTAAAAGACGATAAATTAGGTGACATATGATTTGAAGCGCCTGAATCTAAAATCCAGGTAGAAGAAGATATACTTGATGAATTAGATGACAAACCTTGTTGAGATGTAGCTGACATAGCATGTGGCTGAGATGCAAGGAATTTCTGAAATTGTTCAATCGTTGATGAATCTAAAGAAGGAGCTGTAAGAGCATTATGAGGGCGAGGAAGAAGAGGAGGTCCATTATGAGGGATTGGTGGTCGAAATTTTTTCAATTGTTGAGGTTGCTGATAGAGCTGTTGCTGCTTTCTTTTCTGTGGACATTGAGATTTCAATGACCCTTTTGTCTACAAAAACTGCATTCATCACGAGCAACTGGAACATAAGGTCTGACTTGCGAATTTGAATTTAGTCGTGTAGGCATGGCGAAGGCTGACGGAGTAGAGACTTCCTTTGCAACAGAGGACTGAAGACGAATTTCTTCTGCCAAAAGTTCACTGACAACAGAATCAACAGAAGGTAGTGGATGACGATGTAAAATAGACCCACGAAGTCCTTCAAACTCGTCACGAAGAGCCATTAAAAACTGTACCAATCTTTGCTCCTCTCTTCGTGCAATATACGGTCCAAAGGCGCGTAATTCAGCAGATTCTGTGAGCGCCAACTGATCCCACAAATTTGTCATAGCATCATAGAACTCCTGAATACTCATGCTTTTCTGCTACAGAGCACGAATATCAGTCTCCAATTGGTACTGCTTTGCAAAATTAGACTGTGTATACAATCTAGCCAGATGATCCCAAACCTCCTTAGCTGTCTCATATTTTGCTAATTGAGTACCTATCGAGTGCTTGACTGAATTATTAATCCAAGTGATAATCTTAGAATTTGCAACTTCCCACTTGTCCAACAAAGACACATAATTAGCAGCTGTGATATCCACAGGCTTAACAATGGCACCTGAAATATAGCCCCACATTTGTTTACCCTTCAAAAAAAATTTCATCACATAACTCCAATATGCATATTTTTTACCATCTAATTGAACACTGACTGCTTGAAGTGAATCATCTCTAGTTTCAGCCATATTAATGAACCCCAAAACAAACCAAAAATTTCTCAAAATCAAAACAAAGAAAAGAAACTCAAAAAGAAAAGGACTTCGTGTCAGCAACCATTAACTTTTGATCACCAAATTTCAGGTCAGCAAACTGGATTAGCAGCTTTTGGATTTGAATAAATTTTGGGTTAGCAAACATGAAACAACAACTTTCAGGTTCTGGGTCAACATGAAACAGAAATTTGCTTTTGGGTTCTGGGAATTAATTAGTAATTTTCTTTCGGGTTCTAGATATGATTTACTTTCGGGTTCTGGATATGATTTACTTTCGGGTTCTAGGATTTGCTTTCGGGTTCGGATATGGGTGACTTCGGTGGGTGGCGGATCTGCGGATATGGGTGACTTCGGTGGGTGGCGGATCTGCGGGTATGGGTGACTTCGGTGGGTGGTGGATCTGCGGATCTGTGGACTTCGGTCGATGGAAGGAACGGATTTGTGGATCTGTTGACTTCGGTGGCTGTGTTCTTGAAGGAACGGATTTGGGTGACTTCGGTGTTTGCGATGGATGTTCGGTGATCTGTTGACTTGGGTGTTTGCGATGGATATTCGGTGGTAGGGATTGTTTATTGCGGTTGTACTGAGGAGTTCTGGAAAGAATGGATTTGCTGGTCTGAGGACTTCAATGGTTATTCGATGGATCTGTGGGCTTCAGTGATTGGTTCGGATTTACGGAGGAAACAGTGGTTTGTTCTTCAGACAGAGATTAGAGAGGGCCTACGGAGAAGAGTAGGCTTTGATACCATGATAACATTAATGAAAAACAAAATACAGTAAGAGTGGAGGCTAATAGAAGAGAAAGCCTTAACCCTAAAATAACACAAGAGGCCTTTATATATAGGCAAAACATAAAACAAAAGACAATATTGCCCTTTAGTGGAATATTAAAACAGTAAGGTATTATTTTCTCATGTTTTTATGTATTCTGTTACATTATTGTGTTCCTTTAGTGACAGAATTTATAACGTAGTATTTATAGCCAGGTTAATATTACAACTAGGTTTCTGTGTGATTTGTGATTTTGTCAGTTACATACCCATTGTATGATTTTTAGCTATACATCATGTTCCAACTAGAAAATGCATTGTTTCATCACCGTCAAAACTTCAAAAATATTAGTTTAACCACTAATGCTTGAAATTATAATCTCGTGTGTTCTGTTATCACTAATTCGTTAGATTTTCCTGATATACGGTCATAAAGTATGAAATTCATTTCTTTTTCAGGCATTTGCATTAACATTCTAAGTGTGTCTGTAAAACTTTTATACATAATACTTGGATATATTTTATACCAATCTTTCCTTATTATTATTAGCAGAAGTAAATTCTTCAACATCATCAACAGTCATTTCTAAAGTAAATTTAACTTTTATCAATGAATATTAATACATTTCTCAATTGGTAGTAAGTTTGGTTAGTTGAACACACACACACACACACACATATATATATATATATATATATATATATATATATATATATATATATATATATATATATATATATATCAATGTGATTATATATATATATATCAATGTTCTCACCATCTATGCAATTGTTTCAATGTATAACCTATGATTAAGTGATACACTTATTATTATTTTATTATTGTTGTTATAATTTTCATCGACTTTATTATTTTATATTTATTAATCGAGTATTACAGTTATTATTATTTTATTATTTGCATCCTACTGTTTTTCTTCGTATTGTTCATGGTATTACTCCTATTTATTTTGTAATTAAGCAAACTATCATCAAAATGATTAGCAATAACTTTATTTTGTTTTCATTACGAAGTTTGCATCATATATTCTGTGTGTATATTGTTTTCTGTCACTAATATAGTTTTATTCTTTTGATGATTAGGGGATCTCATGTTACTGTTGAATAAGTTCTCCAGTCCCACCTAAGCATGGTTTCCTCATGCTTCGTTTTTTAAAATGTTCGTACTTACCTTTTTAATTAAATTTCAGTGTATTGTTCTTATATACTTTGGTTTTAAATTTATTTTACATAATATAAGTTATTTTTCACATAGAAGATCTATTCCTAGCTCGGTGAGGTAATTCATGTAATATGGTCTTTTGGCACAGTCATACATGCTGCCGACATGTGTAGAACGACGTACTGTCTTCGTGTTTACTTCAGTTGTATTTTGTAGAAAATTTTTGCCTAATTTTGTTATCAGAAAATTTTTGCTGAAAATTTTTGCCCAAATTTATTTTACATAATATAAGTTATTTTTCACATAGAAGATCTATTCATAGCTCGGTGAGGTAATTCATTTAGTATGGTCTTTTGGCACAGCCATAAATGTTGTCGACATGTGTAGAACGACGTATTGTCTTCGTGTTTACTTCAGTTGTATTTTGCAGAAATTTTTTGGGGTATAGCTTGTCCTGGACATTTAAAAATGGATCGTAGTTGGATGTACAATGCAAAACGTAACAGTCATGAGTTTCTCAACAAAATTGAAGAGTTCATCATTTGTGCATTAAATGATCAATCAAGAAGAGGAGACGAAACTATTTTTTGTCCTTGTAGATTCTGTAAAAATATGAGGAGACTCCGCAACGTAGATCAAATTAGGGATCACATAATTCATTATGGGTTTAAGCAAAATTATGAATGGTGGATATGGCATGGTGAAAGTATACCCAGTAGAGCTAGTTCTAGTAATCATGAGAATGACAGGAATGATCGGGAGAAATACGGGAATGGTCGGGGGAATGACGTGGAGGATCAGGAGAATGATGTGAATAATGAGGCAAATGACGATAATGATTACATTCATGAAATGTTTCGTGATGTTGAAGATCATTTGATAAAAGAGCCAAAGTTACACGAAAGAATAGTAATAGATGCTGAGAAGTCTTTATTTGATGGTAGTGCATTCACAGTGTTGTCTGTCGTGCATAAGCTTTTTAATTTAAAATTAAAGTACGGATGGAGTGACACAAGTTTTACATCATTGTTGATACTTTTGAAAGAGATGCTTTCGGAAGGTAATGAGCTTCCTACTTCTAACTATGAGGCAAAGAAAATTATGTGCCCTATTGGTATAGGGTACAAAAAGATACATGCATGTCCAAATGATTGTATACTATATCGAAATGGATATAAGAATTTGCACGAATGTCCCAAGTGTGGCTTATCCCGTTACAAGTCGCAAGGGAATCTTCACAATGATCCAAACAAAAAAGGGTCTCCGACAAAAGTCTAATGGTATTTGCCAATTATACCAAGGTTTAAACGCTTGTTTGCAAATAAAGAAAATGCAAAAAACCTAAGATGGCATGCAGATGTGAGGAAAGATGATGGGTTACTTAGGCATCCAACCGATTCTACGCAGTGGAGAAATATTGATGCAATGTATCCGGATTTCGGTAAAGAAAGTAGAAATCTTAGACTTGGTCTTTGCACAGATGGCATAAACCCATTTAGCAACCTAAGCAGTCAGCATAGTACGTGGCCTGTTCTTTTAGTGATTTACAATCTTCCACCTCATTTGAGTATGAAGCGCAAGTACATCATGTTGTCTCTTCTAATTTCTGGACCGCGACAACCTGGAAATGACATCAATGTTTATCTTGCTCCTCTTATTGATGATCTAAAACTCTTATGGGATGAAGGAGTCAGTGTGTTTGATGCATATAGTAAAAAAGAATTTACATTGCGTGCCATGGTTTTTTGTACTATAAATGATTTTCCTGCGTATGGTAACTTGTCTGGCTATAGTACAAAAGGCGCCAAAGCATGCCCAGTCTGTCAAGATGATATGGTTGTTGAGCGCTTGCATTTTTGTAAGAAAAATGTGTATATGCTTCATCGTAGATTTCTCCCTCTTAAACATCGATATCGTAAACAAAAAAAACCTTTCAATGGAGAGATAGAAAATAGAGTTGCTCGTTTACCGTTATCAGGAAATGATGTTTATGAGCGAGTCATGAATATTGAAAATGCATTTGGCTAAACCTTCCCTCTTATAGATGGCTCGTGGAAGAAGAAATCTATATTTTGGGAACTTCCATATTGGAGACATTTGCATGTTAGACACTACCTAGACGTAATGCATATAGAAAAAAATGTTTGTGACAGTATCATTGGGACACTCTTGAATATACCTGGTAAAACAAAGGATGGTGAAAAAGCTAGACAAGATATGTTGAAAATGGGTATCCGGAAGGATTTAGCACCGGTCCAGAGAGGTAAACGTACTTTTTTGCCCCCTGCATGTTATACATTGTCAAAAAAAGAGAATTAGTTTTTGTGAGTGCCTTCGTGGGGTCAAATCCCAGCAAGTTATTCTTCGAACATTAGCAGTCGTGTGTCATTGAAGGATTTGAAATTAATTGGCTTGAAATCTCATGATTGCCATGTGTTAATGCAACATTTGCTACCTGTTGCAATTCGAGGTATATTGCCTAAGCATGTTAGACATGTTATTACAAAGCTTTGCATCTTTTTCAATATGATATGTAGCAAGGTAATTGATCCTAATACGTTGGATTCGCAACAAGCCGATGTTATTGTTACCTTGTGCCGATTTGAGATGTATTTTCCCCCTTCATTTTTTGATATTATGGTGCATTTAATTGTTCATTTGGTAAGAGAAATCAAAATTTGTGGTCCTGTGTTTATGAGATATATGTATCCGTTTGAAATGCACATGGGAACTTTAAAAACAAAAACAAAAAACAGATATAGACCCGAAGCAAGCATCGTAGAAGGTGTTGTGGCTGAGGAGGTTATTGAATTTGTCACTCAGTACTTACCTGATGTTGAACCTATTGGACTTCGCAAGTCTAGGCACGAAGGGCGACTTGATGGTCATGGCATAATTGGGTTAAAGTCGATTTCTATTGGTGATGAAATGTTTCATAAAGCCCAACTACTTGTTTTACAACACCTTAGTGAAGTTCATCCTTATTTGGAAGAGCATATGGCAATTTTGAAGTATGAAAATCCTTCAAAAAACGAAAGGTGGTTGACAAACGAACATAATTGTTCGTTTGTCTAATGGTATAAAAAGAAGGTCTTTAATCAGTGGACAAATCCTGATATTTCTGATACAATAAAATGGTTAGCATATGAGCCTCGATTTCAAGTTAACTCGTATGAAGGATATGATATCAGTGGCTATGTTTTTTATACGAAAAGACAGGATGAGAAGAGCAAAATGCAAAATAGTGGAGTTAGTGTCGTGGCTTCTACAAGTGAATTTGCCAGCGCTAAAGATAATAGACCGGTAGACGCGACAATGCAATATTATGGGGTAATTGAGGATATTTGGGAGCTTGAGTATATAGACTTCACGATCCCGCTATTTCGATGTAGATAGGCTGATAATCATCGTGCTGTACGAGTAGATGAACATGGATTCACACTTGTTGATTTTGGTCAAGTAAGTCACGATAATGATCCACTCATTTTGGCATCTCAAGCAAATCAAGTCTTTTATGTGATTGATCCAGCTGATAATAAGTGGTCCATTGTTCTTCTTGGTAAAAGACGCATTGTTGGGATTGGTGATGTGGTAGATGAAGAAGAATATAATCAATTTGATGAAAACCCACCTTTCTCCGCCGGCGTAAGTCTACGAGAAGATGAAGTTGATCTAAATGCAAATTATGCACGTTCTGATCATGATGAAGGAGTTTGGATTGTGGGGTAATTATTTAAATGCTCATCATGCTTTTAGTTTTCATTTGAAATCTTAGATGTGAAATTTGTGTCTTGTAGAATAATTTTTTGTTGTTTAATTTTTCATTGTCAAATTGGTGTGCTTTTTGTGTATGGCGATAGAGTGTGCATGCTTTTTTCTAGCGTTTCATAAAACAAACACACTTTTGATATTAAATGATAGTATATTTATGTCTTGTTAGTTACATAATGTTTGACAAATCAATAGCTAATACTTGCGTTGTTTTTGCAGGGACAGAGATACCGATCTGTGATTTCAACCATCCGTCAAAAACTTTAAAGGTAACCAATTTAAAATAATAAGTTTTAAAAACATTACTTCTTATTTATTAGGTTTAATAAATAATTTTTAGAAATAATAAATTTATAATTTTACAGAAATAATTAGGTTGAATGACATCTTCTTTCACGCTACACGATGTCTTTTTATAAATTGTATAATTTTACATATACTACACTGTAGAAAAAGAGTAAAACATCAGTTTGTAAAATTTATAAATTGTATAATTTATCATTATGTCTTAATTTCATATATAGGAATAATGGAAGTAGAACTATATGGACAGAATAAAGAGCAGAACACTTCTTCTACGCAGCCGTCCTCTAAGAAGAAGGGAAGAGGCCCAACAACCGAAAAAAAATACAGAACACAAAAGCCAAAATATATTGAGTGGGGGTGATAATGGCAAACCTATTGGAAAGTGGGCGAAGTCTTACAAGGCGTATTTGGGTGATGCAGCTAGATCCAAAATTGATATCACTATTAAGAGTTGGGACGATGTGAGTCAAGGGCTTAAGGATGTTATTTAGGAAGATGTCAAGGTATTAAATTCATTTATAGTTTCTTGTTTTTAATAGGTTGAAACATGGATAGCTGAAAATGTTATAAGAAGAGGCAAAGGATAGCCCATCTTCTAAAGCACCGAAGTGCCAAAAAGTAACAAATAATCCCTTGCCCAGTTTGAATAATTGCTTGTGTTATTATCCATGTTTTAAACATTTGCTTAAAAGAACAAAGCTTTGCTCTGTCAGTATTTTATAACTAATTTTCCTTCGTCTTCCTCCCTTATTATTTTTTGCTGCTTAAAATTCTCTAAAGGTAATAAGTATGTTCTCCTCCAGATGGCACGAGTAGAACTGGAATGTTGTGAACATGGATGTGGCTACTTATTTTGAGATAGTCCACTACCTTAATAGGAAGTACTAGTATGTATTGTTTGTGCTAAAGGAGAATGAGATTAAAAAAAGAAAAATCTGACATCAAATCGTACTGAATTATGAAGATGACCGATTTGTTACCCTTTATCATAAATCTGTTTGCCTCTTACTAGAGAGCATCACACTAGCTGAAGATCAAACATCAAACTGGTTTCATTACCTTAACATCAGTTCTTATGTTGTGTGTACAAGTCAGGAGGCACCTTTTTATATGTGTTTGTGTATGTATAAATTAGTTAAATATCATTTAAACCATATATGCAGTCCA
Organism: Allium sativum; assembly: GCA_030737875.1. NCBI lineage: Eukaryota > Viridiplantae > Streptophyta > Magnoliopsida > Asparagales > Amaryllidaceae > Allium > Allium sativum. The sequence continues at coordinate 116,850,930 of CM060909.1, forward strand.
CTGCGTGTGTTTAGAATGTTTAGATTTATTTGGGCGTGAAGATGCATTCAGTTCACTGCATGTATCTTCTTAGCAGAGGGTTCTTTTTTTTTTAATAAATAAATAAATCAAAACGTCCAGGGAAAAGGAAATAGAATAAATTTGGTTTAGACTATAAAATATCTAAGTGTTTTGCAGCAAACTAAAACTGTTGTCAACTTTTTATAACAGATATCCAAGGAGCAACTTGGTTTTTATCGTTTATGCTTGCTACCGGTATTATGAATAAAAAATGATACTATTATTACTACTTTTCAAAAAGAAAAGGCTTAGTGGTTATGCAGTTGAATGGGTAATGCATGGAGTAATTACTGTATGGGTGAAGGCATATAAAGGGGTTCACATTACGAAAGGCTTAGCTGCTATGCAGTTTGATCGGCACGTTAGAAATACTTAAGAAATTCATTCTTAACCTGACATCATACTAAATCACACACCACTTAGTTTGAAATTTCAAATAACAAAGCTTTGCTGAACCAGAACCATTTATTATCCTGTAAATTCATAGTCATGGAAAAATATAATTTCCTTTCTGTAAATTATGAGGTATTACATGGAAATGAATTTTGTACATAGATGGCCTGGCATTTGTGTCGTCTAGGCAACAATTGAGTGCTAGAGATAAAAATTTTTGAATGCAGTCGGATGGATATGCACCCATGCGACAATCGACAATTGTGAATGCCTCACCTGAGATAAAATGTAGTATTTATCTCAATTTTTTTTTGTATTTTCTTACTTGTTTCTTTATATGTTGGATGAAATGTACAAAATAAGCAAATAAAGTACAAAACTGGAATGACTTCGTTTGCTCTGGGAAAATGGTTTGATTTTAATGGAATGTAAATAATATTAATTAATTGTCTTTATTTCGTTTGTTCACATGCGTTTATTCTAAAATAGCTTTTTCTTTAATTAATATAGGCAGAGTATCATATTGATGACAAAATGAAAGCCATTGTGTTGAGAAATATTTGGGAACGGTGGAAGGATTTCAAAACAAAATTGGTTAGTGGTTGGATAACGAAGACAAGAAAGCTTCCAGAAGACCACAAAGAGCCGTACGAGATCTATGATGCTATTACAAAAGAATAGTGGGAAGAATTTAAAAAGAATTGTGAAACAGATGAATTTAGGGTATATTTCTTTGATCAATTAAGCATGACCGGTCTGTTTATGCCTGTGTTTCATTGATCGTGTGTTTCATTGATTGTGTGTCTCATGTGTTTTATTGATCGTGCTTCCGACCTGTATTTTGTAACACAATTAGCAGGCTTAATGCTTTCCCTTAGCAGGCTTAATGCTTTGTCCATTTGATACACAATCATGTATGCCTGTATGCATCATGTATGCCTTTTGCTTAATGTTTCATGTTTGCCCAGCAGTCATTTATGCCTGTCATCATGTATCCATTCAAGAATTCCATCATTCGTGTTATACTGGATGAGTCCAAAAAATAAAAAACAAACATCGCTTGTTATACCACTTCAGACAACAAAGAACGCGCACATTAAGCTATTGGAATTTAATGATACAATATTTCCATATCTAATTAATTATGGAGATATGCATGGTAATTTCGTTACCTGTTTTGTGAAAGGAATGAATGGAAAGAAATGGAAGGAATATTAATGAATAGGGGATATTGGAAATTTTTGTCATTTAATTAGTTGCCATGTTTCATGAAGAAAAAAAATGGAAAGAGACCAAAATTGCAAAAGGGATTGATTGATGGAGAAAAGGAAAATTGTCAATCAATCATATGACAACTAGTTAATGGGATTGATTGATGGAGAAAAGGGAAATTATCAATAAATCATATGACAATTAATTAATGGGATTGATTGATGGAGAAAAGGGAAATTATCAATCAATCATATGACAATTAATGAGATATTAGTTTTCCATAGATTGATTTATTTACATAAATCAATTGTTTCTTCCCCAAGTAACCTTTTTTTCTCTATTTAAAGAGAACATAGACGATCCTATGTGAGGAGAGATCATTGTATTCTTCATTTCTTTTGCTCTACATTAAAAAACTCTGTAATCTCTTGAATATATTAATAAAATATCTTCCCCATTGAAGTGGACGTACACTATCTCGCGATAGTGGAACCACTATAAATTTTTGTGTTCTCTGTTGCTTTTATATTTTTTTTGTGATCTGAGATTTATATTCATTTCAAGCTGTTTGTTCTATCACATCATTGCTGATCCTATTGAGGTTTTTCCGCTGTAAGGGACTGATCAACCCTTACATAAGCAACGAGCATCACTGGTTATACCACTTCAGGAACACATGTACAAAATATAGTAGCATGCTTTATTTTGTAATCTATTTCAGAATTGATTATTCTAATTTTGTGCTGATTTTTTTATATATGCAAAACCATGATCTTATATCTATTCATTTTACGAACAGCAATCAAGTGAGAAAGCTAGACAGAATCAGAAGCGCAATGAGCATCCTCATTATTTAGGACAAGCCGGTTACATAGGAAAAAAAAGCTAAATGGATAATGGAAGGCTACAATTCTTCGATGACATTACCTAGTGGATCTTTTTTGGATCAAAGTATGTACTGGGTATTGGCAAGATCCAAAAAAGGAGTTGATGGACAATATATAATCCCAAATGAGAAAACTAAGATTGTTGCAGAAAAAGTGGTATGATTAATTTCCATCTATTTTATCTCTTTTGGTTAATCTCCTGCAATACATGAAATTATATAACTATGTTTTTTTGACAGAAAAATTGGAGAGAAAAAGCAATCGAAGGATAATGGGTTCCATATAGACAAGACGATGTCTTAAGCCGTGCTCTTGAAAAAAAAAGAGCATCCAGGTTGAGTAAGAGGAATTGGTGGGTTGGTTGGCATCAAAGACGTATTTGGAGAGGCAGAAAGAAATAAAAATAAATGTCGAAGTGGCGTAATATCGGCAAATGATCTACATTTTATCACCCAGGAAATAGAGGCTAAAGTGAGCCAAAGATTCGAGTCTATGGTTGAGCAAAAAGTTGCAAGTATTTTGAACAATATGGGTATAAAGATGCCCGACGATATGAGGGTCGACAACACACCTTCAGTTGGTATTCGTAGTAGTTGTCAAGCCGCATACTTTGAAAAAGCACAATCTACAAGCAAAGTTCAAGAGATGGATCCTTTTGCAGATTTACAGGCAAGCAATTCAAACGTTAATTTTTGTGAATCAATATCCTTCTATCCATTTGATATGTGTGTGAAAAATGTTTGTTTTGTTATTGTCATTCTAGAAACCAACCAAATGCCGTCTAGCTGCAATTATCAATTCTGAAATTATCGTAGTGGGTTGTGGTATGGTACATCCTGCTTCAAGGTCCGGAGATAACTGTCATAATCAACAACTCTTGCCCGACTATGTAAAGGTTGGGATTGACGAGGTGGAGCCTATTTATGTAGAAATCCCACTTCCAGTTCCAACTCAATATCTCACCACAATTGGAGAAGCAATTGGTAGTTTTTCTCAATGGCCTAAAAACCTTGTGCTTTTAGGAGACAATAATACGGTAAAAAAAATTAGTATTATTATATTTTTGTTGAGTTTTTCCATTTCTAGCTTGTTTAGTACCTTTGTACCACCTAATTTATGCATAGAAAAAAAAATGTACATACTATAAAACATCATTATAATTTGATTTTCTTCTTTCACCCTATTTGTAAATATTACTATTTTCTCCATTCATCATGGGAAGATGACCACTAAAGTAATTTTCTAATGGTTATTGTATTATAAATATGATACGGATTACAATCAATAATGTAATGTGAGAAATGGGAGTAGAAGAAACATCTTAAATATTATTAATTTGTCAATAATTGTGATGCAAACATAGCATATTGACCCATTTTAAATCGGAGTTAGACATGTATGGCAAATAATATACTCACAAGATCATGCACTGATCTACAAGTTTTTTGCGTGCAGGCTACACATGTTGTGAGCAAAGATAAAGGGGAAGAATGTGTTGTTGTTGTCTTGAATAATAATGAAAAGGTCGTGAATACACTGTCCAATGAGGTCGCAAAGCGTAAGGCAATCGTTGCTGAAGAGATCCTCAAAACTTTGACGGATGAGTGCAAATATTTCCATGTCCTAGTAGTTCAAGTGCCAACCGGGGATAATGTTATCAGTGCTATTCATGTGAAAAAGGACATATTTACATGTGAGGAGGATTTTGAAATTCATATAACGATGGATGAGATTGTCCAGTTTCTTAGCATGAAATGGTTGAATGCATCATGGTTACAGATTTACATCTTGTGAGTATTTGAAATCCATTCCCTTTTTTTTAAAACAGTTGATTAGGTGTTACTTTCGAGTATATGTTTGATTGACCATCGTCATAACACATCTGCATATTGGTTTTTAGTTATATATACCTAATTAGTTTTGTACTGAGTAATATAAACCAACTATCTTATAGCAGTTAAAATGATTCAAGTTATAATATAATGTACCATATATTTAATTAATGCTTTAAGAGTATCAGCCAGTGCATGTAAGAAACATAGTACCCACCAAAAGGACATAGCCCCTCTAGATATATAAAGACCCAAATGACGAGTTTGAAATTAAAGGCCCAAATTATCATGAATTCGTGCTCAGAAAAAAATGTATATGTACACTTTACATTGATAATTATGTATTGGTGAATGCTAGATAATTGGTTTCAGCTATAATGAGATGTAATTATAACATATTAAAGCATGCGAAACATATGGACCCTTGCATCAAATTTAACCATGTTTAACTTTATGCATCTTTTCAAAATTCAAAAGTTTCTGAAATGCTAAAAGCATCAAACTTATGTTCAGATTTTTGTGGAAGCATTGATTGTAAAACGTATTCTAATTATAGGAATGACTGGCTTTTGTAGTTCTTTATGCTAATATTCCCAAAGGAAAACAAACAAGTGATAGGAATTTGTAATAGACAACTCAACTGCCAATAGTTTCTCTGATGAGTTGGGACAAACCAAAGGATTTTTCTATACTAAAAAAATCACGTCTGGTACACAAAATTTACAGCCAACACAAGAACTGGTGGGTAATACAAAATTTTAGTGCAAGGTAGAATGAAGTAGAGGGTAAAATTGTGTCATATGAAATGGTGATTGAACAAAAATGAAATAAAAGTAAATAGGCATCTAGAGATGTATATGTATTTCAAATGATGATCACAAATCAAAAAATTATACTAAGTTTATAATGTGTCTGATAATACTAGCAACTATATCTCTTTCAAAGCCGGCAAGATCTAAGAGGTTGGTTCTTCTAGTCTTTGAGTTACTGAGCATTTATGTGTTTGAACTTTTTGCTGAACATTTAGGCATAATGTGTTTGAACATTTATGCATAAATAGAGCTTGCATATGGTTGATCTGCTGCTAAATAAAAGTAAACATATAGTGCAAATTAAGTTAGGAACTTGTTTGTCCTAAAAGTAAACATCTATTTTGATTTTTTTTATTTTTTTTTATTCAATTTGCATGCCTTGAAAAGAACATATCTTTAAATAAAGCGTAGGTGGTTAAATCATATGTGCAACGATCTCGAATTGAAGGCCACTGGGTTTATGTGTCCCCAGAAGCTTTCCCAAGTGCGGAAGTTTCCAGATGCGACAAATACATATATCTCAAACACATGGATCGCATCACAATCTAAGAACTTACTCTTAGCCCCATACTACGAAGGGTATGAATATCAAACTTTTAGTAACTTTTACAAATTTGGAGTTGATTTTAATGTCTACAAATCTTATATTGCAGGAAACACTGTATACTAATTGTTTTCCGTTTAGAAAAGAGCGAGGTTTATGTTTTGGATCCCCAATCCGAACGCAAAAACAATTTAAAAAACAAGCCACAAGCGAACATGTATGTTTTATTTGTTTGCTTTTTAATATCCTTTTGGCTCAGTGGATAAGTGATAATATCAAAATAACTATATGGCGGTGTGTCTAATCTACACGAAGAGTTAACGAATTGTATATTTTTATTTTGTCATATTATTTTTTGTTTTAACATTTGTTGAATGTCAGGGCCTTCAAAACATACAGAGCATATGGCGGCAAGTCTCGGGCGAGTATCTTGAATTGGAACATTGTTAAGGTTATCTATTTTGTAACGATAGTAGAAATTACAATAAACTTGTATGTTGTTTTGGATATAAACCCATTTTAAACTGACTATTTAATTTTCTTGATATGTTGCTATAGTGTCCCAAACAACGAGGATCAATGGATTGTACATATTATGCGATGAGGTATATGCATGATATTATAAAAAAAACCACTGTCAAATTATTGAGTTAAACGAGATATCACTTTCTTAGTTTTATCGTTTTCCCTTCATATTTTATATTAAGTAATCATATGATTAATTTTTTTTGAAAATGTATATCTTTTAGTTGCAGAATTTTATACAAGTTGATTCTTATAGTCAACAAGAGATGGACGAGGTTCGAGATAATATGGCTAGTTATATCATGCAGAACTTCATGTAGTCGTCGTATATGCTTCATTATTGTGAGTTTATTCTCGCCTCTTTTAGTTGCATCATACTAAAATAGCTTCAATATTGTGGGTTTATTGTAGATGATGATTATAATGGGTTAATGACATTGATTTTGTATCTTAGTCATAGAAGATACCCAAATACCTTTGTTGGGGATTAGTTTTGCAATTAACCCTCTAAAGCGGATTTCATTATTTATGTAGTGCAACACAATTTCCTGTTTGCATAAAAAAAAAGTTTCCTCATGTGTGCAAGTATCTTCTGCTTACACATAAAAAATAAAGTTTGACCCTGTTGATGGTTTGGATTGTGTATCCAAAAGTCGCGAGTTTGATCGTCGAAACTGTCTGAACCATCAACCAACCGTTAGGCTTCATTTTTCACATTCTGCAGTATTTCCCATAAGTTCATTTACAGAGAATGAATCTCTTGAAACAGCATTAAACCTCTTTGTTCTTGAATCTAAATCTTCATACACACAATACACATGCAAATTATAAGGAGAATATTAACAAGTTTGGCATTACCAATATTCAAACAAGATCTGCCTCACTTTTAACGTTTCAAGCCGCTCTCTTTCCTCCTGAGCAACTTCTTCTGGAGTCTTGGTCCTGTCCGATGGACGAGCTCGCATGTCTAGAGACATCTCTTTCACAATTTTGTCGTACTCGTCGGTTTTTTCCTATAAGAGAGAAATGAAGTCTGTTATCAACAAAAAAAAAAAGAGGTTAAAATATACCAACCATGCATACATGTGCACAAAAAAAATGAAACTAAAAAAAATAACGAAGAAGCATGAGTGGGGCTGAGATACAAGCTATTTCAAAATCATAATCATGGATATAATGATAAGACTATCTATAAGAAATAGAAGTACAGTCTTTGATATCAGCTACGATTAATTATTCCATCTGTGGACGAAAGGCTATCTATAAGAAATAGTAGTACAGTCTTCAACTATAATTGACAACATCATTTTGGTTTTCGCTATCGTCTAAACTTAAATTTGATAAAGTATTTTATCAACTATTTATCAATCAAAAGTAAACAAACAAATAAACCAATCTTCTATTTCAAGTTTCGAAGTCAACAAATAGATGTTTTTTCACATTCAGTCCTATAATTTTCATACCTTGAGTCATGTATAAATATACGAACTTCAGAATGCTTTATTTTATTTTAAATCTTCATCTCCAAGCTCAAATTCTGTGGTGTTAATTTAGTTAAACAACAGTGGGTGAATTCTAGTCACATATGCATGCAACCTATTTGATTGGTACTTGGTAGCACATATGTTATTGCATGAATATTTCATGTAATAAAACTGAAAGGTGTTCGCTAGTAAATAAGTCACCAGAGATATTAAATACAACATAACTCTATTATAGAAGCCTACCTGTCAGTGTTTCTGTTGCCCATACGGATCAAATGTTCATCATAAATATTTAACTAAGAAGGCTGATGGTTAGACATATGTGTCCCTTTTGTCCATTCGTGCTTGTAGATTTTCGAGCAATTCGAACTTTATCATCAAAGTCATGTATAAGTAGCTCTAGTTCTCTTTCCCTTTTGCAATTTGGTTGCTTAAACTGTTACATTCTTCGACTGGGCTCTTTTCAGGATCTTTAACTTCAGACAATGCCAATTTCAAATTATATATTTCATATTTAGGATTCTTTTCTTCATTTGCCTCCGGTCTGACATATTAAAACATTTTCTTTCAAATGAGCGGATAAGGAAGCTTAAGGCACAAAAATAGGCTTAATCTGGTTAAATATGGTTAAATGTGATTATAAGCAAAGGAGTCAAAAGCATTTGAAATAAACAGTTTCACTATATAGTACAAATAGGAAAACTTAAAGCGGACAAACTACTCTTCAAAGATTTTGCATCACACAAAGAGTACTTACTGTATACTAACTTGCATAGACATATCAAGTAATTGGCATTTGAAGCGGTTAAAAAATGTGGATTGTTGAATATGTATGTGCAGTTTACAATGTATGCCTGACTACTCATAATCATGGATATATCGATAAGACTATCTATAAGAAAATAATACCTTTGCAAGTGATACTATGGCTGCTGAAGTGGAGGATCCTTTAAAAGAGAAACTGGTACTGGTACTGTTTGCAATCGCTTTTAATGCATTCATCTTAGTTGGTTGTGTTAAGAGGCTTAAGCCTCATTTTGTGCCAATGATGCAAAGTCTTCTGTACTCTTTGCTTTCTCGGCCTGCAAAACAATTGAAGTTAAACACTTTGGTATTGTCATCTGTAGTCATACTTCAGAAGTAGCTATACACATGACTGAAATGATAGAAACACGGTCCATAGCATCAGATATGAGAAAATTATGATATCATTTTACTGTCTAGGAATCTAAAATTCACATTCAAAATTTTGATATCATGTTCAAGGACGATATAGCTTCTTATGTATATTTTTAGCATTATGCTTTTGCAGTAGCTTACTACATTGATTACTGGAAAGAACTGTAATAGCCTTTGGAAAGAACTTGTTTTTTTTTTTTTCAATTTCAATTGCTGCTGTTTTTGTTTTCCTTTCAAAAAAAGCGCTTTCTTTCCCTTGCCAACAGCGCCTTCTTGAATGTTGAGTTTTTGCAGCCAATTTCTTGTTATACCGTGTTTTATATGATTTGTTGATAAGTTGTTAGGTGCATCCCCCTGCCCCAAGTACACCTGCAGCCTGGGCTTCCCCAATTTGGTCCCATCCCACTATTAATTTTGCATGTGGTACCGACTAATTAATTCATATCTAACATTGTTTTACTTTTCTATTTGCAGTCAGCTGAAGCATATAGAAATATTTCAATTGTATCCGACAATCAAAGAGCAGCATGTTTGAAGAAACCGAAGAGAAACTGCGTTCCCTTTAGAGAGTTGTATTTTGTAAAAGCTGCACATCATCTTAAAACTGTGATTTTATAATTTAGTAAGTTGTAGTGTTAAGTTTGTACTTGGTTTTTTCTTATGTTAAGACCGGATTATTAACAATATTCCTAAATTATTTTGTTTTCTGTTATGTTGTTGCTCTTAAGTGTATGAATTATAATACGATCAATGAAATTGTGATATTCAATTGTCCAATTTATTTTGTTATATGTTTCGATTATATAATTGCAAAAGATAATTATCTGTGATATATATCAATTGCTTGTTTGAGAATTATAGTGATTTGAAATGGGTATATTTTATTACTAAATATAGTTTTTTGCTTCTGATGTAAGCATAACAGAAGCAACAAATAAGGTCCTGCTACCCCTTTTTTGCTTCTACAGCGGGGAACGGAAGCAAAAAAGATTTTTTTTCTTGCTTCTGTTGTGTACCAGAAGCAACAAATTTTGATTTATTTGCGTCTTCTTAATTTACTTCTGATGTTGAACAGAAGCAACATGAGGTAGGAAACCGAAGCAAAAAATATTTTTTGCTTCTGTTGTTGAACAGAAGCAACAAGGAGGTAAGAAACCAAAGCAAAAAACTATTTTTTGCTTCTGTTCCCAAGCGAAAGCAACAGGTTTTGGTTTATTGCTTCGGCTGCAGTTGCTACTATTGTTGAACAGAAGCAAAAGAGGTTTGACAACAGAAGCAACAGACCAGTTTTGTAGTAGTGCGGTGTTTTGACCAAAAATCGTGATATTTGAAAAACCTAGTGAAAAATGCATGTCAATCAACCTAAAATAGGTGATCAACACGGTAAAAATACATGCCAACCTGATCTAGCATGTTTCCGATGCATTTACCACTTTCACATTTCGAATCCCTCAAAAAACCTGGAAAACGCGTGCTGATCACACGAAAATGGGTGATCCGCACGTATTTTCCATATACCAAATCCGCTTGGCGCTTACCAAGCCAATTTTGAATCCCTCCTCCGTGCCAAAATTTTGTTTCCCTTTGCCACGATGTGGGCTAAAGGAAAATTTGAATATGCCCGCACCGATCACCCGGTTTTTGTATGCTTGGATTTTGACTCCCCCCTTTACCACCTTTTGAATACCTCGCTCGATTCAAAAGAAAGCCTACCGGGGCTAACTGCAGCGCGTGATTTCAAATCCCTTGAGGGATTCGAAATTTACGAAGTGATTTGCTAAACAAAGATTTGAGCCAAATTTTCTACGTGATCTGCCCAAGTGCAACACGCAGATCCAAGCCGATTTCACAAGTTGATCCATTGATTTTGAGCATGCCAAATCTACCGAACTTACCAAGTTTACCAAATTTTCCAAAGTGCTCAGCCAAGGTTTTACATGGGGTGTTTCATGATTTTCTCATGCCAATCAGGCGTTTTTGATGTGTCGAATCAGTTTTTGCCAATTTACCAAATTTTGATGCCATAAGTCCCATTTTTTGTGATTGTGCCATACCGATCAGCCGTTTTTAAGTGCGCGACACTACTTTTCACCAAAACCATATATTTTTGTTCGACGAGTTTTCCTACGTGATCGGACTGACATGCTCTAGCATTTTGAGAAAATCTGACCGAGTCGACCACTTATTTTCACTACGCTAGTTTTTCCAAGTCAATCGATGACGATTTTACGTATCTACGCCATTTTCAGTCCTTTTCCGATAATGTCGCAACTTCGACCGAATCGCTTTGCATTTTCTGATGACGTTATTGATGCTTGAGCGCGTCGCTAACCAAAATTTTGATGTGTAACAGCTTCGACCAAAAAGTATGTCAATAGACGTACACTTGTTTTTGCATGCTGAACTAAATACAGATGAAATTGAGTTTTACAGTGAATAAAATCCTAATTTTCAAGTACATGCACATGATTATTCAGCATAATTGGTTATTTAACTTATCTTAGCGGTGGATAGAGTGATTTGAAGCAAGAATTGGATAAAGCTTGTCTTTTAGCCTCAAGTTGTCTTGCCTTTGATTAAAAATAAGTTTACAGTAACATGCATTTCAAAGTAGTCTAAGAGCAACAGCAACAATCAAGATCAAAGATGTATTTTTTTTGAAATTGATAGAAATTACCTGTAGGAATTTGTAGGTTAGCTATATCTCTTATTTTGATTTGGAAGCTTTTAATTTGATTTAAAGGATTTCATGAGTTAACCTCTCAAATACTGTTTAATCTTTACTTAGTCACCCACTTAATCATCTATAGGTAATTATACGAAATCAAGGTTGTTACAGACTCCCTCCTTATAAAAATTACGTCCCTGCAATTTCCTTAGGGAAAAGTCATAGCTACTAATATATATCATCAGCACAAAGGATATGCAACGAGATATAAGCTTGAGTTTAATTCCCCAAGTATAATCATTGGGATTCTCCGACCATCGGACCTTTATAAGTAGCACATTTTTGTTCTAAGGCATTTAACCATTGAAGCAAGTACACGCTCAAGGGGCTGCACGAAGGATAGATCGGGTGAGACCTCAAGTTGTTCAAGAATTTGCGAATCAAGCATGAGATCAAAGTCTAGTATAAGGCTTAAAAAGATCAATAAAATAATAGAGAGATAGTTATTAGTGTAAATAGTCTCAACAAGAGGAGGGTGATTGTTCCAACTATCACCAACGTTAAAGTCACATGCAGGGAAGGAACTCTTAAGAAAACGATAAACTCACTCAATCCATCCATCTGACTGAGGTGGCCAAACAAAAAGGAATACAAGATTAGGCTTTGTTTCCAAAGCCTTCTGAATACCCACTCAACACTATTAGGAAAGATTAAACCAAGGTTACCATAATCGAATTAGACTTATCGCAAACTCCCATGGTTCCTTAATAATTGACGTAGATGGATGAGTGGACGTCCGATTAAGTTTAATAGGGATTAGTTGAACGAATTTGAATCAAATGATCCAATACAACCAAAGCTTAAGGGATTACTTACACCCTATGATAAATTCTCATATTTTAAATTCAATTTAAAAGTTTTCATTATTAAATTAGTTCATCATGCATAGTACAAGTTGTAAATTACCTTTCAAAAAAATTTCGTTTCCCATATCGACTTTTAATTGTTATCATTTATTTTAATAATCATTTCCTACCCAAACACTAATTCGACATTCATTTCTAACCACAAACCATTTATCTAATACAACTAGCTGTACTCGCTATAATTTTATAGAATTGACTCTTTATTACATTTTATTGCAATACCCGTTATAGAGTTTCCAAAATGCTATGATCTATTCAATAACGATGGGTTGAATTTAATTTCTTATACTTTTTATTAAACCTGATATGATTATAATTTGACCCACATATTCACCAAGCCCTCAACTTTTTAGTTTGAATATTCAAATACTTCTCGTCAATTTCTATTTCTAAATTATCATCCTTCTAACAATCATTTCTTGGCCCAGTATTAAAATACGCTTTCAGTTAACCAACTTTTAAGTGACTTAATGATACTGCTGCACCATTAATTGCAACAAATTAGAAATTAACATATGGTTGCACTTTCGATTGCAATCAGAATGGCCTCGCCATTTCCTTCCCGATTATTAGCACAAATCAATAGCTGCATAAGTCATTAAAGTATGTGGCATACTCTCTAAAATGTTGTATAAAGTTAAGTTATTTACGTAAGCTTTCTAGTATATCTCTTTATCCACGTGTAAAGTCTTATGTATTTTTCCTAGCAAAAATTCATTCACATAATTTTATTAACTCATAAAAAATAATATTAAGCCATGAACTTATGACGCTTCATTATGTAGCATGGTCGTAAAGTCGATTTGAAACTGAGATTGTCTCACCAAGCTTAGCCACCTTTTCTAACTCATTCAGTGGCTTAACGTTATTATAGTTTTCTTTAGCAAATTCCTTTTGTTTCCCCAAATTCCATGTTCAAACCCTCATAAAAGTATTTAAGTAATTCACATCGGCAATGTTGATCAAACGTATCGACCAGAATTCTTAATGCACTAAACGAACATTTCGACATAATAAATTATCATCAATATTCCCGTTTAGTTGTATTAATTTATTATCCCAAATACACTTATTCAATTTAAATAAATACATTTAGTTATTATTCCCCCCTACATAGATTATTAGATTAGGAGCTTAGACAAACATTTCATTAGTTTCCACTTCGCATTACAATTAATTTAAATTATTCATATTTATCTCATTAAGAAATTCCAAATTATTTTCCTAGTTATTGGTACATCACCACAAAACTGACACATAAGATTGAACACAGAGGACGTGATCTGAATTGAGTTACTGAACATCAATAACTTGATTTATCAAAAAGGGTCATTCACCAAACAAATGATAACATAGGAAAATAATATGCAAATAGATCACCTTCATTATCTCAAGCTAAGATCTGCAGACCCACCAAATGGATTTGCAATCCGCAAAGATGTCATCATGCATACAATATCCAAGGAATAAGCATCAATGATCTCTTTCAATACGAATGAATGCGAAACATCCATTTTGAAAAGAACCCAAATACAAGGACTATGAAATAATAAAGAGCCTTATGGATAGAAGAAGTACATCTAGGATGAGAAGAACCACCTGAACCTTCCATCACATTAAGCTTTCTGGATTTGTTAGACTTGAGAGCTACAGAATAAGAATTGGACTGATTTCCCTCCTTTTTGCAATAACGGCAAATGAGAGACTTAGGGAACTTTTGAACAAGGTGGTCACTAGCGCCACAATTGTAACATCCCCTCTTAGGAGGAGGTGTTACACCAATCTGAGAACTGAAACCCACTACCTTCTTATTCTTCTTCTTAGGGAAGACTTAGATTTATTGAAAAGGAATCTCTTTTTATGATAATTTTTGTGAGGCCCAATCTCCTCAGTACTATCCCACTCATTATCTATCGCTTCAAGATGAAGCGTGGCATCTACCAATTATTTAATAGAAAGTTTCAATTTCAACATAAGAGGCTATTTGAGATATTTCTTAAGACCTAACACAAATTTGAAATTCGTTTTGTAGGAGGTGTTTATATGATCTATGCGATACTTTGATAAGGCCTCAAAAGACGCCACATACTCCGAAACAATCGCCTTCCTTTCTTAAGCTCTAGGAAGCGATGGGCCGAGATAGTTTCCCTGGACTCAGACATGAATTTAAGTTCAAAACTCACTTTGAATTGATCACACTCTGAAGCTGCTCATCCAAATCTGCAGTAAAGAGCTCATACCAATCGTATGCGCGATCTTGTAACATATTTAATACCACAAGAGCACGATGATGATTAGAGATCTTCATATGAGAAAATATCCATGGATCCAAGCTTGCACGAGAAGAAAAGACTCCTATCCTTTGAAAGGCTTGCCACCTAAATGTGTAAAATTGCTACACATGCGTGCAAATGCGAATTTGCATGGAGGTGACGATCGGGTAGAAGCAGGAAGTTGGGTGCTCCTGATAAGCTCAAGGATCCTCCTAGTGGACATATATATCCCTTCACAGCGTGAGATATTGGATGGCTGAGCTCCTGCGAGTCAATCTGAATCATCTTCGACCATAAGCTAAAAATAGAATATAAGATAGAATTATTTTCAAGGGAAGGATATGTTAATAGAATGTATCAAATAAGAAGTACTACGGAATTTAAAAATTACATTCCTTGATATATTACCACTTATATCTATGCCCAAAGTGGACGAAAAGGTTATTGTCAAGGCTAAGGACGACTTCAAATAGGGATGAGGTTTCACTCGTATTGTACTTCAATGTATTGTATCATGTGTAATGTTCTGTATTATCACATTTTGTTCCAAATTCAAATCTGATACCAAGCAGCGACGTCCCACCTCGAGACCCACATTAGCAAAGAACATTAATAAGTAATGTTGTCTGCTAATAAGGAGAAGAAGCTTGTTTATACATGACCATTTATAATCCTATATTAAATAAGTATTATGTATGCCAAAAATGTGCTATAATTTTTTTTCTTTTTCTTACCTCAAGAGGCTCGACGCACTTAAAACTTGTCTAATACATTTCGTGCCCCTCCTTTTTGCAATTACGGCAAATGCGAGGCTTAGGGCACTCTCGAACAAGGTGGTCACTAGCGCCACAATTGTAACATCCCCTCTTAGGAGGCAGTGTTACACCAATCTAAGAACTGGAACTCACTACCTTCTTCATTTTCTTAGGGAATGGCTTAGATTTATTGAAAGGGAATCTCTTTTTGTGAGGTTAAATCTCAGTACTATCTCTCTCATTCTCTACTTCTTCAAGATGAAGTGTGGCATGTACCGATTCTTCGAACGAAAGTTTCAATTTCAACATAAGAGGCTTTTTGAGATATTTCTTAAGAACTGACAAAAATTTTAGATTATTTTTGTAGGAGGAGTTTATATGTAGTAGGTGATGCTTAGATAAGGCCTTAAAAGATGCCACATACTCTGAAACGATCGCCTTCCTTTTCTTAAGCTCTATGAAGCGACGGGCCGAGATAGTTTTCTCGGACTTAGGTACGAATTTAAGTTCAAACCTCTGTTTGAATTCACACTCTAAATATGCTTCATCCAACTCTACAATAAGGAGCTCATTCCAGTTCTACGCGCGATCTTATAACATGTTTGATGCCACCAGAGCATGGGATGGTTAGAGATCTTCATGCGAGAGAATATCCACTCACAAGCATGGATATAAGATTACACATGAAGAATAGACTTCGAGCCTTTTAAAGTCTTGCCACCTAAATGTGTAAAATCGCTACACTTGTATGCAATGCGGATTTGCGTAGAGGAGATGATAGGATTGGAGAAGGAGGCTGGGTTCTCTTGATAAGCTCAAGGATCCTCTCAGTGGACATATATATCACTTCAGGGCATGAGACACTGAACGGCTCAGTTCCTGCGGGTCAATCTGAATCATCTCCAGCCATAAGCTAAAAATAA
This sequence comes from Allium sativum, assembly GCA_030737875.1. Lineage (NCBI taxonomy): Eukaryota > Viridiplantae > Streptophyta > Magnoliopsida > Asparagales > Amaryllidaceae > Allium > Allium sativum. The sequence goes on from CM060909.1 coordinate 116,867,403, forward strand.
AAAATAAGATAGAATTATTTTCAAGGGAAGATAAGTCAATAGAATGTATTAAATAAGGAGTACTACGAAATTTAAAAATTACCTCCTTGACATATTACCACTTATATTTATGCCCAAAGGACACGAAAAGTTTATGATCAAGGCTAAGGATGACTTCAAATAGGGACAATGTCTCACTTGTATAGCATGTATTGTTCTGTATTATCACATTTTGTTCCTAATTCAGTTCTAATACTAAGCAGCGACGTCCCACCCTGAGACCCATATTAGCAAAGCGCATTAACTAGTAATGTTGTCTGCTAAAAAGGAGAATATGGTTGTTTAGACGCGACCATCTATTGTCCTATATTAATAAGTATTAAGTATGCCAAAATGTGTTATAACTTTTTTCTCTTTCTTACCTCAAGAGGTTCGACACACTTAGAACTTGTCTAATACATTACTATAGTGGTTACATGATCTATCCAAAAAAAAACACTATATATATACACACACTATTTTGAGGTCACAAAAAAATCTATATATAATCATGTATGTGTGTGTGTGTGTGTGTGTATATATATATACACACACACACACACACACATTAGATACGACACATAGTGTTGTACAAAAAGGTGATATAATCACCATATAAAAACATATACATCAAATCCCCATCAAAAGAATATGTACAGACAAGTCGAAACTATCCAACATATACAACACAAAAACCTTGTAGTCTAGACCCAAAAGAAGCTAAAATGCCTATGGTGAGATAGTAAAGATAATCCAAGAAACCTAATCTGCAACTCGGTCTGACCTAAGCAATAAATACATGGTTAATCTAACTTAAACAATGATTAGATGATAATAACATATGGTTATATAAGGGAAAACTCTTCTTACTATGAGAAGAGTACGTAAAGGATGTTACATGGAATATTGGTTCACAAACAGCTTGATAATGATACAAGGAAGTTCACTTCGATCACTAATTGTTAACTTTGAGTTAAACACACAAAATCATTTAAAATACAAAGGGCACTAAAACACAAACACTAAATAATCATTAAAATGCACCGAATACTTCATAATAAACTCTAATCCCACAAAAGTTATCACAAATCTTAAGTTCTTAAATTAGATGTAAGGTTGTAACGGAAATATATCATAATATGTCACCAAAGATAGATCGAAAAATTCACAAACATGAAAAGTCACCAAATCTGCAAAATAGATACAAAATAACAAAGTTATTGCACGTGGATCATAAATAAGCTCCCCATGGAGCTTGTGCCAAGTACTATATATGTATTCAAGTGTTGATCACTAGGACCCCCGGCCGGGTGTATCTTGACCCTCATGGTAAAGAGAATACACATACAAGACTCCCCCGAGTCTACCATCCCTCTAAACTAGTATTTTCATGCATAAACAACAAAGAATGTGTCACAAACTCTCAAAGAGTAATCCGATAATAAATATCATATGTCCCATACCATATGTTTGTACCACTCGATTTACTACAAGCTACTCTACTTCACATTAAAAAACATCAAATATCTTCGATCGTTGAGTCTAGAATTAACCAGTATAATTAATCTACATTTCCTATACCACTCTGCTATATCGTTTAAATCACATTCTCACTTTCTTGAAGGTACAAATACATGTGATTTTATACATGGAAAATAATTAGGTTTTAGAAGAATTTATAGAACGATTTAGAAAACAAATGGATTATTTCTCAAAAATCCTTATATTTAGAAAGTATTATTATTTTTACTATTTCCATGAGACGATTTAATTAATAAAGCCAAAACCCAGAAAATCTTGTTGTCTCAAAGCTAATAATATGTATTATTGTATATGTATAGAAAATTTTCTTTTCAAACCTGTTATAAAACGTGCACGTACTATGCACAAAGAACTCATGAAATTCACATGAAATCAACACTAGAAATCAATACAAAGAAGAACAACATGTCTCAACAAAACACAAATGAAATTCACGTGATCTGAAAAATGGATGCACTAGAAATTTAGGCATATGAATAGCCATCAAATAAAACACTTCAAATCAACATGTACACAAATTAAAATGGATAAAAACTCAGCTGACTTTTGCATGAAAATCACCAATATACTTCAGGAAACAACCAACAGGAAGAAAATCCTCCTAGTCAATAACACATCCTGTGTCAACACAGGGCGTCGTTGTGTTAACACATGTGTTAACACAATCCTAGCTAGCGTTGATATAGGGCACGCAGATGTTACGGTGATTTCATCTATGATGAACTAAATTTCAGGCTTTGTTTTAACTAAGCTACAGATAGAGTTTTGTAATCAAATTTGCAAGATCACACTTGAAAACACCAACAACGTCATATAGAAAAATGAATTTCACAATCTAGACATGATACGGGAGAGTTATCTACTCTCAAAGATGGACATACAATTGTTTTTGCAAGCTGAAACTAAAAAGAGATGAAAATTGATTTTTATAGTGAACAAAACTTAGAGTGCATTTAATTTTGAACGGGAAGGGATATTTGGAAGGGTTATTTTGAAGGGGTAGTTGAAGGGGAATTGTTGTGAACGGGGAATGTGTCTTTTTTTTTTTACAAAAGTGGAATATTGGAAGGAGAAGAGTTATTATTTTTGTTGTTTTTGTATTTATTATTTTTATTATTTGTGTTTATGTGTGTTTATTGTTAAACAGAATATAATGCAGGCTACAAATTGCAGAATACAAATTACAGAATTAAAATTGCATAATTCAAATTACGGAATACAAACTGAAGTGGACAAATTACATATATATATATATATATATATATATATATATAATACAGAAAACAGGCTAATGTGGTGGATACTATGGTGGATATTGGGGTGCATACTTGGGTGCATACTGAGGTGGATATTGGGAGGGATTCATCTTAAACTGCCTATAACGGATTGTTTGCTTGCGAACCTCGATTTCAAAACGCAACCAGTTTGCTGCTTCGTCATAAGGAAGAACCATGAACGTATCCTGATTTTCCTTTCTTTGCATGGGTTATGTCAATACCATCAAATGTTCTTGCACGGTCTATTGCATGCTTCACAATCGGAATTCCAGTAGACAGTGGGCTTGCGTTAGACAAGGGAGAATTACTAACATTCGTGGATGGATTTGAATTCGGACTGTCGGATTTAGAACGAGCTTTCTTGCTCAATTGCTTGGAGTGTATCATATTCGTAGAAGTTTCATTTCTTCCTCTTCTGCCAGAACGAGGTCTAGATGAAGAACATGTATCCTGTGGTTGGTTAGTAGGCTCACGAAACGATTGTTGAGTCTGGATGTCTTCTAGTGGCACTTGAGATTCATCGAAGAACGTAGTTTGTACAAACTCGGGTGGAGGAGAACGTGGCTCTTGTTGCATTTTCTGACTTGTAGAGCCTAAAGTGTAAACGCCAGAACCTGTTGCAACACTATTACCGAAAATTTGCTCCAGTTCGGTCAAATTTTCAATTGGGTACGTCTTGTACTTTAACACCATAGGCCGTACTCCTAAATAAACGTTTATGTTAATTAATGAACGTTTAAACTGTAAACTTGTAGACAAAATACATTACTAAACTTGTGAAGTTAAAATGTTTTACCGCCACACGATCAACCCACAAACTTCCGCTTCCACTGACTGTTCCGTATTTAGGATCTCATCCGACGCCCGTATTCTCATTCAAATTGCGCCATACAGTCCATTTCCTCTTATAAGCGTTGTATTTAGCCGTCACTTGTTCAGTAGAGACATGTATCTCAGTTGGTGATGTAACTATAACCTCGTTCAGAGCAGCTGCAATCTTCTTGTGAATCCCTTTTTTGTTCTTTCCAACTATTTGGTAAGCATCAACAGCTATACAGGGAAACTCTGAAGTTGCAAACGGAGACCACACATTCGGAGGTCGGCAAAATGTTGCTTTCAGACGAGTTACTTCAGCCATTGTTGATGAAAAATTGTGGTGTTTGAGGTGTGGAATGTTGAAGGAAATGGGGTGGAAAGGGGTTGATTTTACAAGTTGAAAAAAAAACAACCGGTAAAAAAGTTTCAGTTAGCGTCACACGTTGCGTCTGACGCATCTGAAGCGTCGGACGCGAAAGCTCCGATTTCAACCGTTAAGCTCAACTGGGTAAAGTGGTGGGTCCCACATTAGACGTGTCTGAAGTGTCGGGCGCGTCCGACACCAAAGCCAATGTAACCTGCCCCTTACAGAAATCAAACCCTACCTCAATCTTTTCTTCTGATTTTTAGCATGTACAAGATTATTCAGCAAGAATGAGTAAGTTAACTCACCCTAGCAGTGAAGAGGATGATTTACAATAAGAATTGGATGAAAAGCTATCCTTTTGGCCTTTAGTTGCCTTGCCTTTGACTGAAAATAGGTTTACAGTAATAACCATTTCAAAAAAATCTGAGAACAACAACAACAATCAAGATTAGAGATGAAATTTTTTATGAGATTGATAGAGTTTACCTATAGGAATCTGTAGGTTAGCTATTTCTTTTATTTTTATTTAGCTTTTAGTTTCATTTGAAGGAGGATTTGGGAAATTCCTGTACTGCTGGTTGAGAAGAGGAAAAGGCTTCTTTTCTTTACTATCAAAATGAATTGTACATAGAAATTTATGCCTTCACCAGATCTTTAATTCCTTGGCTAACTAGGAAATTAGAGTAAAATTAAGCCCAATTATCTTATTAGCACCCAACTTAAGCTAAATTAAACTGATTATCACAATATAGTCCTTCTTTTCTTAACTATTTACATATTTAATCAAAAAAAAAAATCAAATAACAACACATATAAATTTATTTAACTTCCTTCGTATAATTTTTCAATAATTTTTTACAAGTTAAAAATATTTTAAACATTTTAGATCACATTTAGAACATTCACAAAATAAATCCTCATATGTTACAAAAACCACGTTTTTCAGTATGTTTAATTAAAACTTACATCTTTTACATTTTAAATCTTTACGAAAGTTTTACACACCATACTTAACCTAGTTCTAACTATTTTTAGCATTAGCATATTCAAGTTATTATAGAATCTACATTTTTTCAAAACAAGATGTGTATGTGTGCGTGTGTGTGTATCAACTTTACTTAATAATTTTACATTTTTAAGCTTAAATTAACACATACATCTTCTTATTAAATTAAATGCCAGACTTTAATAAATATAATTTTTAACATGCTTAATATTGGTTTTTAACCAATACTTCCACTTTGTTGTTTGTTTTAACCCAATAAGTTAAAATCTCCATTTCACAACAAAATTCACCATTTATCACTAAATTTGAGTTTTAAACGCATAAGCACATTCAAATCTCTTAAATACTATATAGCTTGCAATATAAGGTTTCACAAAATTATATTTTGTACTTATTTAAATTTCATTACATAATTCAACTTTAAAATTTTAGTTTTTATTTATTTATTAAGTATTTCCCAACTAATTCTTATACAATTGGTCAAGTTTTCTATAAGAGTTATTTCTACGCTTATTAAATTTCTGAATTATGATCACAAGGTCAAAATCTCCATATTATAATTATTTTCATTATTTATTCACTAGATGTTGGATTGTATTGTATTTTAACACAATTTATTCACATCGATTCAAGTTTTCACTTTTTAACTCTAAAATCCTTAACTTATGCAACTTAAGGATTTCATGGCAAAATTTAACTATGCACGAAACTAGCGTGTCTGACATTAACTCATTGTTTTGACTCATTCATTTAAACGTACAAAATGAAAGACTCCATTGACTTGTCAGTCACAACATAAAGGTAAAGCGGCCAGTTTATTTCAATGTCTTAAATGTACAAATGCATGCTAACCACAATAGAAGTATTTATATTGTAAGTTCTTTAATTAAAAAAATGCTATCTAACTGAGCTATTGTATGGACTTTTCTTGAATGTGATAACGCAAATTTCTTGTTATTTAATGGTACATTTATTAAACTACCAACAGTACTCAACAGATCAAATTCTATAAAGTTCAAAAACTAGCAATAAATTTTCTTTTTCAGGATATTCTCTTTAGCAGTAAACATGTTAATAATTTGAGCATTCAATTTATGTTTCTTTTAGCAAAACTAAATAAATATAACACTCTATGGAAAAATCAAAAGTCTGAGTTTTGTGCATTTTTGCAGGTTATCTTCTAACTTAATTTACATTTATGATCTACCTTCAATCAAAAATTAGAACCGATTTTTCTAACTAAACCAAAAATGTATATTACTAGTGCATAACTTGTTGCAAACATCAGGCAAATATATATTATCTAATAAATGAACAAAATAAAGCTGATGCTACCAGACAGAAGTTTATTAGTTTTCTCTTATATCTTAAGCTGATTGATATGTCAATTGTGAAATGCAAATTAGATAATAAGTTGAGGCCTTAGTTAATTTCGAACAGTGCAAATTGTCTAAATGATTTACATTATGTAATTGTATTAAACGTATGCACGATTCACTCTTCCAATGTGACCAGCACAACTCATTATTTTAACGTGACTTAGTCATGGAATCATCATAGCCATATCATCTTTGAACGTAGATATTACCTGCGTAACATCTTAAAATATGAAGTAATCTGTTTATATATATTAAAATATGCATTGAATAGATTTTAAATGATTTGGCAAAATGTTTATGATCAGGCACAGAAAAGCTGTTTCTGGCATAAGCTATGTGGTCGATTCATCGGACACCATCAGCCAATAATAAGAAACTGTTCCAATTACATTAAAACAATCTAAACTAGAACCATGAAACCTCGTTCAAGATGAGATATAAATATCTAACTAAAAAAAATGAATGAATCAAAACAATGAGATGTACATAAAGAAACAGTAAGCTATTCTGATTCTGGTATACTCCTAAGAGCAGGTTTCCAGGTGGTACTAATTGCTTCGTGCATGCAACAAACATGACCCTTTTCCATAATTTCTACTAATGCCTTCTCCATCTTCTTATCATTCCTCATAAGTTCATTAAATCTTCGTTTGCTTATCTTTATCTTCACGAAATCATGATGAAGCTCTTTCATACTTAACCTCTTTTGATCATTTGAGATATCTTCTCCCTCTGAGTTCCAATATTCATCATAGTAGTTTGATCGATCGATGCAATTGCCCATAAAGAATAGGTAAAACAAATATGTGTTTTTCTAAAGAACTGATATTAGTTTGTATGTGACTAATAGAAATATTAGAAGATATATCAGGAATTATTGAATGCGTCTATTTATATGATCGAAGGGACAACTGAAAAAGACCTAGTCATTTAATGTGCAGCTAACTTAATGTTTGTTTTTTAAAAATTAGGTGATACGGAAGAAACATTCAGCTAATTTCTTACCTAACAAATTATTTTGAGGACACAATTGAGTGTGAAAAGGGTTGTTGGATAGGATATCAGCTACTAGTTAAACAAGTTTAGGCACATATGATATGAACGTATTAAAATCAAAGCATCTTTTACTTCTTTCTGTGTATTCCACTAAACTAGATGGGTGTCGACAAAACTGCTGGTTTTTCATATGTTGATTAAACCAATTATCAATAATAAATGGCTATATTTTGAGTCTGAATTGGACAATAATTTACTTTGAATGTGTTGACTCTGGTTCAAATAAGATTCAGGCATGCATTCAGAACTTCAATTTTCGTTTGATCCTTGCATGCAGTAGAAATGACACATGAAGCAGCTTGGCAGTTCACTGTGTTGAACTTTTCAAACTTATATATAAAAACTATTTATGAACATCACTGAAGACTGGTGATTATTTCGCTTGTGCTAGTGAAGTCAACAATTGGCATAGTCAAGTCATATTCTCGCCCACTTCTATTGCCAAAGTCATAATCAATTATTGGTGATCTGAAGTTGTAGTTGGGTATTTCATACATTTGAGGGACATGTTGCTGATGATAACATTCAAATCGTATTTAATTCCTTCGCACGTTTATATGAGTGCTGTGCATGTTGGAATATCAATTAATGCTCTACGTACTTAGGATCCGTTTAATTTTGAACGGAAAGGTTTACCTGTAAAGGAAATTTGGAAGGAGTATTTGAAGGGAAATTGTTGCGAACGGAGAATGCGTTCTTTTTTATGAAAGAGACAAATTGAAAGGGGCAAATTTATAATTTTTAAATGTTTTTGTTTATATTATTTTATTGTTTATGTTTGTGTTTTTGTGTGTATATTATCATACAGTATAATAGAATGCAGAATACAAATTGCAGAATAAAAATTACTGAATTGAAATTGCAGAATCCAAAAGCCAGTACAACACCTTACAACACCATTTAAAAAAAAAACATCACTACAATACACCATAAAAGAAAACATCACAATACAATCACAAACCACAACACAACCACAAAATAAAACATCACAAAACCAAACAACACAACTACAACACCCACATAAAAGAAAACATCACAAAACCAAACAACACAACTACAACACCCACATAAAAGAAAAATTCATAGCTGTCCAGTCCTCAACTTCCTAACAAAATGAATAACACAACCCCTAAGATGTTCGAACTTCTCAAATAGAGAATAAAAAGGGTTGTGGCACAATCTGTCATGCTCTGACAGAATAACCGCCACATCCCACTTCTGATAGTCATCATCCTCACGACGTACAAACAAGCATAAATCTATAAGCTCGTCAATGTCCATGCGCGAAGGAGCTGAACGAGAACAACCAGCAACAGACCTGACCTTCCTACAAATCGCATGACTCGAGATCTCCGCATTATCGCCACAAATGATATCGCCAAAGAGCTGAACCTCCTGCAAATGAACTGGTGGAGTATCCGGAATTACGTAGTGACATTTGTCAGTACGAATGCAGCTTGCAAACATGGAGTCCAACTCCCTGAGTCGCACCGGGGACCCACTCTTGTACTTGCTCACCCTTATTGGCACCGTCGCCCACCACTCGTCTGATCCTAAGACGGTATCCAGCTGCTCGTCCAACGCCCCTCCACCAAACTGTAGCAGTCTGTTACACGGAGCCCAGTCTCATTTCATGTTATCGAATTTGTTCTTCATCTGACCGGCATTGTAGACTAATATGGTCCGTTCATTGAACGCTGTAGCGATTAGCTGGTACCATCCTCCAACATTGCATGCACAGGAACTGAGATGTTGCATACACACGTCGATGAAAGCGTTAGTCAGTTCGTTGTTCCATTCGGCGATGAAACGGGTAGATGAAGATTGACTGGCTGCCATTCTATTAAAAAAAACACTAAAAATTACGAATAAAATGTATATGGAAGTTAAGAAACTAAAAAAACAAAAATAATAGCAAAAACCTAAAACGATCGACGAGTCGATGCTGATTGGGGCAAATATTTTCGGGTTTGTGGCTGTTTTGGTGAAGAAAGGGGAAAGAAATGGCCAAATATATAGATGGAGGGGGAAGTGATCGGCTGTTCTGGAAAATTCGTCGTGTCAGACATGCGTCCGATGCGAAAGCCACCTTTTTAACCGTTCGTCTCGAAGGGGTAAACATGTGGATCTCACCATGGACGCATCGGACGCGTCAGACGCAGACGCGAACTTTAACTGGCCAGTTCACAAATCAAACGCTACCTTAATATCAAGACGTGGGCAAGTCGTCCTTATCTACAATTATAGATTAAGTTGTCTGCTAAAAAGGAGAATAAGGCTATTTAGACGTGACCATCTATAGTCCTATATTAAATAAGTACTAAGTACGCCAAAAATGTGCTATAAATTTTTTTCTCTTTCTTACCTCAAGAGATACGACACAATTAAAACTTGTCTAATACATTATTATAGTGGTTACATGATCTATCCCAAAAAACCCTATATATACACACTATTTCGATGTCACAAAACAATCTACGTATAATCATATATATATATATATATATATATATATATATATATATATACACACACACACAAGATACAACACATGGTGTTGTACAAAAAGGTGATATAATCACCAAATACAAACATATACATCAAATCCCCATCAAAAGAATATGTACAAACAAGTCGAAGCTATCCAACGTATACAACACAAAAACCTTGCGGTCTAGACTCAAAATAAGCTAAAATGTCCATGATGAAATAGTAAAGATAATCCAAGAAACCTAATCTGCAACTCGGTCTGACCCAAGCAATATATACTCGGTTAATTTAGCCGAAACGATGATTAGATGATAATAACGTATGGTTATATAAGGGAAAACTCTTCTTACTACAAGAAGAATACGTAAAGGATGTCACTTGGAATATTGGTTCACAGACAGCGTGATAATGATATAAGGAAGTTGACTTCAATCACTAAGTGTTAGCTTTGAGTTAAAGACACAAAATCAATTAAAATACAAAGGGCATTAAATCAGATACACTATAAAATCATTAAAATGCACCGAATACTACATAATAAACACTAATCCCACAAATCTTATCACAAATCCTAAGTTCTCAAATTAGATGTAAGGCTGTAATAGAAATATATCACCAAAGATGGATCGAAAAATTTATAAACATGAAAAGTCACCAAATCTACAAAACATATACAAAACAACAAAGTTATTGCACGTGGATCATAAATAAGCTCCCTATGGAGCTTGTTCCAAGTACTATATACATATTCAAGCGCTGATCACTAGGGACCCGGTCGGGTGTATCTTGACCCTCATGGTAAAGAGAATATGTAACGACCCTAGGCTTTGCAACCATCAGGCAATGAGCTAACCTCCCACCGTGACATACAGTGATACCTCAGAAATGATTTTACGGCCAGCCTCTCGACTGCAACAACCAACCCAATCTTCCCATTGCAACGTGTAGGGGTAAGAGTCTCCTGCTCACCACCAAACAACCAATCGAGAACTCTCTATCACTTCCTCTAACCAGCTCTGATACCAACTCCAACGGCTTGCCTTTTTGACCTCTCCAAGTCGGTAACTAAACCAACTCTGAACATTCAAAACGACAAATTATTATTTAGCTTATCAAGTATAAACGGAATAAATACATAATCACAGACAAAAAATAGCAACGGAATAAATTTTTATACATAACAGAGTTTTACATAATTTTTGTACAGCGGAAGATTCATAAAATAAATACATAAATTTTAAAATAAATAAACGTTTTACATTTCAATCGAGCCTTGTGCACGCATACATGTCTTCACGTTCCCCTCCAGTTTGCGAGCTGAAATCTTTAAATCTGGAACACTTAGGATCTGACTCGAGCGTTCATGCAAAAAGATAAAACACTCCAGTCAGAATTAATCATAGTTCAAGTAAATTAACATCAAATAAATACTGAAACATAATGGTTAATCCTAACAAAATTTGAAGTTATTTAACATGTTTTTGAGCTATATGATTTCCAGTCAACCAAGGCGCATGCAATTCTTAGCATTGAAATTTAATACAGTTTTATATGTTTTAATTGTTCCATATGCGAGTAACTAGCGAATGTTACAAATAATTCATATCATAATTCAATCACAAAATAAGGAATCAAAATAAAGTATACATGTTCTACTTGCATTGGTATCACAAGAAAAAATAATTCTATTTTAATAGTTCTAAAGTAACCCATATGATACTTGGGTTATAATTTGTTAATTGCAGGCATATGCGGACAAACATATTCTCTAGTTAACATACAAGTCGGTACATATTAGTTCAAATACATCTAGTTCAACATATACATATTAGCCAGCATATACAATCCAACATATATCTGAACTTGAAGCATATATAGTTATAACTCTAATTTTGTAGTTTGTTTCATGCTACTTTTTTACTTGAAGTGAATTTATTAAACGATTACCTACCCTAGGAGTAGTGACTATATAGTGAGGCGTTCATCTAATATGGTAATATAATCTTCATGCCACTAATTGCAATGTTTTAACGATCCATTACCTTGCTTCTGTGTTAACCAAACAATGATTGGAGAATGATTTAAATTATATACATCATAAATGTTTGTAAACACTATAAAAAATGTCAAAGCAGTATTGTCTCTCGGTTAGTATTAACAAAAAGATAGTTTACAAGCATTGACATACATAAGTTCGGGAAGCTTCCAACGGGAACATATGAAAAATGAAGGCTAAAAATATAGTAGCAAATTTAAATTCTAAATTTAATCCAACTTCCCATGTTTCATTAAACAATTGTTTTAGGAAAATACAAAAATTAAACATTTCAACATTTTATAAATTGACTGGCAGAAGTGAAAAGACAATACCAACAAAAAAATACATGATAGCGTGTGAACTTGGAATATGAACCAAAGACTCAAGCAACCGTTCATATATATACACACTAACCCAAACATATTAAGGGATTTGCCAAACCGTAAGAAATCATTTTCTACTAAACACTAGTTCTAAACAGCAAGAAACTAAACTAAACACCAAATTTTAAATAGATAAAATACTTAAACAAAATTAATAGTGAAGCGAAACTCACAATAGACAGCAGTTGATTCACGAGGGGGAAAGCAGCGACTTTGATTGCTGGCGCAATCTTGGTGGTGGCAAACAGCTACAAGCTCGGGTTTCTAGTGTACTTCGATGGTAGCGGATGTAGGCGGTGAATGATTTGACATGCTCACTTGTATTAAGAAGAACGACATAGTGGAATTCTTTTTTTTATGGAGGCGTTCTTTTCTTTTTAAAGAACGGAGGAGTTGTGGGAATGTTTCGAAGAAAATGGATCGGGAAGAAACTCGGATTTAAAGAAGGGTGGATCAAGCATTCAACAAGAAAACGTGAAAAGAGAACGAACATTTCAAAGGAAATTTGGATATTTTCCCTTTTAAGAAGCTCAACCTTTATATATATATAAATAAATATATCAAGTGTATTTCCAGATTTAAAAGGGAAAAAGTTTCACATAAATGGAAATACAAAACATGGCTTGCATTGGTTTTGGACACGGACCGCATACATGCGTTACAAATGATACAATAAATGGTATATGTCTATATGCTTCTCGCTAAGCAAATGAAAAGATCATTTTGCTTTCTCTTTGTAAACGTGGCCAAGTAATTTTCTTATTAATTCATATTAAATGTGATCATTAATTTGCATCATGCATATATACAACACGTTTTGCTTTTCTTCGCAACAAACAAGAAATATGCAAATTTAGAAATGAATGAATGTATTGATATGTATAGAAGAAAAGATGGCTAGAATAATGAGGCATTTGAAATTAGTGCACATGCATGAAAATAGAATGTATGGGAAGAAATTAATAAAGTGGAGGAAAGAAATGAATGCATTATTAACAAAGAAATAAAATGGAGGGAGATGAGGCAGCGAATTTGGGGAAAGTAGAAAAAGAAGGGGAAAGAAGATAAACTTGCGTGAATGTGAATGAGCAGAGAAATTATATGTATGATTTATTATCTTTCTAAAATTATACTTATATTTAAAAAAAATGAAAATGTATGATTTATTATTATAAATGTTAACATTAATTTTCATTAACTGTGGTTGTTAAAACGTACATTATATATCGTTGACACACTGTTTTGTTACAATTCTTCCTACAAAATTAAACTAGAAACATTCATAAATTTATTTTCAGTTATCACATTAATTCCTATATTGAACCTTTAAAATAAAATAAAGGGTTCAACTGTTTTTTTTTTTTTTTATCAACAATAGTTCAAAGTTAGCTAGTCCAAATGCATAAAAATTTTAATAATTTCCATTATCATCAATCACAGCTCATCTCAACGTAAGTTATTGTTTATCTAAATAAATTTTGGAGTCATAAATTAATGAATCATAATTTATGTTTTAATACCATTTTAATTCAATAATTAAATTAAATTCTATATTTGAAGAGTCGAAATTTATTGGACGTTACACAATACACATACAAGACTCCCCCCAAGTCTACCTTCCCTCTAAAGCTAGTATTTTCATACACAAAGAACAAAGATTGTGTCACAGACTCTCAAAGAGTAATCCGAATAATAAAAACCATATGTTCTATACCATATGTTTTAACCATCGATTTACTATAAGCTACTCTATTTCACACTAGAAAACATCAAATATCTTTGATCGTCGAGTCTAGAAGTAACCAATATAATTAATCTACATTTCCAATACCACTCTTTTATATCGTTAAATCACATTCTCGCTTTCTCGAAGGTACAAAAACATGTGATTTTATACATGGAAAATAATTAGCTTTTAGAAACCAGAATTTTATAAAACGATTTAGAAAACAAATGGATAATTATTTCTCAAAAATCATTATATTTAGAAAGTATTATTATTTTTACTGTTTCCTTGAGACGATTTAATTAATAAAGCCAAAATCTAGAAAATCTCGTTGTCTCAAAGCTAATAATATGTATTATTTATATATATAGAAAAATTCCTTTTCAAAACCGTTGTAAAACGTGCATGTACGGTGCATAAAGAACTTACGAAATTCACATGAAATCAACACTAGAAATCAATACAAAGAAGAACAACATGTCTCAACAAAACACAGATGAAATTCACGTGATCTGAATAATGGATGCACTAGAATTTTAGGCATCTGAATAGCCATCAAATAAAACACTTCAAATCAACATGTACACAAATTAAAATGGATAAAAACTAAGCTAATTCATGCATGAAAGTCTCCAATATACTTCAGAAAACAACCAGCAGGAAGAAAATCCTCCTAGGCAACAACACATCATGTGTTAACATAGGGCTTCGCTATGTTAACACGTTTCGACACAATGCTAGCCTGTGTTGATACAGGGCACGAAGATGTTACGGTGATTTCGTCTATGATGAACTAGATTTCAGTCCTTGTTTTAGCTGAGCTACAGATAGAGTTTCACAACTAAATTTGCAAGATCACACTTCAAAACACCAACAACGTCATATGGAAAAATGAATTTTACAAATCAGACATGACATGGGAGAGTTATCTGCTCTCAAAGATGGACATACAATTGTTTTTTTACAAGCTGTAAGTAAACAGAGATGAAAATTAAATTTTATAGTGAATAAAACTCAGGGTGCACTTGATTTTGAACGGGAAGGGGTATTTGGAAGAGTTATTTTGAAGGGTTATCTGAATGGGAATTGTTGTGAATGGGGAATGTGTATTTTTGTACGAAAGAGGCATATTGGAAGGGGCAGAGTTATTATTTTTATTGTTTTTGTATTTATTATTCTTATTGTTTGTGTGTGTGTTTATTGTTGAACAGGTTAAAATGCAGGATACAAATTGCAGAATTCAAATTACGGAATATAAACCGAAGAATACAAATACAATACAGAAAACAGGCTACTGTTGCGGATACTGTGGTGGATACTGTGATGGATACTAGGGTGGATACTGGGGTGCATACCAAGGTGGATATTGGGAGGGATTCATCTTAAACAGCCTATATCAGATTGGTTGCTTGTGAACCTCGATTTCAAAACGCAACCAGTTTGCTACTTCGTCATCAGAAAGAGCCAATAACGTGTCTTGATTTTCCTTACTGTTGGGAATTGATATTGCGTGGGTTATGTCAATATCGTCAACTGTTCTTGCACAGTCTATTGCATGCTTCACAATTGGAATTTCAGTGGACTGTGGGCTTGCATTAGACATAGGAGAATTACTAGCATTCGTGGATGGATTTGAATTCGGACTGTCAGATTCAGAAAGAGCTTTCTTTCTCAATTGCCTGGAGTGTATCATATCAACAATTTCTTCCACCTTCATAGAAGTTTCAGTTCTTCCTCTTCTACTAGAACAAGGTCTAATGAAGAACCTGCACCCCGTGGTTGGTTTGTAGGCTCATGAAACGATTGTTGAGTCTAGATGTCTTCTAGTGGCACTTGAGATTCATCGAAGAACATAGGTTGTACAAACGCAAGTGGAGGAGAACGTGGCTCTTGTTGCATGTTCTGACTTGTAGAGCCTGGAGTATAAGTGCCAGAACCTGTTGCAACACTATTGCCGAGAATTTGCTCCAGTTTGGTCAAATTTTCAATTGGGCACGTCTTGTACTTTAACACCATAGGGTCATACTCTTGAATAAACGTTTATGTTAATTACTGAACGTTTAAACCGTAAACTTGTAGATGAAATGCATTACAAAACTTGTAAATGACAAAACTGAAGTTAAAATGTAATACTGCCACTCAATTAACCCACCAATTTTCGCTTCCACTGACTATTCCGTATTTAGGATCCCATCTGGCTCCCGTTTTCTCATTCAGATAGCGTCATACAGTCCATTTCTTCTTACAAGCGTCGTATTTAGCTGTCACTTGTTTAGGAGAGACTGGTATCTCGGTCGGTGATGTAAGTAAAGCCTCGTTCAAAGCAGCTGCAATCCTCTTGTGAATCCGTTTTTTGTTCTTTCCAGTTGTTTGGTAAGCGTCAACAAATATACGGGGAAACTCTGAAGTTGCAAACGGAGTCAAAATTTCAGAGGCCGACAAAATGTTGCTTTCGGATGAATTACTTCAACCATTATTGATGAAAAATTGTGGTGTTTGAGGTGTGGAATGTTGAAGGAAATATGGTGGAAATGGGTTGATTTTATAAGTTGAAAAAGAACAGCCGTTAAAAAAGTTTCAGTTGGCATCAGACGTTGCGTCCAATGTGTCTGAACCGTCAGACGTGAAAGCTCTAATTCCAGCCGTTAATCTCAATTAGGCAAAGTGGTGGGTCCCACGTTAGACGCGTCAGAAGCATCGGACGCGTCCGACGCAGACGCCAACGTAACCTGCCCCTTGCAGAAATCAAATGCTACCTCAATCTTTTCTTCTAATTTTCAGCATGTACAAGATTATTCAGTTAGAATGAGTAAGTTAACTCACCCTAGCAGTGAAGAGGATGATTTACAACTGGAATTGGATGAAAAGCTAGCCTTTTGGCCATTAGTTGCCTTGCCTTTGACTGAATATAGGTTTACACCAACATGCATTTCAAAAAATCAGAGAACAACAACAATCAATCAAGATTAGAGATGAAAATTTATGAAATTGATAGAGTTTACCTATAGGAATTTGTAGGTTAGCTATTTCTTTTATTTTTGTTTAGCTTTTAGTTTCATTTGAAGGGGGATTCGAGTAATTCTTTTACTGCTGGTTGAGAAGAGGAAGAAGGCTTCTTTGCTTTACTATCAAAATGATTTGTACTAAGAAATTTATGCCCTCACCAGATATTTCCTTGGGTAACTAGGAATTTAGAGTGAAATTAAGCTCAATTATCTTATTAACACCCAACTTAAGCTAAATTAGACTGATTATCACAATCTAGTCCTTCTTTTCTTAACTATTTACATATTTAATCAAACAAAAAAAAAAAATTCAAACTACAACACATATAAATTTATTTAACTTCCTTTGCATAAATTTTCAACTATATTTTACAAGTTAAAAATATTTTAAACATTTTAGATCACAGTTAGGACATTCACAAAATAAATCCTCATATGTAACAAAAACCACGTTTTTCAGTATGTTTAAATAAAACTTGTATCTTTTACATTTTAAATCTTCACACCGTATTTAAACTAGTTCTAACTATTTTTAGCATTAGTACATTCAAGTTACTACAAAATCTACATTTTTTCAAAACAAGATATGTGTGTATCAACTTTACTTAATAATTTTACATTTTTAAGCTTAAATTGACACAAATTACACCTTCTTATTAAATTAAATCCCAAACTTCATTAAATATAACTTTTAACAAGCTTAATATCGATTTTTAACCAATACTTCCACTTTGTTGTTTGTTTTAACCCAATAAGTTAAAATCTCCATTTCACAACAAAATTCACCATTTATCACAAAATTTAAGTTTTAAGCATAAGCACATTCAAATCTATTGCACTATAAGGTTTCACAAAATTCTATTTTGTACTTATTTAAATTTCATTACACAATTCAACTTTAAAATTTTACTTTTTATTTATTTATTAATGGTATTTCCCAACTAATTCTTATATAATTAGTCAAGTTTTCTACAGAAAATTATTTCTAAACTTAGTAAATTTCTAAATTATGCTCTCAAGGTCGAAATCTCCATATTATAATTATTTTCATTATTTATTCACTAGATGTTGGATTATATTGTGTTTTAACACAATTTATTCACATCCATTTAGGTTTTCACTTTTTAACTCTAAAATCCTTAACTTATCCAACTTAAGGATTTCATGAGTTAACCTCTCAAATCTTGTTTAATCTTTACTTAATCATCCATTTAATCATCTACAGGAAAGTACACGAGAATCAGGGTTGTTACAGGTAGCATGACAAAATTTAACTATGAACAAGTCTAGCGTGCCTGACATTAACTCATTGTTTTAATTCATTCATTTAAACGTACAAAATGGAAGACTCCATTCTTGACTTGTCAGGCACACCATAAAGGTAATCTGGCCTGTTTATTTCAACGTCTTAAATGTACAAATGCACGCTAACCTTAGTAGAAGTATTTATATTGTAAGTTCTTTAATTAAAAATAATTCTATCTAACTGAGCTATTGTATGGACTTTTCTTGAATGTGATCACGCAAATTTCTTGTTATTTAATGGTACCTTTATTAAACTACCAACAATACTCAAGTAACTCAATAGATCAAATTCTATAAAGTTCGAAAACTTGCAATAAATTTTCTTTTTCACGATATTCTCTTATACAGTAAACATAATAATAATTTGAGCATTCAATTTATGTTTTTTTTTTAACAGAACTATATAAATATAACACTATGGAAAAATTAAAAGTATGAGTTTTGTGCATTATTTTGTAGGTTATTTTCTAACTTAATTTACATTAACCACCTACCTTCAATCAAAAAATAAAACTTATTTTTCAGGCTAAACCAAAAGTGTATATCAATAGTTTATAACTTGTTGCAAACAACAGTAAAAAATATATTATCTTATAAATGAAAAAAAAAAAACCAAGCTGATTCCATCTGACATAAGTTTACTAGTTTTCTCTTATATCTTAAGCTGATTGATATGTCAATTGTGAAATGAAAATCATGCAATAAGTTGAGGCCTTAGTTAATTTGGAAGAGGGAAAATTGTCTGAATGATTTATATAATTGTATTAAAGTTATGCACGATTCACTATTTCAATGTGACTAGCACAACTCGTTATTTTAACGTGACTTAGTCATGGAATCATCATTGCTATAGCATCTTTGAACGTAGATATTACCTACGTAACATCTTAAAATATGAAGTAATCTCCGAATTTCAATCTAAACGTTTGGCAGGAGGCAAGCCCAACTAGCAATGAAGACATGAATGAGGAAGAAGAACTGTTTCCTCTTATTGTCCAGCTATCAGAATTGTTGAATAAGGATTTGGCTGAAGAAGGTAACAGTTCAAATAGGATTGCTTCTTTACATCGGAAACTCAGTGAATGCAATAATATCCTACCGAAATTTAAAACTGGCGAGCTCAAAAAAGACTGGACTAAAAGCATAATTGAGTTGCTTAAGAGGAATATCAGAGAGCATCAACTCAGACAAACAACCCCTACTGATATACCCAACGCCGGTGGTAAATCCCCATACGAGAATATTGCTCCCCCACCGGGGCACAAGCCTAGGCCCCTGGATGCACTGTCTGATCAGGTATCTACGAGTTCTTCTGAGAAAGCGCTACCAAAGACACCCATTACTCGTAGAATGAAGAAAGAGATGATGAAGAACGTACATGAAGCTGGTTAGAAGTCTTGCTTCTTATGCCATGTACTTGTATCCTTTACAAGTCAATATGTATGCTATACCATGTAAGGTAGAATGATTTAGTTGATGTACGTTATTAGAGATTTGGTGGATGGTCCACCTTAAAAACCACTAGTTGATATGTGCATCACATATCACCTGCACTTCAATGTACCTTTTATTTTTTAATAAATAAAAAAGTGTTACGGAACACTATAAAAACCGGTCGGCTCTGCCAAAAAAAAAAAAAAAATATGAAGTAATCTGTTTCTATATATTAAAATATGCATTGAATAGATTTTAAACGATTTGGCAAAATATGCTTATGATCAAGCACAGAAAAGCTGTTTCTGGCATAAGCTATGTGGTCGATTCATCGGACACCATCAGCGAATAATAAAAAACTGTTCCTATTACATTAAAACAATCTAAACTAGAACCATGAAACCTCGTTCATGATGAGATATAAATATCTAACTAAAAAAAATGAATACTAAAATCAGTATATATGTACACAAAGAAACGGTAAGCTATTCTGATTCTGGTATACTCCAAAGAGCAGGTTTCCAGGTGGTACAAATTGTTTCATGCATGCAACGAACATGACCCTTTTCCATAATTTCTACTAATGCCTTCTCCATCTTCTTATCATTCCTCATAAGTTCATTAAATCTTCTTTTGCTTATCTTTATCTTCACGAAATCATGATGGAGCTCTTTCATACTTACCCTCTTTTGATCATTTGAGATATCTTCTCCCTCCGAGTTCCAATATTCATCATAGCAGTTTCCTCGATCGATGCAATTGCCCATAAATTATAGGTAAAACAAATATGTGTTTTTCTAAAGAACTGATATTAGTTTGTATGTGACTAATAGAAATATTAGAAGATGAGATATATCAGGAATTATTGAATGCGTCTATTTATATGATCGAAGGGACAACTGAAAAAGACCTAGTCATTTAATGTGCAGCTAACTTAATGTTTGTTTTTTAAAAATTAGGTGATACGGAAGAAACATTCAGCTAATTTCTTACCTAACAAATTATTTTGAGGACACAATTGAGTGTGAAAAGGGTTGTTGGATAGGATATCAGCTACTAGTTAAACAAGTTTAGGCACATATGATATGAACGTATTAAAATCAAAGCATCTTTTACTTCTTTCTGTGTATTCCACTAAACAAGATGGGTGTCGACAAAACTGCTGGTTTTTCATATGTTGATTAAACCAATTATCAATAATAAATGGCTATATTTTGAGTCTGAATTGGACAATAATTTACTTTGAATGTGTTGACTCTGGTTCAAATAAGATTCAGGCATGCATTCAGAACTTCAATTTTCGTTTGATCCTTGCATGCAGTAGAAATGACACATGAAGCAGCTTGGCAGTTCACTGTGTTGAACTTTTCAAACTTATATATAAAAACTATTTATGAACATCACTGAAGACTGGTGATTATTTCGCTTGTGCTAGTGAAGTCAACAATTGGCATAGTCAAGTCATATTCTCGCCCACTTCTATTGCCAAAGTCATAATCAATTATTGGTGATCTGAAGTTGTAGTTGGGTATTTCATACATTTGAGGGACATGTTGCTGATGATAACATTCAAGTCGTATTTAATATCTTCGTACGTTTATATGAGTGCTGTGCATGTTGGAATATCAATTAATGCTCTACATACTTAGGGTCCGTTTAATTTTGAACGGAAAGGGTTACTTGTAAAGGGAATTTAGAAGGGGTATTTGAAGGGAAATTGTTACGAACGGAGAATGCGTTCTTTTTTATGAAAGAGACAAATTAAAAAGGGCAAATTTATAATTTTTAAATGTTTTTGTTTATATTATTTTATTGTTTATGTTTATGTTTATGTTTGTGTTTTTGTGTGTATATTATCATACAGGATAATAGAATGCAGAATACAAATTGCAGAATAAAAATTACTGAATTGAAATTGCAGAATCCAAAAGCTAGTACAACGCCTTACAACACCATTTAAAAAAAAAACATCACTACAACACACTCATACAAGAAAACATCACAATCCAATCACAAACCACAACACAACCACAAAATAAAACATCACAAAACCAAACAACACAACTACAACACCCACATAAAAGAAAACATCACATCTGTTCAGTCCTCAGCTTCCTAACAAAATGAATAACACAACCCCTAAGCTGTTCGGGCTTGTCAAGCAGAGAATAAAAATGGTTGTGGCGCAATCTGTCATGCTCTGACAGAATAACAGTCACCTTCCACTCCTGATAGTCATCATCCTCACGGCGTACAGACATGCATAAATTTATAAGCTCGTCTCTGTCCATGCGCGAAGGAGCTGAACGAGAAGAGCCAGCAACAGACCTGAGCTGCCTACAAATCGGATGACTCGAGATCTCCGCATTATCGCCACGAATGATATCGCCAAAGAGCTGAGCCTCTTGCAAATGAACTGGTGGAGCATCCGGAATTACGTACTGACATCTGTCAGTATGAATGCAGTCTGCAAACATAGAGTCTAACTCCCTGAATCGCGCCGGGGACCCACTCTTGTACTTGCGCGCCCCTGTTGGCACCGTCGCCCACCACTCGTCCGATCCTGAGACGGTATCCAGCTGCTCGTCCAACGCCCCTCCACCAAACTGTAGCAGTCTGTTCCACGGAGCCCAATCTCTTTTCATGTTATCGAATTTGTTCTTCATATGACCGACATTATAGACTAATCTGGTCCATTCATTGAACGCCATAGCGATTAGCTGGTACCATCCTCCAACATTGTGTGCACGGGGACTGAGATGTTGCATACACACGTCGATGAAAGCGTTAGTCATGTCATTGTTCCATTCGGCGATGGAACGGGTAGATGAAGATTGACTGGCTGCCATTCTGTTAAAAAAAATACTAAAAATTACGAATAAAATGTATATGGAAGTTAAGAAACTAAAAAAACAAAAATAATAGCAAAAACCTAAAACGATCGACCAGTAGATGATGATTGGGGCAAATATTTTCGGGTTTGTGGCTGTTTTGGTGAAGAAAGGGGAAAGAAATGGCCAAATATATAGATGAAGGGGGAAGTGATTGGCTGTTCTGGAAAATTCGTCGTGTCAGACATGCGTCCGACGTGTCGGACGCGAAAGCCACATTTTTAACCATTCGTCTCGAAGGGGCAAACATGTGGATCCCACCATGGACGCGTCCCACGCATCAGACGCGTCAGACGCAGACGTGAACTTTAACTGGCTAGTTTACAAATCAAACGCTACCTTAATATCAAGACATGGGCAAGTCGTCCTTATCTACAATTATAGATTAAGTTTGTGTCATTACATTATCACGTATAAATACCATTTTCATTTTTAATGCCAAAAAGGCTAAATAGTCGAAAACAAATTCCGCCTTTTCCGTGTATTGAGGTATATTTAGAAAAAGATATTGTGAAAAAGAAAGAATTTTAGGAAAATGTGTAGGAGATATATCTTTGCATATTTGTCTATTTATTTCATGTACAATAAATACGGTTTCATGAATGGTAATGAAAGAAAGCAAAGATTCATCAAATCTTCATTTCATCAATTCTTCATGGTATCAGAGCCAGGTGAGAATATTTTTTTAAGAATAGTCTGAAATAGCTGACGATGAAACTCTACCACCACCACCATCTAAGATTGAATCAAATTCACCATATTATCTCGAACCGCAAGATCGACCGGGAGATTTCATCACACGAACTCACCTAACAACAGACAATTATGAATCTTGGGCGGTCGATATACAAACGGCCTTAGAAACTCGAAGATGTTGAATTTTTTAATTCAAATATTTTATGAAGAGGATGCAATCAATTAACTGATTAATTGATTGGATTGAATGATTGATTGGATTAATTAATTAGTTGACTAATTGGTTTATTGATTGATTGATTATTGGTTAATTAATTGATTTGATCATAAAAGAAAAGAAATAAATGGTTATATTTTGGAGATATCTTGGAGGAGCAACTTGGATATTTGTCTAGGCTTTCTATTCTCCTATATATATGCAACCTTCTTGGTTAGATTGTGACAATTAGCAAAGGACAAGAAACTATGTGAGAATATCTGGTGAGCTTGTGTGCCTCCATGGGCTTGCGCCCTGGAGAGGAAGATGTAGAAATTTGGGCTGATAGTAGCTATTCCTATTTACTGCTGAAAGACGCAGTTGGTGCCTCCAGATTGTCCAAGGGTTTGTCATTGTTCTTCATCACTCTTCTGGTACAACAATATTTGTAGTCATCTAGATTTTCTTTGCCTTTCCCAATAAGGTTATTGGTTTAAGTTGTAATTGTTAGTAACGATAGTTGAGATCGATTGTAAACAATTTTTTTTGGTGAATCAATAAAGAGGGTGGTTGGGTGAAATATTTGTGTACTGCTATTATTTCCGATTTTTTATGTTGTTATTTTCAATCAAATTCATCTTCAAGTGAATGAGTGATAAAGATCATGTTTTTTCGGCGTTTTGTCAAACTTCCGCTGCGCACAAAATTCCAACAGTTTGGTATCAGAGCCCAGTTCATCGCGTAGCTTGGAGTGATTTTGGACTGAAGATTGTAGATGTCGGAGATGATGTTGCTTTCGTGGATGACTATTTTTGATGGTAGATATTGAGGGATTTGGCAACCTATAATGGTGGATGTTCCATGCCTCAATAGTCCAATTGATGGAGATGTGAAGAACCCCTCTGATATGGATGAGGGAAGATGGAAGAAGATGAAGATGAAGTCGGGTGACAGTTGAAGAACCTAGTCCACAGCAAGGTGGAGAGGTTAATATGGTCACTGCTTATGGATTTAAGGTGGAGGATCATGGTATCGACAAGGGTCTAGATGTTGATGATGCTTGAGTGATCCCGGAGATGAAGAGATCTTGTCAAACGGAAGACGAATGTCGAGTTTTGAAATCCACAAAGACGTTGGAGATCTTATGGTATTACAAGCACTTTTTAGACCGTTGGTTTTTGCATGGTGTAGCTCAGATGGTAGATGCATCTTTTGCAGGGGGTGGTGTGTTTGTAATTGAGGTGTGGTCATAGTCCTTTCAAATCGACTGGGGTATATCTCGTTGCCTTGAAATCGAGGTTGGTTTTAATTGAGAGTAGGTGTTGTAGAAAAAGTTAGGTTGACTTGTTTGTGGATTGTTGGAGATATGTGATATTTGAATCAAGGTGGAGTGTTGAATTTTTTGATTCAAATATTTTATGAAGAGGATGCAATCAATTAAATGATTGATTGATTGGATTGATTGATTGATTGATTCATTAATTGACTAATTGGTTGATTGACTGATTTATTGGTTAATTGATTAACTTGATCATAGAAGGAAAGAAATTAATGGTTATATTTTGGAGATATCTCGAAGGGGCAACTTGATATTTTCCTAGGCTTTCTATTCTCCGATATATATGCAGCCTTCTTGGTTAGATTGTGACAATTAACAAAGAACAAGAAACTATGTGAGAATATCTAGTGAGCTTGTGTGCCTCCATGGTCTTGCGCCCTGGAGAGGAAGATTCGGGAATTTGGGCTGAGGGTAGCTATTCCTATTTACTGCTAAAAGACGTAGTTGGTGACTGCAGATTGTCCAAGGGTTTATCGTTGTTCTTCATCGCTCTTCTACTACAACAATATTTGTAGTCATCTAGATATTCTTTGCCTTTCTCAATAAGGTTATTGGTTCAAGTTGTAATTATTTGTAACGATAGTTGAGATCGATTGTAAACAATTTTTTTTGGTGAATCAATAAAGAGGGTGGTTGGGTGGAATATTAATGTACTGCTATTATTTTCGATTTCTTATGTTGTTATTTTCAATCAAATTCATCTTCAATTGATTGGGTGGTAAAGATCCCGTTTTTCCGGCATTTTGTCAAACTTCCGCTGCGCACAAAACCCCAACAGAAAGGAATTTTAATTTTTGGATGGCTCGATTTGTGAACCATTTTTGTTCATGGAGTGGTGTTTTGCAATGGCAATTGCGAGGAATTCGCATCTCAGTTTTTTTCTTTGCTCTCATTCAAATTTCAGTCGTCGAGGTTTACTTTGAAGAGAAATTTGAAGATGGGTGGGAAAATCGATGGGTGAAATCTGAGTGGAAGAAAGATGAGAACATGGCTGGAGAGTGGAACCATACTTCTGGTAAATGGAATGAAAACCCTATTGATAAACATATCCAAGGCAGTGAAGATTGCAGGTTCTATGCTATATCTGCTGAATTTCCAGAATTTAGTAGCAAAGATAAGACATTGGTATTCCAATTCTTAGTGAAACGTGAACAGAAACTCGACTACGGTGGAGGCTACATGAAGCTTCTCAACGATGATGTCGATCAAAAGAAGTTTGGTGGAGATTCCTCTTATAGTATTATGTTCAGTCCTGATATTTGTGGCTACAACACCAAAAAGATTCATGCCATTCTTACCAGTGATGGAAAAAATCACTTGATCAAGAAGGATGTTCCTTGAGAGACTGACAAGTTGAGTCATATACACTTTTATCATCAGCCAGATGCAACATACATCATCCTAATCGATAATGAAGAAAACCAAAGTCGCAGCATTTACGATCATTGGGATATTCTTCCTCCCAAGCAGATCAAAGACCCTCTTCTGAGCATGACCTCGAATTGATACATCCATCCATATTGGACATGAACTCGAAGTCGTGCTTTAGATGGGAGATGAACAGGTAAATGCTCTATCACATTAAAAAAATCTGACGGAAATATTTTCTATAATTTGCTAAGAATTATAGGAATATCTACTTCAAGTTCTCGTAAACGTTGCACTTTTAAATTGGTCGGATAAATCTCGTTATAAAACATACTAAGCTCCATTACTACTTCCAAACTTTTAATGACAATAGTTCTTTTAACATAACGAGTAATAAATTTTCCATTATTATGTGACAGTTATAGCTTTTTATTTCACTCAATCTGTTACGCCCCAAATTCGTCCGGCCTTCTTTGTACGGGCTGATCGGTAAAACCACAACTTGCCTCACAGGGCCCTCATCAATCAAAAAGAAAAAGAAAAACCAATCGGCTTGCCAATTGGCTCATAAAATCATCAAATCCAATAAATATAGTAAACATGTACCTATTTGCCAGGCATACAATTTTACTCCTCTTCTTAGCTTCCATGCTATGACTTGTTTACACATATATGTGTACATGTATGCAGTTCCAATCAAATTTCATTTCAATATTTGATTCGATTTAGCTTAATTTGTCTTTCATCGTCATATTGGTTTCATTATTTCAATACTATAACTAGCCAAACTAATTATCATCCATCATAACCAGCAATCAATTAGTTGGTTAACTTTTCAAATATATAACTTTTATATATAGTCAAAAATGTAATTTTAAGGCCGATTCACAAACAATAAACTCTAACTAGGTTTTTGGTTCTCACACCAGTCAATTGGAAATATATAGATATCCCACTTTTGAAACTCGAACATAAATACTGATGATGCCATGGTCATCACCAGAAATATCCCCGGGCGCCGAGACTGTGATTCTATATCTATCCAGTATAATTGAGACTTCGAATATACGTTCATGACGCGTATATACAAAATATCCTTATACTCGATAGTCCAAAATCAATATCAAATATTTAAAATTTTATTGTAAGATATAATTTTCAAAACCAAACTCATTTTTGGAAATAGCACTCTTCAGACTCATTCTAGGGCATTACTAACCCTATCTCTAACGAGTTATTCTTATAGGATGTTAATAATCCTATCTCTGATGAATTATTTCGTTCGGTTCTAATGTGCCTCGTTCTCTGAGCTTTGTAAACCAAAGCTCTGATACCAAAATGTTACACACCGAATTTTCCCAGCCTCCGAAGAGACAGGAAAACGTGGATTGTAATGAGAACACGAGCATCAGAACACAAACATGGGAACATTTCATTGCTATTACAACAATTTACAGAGTACAAGAATATATCAGAGTTCAAATAAATAATATACAGTGGAAAAACATCAACTACCACAACTGAAGGAAATACACGGATACAAAGCTTTCTGAATATAGCTCCAGTTGTAATCCAGGATCATGTGGAAAGAAATATCTGCGAAAACCAAAAACTATTAGCTACCCGTGTGGAAAATATGGACACCCAGAGTTTAGGTAGAAACAATAAACTTCGAGTCAGTCATGGGACTGGTGTGAGAACTAAAACAGTTATAAACTTTATTTTAAAGTTGGGTAAATCAGGGGACCACACTGTATAACACGAAGCGAGTTTTCTTCCAAGAATACCATAAAACAAACAACGCAATTCTAAAAGGAAAATTGAAGCCATTATAAGACTCAGGTCCTATCACACATTGCAAACACAAACCAAAGGAAAAAGTTTTACCTAATAATGGCCAAACAAGCTTGGTACGCGAAATTTATCTTTTATTATTACTATAAGTGAATAAATAAACTTAAATATAAATGTATCAATAATAGAGGCATATGTACCATATATTATGTCGCCATATAGGTTTACAACTAAAACCGAAAGGTTGCGTATTAGAAATTGGATTCCATCTATGAGTCGAGGTAAGGGATCTTCCTCCCCGGTTTCGAGACACTCTAGCAAATGCCTCAAGATTACACACTCTGTGCAACCCTGGTTAGCATCAGGGCCGATCCACACTTACTTTAATGGATTAGTTATTCCTGAACACACGTTTCTCGGTCCTGTCGGACCTACAAAATGGTCAGTACGTCGACCAATCATATCTGAGCGCCTCGCAATCCATCATCAACATAAATAAAAATGTTTGGGCTCCATACCATGAAATCATTTCTAGCTAGAAAGAAGCGTCATGTCCTCCCTGAGGTCCTCATCCCATTTTCGACTCATACCGAGGTGTGAGGCTCGCGAATTAACGATATACACAAAGCGGTGCTAATTAAAGTTGCGCTTTAATCATCAACCACAAGAGTCTGATTTTCAACAAAAGCCTTGATCATTTGCATCTTAGCATGCCACATTGACAATCCACGCTATACAACTGATGTCTATCAATATATAACCTCTAAGCTCGTATGTCTCAGAGAAGGGTGTTAAGCAAGAGAATAAATTCTTCTCCACCAAAAATATATATATTTAATAGAAATCAATCAACACAGAATGAATTACAATTTCAGACATAATCCATTTACAAGTTCGTTCTGGGTCTGAACGAAGCCGGAGGCAACTTATTCCTCATCCCATATGTCCAATACAGGAGAGAGGTCCTCGCATATCCGGTCGGTCTCCAAGTACGTCTGGACGATCACCACTTATTATCTTGTCTTGGGTATACAGCCCAATCGAGACATCAGTAATTGTAACACCCCACTCCCGCTATGATCACTCACTAAGGGAATGCCATAGCATTGGTGGAGTATTTTAGTGAATATAGAACAGAAAAATTACAACAAGACAGATATAAATAGTACTTGAAATTTTAAAACATCATCTCATAACAGCGGAAGTAAAACATGTCTGGTTACATCATAAAACCACAATAAAGGTCAAGTACAATATCCATCAAAATAAAGAAGTACATAATCCCACTCTCATACAATAGCCAAACAAAAGAAAAGATAACTGGATAACTGGAGCTTTACATCTATCCAAGCTCCTAAAGACTGGAACAGCAATCCGATCAAGCTCCACTACTGCTAGGATCCACCGTAGGACCTGAGGGTTGGGAAAAAGATAAAAACAACAGGGTCAGACATAAGTCTGAGCGAGTCCTATAACTTTAACAATACAATCGTTAAAGTAACCAGAGAAGACATAAACTGATATACGGTAACATATAGGGATGAATGGCTACCCTAAGCAGTCAACTAAACGAAGATAAAGGATAAAGACGCATCTACCCTCCCTAAGGTAAATTACTAAACTGCACCACACCAGTCGTTCCTAACTTAAAGGTTGATCCCACCCAAGGACTTATAAAATTTACTAATTAGTACCTGCGTACCCCTAGGTGACCAAGTAGGCGCCACGGGGCCCTACAATCCACTAGGTGTACACACTACTTCCCATTCGATCGGCTCCCTAACGTAGATACCCGTGCTGGCCCCACCGTGGGATGTATCATTCCCCAATGTGGCAACCTGATGGAACTAAAGGTGCACGGCTTATATCTACTCGATGCAACAACGGCTTACCTACCAGCCCGGGCCCACTCACGCATATGAAGCCCGTTGGACTTGCGTTGCCACCGCTAACCCGTTTGCCTCTTACAGTCAAGCCCAGTATGCGTGTCCCGTCCTCGACATGGGTCGAGCCCACAAAGATACGTATGGGTTACTGGTTGAAATGGGCCTCCACAAGCTACCCACCTAAGCTTGTCCCTTTTTCTAGTATATCCCACTTAACCCTTTAATCATGTTTTAATTACATGTTCCATTTTGGTTAAGTATTCTAATCGTATTTTCTATTGCCACCCAAGGCAACCACTAGATTTTCTCATGCCACCCGAGGCACCCACTTAACCCCTCATGTCCCTCTACATGCTAATATGGTTAAGTGTTTCTTAATTAATTAATTAAGAACGTAACCTTTGTAAAGACCTCTCACATTAGACTGTCTTTTATGACCGCTGGTTAAGCCGGTTGGGTCCGGGCAGCCTTATGTCATAACAGAGTCTAACCTCGTGTCTTTACATTAATTACGTATTTAGTTTGTGCCTAAGACCTCTCACATTGGGCTAACATTTGTAGCAACTGGTTAAGCCGGTTGGGTCCGGGCAGTTTTACGCTACAACTGAGTCCAACCTCGTGTCTTAGTCAATTAATTACACCTAATTAATCACCCTCATAATTTTATATTAATTATCCCTAATTAATCAAGTTTTCTTAACATGGGTAGACCTAACTTAATAGGTAAATTCCCATGGGGTAGACCTAACTCAATAGGTAAATTCCCAACACATAGTATGGGTACACCTAACCAAATAGGCAAATTCCCATACTATGTTTATTTATTTTGTGTTATGCATAATTATAGTAATTTCACACAATCTTATTAACTTATGCATTTAATTACCCCATCGTTCCCACGTAATTTCGTTCATGATATAACACATATAAAAGGTGTCAACTTGCATATGAATGAACATGTTTCAAAGGTGCCATCTTGCATATTAACAAACACATAACTTGCATATGAACTTGCATAACATGTCACATAACTTGCATATAATATGTCACATAACTTACATATTCATTTTGCATAACAAACTTGCATATTAGCTTATAGACTTGCATAATGTGTCATCATGAACTTGCATATTAATAAACATGTAACTTGCATATTTACATACATGTAACTCGCATATTAACAAACATGTAACTTGCATATAAAGAAACATGTAACTTGCATATTTACATACATGTAACTTGCATATTAACAAACATGTAACTTGCATATTAACAAACATGTAACTTGCATATTTACATACATGTAACTTGCATATTAACAAACATGTAACTTGCATATTTACATACATGTAACTTGCATAGCATATTACCATGAACTTGCATAACATGCATATGATTACATAGCCCACAACTTGCATATTTAGCATCATGCAAACATAACATACATCATATTAAACTTGCATAAGCTTACATACTCAACATGCATAAACATAAGATTAATGCTAACATCATATCATATGATTCAAAGCTCATTAACCCACATACAAAACCATAAATCTCATTACATCTCATCTAATTAGTTTACCAAAAGATCATCAAAGTGATAGAAACTCACAACTAGCAACTTTGAACACCAAATGAAGAAGATTAAGATGCTAAGAAGGGATTAGAAGTTGATTAGAGAGTGATTAGTATGCAACCCTCTTCATAAAATTAGTGGAGGCCATGAGAGCTAGCATTTTGCCATAGTTTAGTCACTAGGTTTAATTATGAATGAATTAGGGTAGGTTAGGGTCTTATTTATAGATTAGGCAAGTGTTTTAGGCCATAGGATTAACCCTAGATTCAATCCAAGCCATCAAAGCATGTCTTGGGGAAGAAGTCAAGTGTAGGAACCATCTAGGGCCTTTAGATTAAAGATGGACCATGAGAACCATTCAAATGCAAAATCTGCACTTAAGCGAATCGGCCCACGGGTTGACAGCCAAACACCCTGGATTAACCCCTAGTCGACCCAGCAGGCTCGGGTCGACTTCAAAAATCGGCCGGTTCGGTTATTCCCCTCTCCCAATTCGCTGTTTTGAGCATTTTTGCATATTTATTTATTAAATTTTCAATTATATATATATATATATATATATATCAATATATATATATATATATATATATCTACACAACCCATTTCACTTAATTAAGTATACTTTAATTTGGGAATTTTCGTGAAACTTCGCGAGGCCATATCTTGGTCATACGGACTCCGATTTTCGAAAACTCGGACTCTATTTCGCGTATTTTTCCGAGACGAACGCAATGGCATAGCCCGTTTCCCTTGATTCCCATTTTAGAATTAAATTCTGCCTCGATTTATGTTATTACAGGTTATTGAAAATACGGGTTGTTACATTCTCCCCTCCTTAAAGGATTTCGTCCCCGAAATCTTCAAGTTAGGAAGAACGTATCCTACCATCCAATCATCCATCTACTCAAAGCATCATCCACGAGCAATCATTGTCCTTACAAGATTCTAAATGCTGGATGGATATATGCAAAAGTGTGTGTATATGTACTTACCTAATGCAAAAATCAGGCGGTTACTGATACAGTAAACCTCCTTAATGCAAACCATGATAGTGCCATGCATCCAATATGTATGCGAAACCCTATTGACACATACAAATTTCTACATGCGTGCACAACCATACACAAAAATGCATCATCCATATGATAACACAGCCATGATACATCCATCAATCTAACTACCACATCCATTTATGCAATATGCAACATGAAGTGACTGAGCCGATCTAGTGCCTAATGTGTGTGTATATGCATCCACGAGCAACCACTAGCAAACAATTGCATCCATATGCATCCATCAACCATAACATGTTTCAAACACATGTTTCAACCATAGGTTTTACCCTATCTAAAGGTCATAGGTATTAGCGAGAGGATATACTAAAGATAAGATAAGTACTAGACAAGCAATAAAGGAGAAGTTAAAAGACATACTCTCAAAAAGAAATGGATACAAAGAACGCATCTTTGCTTCCGTCTCCCAAGTAGCATTGCTTTCGTCATCTCCCCATTGCACTTTAACTAGCTGAACTTCTCTGTTCCTCAACTTCCTAGTTTCTGACCCAAGGATGCGAGTAGGAGCTCGTCGAATCGTCGCATCACGCTCTACCTCTACATCTCTAAGCAAGCTCGGCTCTACCACCTCCGCGGTCTCATGTAAGCACTTCCTCAAATGTGATACATGGAATACATCATGAACACCACTAAGTCTGTCGGGCAACTCCACCCTATATGCCATCCGTCCAATCCTTTCCTTAATAGGAAACGGCCCAACAAATCTCGGTGCTAACTTCCCTACGGACCCAAAGCGAACAACATTTCTCAATGGAGATACTTTGACAAAAACCATGTCCCCAACCTCAAACTCAAGATCCGTCCTTCTCCGATCCGCATAAGATTTCTGTCTATCTTGCGCTGCTTTCATCCTTTTTCGAATTAAATCAATCTTCTCTGAAGTCTCTCTAACCATATCCGGCCCAAGCAAGATCTTATCCGTAGATTCCCACCAACATGTAGGAGATCGACAAGGCCTTCCATAAAGAGCTTCGAAAGGAGCCATACCAATACTGGACTGAAAGCTGTTATTATATGCGAACTCCACCAAAGGAAGATGTTCTTCCCATGTACCTCCAAAATCCAAGATACAAAGCCTCAAAAGATCTTCTAAGATACGGTTCACCCTCTCAGTCTGACCGTCCGTCTGAGGATGATATGCGGTGCTCAAACACAACTGAGTCCCTACCGCCTCTTGCAAACTTCTCCAAAACTCACTAGTGAAAATAGGATCTCGATCACTCACAATGCTGGATGGTACGCCATGCAATCTAACAATCTCTCTAACATAGACTGAAGCAAGCCATGGAGCGGTCCTCTTACTCTTTACGGGTATAAAATGGGCACTCTTGGTAAGTCTGTCTACCACAACCCAAATTCCCGTATTGCCCTTCCTCGATCTCGGTAACCCGTCGATGAAATCCATCGAGACACTATCCCACTTCCACTGTGGAACTTCCAATGGGTGTAGCAACCCACCGGGTTTCCTTTGCTCCACTTTAACTTGTTGGCACACTAAGCATCTAGCCACATACTCGGCCACATCTTTCTTCATACCGGCCCAGAAGAAAACTCTCTTCATGTCTTGGTACATTTTGTCTCCACCGGGATGAATAGTCATTCTTGAACGATGTGCATCATCCAAAATAGCCTTCTTCAAACCCTCATCTTGCGGTACACAAAGTCTACCGTCTCTATGCAACCATCCCTTATCATCTATGGTGTATCTACCCAAATGGCTGGACGACTCCCCTCTTATAAGCTTCTCTACCAACACAACCAACTGTGGGTCGTCTCGCTGAGCCTCGCCAACCCGTCTCAAAAGAGTAGGTCTAACCTCCAAGGATGCCAACAAACCAGGTACAAAATCAACAGAAGGTCTGAAGTCAAACAAAGAAAGAAACTCCAAGCTTCGTCGTTCCACGAACAATGGACTCAAAGATAGCCTTTTTCTACTCAAGGCGTCTGCCACCACGTTACCCTTACCAGGGGTATACGCTATCTCGAAATCATAGGATGCTAAGAACTCCATCCACCTTTGCTGTCTTAAGTTTAAATCCTTCTGAGAGAATAAGTACTTCAATGATTTATGGTCGGTGAACAACTCGAATCTCTCACCAAGAAGATAATGGCGCCAAGACTTAAGTGCGAAAACAATCGCGGCCAACTCTAGATCATGGGTAGGGTAATTCTTCTCATGCACTCTCAATTGTCTCCCTCCATAGGCTATTACCCTTCCCTCCTGCATCAAGACTGCGCCTAATCCTGTTCCACAAGCATCGGTATAAACAACAAACGGCTTACTCCCATCCGGGAGCACTAAAACTGGAGCGGTGGTCAAAGCTCTCTTTAACCGTCGGAAAGCATCATCACAATCTACATCCCACGAGAAAACCAGATTCTTTTTCGTCAAGCGGGTTAATGGGGCTGATATCTTCGCGAAGTCTTTGATGAACTTCCTATAATATCCTGCCAACCCCAAGAAACTTCTTACCTCGGTAGCATTTCTAGGAACTTTCCAATCCTGGATAGATACTATCTTTGCGGGATCCACAGCTATCCCTTCCTTAGAGACCACATGCCCTAAGAATCGCACTTCTCTTCTCCAAAAATGGCATTTAGAGAATTTAGCTTTAAGACTATGCGCTCGAAGAGTCTCCAACACTTCCTTGAGATGTAAGGCATGCTCTTCTTCATTCTTGGAAAAGACCAAGATGTCATCCACAAAAACTACTACAAACTTATTCAGATACTCTCTGAACACTCTACTCATGAGATCAACAAAGTATGCGGGGGCGTTTGTCAACCCAAATGGCATCACTAGCCACTCATAAAAACCATCCGGAGTCCGGAAAGCAGTCTTCTCTATACTGTCCTC
This sequence comes from Allium sativum, assembly GCA_030737875.1. Lineage (NCBI taxonomy): Eukaryota > Viridiplantae > Streptophyta > Magnoliopsida > Asparagales > Amaryllidaceae > Allium > Allium sativum. Next base: position 116,902,924 of record CM060909.1, read on the forward strand.
CGCCACTCTTAACTGATGAAACCCTGTAGCTAAGTCCATCTGCGAAAATACTGACGCGCCAACCAACTGATCAAAGAGATCATCTATCCTCGGTAATGGGTGTCTATTCTTCTTCGTGAGCTTATTAAGTTCTCTATAATCCACACAAAGTCTGAGGGACCCATCCGCCTTCGTGGCAAACACTACTGGAGCTCCCCACTCCGATATACTTCGCCTTATGAACCCCTTCTCAAGCAACTCCCCTACTTGCTTATGAAGTTCTCTTCTCTCACGAGGAGCCATGTGGCGTACTGGCAAGGACACTGGTTTGGCATTATCCACCAAATAAATTCGGAAATCTATCTCCCGCTTCGGAGGCAAACCCTTTACTTCTTCAAACACATCCGGATATTCCCGGACTACTCTGACAGAACACAAACTCTCGACCGAAGCATCGAGCGATTCAAGATAACTTAGCAAAACAGATTCCATGGGATTGCAAGAGATCTCGAGAGTGTTACCCAAGCGGGTCATGAGCCTGACAACTCTCCTTTCGCAATCAAGAACGGCACCATTACTGGATAACCAGTCCATGCCCAAGATCAACCCATAGCCCGTGAAGCCCAATACAAAAGCATCACATCTAAACTCAACGCTAAGTATAGAAATCTTCAAACCCAAACATATCATAGACAGATATATGGAGCCCCCAATTGGGTTTAAGACAACCAAGGGATCATCAACTAGACTGGTGTCTAAGTGCAGTGACTCAACTAACGATGATGAGATAAAAGAATGCGATGCGCCAGAGTCAAACAAAGTACGAACTGGATGATCAAACAGAAAAACCAGACTTTCAACGGAAATAGTTCTACCTCTCTGCTGAATCGGTGGAACTGAGAGAACCTGAACTTGCCCCCCTGACTGAGGTGGTGCTATAAGAGCTTGCACCTGGCCTCCTGAGGTAGACCCCGTCTTCTGCCCCTTCTTTGGGCAGTTTTTCACAAGATGCCCTGCTTCACCACAATGAAAGCAACCGGTTTTCTTCTTTTTGCGACAATCCTTACTAAGGTGTCCTGGTGTTCCACAATTGAAGCACTTCTTCTTCGTCTTCTTTTTGTCACCATTGCCTTTTCCGCCCTTGCCTTGTTGTTGCTGTTGCGGTTTCTTCTGATCCCCCTTTTTCTCTGGTGCCTTAGAATTCTTATCATCCTCATGCATAAGTGCCATGTAGACAAGCTTCTCAAAAGTGGCCCCCATAGGAATGTGAGTCATAGCTATTCCTTGCAATGGTTCGTTCAAGCCTCTAACGAACCTCAAAGCCTTCTTCTCCGGTGTATTCACCAACTCTATGCCAAACCTTGCTAATTGATTGAATTTGTTGACATATTCTTTCACCGTGAGATTCCCTTGCTTCAAATTCAAGAACTTCTCCATAAACAGATTCTCTTCCGCCCTTGAGAGAAACTTAGCCCCAAACCTTTGCTTAAAATCTGCCCAAGAGTCAACAGGGCGTTCTCCATTAGTGACCTCCCACCAGAATGAGGCCTCTCCCTTCATTAACCAAGCCGCCAACTTGACTTTCTTTCCCTCTTCCACTTCAAAGATATCTAGCAACTCTTCCACTTCCTTAAGCCAATCTCTAGCCTCTACGAAAGTCTCTGAACCAAGAAAAGGTTTTCCTCCTATAGCCTTGAACTCCTTGCAAACCTTAGCAAAATTATCCACTCTAGGCTGAGGAGGAGGAGCGGTTGTCTCTGGTGTAGTAGCATTGGCCGGACCCGCAGCCGCGGCCCTAGCCTCTTGCAACCTCCTATACCATAGTGGTATAACTAAACCCTCCGGGATGTTAAGATCTTCAGCCATGCTGAAACGAAAGAGGAAAGATTCAAAAAGGAGATTCCGAAAGATAAAGATATGGCTATTGGGGATTATGCTTTTCTTTTTCAAAAACTTTTTCTCTTAGAAGACATGCTTTTAAAAATCCTTTCTTCGAAAATACTCTTAGAAAGTAGTTTTTCTCAAAAATTTTATCTGTTCTGGTAACCTTAAGCTCTGATACCACGTGTAACACCCCACTCCCGCTATGATCACTCACTAAGGGAATGCCATAGCATTGGTGGAGTATTTTAGTGAATATAGAACAGAAAAATTACAACAAGACAGATATAAATAGTACTTGAAATTTTAAAACATCATCTCATAACAGCGGAAGTAAAACATGTCTGGTTACATCATAAAACCACAATAAAGGTCAAGTACAATATCCATCAAAATAAAGAAGTACATAATCCCACTCTCATACAATAGCCAAACAAAAGAAAAGATAACTGGATAACTGGAGCTTTACATCTATCCAAGCTCCTAAAGACTGGAACAGCAATCCGATCAAGCTCCACTACTGCTAGGATCCACCGTAGGACCTGAGGGTTGGGAAAAAGATAAAAACAACAGGGTCAGACATAAGTCTGAGCGAGTCCTATAACTTTAACAATACAATCGTTAAAGTAACCAGAGAAGACATAAACTGATATACGGTAACATATAGGGATGAATGGCTACCCTAAGCAGTCAACTAAACGAAGATAAAGGATAAAGACGCATCTACCCTCCCTAAGGTAAATTACTAAACTGCACCACACCAGTTGTTCCTAACTTAAAGGTTGATCCCACCCAAGGACTTATAAAATTTACTAATTAGTACCTGCGTACCCCTAGGTGACCAAGTAGGCGCCACGGGGCCCTACAATCCACTAGGTGTACACACTACTTCCCATTCGATCGGCTCCCTAACGTAGATACCCGTGCTGGCCCCACCGTGGGATGTATCATTCCCCAATGTGGCAACCTGATGGAACTAAAGGTGCACGGCTTATATCTACTCGATGCAACAACGGCTTACCTACCAGCCCGGGCCCACTCACGCATATGAAGCCCGTTGGACTTGCGTTGCCACCGCTAACCCGTTTGCCTCTTACAGTCAAGCCCAGTATGCGTGTCCCGTCCTCGACATGGGTCGAGCCCACAAAGATACGTATGGGTTACTGGTTGAAATGGGCCTCCACAAGCTACCCACCTAAGCTTGTCCCTTTTTCTAGTATATCCCACTTAACCCTTTAATCATGTTTTAATTACATGTTCCATTTTGGTTAAGTATTCTAATCGTATTTTCTATTGCCACCCAAGGCAACCACTAGATTTTCTCATGCCACCCGAGGCACCCACTTAACCCCTCATGTCCCTCTACATGCTAATATGGTTAAGTGTTTCTTAATTAATTAATTAAGAACGTAACCTTTGTAAAGACCTCTCACATTAGACTGTCTTTTATGACCGCTGGTTAAGCCGGTTGGGTCCGGGCAGCCTTATGTCATAACAGAGTCTAACCTCGTGTCTTTACATTAATTACGTATTTAGTTTGTGCCTAAGACCTCTCACATTGGGCTAACATTTGTAGCAACTGGTTAAGCCGGTTGGGTCCGGGCAGTTTTACGCTACAACTGAGTCCAACCTCGTGTCTTAGTCAATTAATTACACCTAATTAATCACCCTCATAATTTTATATTAATTATCCCTAATTAATCAAGTTTTCTTAACATGGGTAGACCTAACTTAATAGGTAAATTCCCATGGGGTAGACCTAACTCAATAGGTAAATTCCCAACACATAGTATGGGTACACCTAACCAAATAGGCAAATTCCCATACTATGTTTATTTATTTTGTGTTATGCATAATTATAGTAATTTCACACAATCTTATTAACTTATGCATTTAATTACCCCATCGTTCCCACGTAATTTCGTTCATGATATAACACATATAAAAGGTGTCAACTTGCATATGAATGAACATGTTTCAAAGGTGCCATCTTGCATATTAACAAACACATAACTTGCATATGAACTTGCATAACATGTCACATAACTTGCATATAATATGTCACATAACTTACATATTCATTTTGCATAACAAACTTGCATATTAGCTTATAGACTTGCATAATGTGTCATCATGAACTTGCATATTAATAAACATGTAACTTGCATATTTACATACATGTAACTCGCATATTAACAAACATGTAACTTGCATATAAAGAAACATGTAACTTGCATATTTACATACATGTAACTTGCATATTAACAAACATGTAACTTGCATATTAACAAACATGTAACTTGCATATTTACATACATGTAACTTGCATATTAACAAACATGTAACTTGCATATTTACATACATGTAACTTGCATAGCATATTACCATGAACTTGCATAACATGCATATGATTACATAGCCCACAACTTGCATATTTAGCATCATGCAAACATAACATACATCATATTAAACTTGCATAAGCTTACATACTCAACATGCATAAACATAAGATTAATGCTAACATCATATCATATGATTCAAAGCTCATTAACCCACATACAAAACCATAAATCTCATTACATCTCATCTAATTAGTTTACCAAAAGATCATCAAAGTGATAGAAACTCACAACTAGCAACTTTGAACACCAAATGAAGAAGATTAAGATGCTAAGAAGGGATTAGAAGTTGATTAGAGAGTGATTAGTATGCAACCCTCTTCATAAAATTAGTGGAGGCCATGAGAGCTAGCATTTTGCCATAGTTTAGTCACTAGGTTTAATTATGAATGAATTAGGGTAGGTTAGGGTCTTATTTATAGATTAGGCAAGTGTTTTAGGCCATAGGATTAACCCTAGATTCAATCCAAGCCATCAAAGCATGTCTTGGGGAAGAAGTCAAGTGTAGGAACCATCTAGGGCCTTTAGATTAAAGATGGACCATGAGAACCATTCAAATGCAAAATCTGCACTTAAGCGAATCGGCCCACGGGTTGACAGCCAAACACCCTGGATTAACCCCTAGTCGACCCAGCAGGCTCGGGTCGACTTCAAAAATCGGCCGGTTCGGTTATTCCCCTCTCCCAATTCGCTGTTTTGAGCATTTTTGCATATTTATTTATTAAATTTTCAATTATATATATATATATATATATCAATATATATATATATATATATCTACACAACCCATTTCACTTAATTAAGTATACTTTAATTTGGGAATTTTCGTGAAACTTCGCGAGGCCATATCTTGGTCATACGGACTCCGATTTTCGAAAACTCGGACTCTATTTCGCGTATTTTTCCGAGACGAACGCAATGGCATAGCCCGTTTCCCTTGATTCCCATTTTAGAATTAAATTCTGCCTCGATTTATGTTATTACAGGTTATTGAAAATACGGGTTGTTACAGTAATCATCCAAACGATGCGAAGATCTCCGGTCTTCAACCACCGTCTTCATCGTCGACTTTTAATCGTCGTATCAGTTATTCAGAATGGGATAAACCCGGTCTTTCCGAATACCTCACGTATTTTATAATCAATAATCAAGTTCTTTGAAAACACATCATACGCCTCATTCCAATTAAGAATATTATTTTATTCAAATATTCACGTCTTAGGGGAGAGGTTCCCAGTAATTTTATCAAAGATAAGTTCTTTTAAACTTATTCTTTAATCTTCCTTTGGATATCAATTTCAAAAGATTTTATTGTATCTTTTCACAATCTAAACTAAAACAAGGTTTATTAACTAGTCCCAATTAACGAGCCTTGCCGAAGTAACCATTTATTTATTAATCCCAATCCCAACCTATTCATCCCATGGAGCAAAACTGGTAGTACTACATATCTAACAAACACGGTGTTATCGGTAAATTTAATTACCGTTTCACGTTCAAATCTAATTAAGATTTAACTATCGCCTGGAGTAAAACTGATGGTACTCAATTCTCAATCATCTCATGAATTCGATAAATTTAATTATCCCAATCTCATTTTAATCTACTTAAAGATTTATTAAAACACTAGTTCAGTTTTAATCTTAAAAATCATTACTTAATGACTATCCAAATTTTAGGAAATAAATCTTGCCTTTACTTGGGTTAAAGAACAAATGTCATTTAAAACATTATTCACGGTAAACCCAAAATACTCTTCCATTAAAATGGAACTTTCACGGAATTCATAACTGTATATTATCAATATAAATTTCCGTATCGTACTAATACTATGAACGGAATAACGACAAGGCCTTTTAAATTCCATGAACAGTAGTGATCTTCCTTCACAGAATCTCATCTCGATTATCACTAAATCAAATTCCATTCAATTCCCATTTCCTTTATTAAATTGGAAAACTTCTCTTTGGAAAAATTATATTAAACCTTAATTAAAAGATTTATAAACTCTAGATTATAACTTCACCGTTAATCGGGTTAAAGAATTAATGTCATTTAAAACATCATTCACAATGAACCCGTAATCAACTACAATTTAATTCCTATTATATTAATTAATTGGAAAACTTCATTAAATCTTGGTTAAAAGATTTATTCTTTTCTCAACTGATGTTAAGAATAGTGTTATTAAAGACACTATTCACGACAAACCCAAAATCCAATTTAATATTAAATACAATATCTTAAATGGAAATCATGTCGACTTATATTCACTACCAAATTTTGAACTTAACAGGCATCGTTTTGGAATAACGATATCAATATCTTTCAAATTCCCATAACAATATCTGTATAATTACGGAATCCAATATCGAAATATCCAAGATAATTTCCATTCAAACCCATTTCAATTTATATGGAATTCCTGGTTATGTAAAAACCCATTCGCAAATCCAATTTATTATTTATAAAAATCATTAGATTTTTATTCTAGTTATTAACTAGTTCATTAGGATAAAAATATTTTTTATCCTTTGAAACTTGGAATTTTTCATCCAAAATCTTTCCAAATCGTTGGTTATGATTTTACATAAATTTTCCATATTTTTAATAATTTTAATAAAGCCCTTACAGTTGGTTTCCAATAACGGCCACCGAACTGCATCCATAACGACCTTTTCTGAAATTGATTTGGACATAATTTGAAATCCAACCATTTAAATTTAAATGTCCTATATTCATTGGAAAGATCTTTTCGATATGAACCCAAAGGTTCTGGTTATAGGAGAATCTGATGGTCGGATATCCTGTATGCCAATTCGAAGTTAATGGTTGAATTCGCGAACGGTCGCTGTGCAATACGTTCTAATCAAACCTTTTAAATATATGTAATATAATTTGTCGATTTCCTTTTTAAACATATTTTATAAATTCATTTTAAAACGATTTCAAATTCCATTTCAATTTTAAATTAAAACTGAACATCCCATATCATTATAATATTAAAATGATAATATTTTTAAAATATCAGATTTTGAAATCAAATCTTTTCGATATTCACTATAAAATAAATAAAATCGACAGAAAATCTCATTCAAGTTAAAATGGCGTATATCTACTTAACTCGGCTTCATATATTTCAATATTTTCGTGTCAGTCCAAAATCGGACATCAAAATCATATTTTGATTTTTCACTGAATATTATTTTAAAATATTCGTTATTTCTGAATTGGAATCAGACTCAATTAATTACCATATAATTTTATTTATATGGATTTAATATATATCATGTATTCAAAAACAGTGATAAACAACTATTAAACAGTCAATTCACATTTATAGTGTAATTTACAACTGTGTGAGCATTATATAATTAAATAACGCTGATAACAGTCTATCAATCAATCGATTGACATACAATTAAATCCAAGGGAGACGTGAATTAATTATCATCCACGGACCTACATGAGGTTTCAACCAACAACAATGAGTTCAAATTAATCACTTGTTAATAAATTTAACCAATTCTAATTTGATTCGAATTATTTTTCTAATTAACCAATTTTCACTGTTTAAATTATAAATGGATATTTATAATTTAATTTCAACTACCACAATAATATTAACATTATTTTTTAATGAAGTTAAATATTACAATCACAACACAATATAGTCCATTTAATCATCCATGGTTTTCAAACAATAGTGAAGGTGAGCTAACAGGCACCGTACAATATTTTTGTCATAATTAAACAAATAAAAATTAACACTAACAATCTATATATTTTCAGTTATAAAATAAATAAATGTACAAATATTTTAGTGAGAGAGTTCTCACATTGGTTTCCACTCCATCAGTCTTTAATGGAGGATTTTATTTTTAAACTAAATTAAACAGGCGATTAATTTAGCTAAAAATCCAACTTGCTCCGTTTTTGTTCTTGTCAGTTCCATGTTATAGTGTTTGTTATCACGATCCCAACGCAACTGAAATCGTCGGATTTCAATCTCGTTTGAAAAAGTTACGATATTTTATACATTGAATTATTTAATCGTCATTAGCCTATAATTAATTATAAGCTAATTAATTTTAAATTCCTTAAACCTTCTTCCATAAACCGTTCGACCCATCGCTGTCTTTAATTCTTCACCGCTGCACCACCCTAAAGGTCGCCAACCCCAGATCTGCTACCGCCACCTAGAGCATCGTCGCGGCGTCGTTCCCCCCACCAACCTCGCCACGAGTGGTGGGCCCCATTCGCCAGAAAACAGCTCCAAAGCTGGCGCAGTTGAGCACGAAAATCAAGAAATTGGTAGCCTCGTAACCCATCTTCACCGTTTAGCTTCTAGAGCTCAACGAGCTCTCTGATTTTCCTTCAATGAATTTCTGAATTCGGTCAGTGGATTGGGAGAATTTAGGGTTTGAAATTGGGGTGATTTCGTTCATGAAAAGGGAGGAGCGGCGCTGAACGTGTTTGACCACGGTAGGAGAAATGTTTGGGTTTTTTTGACCAATAAATCGAAATATATATATTTTAATTATTATTTAATTCACTTTAAAACTCACAATCACCACGAACACCAAATCAAACCCAACGACTATCGTTCCTAACCAAATACCCCCATTTTGAACATAATGAGAAATGTTTCATAAGCCAGTTCGGCTATTTCGATCAGGCTTTATCAAAATTAAAATATAAATTAATACAACATTCAATATTGAATTTGAACGTTCATTTTAATTTACCGAGGCCACATACTAACTCCAAAAATCACGAAAATTGAAATCTTGCTATGTTTTGACGATATGGTCCTAACAAAATTAATTTTATCGAATTTGGAGACCGTTTGAAAAGTGGCCTTTTTAACTGGTTTATTTAAGTTCAAACTGAAATTGAAAATGAGTTTAAATTTACCACGCTCACATACTAAGTCCAATTGACTTCAAATTTTATGCCTAACAATAATTTAACGTTCCGGATCTAACAAAAGTGGTTTCGTCGAAAACGGAGGTCGTTTGTAAAATGACTATTTTTAAGGGCTATATATAATATTTAAAATATATACAAATTCTATAGGGACTATTTTAAAATTTAAACTGGACATAACTTACAATTTATAAAGTGAAATCTCAATTTCTTACATTCGTTAGAAAGATATAGTTAAACATATTCTAATGTTTCTTGTTTTATCAAATTCTGATTTATATTGAATTTTGTATATTTATTTAAAATTTAAAACTAAATTTTTAAACTACCACGCCATTTCGAGTTCATTTTAATTGAATTTTAAATTTATACGTTCTAACTTCGATTTAAATAAATTTTAAATCGTTAGTTCTCAAAATAAATCATTTTAAATTCTTACAATCCATTATATCAATTAAAAATAAATTTTAAATTGGTTCCAAAATTCCAGGTTGTTATACAATATCTCGTTTTTAAAGTCAACACATCTACGAAGATTTGACGAAATCTCATCAGGAAATCTTAAACCTTCCACCCATTTTAACACAACTTCAACTTGATAACTATCTAATTCATAACATGCTTTCCCTTTTTTACTGTCATTTGGTTTCATGTTAAGCTCATGATGTTTACATTAACTCTTTCATATTGTATCTTTATTTCAAATCATCTTTAGTCTTCCCTTTGACATTCAAAATTGTGTTAAAGACATGAATCAAATACAATTTTCTCATTGTGCATCACATCAATATTATGACGAAGCAGAAGATGCTTTCAATACGACAACTCCCAAAAATAAACTGTTTGCACAATTACGAACAGTTGATTTGCCATTAATTTCTGTTTGCACTCCAGCTTCATATATCTTTGGATAGTCCCTAACTATCGTATGTGCCTTCGCTTGACCATATCATTGGTGGTTTTCTGGTTTCTACTCAATTAGCTAAAAAAAAAATCTTATCTCCTCTGAAAAGACGATTTACACGGAGAGAACATTGATGACAGTCAAATCATGAAATTTACCATATGATAAAGAAAACGCTCATGTTTCTCCCATGCAATATGGACATGCTATACGACTGGCAATATTCCATCCTGAAAGCATAACATAGACAGGAAAATCACTTATAGTCCACAATAAAGAAACAAACATACAAAAAAAATTCGTCTTTAAAACATCATACGTTTCCACTCCTTCTTTCCATGGTTATTTAATTCCTCAATCAACGGTTATAAATAAACATCAACTCCTTGTGTGGTCGAGGTCAGGAACGACAACAGTAAGAAACATATTGCATTTTCATGCACATCCATGGAGGTAAACTGTAACAATCCGAATTCCAATAGACTGAATTTTTTCAAAATTTAATCTATCGAAGCCCATGTTGGTTTTTCTGGTATCCTGCAGAAAAGACAGAGGTAATAAACATATCAGAGCTCAGAAAACATCTCACAGCGAAATGAAATATAATATAATATAATCAAAATATAGCCTTAATAGGATAGTAATACTGCCTAACTAGTTCCAAATCCATCATATCTCTGCCACAAATCTAACCTACGAGTATGTTATGAGGAGGCGGTCAGAACACAAGTTCTGGTGACTGGTTTTAAACTACACATTTTGGATAACCCTACATATACCATTCAGTTACATTTTCTTATTTATTAAGGTACTTGGGTTAACAACACTCAAGGCTTACACACACATGTACCCATCTACTTCCTAGTGGATTAACCTAATACAATATATACATATTTATCCCCAACATTAAAGTACACTCCATGGTACCCCACTCGCATGGTCTCCGTTGTAAAGCCACAATAATACACGCAGTTCCTCATCTTACGCCTGAATGACGTATGGAACTCTATATAACAATGTTACGTTCTGCATAGAACCACCATTGCCATGCTACGTAAGCGTACGGACTGCCACCTTCGATTGAATCAGATTCCATCATAGAGTAACGCTCTAAAGTCTACGATACACCACCCAGAGCAGACAAGCATGTATCTAGATTTTCTCACGTATGTATCATCAATTGTACTCGATGCCTTAACCGCACATATTCTCTACTGTGCACCGAGTTCCGTAACAGGGCCATACAAGAAACACGAAACTCGATTGAGAGCATTTTCAAATATCTGTATAAACAGATGCTATAGTATGCATTTTCAGTGGCTATGGTCCCACCCGACCCCTCCCTCAACTAGTGAAAGACAAACATAATTGAGAGCTATTGACATGGCCTAGAAACAAAACAACAAACAACATCCCAATTTTCCTTTCCCGCAACCAAAGCCTTGATAGCAAAAGGTCGATGATCTATAGGTTTAACTATCTATCTTTCCGCATCACGCATCACGCTGACTGTCGATGGTTGGTACCCGACAACTGCTATCAAACAGATGGCTAGACTCGCCCAAAGGCAAGCAGATAAAATGGTCATAACTCGCCTAGTCACAAGGCAACCAGATCGTCGAATCACCTATGCCACCCTACAGCCTTCTGACTTTCCCCTATTGTGGTAGTCAAGGTATACTCATCGGGTAGTAACGCGAAGACCTAATCTCTGCGAGCATAGCCTAAACGTTGTCATCGCATAGAGGACTACCAAGAGTACCCTCCACGTCCCAGGAAGCCGCGTGCTTCGCCTTCAAGTCCTTCAGAGGCAGCAAAATATCAACAGAATAGGCAGAAAAATGAGATGGACATGCGCTCCCCTCATGCTTCATGACACCATGATCTACCCCTTTGGGTTATTCACCTTCAAACGTATAGACTGGTCCATGAGCCTTGGCTTAATGTGTTATTAGAACTTATGACTAATCATTTAATTACATATTTGCTCTACCTTTTCAGATTTCCATTTAACTTGGTTATTTCAAGTCGTATTGACTTCTTATTTGAGTTACCAAGTTCCTCTCGCTTATTAATTCCAGTTATATAACTTAACCCATTTAAGTTCATTAATAAGCCTTTAACATGTTATTCTTACCAGCATATTTCATATTCTCAAGTTTACAGATAACATGTCCTTCTTCCACCACAAGTTCTTAATTACCGTAAATTTTCCACATAATTTAGGCATATCCATTCTTCCAAATTTTTACTGTAATTCTATTTTGACATGTCATACTTAATATCATATTAAGTCCATTTTAATTTATTATCATGTCGTGTGTTCTTCTTAATATGTAATTAACCCAACTTTAAACGAATAAGATGTGATTATCCAATCATATAATTATTCCAACTTAACAAATTAACATGTAATTATCCCAATTCTTATAGTCAAGGGTTCATGTACTTAATATGCCAATTATTGGGTTTGCTCTATATACAACAGTAGTCATTTCCACATATTTTAACAAGTTTATACGTTTCAGCAGATTTACATTCCAGCAAATTTACTATATAATTTAACGGGGAATGCCAAATGATAAGTATACCATCATAAAAAAGGCATAACTTAAATCAATGTTGGATCTAGATTAACCCTAGAGGGGGGGGGGGTGAATAGGGTTTATCACAGTTTTTAACTGAATTAAAAAATCAAACGAGATAATAAACAGATCACAGAATATAGCAGAAACAGAAATGCAGAAAAATAAATCACACACAGATATACCCAGCTTCGGCAAAACCCTGCCTATTGCTGCATTTATAAGGTTTCTACTAGGTGATAGAACAGATCCCACATACAAGACCATGTACACTTGCAAACCCTGCTCCTATTCTAACCCTACGCTCAAATCCCTAGACTGATCGATATCTCCTCAATCAAATTTCCCCGAATTACAACTCCGTAATCCGTAACCCAGATTTTACAGACTCTGTCAACTGTCAGTCAACACCCTGACTAAACCCCCTAGTATTTTACAGACACCAGAACTGTTTCGGTTCGATTTTCGAAACAAAATTAAAATACAACAAAAATAAAAACAAAAGAAACCCTTTTGAAATTAAACAAAGGAGTTTAAATATAAGGGGTCATCCCCTTTTTAATTAAACAGTTCCAAAGCCCTTTTAACTTGGCCGGCCCATTTGTTTATTTGCATTTTGCCCGATCCCTTGCTTTGTAAAAAAATGGCGGCTGGCTTCAAAGGCTAGGGTTTCTCTGGAAATCCAAATCTCGGTCGCGATAAAGTGAATTATGCTCTGGAATTTTCTCTGTAGGCTCGAATGCTTGGTTGCTTCACCGTTGATCGATTTGGAATCTCTTTTCTTCTCGATCGAAATCACCAGAAATACGTGAGTGAATTTTATTTTTAAATTCTCTGCTCTTTGAATTTTGTTGTGTTGGATTTCGATTTCACTGTCCCTGCCTGTAATGATGTGGTGTATAATATAGGATCATATAATCCTTTAATTTTGCTCTGATTTCAATATATGGCTTGGTCTGGTTGATTGCTTTCCTCGGTTGAAAATTTGTCCCTGATTTTTTGCGGCTTCCTCTTCTGATTCTCCGCTATAAAAAATTGCTTGCGTGTATTCTCTTTTGTTGCCAAGATTGAATTTGAGTGAGATGCAAAACTTTCCCAAATTGGCCGATAAGCTTCTGGATTTTCATTTGAAAAAAAACATTCCAGGATAAATGTTGCTTGCCAAAAATATCTTGAATGACTTTCTGGAAATAAATAAGAAATTATTTTTCCGGTTTTTGAAAATGATATTACCATTTCTGGAAAACAGTTGCCCCCTTATAAAAACTTACTGAGTGATTATTGCAAAATTGGAAAGGTTTTGTTTGCTGATTTCCTTGATTGAAGAACTTGCCAAAAATAACACATTCATATCAGTTTATCCCAAAAACAGAATGCCAGAAATAATTTGTTGATGCCGTGAACTTTTGAAAAGCATTTCAATTCTGTTTGAAAAACATTAGCCAAGAAATGAATTTGACTTGCCACTTCTGGACATATTTAAACACTTGAATTGCTGAAAGTGTGTGCTTCTCCCATGTCCTTTGTATTGTGTATTATTGACAAGTACTTGTTCACATTACATTTTGCACCTTCCATGTACTCAAGAGCTTTTTGCTGTGCCACACTCTTGTAAGACCATACTTGCACAGTCCAAATATGTTTTACATGTCAAATTTAAATCTGGAACTGATTTGAGAGTTTGAAATGCTGTTACATTATGAAGTCTTGCCATATATGACCTTTGCATGTTTTGCTAGTCACATACTTGCTGTGTTCATTTGTAAAAATGATTCTGCACTGGAGTCCCTGTCTTGTGACTATTGAGCTGCACACTTTGGCTTGAACTGTTTGCATGCTTGAATTTGTTAACTTGCTCAATGTTGTCACTGTTCACTTCATTTTGCACCATTGAACTTTGCTGAATCACCATCTGCTTGACCATGTTGATTATGACATTTGCTCACCATTCTTGAGCTCTCTTACACTTGTACATTTGCTGGGCATGTATCATCCACTGAATTGCTTCACCATATTTATGCTTGTACACATACCTGAACTCTCTCATACTTGTACATTTGCTTGCACACATACCTGAACTGCATGTGTACCATGACCAAGAGCACTTGAAATCTGGCATCTCATGTCCCTCTTTGACCTGAAATACTTGTCTTGACTGGTTGAACTGCTTGTACCTTTTTTTAAAATTGACTTTGTTGGTCATGCTGTTGCACCATGAATCATTTGCACTATACATGAATATGAACTGCCAATAATTGTTGGCCTGTGCTGTAATGAACATGCACTTGTACTTGATGCTTGTGCTGGTCCTTTGTATATGAGCATCCATGCTCCACCATAATTATGCTGCTTTATTCTTGACCATTCTGGTTTGACTGTGTATTGATCTGGTCATTGAGATTCATGCTGATCATTTGGTTTGCCATGCAAATTTGTGCTGATCTGCCGTAGCTTTGAGTTGATCTTACATGATAATTTATTTTAGGGATGATTTGAAACTTGCCTTGCGCTCGACCATTACCATGTATATGTTGAGTTGTTTTTCACTTTGACTTGACACAGAGCTGTGCACTGAGTTGAGAAGGTCCTTGTGGCTACTCCTCAGTTGCTCGCTGATTGGCGAGGCAGTGCACACGTGTATACACGTGTGTATTTGCAGCCATCAGACAAATTTTTCTATCCCTGTACTAAATATATACTGTCTAGACACAGTCGGATTAACAAATCAGATCAAGTCAGAAAAATGATGAGAAATACACCAGAAAACTGAGGCAAATAAAATTTTAAAAATAAAATTTATATTTGCATAAATTTTGTAAATTATTTCTGTTCTATTCCTGTTGCAGTGTACTGTGTGTTTGTTTCTATATATGACAGGTATGAAGACTGGACTAACTGTGAAGTGAAGACTGACTTGTAAGCTGTGAGGACAGAAGACTGAAGAAGCCAGTGTGTCAATATGTAAATGAGTGTATATAAAATTGTATATTGAAATGTATGAAATCAAAATATTTATATATATACGAGTGAGTGTTATAGTGGGAAGTTGTGTACTGAAATGGAGTTGTACTGTAATTTGTAATACACAAGTTTGATTGAAATAAAATAATATCTTATTGTTGTCAAACAAACTCGTCTATTTCATTCTGTTATTTATTAGTACAAATATTCTGTGAGTGTTTAAATAGTGGAGTTTATAAGATTTGTACTGTTGTGTTATTGAAATAGAATATTAAATTTAAATATAAATATTATATTTCAGTCAGTGATGTATATATTTAACAGTACGATTTCAAACACATTTATAATAATATTTATTTGGTTGTTATCATCAAACAAAAATCATATAATTGTGTATACAACAACGTTATATACAACAATCTCCCTTTTTTGATGATGACAAACAAATAAAAGATTTTGTATACAATAAATGTGTTTGACAGTGAAAATTGAACTCCCCCTATTTATTAGCTCCCCCTACAACAGACAACTCCCCCTATAACTGTGCATGAGTGAAATGAATGATATGAATAATCATAAATTTTCAAAAATATTTTTTTATAAAATATTCACTCATAAATCCAAATCTCAACCCATTCTCCCCCTTTTGTTATCATCAAAAGGATACAGAATTTAAAATATAGATGAAAAATGACTAACAAATACAATATCAGCTTAAGAGGAAGAACTGTCATCATAAATTTCAATCAGTCAAACAAAAATCATAATATTCTAAGAACAGGTGGCATATTTCACATTGTAGAAAATGACGGATATACGATGAATTTTATATAAAATGGAGAGAGTTTTAAAAACAATTCTTTTCCAATTATTTTCAAAGGATTTTTATAAAAATAAAGCACAAAAACATTGATGGATTTGGACTCTAATCAATAATTCAACTTAAGTGAGAAAATTGAATAATCTCAAATCCTAATACCTATCAATCTACAAATCATAATACATCATAAAATTTCAACATATTTCAAAGAATAGAAGATGGATTGATAGGCTGGCTTTTATACTCAGAGGAGAATTTCAAAATTTATTTCTATTTTTAGCACTTTATTTCCTTTTTATTTAAGAGCACACTGACCACGCATAACCAGAGCTTGGATTTTTAAATGGGATCAGTCGCAGCTTAAATTATAAGACGTCTCATAACCGCGCATAACCAGAGCTTGGATTTTTAAATGAGGTTAGAGACACTCTTATATATTAATTATATTTTTATCATTTTCAGCTTTATAAAAGAAAAAAAACTCCTCGGTATATGAAACCAATATGGATGATAGAAATGTGGTAGGCATAGAAATGGACTGTGAAATAAATTTCTAAATTAATTATATTATGAAATAAGCTCGACTGTACAGGGATTATTGAAAGTTTTCAATTCTCACTAATTCTGAATAATAATATAGTCCCATTTCTATCACAAATATTTTTCACTTTTTTAAAACAAGATGATTTTTCCTTTTAAAAAAAATAAACTCTCCACATTAATATAAAATCATGATGGATGGCAGACGGGTGATAGATAAAGGAGATGGTCGTGAAATAATTGCCAGTTCAAAGATATTATAATAAATATTCAACCATCATGAAAATCCAAATAAAATCTCCTCTTGTTGTGAAATATACTGCAGTCACAATTCATCACAATTTCAAAAACTGATAATAATTTTGATGAATTATAAACACAGCACAAATTGGATATTGATTTCAATTTCTGAATGAATAAAAAATAAATAATTTTTAAAATTGAAAATCAATTACAAGAAGAACTTATACAAGGGGAAAAAAATGTGTATGGTGTCTATACAAGGTGAAAATTCAAAAACAGATGGATGCAAAAGCTGATACCAATTGTAGTCTCCTTTATCGAGGAATTTAATTACACCCTGATGGACTATCATGGACATCTCAGACCAAAGAAATTTAAACACAAACTTAGCCAGACAAATTTAGCACATTTATTTGTATAAGGCAAAAAAAAATGTGTGGATCTATACAAGGTGAAAATTTGAATCTCAGTACAAATGGGTGAAACAAATATAAGCACTTCTGATACCACTTGGTGTCTCTATTAACAAATTTTAATCACAAAGCCCAAAACAGACAGAATTAACAAATTTGCAGATTTTTCAAGCCTGTAGACAAGAACAAGCAATTATTTGAAACAGTATCAGAGCAGCAGTCAGATGAAAGCAGGCAGTTATTTGAAAATAGTATCAGAGCAGTACAAAAACATTTTCCAAGCAAGCAAGTCAAGATGATGGTCACAAAAAAATTCCATGATCCCAGATTAAAAATATACTTTATTTTTAAATCATTTGAAGAAATGTGAATATATCAGGATTTAATGAATCAATCACACAATATTATATTTCAGATTGAAGATACCTGTGTGATTCAATAAATCAATAATTTCAAATGATTTTAAACAAACATATATTAAAATCAAATAACCATGAGATAATAAAGAATTTTAAGACCATATTTTCAAAGAAATTTTCACAAGAATTTCTGACAAGCCCAGAAAAAAAAATCAGATCATTTACATCAGGTTTGATAGAGATTCATGATCCAAAATAATTTATTTGAAATCACTTGAATCAATGTCAAGTTTTGAAATATAATGAATCAGTCACACAAGATTGATAATTTCAAATTTTAGGAGGTGTGTGTGATTCAAAATATCAAGGATTTCAAATGATTTCAAACAAGCAAATTTCAACCATAATAATCATGAATAAGGATGAATTTCAGGATGTATCACTGATTCAAGGTAAATCAACATATTCAAGCCAATCTGAAAATTTAAGAAATTATCACGACTGAGAAGGAGTAGTGTGCTGTAATGAGTATAATATTTTAAGCTTTTCTAAAATGAATTAGAAGAAACTCAAAATAGCAGAGGTGTGTGAAACTTCATCCAATTTACAGATCTCCAAAAAAATTTAGAATTCAAATTAACAGTGTTCAAGATATGGCACGAATACATCAACACTGTTATAAATTCAGAAATAAAAAAATACTTCAAAACAATTGCAGATATTTACAAGATTAAGTACAAGATCTAGAAATAATTAAAAACATCAGAGTTTTATACACACAAAACAAATTTCCAGAATATCATGAGTACTGCAGTTCAAGATGCACAAAAAATATGGCAGTGATAAATCAAATCAGAATAGACAGAAGAAAGAGATAGAAGGGAGAAGAAGAAGAAATAAACAAAAGAAAAAGAATCAAACCAGAAAAATATTTACAGAGGTGAGTTTAGAGATCATACCAGAATCCAGTGTAAATCAGAATCTCTAACTCAACAGATTTTGGCTGAAGGAACTGTAAATGATACAGAAGTATAAATCAGCTTGATTTCAAATTTCTTTTCAGCACAGTAGTTCCTCAGCCACCCTTCTTCGGTACCTAACAGTTGAGAGGATTGAGTGGTCTAACAAAATTAGAAAAACCACTCTCAGTTTTATTAGCATCTTTCAATACCCAGACTTGCTTGTATAACAATCCATCTGAATTTACCTTTGTTTCCTTTGGAACCCATATCTGTTTGAATTTAACGAGGTTTGTTTTATCTCTTTTTGGGATCCAGGATTGTTTAGATGAATTATTACAAAAAAAATTCAAATTTTGCTTTTGATTCAAAAATCCTTTGGAATTAACAAAGTTCAAATTATCAAGGCGAATTTTTTCGAAGGAAGTTGAAGGATTTTTAAAATCATTTGAGCTTCTCCTTTCAGAAAACTCAGATTTCCCAAAACCAAGTCCACTTCTATTCCCCAATGAAAATTGATTTTTCAACAACATATTTAAAGATTTCTCACCGTTTGAAAATTTTGTCAGGGTTGTTTCAAGTTGTTGAATTTTTGTTTTAAGATCACCATTTTCTTTCAATAAATCTGAACAGTTATTTTCAGTGATCTTACATCTTTCAAAATTAGATTTCAAAAACAAATTTTCATCTTTAAGTAGATTAATTTTGGTTTGGGACTCAGCAATCTCAGATTCAAAAAGTTTTTGTTTTTCAAACCCAAATTTCTTGGATTTTTCAATCTTGTTTTCCAGTTCTTTCAAAATCAAATCGGATTTCAACAAATTCTCCTTTTCAGCAATTTCAAATTTGGAATATATATCTGTTTTAAAATTTTCAAATTCTTTTTGCAGAAGGTTATTTAAATTTGATAACTCAGTCTTGTTCTCATTTAAGATCAAAATTTCATCTTCAAACTTTTGAATATTTTTATTGAGATGAACAAGATTGGTTTTCAATTTCAAACAATTTTTGCAAACTGAATTTGAAGAATTTTTAACATATTCAAGTTGTGATTCCAAATCATCAATTTTGCTGGTCAACTTAAAATTCTTAGATTTCAGAGACTTATTTTCCAGTTGGAGTTTATCAACAGATTTTGTTAAATAAAGACACATGTAAACCAGATCTTCATATGAGAAATTCTCATTTGTTAATTCTCCATGAACTGATCCATCTGAATTTTCATCTGTAAGGCTAGTTAAGCATACATTTGAAGCTGAGTTGACTTTCTGGGGTTTTGAGCTGCAGTTGTCAATTTGTCCATACTTCGTATTGAGAGCTATCCAGATTTCCTACGCGGTTAAACAATGTGAGATCAGACTGTATTGATCATCATCAAGATAAGAATATAGAATATGTGTAGCACGAGAATTAAAAACTTTATCTACCATATCGTACCCATTGATAATAACATCCCAACATTTAATATTAACAGATTTTAAATAAAATTCCATTCTGGATTTCCAGTTTAAATAATCTGTTCCAGTGAAAATAGTTGGAGATGAACTGGATTGACTCTCACTAAACTGACAACTAGGATTACCCATGTCTCTAGAGTTAAAGAAAATACCTGCTCTGATACCACTTGTTGGATCTAGATTAACCCTAGAGAGTGGGGGTAAATAGGGTTTATCACAGTTTTTAACTGAATTAAAAAATCAAACGAGATAATAAACAGATCACAGAATATAGCAGAAACAGAAATGCAGAAAAATAAATCACACACAGATATACCCAGCTTCGGCAAAACCCTGCCTACTGCTGCATTTCTAAGGTTTCTACTAGGTGATAGAACAGATCCCGCATACAAGACCATGTACACTTGCAAACCCTGCTCCTATTCTAACCCTACGCTCAAATCCCTAGACTAATCGATATCTCCTCAATCAGATTTCCCCGAATTACAACTCTGTAATCCGTAACCCAGATTTTACAGACTCTGTCAACTGTCAGTCAACCCCCTGACTAAACCCCCTAGTATTTTACAGACACCAGAACTGTTTCGGTTCGATTTTCAAAACAAAATTAAAATACAACAAAAATAAAAACAAAATAAACCCTTTTGAAATTGAACAAAGGAGTTTAAATATAAGGGGTCATCCCCTTTTTAATTAAACAGTTCCAAAGCCCTTTCAACTTGGCCGGCCCATTTGTTTATTTGCATTTTGCCCGGTCCCTTGCTTTGTAAAAAAATGGCGGCTGGCTTCAAAGGCTAGGGTTCTTCGTAAATCCAAATCTCGGTCGCTATAAAGTGAATTGTGCTCTGGAATTTTCTCTGTAGGCTCGAATGATTGGTTGCTTCACCGTTGATCGATTTGGAATCTCTTTTCTTCTCGATCGAAATCACCAGAAATACGTGAATGAATTTTATTTTTAAATTCTCTGCTCTTTGAATTTTGTTGTGTTGGATTTCGATTTCACTGTCCCTGCCTGTGATGATGTGGTGTATAATATAGGATTATATAATCCTTTAATTTTGCTCTGATTTCAATATATGGCTTGGTCTGGTTGATTGCTTTCCTCAGTTGAAAATTTGTCCCTGATTTTTTGTGGCTTCCTCTTCTGATTCTCGGCTATAAAAAATTGCTTGCGTGTATTCTCTTTTGTTGCCAAGATTGAATTTGAGTGAGATGCAAAACTTTCCCAAATTGGCCGATAAGCTTCTGGATTTTCATTTGAAAAAAAACATTCCAGGATAAATGTTGCTTGCCAAAAATATCTTGAATGACTTTCTGGAAATAAATAAGAAATTATTTTTCTGGTTTTTGAAAATGATATTACCATTTCTGGAAAACAGTTGCCCCCTTATAAAAACTTATTGAGTGATTATTGCAAAATTGGAAAGGTTTTGTTTGCTGATTTCCTTGATTGAAGAACTTGCCAAAAATAACACATTCATATCAGTTTATCCCAAAAACAGAATGCCAGAAATAATTTGTTGATGCCGTGAACTTTTGAAAAGCATTTCAATTCTGTTTGAAAAACATAAGCCAAGAAATGAATTTGACTTGCCACTTTTGGACATACTTAAACACTTGAATTGTTGAAAGTGTGTGCTTCTCTCATGTCCTTTGTATTGTGTATTATTGACAAGCACTTGTTCACATTACATTTTGCACCTTCCATGTACTCAAGAGCTTTTTGCTGTGCCATACTCTTGTAAGACCATACTTGCACAGTCCAAATATGTTTTACATGTCAAATTTAAATCTGGAACTGATTTGAGAGTTTGAAATGCTGTTACATTATGAAGTCTTGCCATATATGACCTTTGCATGTTTTGCTAGTCACATACTTGCTTTGTTCATTTGTAAAAATGATTCTGCACTGGAGTCCCTGTCTTATGACTGTTGAGCTGCACACTTTGGCTCGAACAGTTTGCATGCTTGAATTTGTTAACTTGCTCCATGCTGTCACTGTTCACTTCATTTTGCCCCATTGAACTTTGCTGAATCACCATCTGCTTGACCATGTTGATTATGACATTTGCTCACCATTCTTGAGCTCTCTTACACTTGTACATTTGCTGGGCATGTATCATCCACTGAATTGCTTCACCATATTTATGCTTGTACACATACCTGAACTCTCTCATACTTGTACATTTGCTTGCACACATACCTGAACTGCATGTGTACCATGACCAAGAGCACTTGAAATCTGGCATCTCATGTCCCTCTTTGACACGAAATACTTGTCTCGACTGGTTGAACTGCTTGTACATTTTTTTAACATTGACTTTGTTGGTCATGCTGTTGCACCATGAATCGTTTGCACTATACATGAATATGAACTGCCAATAATTGTTGGCCTGTGCTGTAATGAACATGCACTTGTACTTGATGCTTGTGCTGGTCCTTTGTATATGAGCATCCATGCTCCACCATAATTATGCTGCTTTATTCTTGACCATTCTGGTTTGACTGTGTATTGATCTGGTCATTGAGATTCATGCTGATCATTTGGTTTGCCATGCAAATTTGTGCTGATCTACCGTAGCTTTGAGTTGATCTTACGTGATAATTTATTTTTGGGCTGATTTGAAACTTGCCTTGCGCTCGACCATTACCATGTATATGTTGAGTTGTTTTTCACTTTGACTTGACAAAGAGCTGTGCACTGAGTTGAAAAGGTCCTTGTGGCTACTCCTCAGTTGCTCGCTGATTGGCGAGGCAGTGCACACGTGTATACATGTGTGTATTTGCAGCCATCAGACAAATTTTTCTATCCCTGTACTAAATATATACTGTCTAGACACAGTCGGATTAACAAATCAGATCAAGTCAGAAAAATGATGAGAAATACACCAGAAAACTGAGGCAAATAAAATTTTAAAAATAAAATTTATATTTTCATAAATTTTGTAAATTATTTCTGTTCTATTCCTGTTGCAGTGTACTGTGTGTTTGTTTCTATATATGACATGTATGAAGACTAGACTGACTCTGAAGTGAAGACTGACTTGTAAGCTGTGAAGATAGAAGACTGAAGAAGCCAGTGTGTCAATATGTAAATGAGTGTATATAAAATTGTATATTGAAATGTATGAAATCAAAATATTTATATATATACGAGTGAGTGTTATAGTGGGAAGCTGTGTACTGAAATGGAGTTGTACTGTAATTTGTAATACACAAGTTTGATTGAAATAAAATAATATCTTATTGTTGTCAAACAAACTCGTCTATTTCATTCTGTTATTTATTAGTACAAATATTCTGTGAGTGTTTAAATAGTGGAGTTTATAAGATTTGTACTGTTGTGTTATTGAAATAGAATATTCAATTTAAATATAAATATTATATTTCAGTCAGTGATGTATATATTTAACAGTACGATTTCAAACACATTTATAATAATATTTATTTGGTTGTTATCATCAAACAAAAATCATATAATTGGTTATACAACAATGTTATATACAACAATCAACTCCCCTAATAGCTTTCCAATTCATGAATCTAATCCAGACCTAGCATTCCATTGTTCCCCTAACTGAATTTAGAACCTAAATAATTGTGCTCCGCAATTCTCAACTAAAAGAAAAAGAGAAGAAAGAGGAGAAATTTAAATTGACCAGATCCAAGAATTTACCTTACTTTGAGAAGAATTCTGAACACCCTTTTTTGTAAGTATACATTCTTTTCCTCTAGATCTGGAATCAGAATTTCCTAATACTAATTATTCTATTTTCTGATAAAGTTTGAAGAGGAAGAAGAATGGCAAAGTCTGGACAGCCTCTCAAAACAACGTGAGATTTAGGCTAGGCTCTACTAGCCTATTTATAGGTGTTCAGGATCTTATCGTACATGCAGCACTGAGTCAGCAACAAACATGGTTAGAAAAACAGTCCAAATTCATCAAATGTATCTACCCAGATCAAGGGTGGGTTGACCCACATACCCCCCCGGGTCAACCCATGGGTCGACCCAGCCTCCCGTTTTCTCGACCCGTAGGTCAACCCAGCCAGGTGTGGGTCGACCCACTTGGTCCAACGAGCTATTTAGGACGCAGATGTTTATTTGTTAACATTTTTAAATTTAAACGTTTGATTTATATGCCCATTATACCTTCTTTGATTTATTTACATATAAACTCCTTATACATATACAAAACTTCTAACATCCATTTTACATGTATATATATACGCACAACTTTTATTTCTTTTTCAAAATTCAAATGTTGCTTATGTCATCATTAAATTCTTAACAATTTTCTTTGACTTCAGGCTTATCTTGAACTTTTCTCTTGTATATATATATATACACACTTTTGCACATATATAGGCATATATTTATATATACATATTTTTTTTTATACTTCCTTGTATGTATAATTTTCCTTATGTGTGCATTTATACATATTTTCTCCTTAGAACATGTATTATTTTAGTAGTTCCCCTAAAACAAAAATATGGCGCCAGTGGGGATCGAACCCACGTCACTCCCTTAAAAATCACATGCTCTTACCAATTGGACTACATAGGTTTTGTTAACAAGAGTAAAAACAATGGTGGTCATTGTTCTTTTTCTTTTACCTTCTTTTTCATGTTTGTTACAATATTTCATTTAAAGGTATCTCTTTCATCTTAAATCAGTTTTCTGTAATCCATAGGTCTAAATTGACCAGAAAATCACCACGGCCGCAATGACGCTAATCCTGTGACTTCGGGAAGCTCTTCAAATTTTATTTTATTTAAAAATGCAGGGTGTTACATAAATTATACGGTGTGATGATAACGGACAATGATGAATATGTAGCACCAAATTGAGAAAATAGTGAAAACCCATCCGTATATAATCCTCGTCTGACATTATGGCTCTCCGCTACAAAATTGGGATAAATTTTATTGAAATGATTCCGTGCTTTTCTATCGGTTGAATGGTTCAACATATGTTGATTCACAAGAATTTCAATTAATGACAACGAAGAGAAGAGCAATGGAAATCAAGTCAAGAAGCTAAGTTTTTATATATAAGTATTTAGTTGTTTTAGATTTATATCAAAATCTATCCTCAAAGTATAACACGATTGCATGAATTTTTAGTTATATATATATATGCTTTAAAAACTAACTGATGCTAGACTGGTTCTGTAACCAGTCGACTGGTAGGAAATAAACCAGCCGATTGGTCACAGACTAGAAGTTCAGTAATGGCTAGTTCCTAAGCATATATATATATATATATATATATATATATATATATATATGAATTTCATTCTTAACCAGTCGACTAGTGACTATTCTATCTATCGACTGATCAGATATTAACAGTCATTTTTATGAAGAGTCACCTTCTTTCATAAAGAGAACCCTCTTCAATTATGAATAGAAATAAATGCAATATTTGCTTAAACTTCTCATGAAAGAATGCTACTCTTCTACAATTATATAAGCGCTACAAACATGTTTTCCAAATCACCGATTCTCACATATTCTCTCTAATTTCTGATTTTCACTTCTATACTCATTGCATTCTAAAGCTCTCTTAAAATCAAGTTACTTATTGAATCTTTGATATTATTTCAAATCTTTTAATTCAACAAGGAACATACTTCCTTCAATCTTCACATACACTTCAAATACTTGAGGATAAGATTATAGGAAGTGTGTACTTCGTCGTGACTATTCAGGGTTGATTAGAGAACACATTCAAAAGTCAAAACTCTTGTAATTTGTGAAGTTTTGTGTGGGTGCTCAGGCGTGGACATCCATGTTGGTGCTCGAGTGTACTGTGACCTATTCATCCGGGTTAAGAGAGGGCGTGATAGTGAATTCCGAAGAGGAGCTTCGAGAGTGGATGTAGGACAGGAAGTTTGAACCAGTATAAAATTCCTGGTGTCCTTATTTATTGCACTTTATTTCATTTGTGATATATCTCTATAGCTTAGTTTTACCTGCTTAACTATTGTAGATTACAAGTTGGCATATCATTTACATTTCCGCTATATCCATATAAAGATTTTGCTTAAGTCATATACATCGAATTTTCAATTGGTATCAGAGCAAGGCCATCATTTAATCATAAAGCCGTTATTTGATACATATTTAATATAGATAACAACACTAGTACTAGCACTAATACTGGATATACTGAAGGCTAATCTACTGCAAGACCACTCTTTTTCAATGACATGAATTATAACTATTGGGCTACACGAATGAGAATATATATGCAAGCAAATAGTTTTGATGCTTAGAACATTACACAAAAAGAGTATACAAAACCAATTACTTTATATACTGAATGGTCTGCAAATGAAAAAGCAGAGGCTACTGCTAATGCTAAATCCATGAATATGTTGCATTGTGCCTTGGATAGAAATGAGTTTAACCGGGTTTTTATGTGCAGCATAGCATATGAAATCTAGAGAACACTCAAAGTAACTCATGAAGGAACAAACAAGGTCAAACAAAGCAAGATATCCATGCTTAAAAACTGTTTTCAAAATTTCAAAATGACCGAGAATGAGTCTATAAATGACATGCACTCACGATTTCAAAATATTTATCATTCTCTATTAGGATTAGGAGAAAAATACTCTGATTTTGATATAGTCTCAAACATATTAAACTCTCTAACGGATGAATGAGAAAGAAAGGTGTTAGCTATTGAAGAGGCTAATGATCTTTCTTCCATGAAACGCGAAGAGTTAATTGGTAATCTCATGTACTATGTAGTAAATTTACAGGCAAAGAAAGCACATGTACAAGATAAGAAAAAATTAGCTTTCCATGCTTATAAAGAAGACTCAGATTCAGATGAAGAGGAAATTGCTTTTGTAGCAGAGAATTTCAGAAAATTTCTGAAATATAGAAAAGGCCACAGCAAGAATGTGAAAAAGAATTCATCAAAAGAGCCTGACCTTGCCCTGGTGGAATGCTTAATTGCCATAAAACCGGACATTACCAAAAGAATTGTCCAAAATTGAGAAAGAGTCGCAACAAAAAAGAAAAATCGAAAAGACAAGCATTCTCAGTCACTTGGGATAATTCAGATTCATCATCTTCCGATAATGACATCGATAGTGACAACGAATAAGCAAATGTATGCTTCATGGCAAAGGATACTAAGATTAGTGAATTTACTTACGATGAATTAGTGGAAATTAATATGGAAGTTTTAGAATCAAGAAATAATTTTAAAAGAGAGTAAAAACAAGCAAATGAAGATAGAAAAAGAGCAGAATTTGAATGAGACTTATTTAAAGATGAAAAAGAGATTTAGAAGACGAGATTAGAAAATTACAAGAATCTCTATCTGTAGCAAATTCTCAAATTTTTATGTTGAGTCAAGAAATTGAGACTCAAAAGAATAAAAATGATGTATTAGCTTCTGAGAATCATACTAAGGTTAAAATTACAGAATTAGAAAATTCTAGCTTAAAAGTAAAACTGGATAGTATTTCTAAGGAAGTTAATAATTTTAGTTAAGGTAGAGAAAAATTATCTAAGATATTAGAAAATTCTCTACCAGCTTATAGTAAAAAAGGACTAGGATATGTTTAGAAAATTAATTCTTAGAGAAGGTCTAGTTCTAATAATTCTAATATTAAACCGGTAATTTCTAGTAGTAGATTAGATATTTCTACTAAGGAAAATTACTTGGGAAATATTAGCATATGGGTTCCAAAAACCAATAATATTTTATTAGAAATAAATATATTTAGAATTTTTAGATATTGTTCACAATTATATTAATTATACTTTCAAAAAGGACTCTGAACCTTCTTGGGTTTGGTTTCCTAAGATTTAACCCTTAGGACCCTAACGGAGGAAGTGGATACCAATAAAATTCTAAATTATTTTTTGTAGGTCCCACTCAACAAAAACAAAAGAAAATGGATACTCGACGGTGGTTTCTCAAAACACATGACCGGAGATAAAAAGATGATAACAAATATTACTTATTCAAAAGGAGAAACTGGCATATTTTGAGATAATTCCAATGGATATATCATCGGCAAAGGCAATGTGAGCAATTACGATATATCTAATTCACCTCTTATTTCTGATGTTTTATTAATTAAGAACTCAAAGCATAATTTTTTAAGTATTAGTCAATTACGTGGTAAAGGTTTTAAAATATCATTTTCTAAAAATAAATGTAGTATAAATGTAGTATATTAGATTCAAATCAAAATCTTATTTTTGAAGGAAACCGAGATTAAAAAATATATATTTTGAATATGGCAGTAAATAATAATCCTAGTATGTATTTATTAGCCAAAGACAATAATCCCTAGTTATGGCACAAATGATTTTGTCATATTAATTTTTAAAATGTTAAACAAGATTTCTAAGAATGATCTTATAAGAGGATTACCCAAAATAAAATTCAAAACTAAAAATTTGTGCGATGCTTGTCAACTTGGAAAGTTAACTAAATCTTCTTTTAAATCTAAAAAGGTTATATCAACACCACAACCGCTTGGATTACTACTCATGGATTTATTCGGACCAACTTAGGTTCAGTCCATAAATCAGAGTAGATACATGTCTGTAATTGTTGATGATTTTCAAGATATACTTGGATTATGTTTCTAAAGAATAAAAGTGATACTTTTGATATCTTTTAAACAAAATTCAAACAAATTCAAAATTTAACTGATTTAAAAATAAAGAATATACGAAGTGATCATGGAGGAGAAGTGAGAATGAGAAATTTTATTCATTTTGTCAAAAGAAAGGAATTTTTCATAATTTCTCTTTTCCTAGAACACCACAACAAAATGGAGTTGTAGAACGTAAAAATAGAACTTTGCAAGAATGTGCCAGAACGTTATTAAATAGAAGTACACTACCAAAACATTTTTGGGCTGAGGCAGTTGCTACAGCCTGTTATGTTTTAAATCGTGTCTCCATTCGACCTCTTAGTAAAAGCACTCTATACGAACCTTTTAATAGAAGAAAACCAGATATCTCATATTTTGAAGTATTTGGTTCAAAATGTTTTATTTTAAATACGAAAGATCAACTTGGAAAATTTGATTCAAAATCTGATGAAGGAATATTCTTAGGATATTCTGAACGTAGCAAAGCTTATCGTATTTTCAATACGAAATCCAGTAAAATAGAAGAATCACCTCATGTTTCATTTGATGAAAATTTTATTTAAAATTCTTTTAATACAGATATTATGAAAACTAATTCTTCTCATGACGATGATATTGATATATATAGAGAAGATGAAAACATTGTTATAATAACATTGAGAACAATACTACAGAAATTCATGATATTATCGATAATCAAAATATTCCTGTTAATGAAGTTAGATCTCCACCAAGAATATTACGAGACCATCTAATTCAAAATATTATTGGAGAAATAACTTCAAACGTAAGAACAAGAAGCCGACTAAATTTAGTAAGTAATGTAGCCTTCTTGTAATGACCCGCATTTTCTAGGGGTGTAATTAATTAATTTAATTATATAAATAGTGATGTAGTGAATTAAATAAAGGTTTAATTAAATAATATGGAATAATTAATTTAATTAAATAATTAAATAATATATTTAATTCAAAAATAATCAAAAATATTGGAAATCACAATATAAGGTGAACTGGGTCATCCCTAAGATTTAATTCAGCTTAGAGTTGAATAATATTGACGAATAATTCAATCGACGACAGTTTGAACGTATAATTATATTATAATTAAAATTGAGCTCGAAATGGCGCTGCAGTTCGTAAATTGGCGATTCGAACTTCAACTGAATGTACAGGGTTCGTTTTAAATCGGATTTCTGTGAAACAAGAAAAGTATGGAGCTGGTGGAGTATATCTTTCTAGTGGAAGAGAAAAATCGGGATTTCGTCGTGTAGATTTTGATGTACGTCCAAATCAAATTTCAGAAAAGTCGCTGTATAATTCCTTCATAATTTGCGACGCTTTATATACGTTATAAAAGAGATTTTCAGTATAAACTGAATACCGGGATAATCTGGAATCTGAAATCTGAAATATCAATCTGTAAATTCTGATATGATATCCTGTTGCTGTACGATATCATATGTGAAGATATACGATAATATAAATTTATTTATATTTAATTTAATTATATTTAAATATATTTATATATTTAAATGGGTCATTCAGAGCTGTAAAAATAAGCCACTTTTGCAAACGAAGTCGGAATTCGACGAAACTAATTTTGTTGGATCCGCAATGTTAAATTATTGTTAGATGTCAAGTTTCGTGATTTTTAGAGTCACTGTGTGGCCGTACGGATTTTTAGAGTGAAAAATAGTCAGTATTTCGATGGTTAAAAATACGCTGTGTGAGCATAAGAAGTTGGAATTCGACGAAACCTGTTTCGTTGGGACCGTAACGTCGAACTATAGCTGCATGTCCATTTCCGTGATTTTTGAATATCGTATGTGATCATACGAATTTTTAGAAGATAAATATAAACAACAGTTGGTTATTTAGGGATAAAATAATCGAAAATAAAATATCTACAAATTCTATAAATAACTCTCAACATCACATAACCCTAATTCCTTTTCTACTTTGGTCAACGAATATCGCAGCCACCAAAATTCATTCTCAAAAACATTTCTGACCTTTAGAAAATCCAAGAAAATGGAAATAAAATCCTATAATCATCTCATAAAATAGTTTCGATCTCCTGGTAGGATTCTCTTCAGGTTGGGGTACGTTTTGGGTGGGTTCGATAAATTTATGTTCGTTGTTCGGTAAGCACAGCACGCTAGTGTTGGGAAATTTTGGGATCTGTGGGGTTGGAAGCACGGTTTCATTGTTGAAGTGGAGGTCGCAATGGGATTCCGCTCGAGTTGTGAGGATTTTGAGGGGTTCGGTGATGTTGTTTGTCGCAAGGTTTACTGTAGCACTCCGGAAGGGCTGAGGAACGCGAGTTCATCCTTGTGTGGGTGTTGACCGAGAATGGGATGGGTGTGAAGAGAATTGGTAGAGGAATATTGTAGTGATTTTTATTGGTTTTAATGATGGGAAAAGAGTGGAGGACGTGGGGGATTAGGGAGGCGGAATTTGTGGAGTTTGGATCTGGAGCTCACGATCGAATTGGGAAGAAGAAGATGCGGCTGGGTTTGGTAAGGATGTGGCGGGCTGGGTATTTGAGGATATGGTTGTGGGCCTGGTGGATGGTAAAGCCCATCTATGAATTTAAATAAAGTTTCAATTTAAATAAATTAATGTGTAAACTTGTATAAGTCGTATCTTTGTCATACGTAATCAGAATTCAGCAAAACAAGATCCGACAGGACCATATGGACGAGAGCTTCACAATGAAGCTGGCTGGAAGTGGATTGGGGCTCGTATGAATTTATGGCGAAATAAATTGTTTGATTCAAATCAAATAACGGTTTATCGTTCTTTAACGATGAACTGCAAATGTGAGTAAAACTCACCAACTCTGAACAGTTATATTTTTATAATGTATTTTTAGAATTGTTAATCATCTGTTGATTGTTGTGTGTTGGTTGGTTGATTGAACTGCTAGTCAGTTAGTGAAAATTATATACATACATATATATATATATATATATATATGTAATTATATATATATATATATAAACCGTTAAATATTTATATATTGATTCTGCTATCAGAATAATTTATATTGAACTGAAAGTGATGATAATCATATTGTGTAACATCTGTGGATGCAGGGAGACAGGTTGGAGGAATCCGACTGGATTCCTCAACAGTTATTTTATTGTTTTTCATATATTGTTATATGATGTGATATAAAATCTGTGGGCGATTATATGTTCTTGGACGATATTGAACATCGTGATTTGATATGATTGAATACCATAACATACCGAAATGTTGATAAGGGGATTTTCAAAGTGATATTGAAAATAGAATAATTATAAAATGGGATATTTATAAATAAGAGATATTTATAAAGTGGAAAATTTATAAATAAGAAATGTTTATAAATTGGAATATTTATAAATAGGAGATATTTAAAAAGGAAATAATTACAAACCATTTTCTTTTTGAATGGAAAGGCCTGTGTGGCGGGTTTGGGGATTTTCCCGATGCTCCCGTTACAAAGGAGGTTATGGCGAATTTTTCAGAGAATTTAAGGAGTTAGAATATTTCAAGAATAAATTTGAAAAGGAAATATTTGTAAACCATTTACAAATAGAATTGAAAAGGAAACGTTATAAAAAGGAAATCATTTTTAAAGTGTAGAACCGTTATTTAAAAGTAAATCTTTTCAAATGAATAAAAAGTTGTTAAAAAGGAAATCTTTATAAAGTGAATAAAGTAAATCGAATATAGTTATTCGAAAGGAGTTAAATCGAATATGGTATTCGAAGGGAGTAAATCGAGTATGGTATTCGAAAGTTAGTAAAACGAATATGCTATTCGAAAGGGGTTAGTCGAGTCGAGTTAGTTGAATAGAGTTAACTAGTTCAGTAGAGTTAACTAGTTCAGTAGAGTTAACCAGTTCAGTAGAGTTAACCAGTTCAATAGAGTTAACCAGTTGGGTTAAGTAAGTCAAGTTAACTGGTGAGTTAAGTAAGTCAAGTTAACCAGTGAGTTAAGTAAGTCAAGTTAACCAGTTGAGTTAAGTAAGTCGAGTTAATCAAGTCGAGTTGATCGAGTTAGAGTTAATCAATTAGAGTTAATCGATTAGAGTTAAAACGAACTAGAGTTAATCAAATATAGTTATTTGAGACAGAGTTAGTCAAACATAGTATTCAGGGTAAGTTGCCATCTCGTACGACTGCTAGCATAATTCGCAGGGCTGTAAATAGCCTAAGGCGATCGGATGTTTCCTGAGGGAGTCAGGCGTAACCATTGTGATCGCTGCGATCTAGAGTCAAGCAAATGGAGTTAAATCAAATCTAGTCATTCGATAGGAGTTAATCAAGTTAAGTTAAATAAGTTAAGTTAATCGAATCTAGTTATTCGAGAGGAGATTATCGAATATAGTTTATTCGAAGGAGTTATCAATTATTAGTTATTCGAAGTGAGTAGTCGAATATTGGTTATTCGAAGTGAGTTAATCGAATATTGGTTATTCGAAAAGGGGAGTTATCAAATCGAATAGATTAAAGGAGATAATCGAATATAGTTTATTCGAGTAGAGTTAGAGGAGTTATCGATTATAGTATATTCGACAGGAGTTAAGTAAATAGTTAGATTAATCAAAGTGAATTAGTTAAGTTAAACTAAGTGAATTAGTTAAGTGAATTGGTTAAGTTAACCAAAGTGAATTTGTTGAGTTAATCAAAGTGATTAGTTCAGTTAATCGAGTTGAATTTGTCAGTCGAGTTAATAAATGGAGTTAGTCAAACCAAGTAAAACCAGTTAGAGTTAATTAATTAAGGTTGACCAGTTAGAGTTAATCAATCAAAGTTAATCAAATAGAGTTAAGTAAAATTAGAACTGACTAGAGATTAGT
The DNA here is from genome assembly GCA_030737875.1 of Allium sativum. Lineage (NCBI taxonomy): Eukaryota > Viridiplantae > Streptophyta > Magnoliopsida > Asparagales > Amaryllidaceae > Allium > Allium sativum. The sequence continues at coordinate 116,936,845 of CM060909.1, forward strand.
AAATTGAATGGGTTTTCTAAGTGTCTATCTGATGTTGGTTTCGGCCTTCAGGATTTATACTTAGGGAATTGTTCTCATACTAGTTTACAGTCAGGGACTGATATTTGGGGAAGAGTAGTGATTTGTAAATAAGCAGATGGAAACGTTTTCCAGTGTTAATAACATATATTTTCTAAACATAGAAAATAAGGCAATATGAATATATATATATATATAGATATATGTTGATGATTGATCGATATAATTTCCATCTGGAAATAATATCGTTGTTTGCACACTTGTTTTCTTTGATAGTTAACTCACAGACTATCGAAGTTTTGACCATTTTAACGTTGTTAATATGGAGAGATCGGTTGGATTATTATCCAAAGAACCACTCTGTATTGGCGTAAGCATTGCGAATCATATATGCCAAAGATAATTGAAGACATAGTAAAATGCAAGGGCTGTTGTATAAGTCTTAGATAACAGTGACTAAGATGGATATAATGAATAGTGCCTTCGGGTTGTCCAGTCCCAGGACAACTTGTATGGATGAAGGTCTGACAGAGTATATCCAATGGATCGCGTAAGTTAATCTGTTCAAACGTATTCACGTTGGTGGCAGAGGAATTCGTTTCTCTTAGCTGTATACCCGTGTTATTTTTGGATAAGTCAATTTGTGATTTGGCGGGTATGACGATGTGACATTCTAAGTGAATGAGGATGACTTGTATGAATGAATGTCTGACAGAGTATTTCCAGAAGGGTCACGTACATTGATTTCTTCGACCGTACCAAGAGTGGAAGCGGAGAAGGAAACTACTTTTAGCTGACACGTAATGTACTGTTGTAGACGTCAATTAGTGATTTTCGATGGATCTGACAATGTGGCATTCGAAGTGAATCTGATGTAATGATAAAGCGTAGCTTCTAGCCTCATTAACCGGTAAATGACAGAAATCGGGCAGGCAGCATGGCTAAGTCGGTCGCACCGAAGTAGGGTGTATAATCACCTATCTAGAGAATATTCATTTGTTTCTTAAATCTATCAATGCTATCCCATATATATACGGGAACGGTTGCTGATCCCAGCCGTTGGTGATGTACATTCGATACACTCAAGCGAAATGAGTGGTCGGTCATGTGTGGCTGAGTTACAAGATGTTCTTGTTGAACTTCAGCGTATCGTTCCTAGAGTACACTGATCGGAAGGTGGTTCCATACCTTGTCATAGTTGGAAATCCATTATCCAATACGTGCTTGCGATTTTGATTGTATACTATATATGTAGAACGTGAGATGAAAGTGTTTCTGCTAGTTGATATCTATTTGTACATAGTCATTATTATAATATCAAAAGGGTTTTTGATATAAAGATATTTTGGATTGGGAAAAACCCGTTCCGTTCTGCGACGTGGTCTTATGAGATATCGTTTACTTGTTCATATACCTGTTTAAACTGTTTTACTCACACCAGTCCCATGACTGACCCGGAGTTTACTTTGTTGTTTTCCCTAAACTCTTGGGTGTCCAATTTTGTACGGGCAGTCAAGTAGTCAGGAATTTACAAATACATGAAGAGCTGGAGCAGGAGGCTTCAGGATCATATAGCTATAGTTATTTCCGCTGTGTTGTAAGTGCTGTACTATGATAAGTGCTATTGTATACATAACTGTTATATTTCAAAGTTATGTTATCTATTATATGTTATTCGTTCCGCTGTGAGGTTCATGTTACTCTGATGTTGTGTTCTTCTTCTTCTTCTATTCTAAGTTTCTATCTTATCTATTCTCACCCTCTAATTTCTTTCATTAATTACTAGGATTTTTCGATGTTTTGGTTATCGACATCGGGCTTATGTCGATAACCAAAGTCGCCGAAAATCCGGGTCGTTACACTTCTTATCAAATATCATACCTAAAAACCATAAAGAAGACTCTACAGATGCAAACTGTATAATTTCCATGCAAGAAGAATTAAACCAGTTTGAACGTAATGAAGTCTGGGAATTAGTTCCAAGACCAAGTGAACAAACTTTCATTGGAAAAAAACGGGATTACAAAAATACAGCAGATGAATTGGGTAATATTACTAGAAATAAAGCTAGACTTGGTGCACAAGGTTACAATCAAGAAGAAGGCATAGACTACAAAGAAACATTTGCTCCATTTGCATGATTAGAAGCAATTCGAATTTTATTAGCATACGCATGTTATCACAACTTTAAACTATATCAGATGGATGTTAAAAGCGCTATCTTAAATGGCTATATTAAAGAGAGAGTATACATTGAACAACCTCCATTATTTGCTCATGAGAAATTTCCTGATCATGTTTTTAAATTAAAAAGGCCTTATATGGCTTAAAACAAGCACCCCGTGCTTGGTATGAACGTCTCAAGAACTATTTATTAGAGTCAGGATTTCAAATAGGAAAGGTTGATCAAACATTTTTTTATTAAGAAATCTGATAAAGATATATTAATAGTACAACTGTATGTCGATGACATTATTTTGGATCTACAAATGATAAATTATGTCAGGAATTCTCAAAAATAACAACAAGTGAATTTGAAATGTCTTACATGGGAGAATTATCATATTTTCTGGTTTACAAATTAAACAATTATCAGATGGAATTTTTATTAGTCAAGAAAAATATTGAACTAATCTAATAAAATGTTTTGGAACGGAAAACACTTCAAGTAAACTTACACCAATGAGTACGACGACACACTTAGATAAAGATGAAAATGGTAAAATTGTCGATCAAAAGTTATATCGAAGCATGATAGGTTCACTTTTATATTTAATTGCTAGTAGACCGGATATTATAATGAGTGTTTGCTTATGTGCTCGTTTACAAGCTAATCCGAAAGAATCACATTTAAGGGCAGTAAAACATATATTATGTTGTCTTAGCGGTACCAAAGATTTTGGACTTTTCTGCCCGAAAGATTGTTCCTTTGGATTAGTTTCATATAGTGACGCTGATTTTGGAGGATCACAGACGAATCGTAAAAATACAAGTGGAACATGTCACTTTATCGGTAAATCAATTATATCTTGGTTCAGCAAGAAACAAAATTGCGTTTCACTGTCAACATGTGAAGCTGAATATATATCTGCCACTCTAGCTTGTGCTTAAGTAATATATATGCAGCAAACACTAAAAGATTTAAACGTTAATTTATCTAATTCCACAATCTATTGCGACAACACAAGTGCAATAAATTTATCTAAAAATCTGGTAAACCATTCTGAACTAAACATATTGATATAAGACATCATTTCTTGAGAGATAATATTGAAAAACAAATCATTAATTTAGAGTTTGTAAACTCAGAAAATCAAGTTGTTGGCATATTTACTGAACCGCTTTTAGAGAATTCTTTCTTAAAATTTCAAAGAGAATTAAGAGTTGTTTCTTTTAAAGATCTCTGAAAAGTTTTACTACTTATTCGACTACTTTGCAGTCATATTGTTAAATGCTTGTTAATCGATAATACAGGGAAAGATTAAATTTTCTATGCTCATAATTATGGATTTACTTAGTTATATATTAAATATATATGCGCTAACATTTTGTTGAAGTAATCCATACAGTAAGTTTATATATTTATGAACAAACAAAATGTTGCAGAGATTCAAGGGGAGCTAAATATGTATACAAACATATATTTAGGGGAAGAATTTAATTTTTCAACAATAATGCAATATTTTATCATCAATCAAAAAGGGGGAGAATGTTGATTCACGAGAATTTCGATTAATGACAACGAAGAGAAGACCAATAGAAATCATGTCAAGAAGCTAATTTTATATATAAGCGTTGAGTCGTGTTAGATTTATGTCAAAATATATCCTAAAAATTTAACACGATTACACGAATTATATATATATATATATATATATATATATATGTGTGTGTGTGTGTGTGTGTGTGTGTGTGTGTGTGTGTGTGCTCTAAAAACCAGCTGATACTGGACTGGTTCTGTATTCAGCCGACTGGTAGGAAACAAACCAGTCAATTGGTCACAGGCTGAAGCCCAGTGACGGCTAGTTCCTGGGCATATTTAAATATATATACGAATTTTATTCTTAACCAGTCGACTAGTGACTATTCTATCAGTCGATTGATCAGAGATTAATAGTCATTTTTATGAAGAGTCGCCTTCTTTCATGAAGAGATTCCTCTTCAATTATGAACAGAAATAGATGCAACTCTTTGTTGAAACTTCTCACGAAAGAATGCTACTCTTCTACAGTTATATAAGCACTACAAACATGTTTTAACCAAATCACGGATTCTCACATATTCTCTCTAATTTCAAATTTGCACTTCTACACTCGTTGCATTCTAAAGCTCTCTTAAATTCAAGTTACTTGTTGAATCTTTGATATTATTTCAAATCTCTTGATTCAACAAGCAACATACCTCTTTCAATCTTGACATACACTTCAAATACTTGAGGATAATATTATAGGAAGGATATACTTCATCGTGACTTTTCAGTGTTGATTAGAGAACACATTCAAAAGTCAAAACTCTCGTAATTTGTGAAGTCTTGTGTGGGTGCTCAGGCGTGGACATTCTTGTTGGTGCTCGGGTGTATTGTGACCTATTCCTCCGAGTTAAGAGATGGCATGATAGGGAATTCTGAAGAGGAGATTTGAGACTGGACGTAGGATGGGATGTCTAAACCAGTGTAAAATTCCTAGTTTCTTTATTTACTGCACTTTATTTTATTTGTGATATATCACTATAGCTTAGTTTTGCTTGCATAACTATTATAGCTTATAAGTTAGCATATCATTTACGTTTCCGCTATATCCATATAAAGATCGTGCTTAAGTCATATACATCAACTTTTCACCCTCTTCCTCCAATCTCGCACTATGCTATCTCATATGAGATGCAATTACAGAAGATGCATATAATCTTAGAAGACTTGGAGTGATGGGTACGTAATTGTACAGAACTTTCTTTCCCTTCTTTTTTTTTGGTTCCTATCTTTCCTAATTACATATTTTATAATTTCTAAGATTTACGTCATCTTTCCAAAACAACATGCAGCGATTTAAACTTTTGCAGCTTCTACAATAGCCGTAAACCAGCTTCAGTAATGTTGTATTTTGACTTCAATGCAATTTATTCTGCGATTAGTGACAACTGAACGCTGCTTTTACAATAATTCCAAATAGGTTTCTTAGCAGCATCCAGTATATCATAAAAAATTTGCATCAATATTCGATTCTTTAATATTTTCATCATCGTCGTCAACTTTAACCATATGAAACATTGATCGTGCTTCATCTTCGACCATATTTTCAGTACGGATTGTATTTACATTTTCATTAACAACACTTCCTACTTCAGACTCCACAGAAATATTAGCTACAATTTCTCCGCGACGATCCAAGACATAATACTCAGGTATGAATCCATTTTTGCACAAATGTTCTTTCACAATATCATGTAACAAATACTTCAAATGTCTACACATACTACACGGACAATGAATTTCTGGATTGTTTCCGTTATTACTTAAAGTGAACTCAACAAAAACATTCATACCATTAAAAAATCTTCTTTTATTGAGCATCTTTGTCATCTTCTTTGATACATCCAACTTCTCCGATCAATAAAATAATCAATCATTTTTTCTATTTGACAAAATGAGTCACATATTCAAAAAATAATATTTATTTTCAATAATAAAAATTCGAAAATGCTTATTTTCGTGATTGTATTACAAATGTATAATATTTTAGTTTCAAAAATAACTATTTCACAAATTCAAAAAAATTATTAAATATGACATTTTTTGTTAAGCATCGATTCAAAAATTTATACAAATAGCTATCTTTTTTCCATGGTCAACATCCTACTTCCCATTACAAACATAGTAAACATTTACATTTTGTATGTTCTTAAATGAATCAACAAAATTTCAGCAGCATTTCCCTTTTGTTCCCTGTATTATACACAAATGCGCGTATGCAGGAAACAAAAAATAACAGTTATGCAATCTTTTATGAACCATTTAAATGAAGTAATATGCGAAATATTGCTTACTGTGTTAATAACTTGTCCAAGTATAAGGACGAATCCAACAAGCATTGTACAAATGAATATAAATGGTCGTTTTGTGATGAAAATGACTATTTATATAACAACCATGTACAACACCCATCGGACGGGGCCAACAATTATCTAAATGACATAAGTCAAGATGTGTGCATTTTACGAAAAATAATATATTTTTACTTATTGTTATATGTTAGAAAATATATTTAAATTTATCGCATTTTCTATCAATGTATTTCATCGGTTTATATAATTAACATTGCTTTAGCTTTGTTGTTTGCACAGTCAAATCGCTTTTATACTCATGCATACATTTTTTGCATAAGTTAACCCGAGTACGATATAATATTTCAAACTTGTGCATTCCAATTAACTCAATTCAATGGTAACACCAACACATACATATAACTGTCTATTTACATGTACAAAAACAACATCAGTTTGTACATATATTTAGCAACTTAGCATTAACATGTGAAATATGCACACACAACAATGCTATAAACCATTATTATGCTACTAGATATCATTGAAACAATTATATATCCCTAATTTACAAGTATATGTGTTAACCCATAAAATATGTTCTAGAGAACCATGAGCATGTTTTGATTAATTTATGATTTTAGGTCGTTAGGCCCTTTGGGCCGTCATGTCCTTTCTATCTCGATGAATTCATTAACTCACATATGGGTTCTATGTCATTATGACATCTTAGGTCGTTCAAATAATATGTGATGTTCACAGAGAGCTCTGGATCGTTCGAACATCTTAAGTCGTCGAGGCATCTTGGTCCGCTCAGAGGCTAGCCCGTAGGGTTCTTGGACCGCTAGCTCGTTAAAGGTTTTAGCCCGTTTCACTAAGGCCAAAACCGTATCATCCTAGTTGAGCCTGATCCAAACATGTTTGGGTCGTTCCGCCTTATCCGTGCCCGCTCTGCATCCTTTAGCTCGCCCTTCAAATGGAACGAGTTGAACTGCTCCGCCTTGGTTAGCACGTCCTGCCTTACTTTGGATCATGTAACATTTGCTCCAGCCCGCTTATAGCCTAAAACAACAGCACAATATTTACATAACTGCCACCTGGACTGAACTTCACCTATAAATACCCCCCACATTCCTTCATAGAGGGGGGGAAGGGGGCTGCAGAGATCATGAAGTGCTGCCGAATCTTTTTTATAACCATTCTAAACACTTATTCTTAAAAATCACGTGAAGATCCTTGGGAAATCCAATCAAGATCTATGGGAGAAAGAGTGATTAATTTGTTGTAAGAGAGAAGTAATATCTTGTAATCAACACATTGATAATGGAATCTCTTATGAAAGTGGACGTAGATCCTCAATGGATCGAACCACTATAAAAATTGTGTGTTATTATTTTCATGCTTTTGAGATATTTGTGAGTGTGGCCTCACTTTATTCTTCCTTACCAATTTGGTGAAGTGTTTTGTCACATCTTTGGTGTTGATTCCAATTCCAAAATCAACATTTGGCGCCCAACGTGGGGACGCATTCACATTTCCTACCTCTTTTTGCGCCTTGCCATTAAAATTCTAAGTCGCATCCTGCTTTAAAGTTATGGATAAATCAAAGAAGACTACTAGCAAAGCCGCGGTAGAAGCCAACGATGTTGTCAATGAAGAGACGCCACTCGCAAACCGCTTTGAAGTGGGCGAAAATTCACAAAGCGGGGCCGATGTCACCAGAAACGAGTTGAAAATTGCCATTGCCAATGTCAAAAATCAGATGGATGCCTCCACTAAAATGATGATGGAAAAACTCGACGCCATCCTTAACTCTCGATCAAATTCGATTCCTCCAAAAGTGCATGTAGATCTCAAAGGGAATGACAAATCGCCCGCTTCTGATCATAACCATAACAACAACGTGGAAGATGGTTATAATAGGGCAAGTGACAGAGATGGAGCTAATATTGAAGAATTGAGATCAAAAGCTAAAATCCATTCTGAAATGATTACCCGAAAGGTCAATAACCCTGTCACAGGGGCATCATATCAACGAGAAGGCAAAGCACCCCAGCTCTTTAATCACAATCATATCCCTGGACGAACGTTAGGTAAAGAGCTCAGCTTCGTAGATCATCATAGCACCAAAGAATACATCTCGGAAATGATAGAACGGGCTATGAAAAAGAATCAAGCTAGTAAAGACGATGAAAGGGGATGGGACTTCTCTCCTTATAGGACTATATTCACCGAGAGAATCCTCAGAGCAGTGTCCGAGGAAGTTCAACCCACCAACTCTGCCCCCGTATAACGGAATTGTTGATCCGAACTATTTCTTGTTCAAATATGAGTGGCATTTAAGTGAGGTTAAGGCAACGAATGAAATGAGATGCACGTATTTCCCTCTCTACCTAGAAGCAGCTGCATCACTCTGGTTCACAAAGCTCCCTCCAAAATCTATCGATCGATTCTCCGATCTGACCAAAAAGTTCAAAGAGCAGTTCCACTTGTATGCTACTAAGGCCAAGGACGCTATAACGCTCTCTTCCATGAAACAGAAGTCAGGGGAAACTGCCAAAGCCTTCCTTGGTCAGTTCAACATCATTTTATCTGAAGTAAGAAACCCAGAGCCGCGCATAGTCCTCGTGGCCTTACTTGAGGCTATAGACAAAACGAGTGAATTCGGAAGGTGGATAAAGATGAAGGAACCGACCACACTCGATAAATTCTATAAAAAAGCAGAAGAATACATGAGGGTAGATGACAATCCTGTGCCCCTTCAGATCATTGACAGTAGCCCACTTCTTGAGGCCCCCGCAAGTGCATCCATGCAATCCAACAAAAAAAATTATTCAGGGCCAGAAGCGAATCAATGGTGGAAATGACAACAAGGCTGTTAAGAAATCTCGCCTTTTCAATCCATCGGAACTAACTCCTTTACGACACTCCTGAAAACATCTACATGGCGACCAAAAACTCTGAGCATTATGCGGAGCCAAACCCAATGAGGATAAGCAACAAAGCAACAAACTTAGGAAAATTCTGCAGGTTTCACAACCAACCTAGTCTCAACACCAACGAGTGCTGACACTTGAAGAACCTCATTGAGGAATTGATCAGGAAAAACAGGTTACAACAATATGTAAACAATCCGTAGGCTTTGAATCCTTCTGCAATTCCTCATAGGCCTGGAGAATCAAATGATCAGCCCGATCCAAATAATGTGGCATCTATCCAAGCTAATCCAAGACTGATCATCAACTAATAGTTTTCAAGGGTGCTCTAACTTGGGAGACTTGGAATGAGCTATCAACATTGCAATATCCTTAATCTATGATCAACTTATTTCCTTAGTTCATGCTTTACCTTGCTTTTTTACTTTCTGTTGCATTCAAGACTTATTGTAAAACGGTCTGTAATAACTTGCAAGCGATACACTGAACTTAAGCCCTGCAATTAAAAGCATGTGTGTTCGAATGGTTTACTCACTTGCGTAGCTACTTGCTAAGTCGAAACTTTTGTAAAAAAAGTTGATGTCATATTGCAAGTTAGCTGTCGGGTGCTTACTCGAATCATAGCGACTCTGACAATGCTGGCTCAAGGGCTAAATGCTGTAAATTCCCAACATGCACGAATGCAGAAAATATGGGAAAACCCCTACCTTGGAAAGTAAACAGAAAAGTCGTTATGATTCAAACAGTGAGCAATTACCACGACAAATCAATGAAAAATTGAAACATTCATTAAAGGGGGCACCTCCCTGAGTGAGGAGTTCAAAGCATCAGCCCCTAAACCAGAATAACTTGCTGAGTCAAGCATATGGTAAAGGGACTGATTGCTACCCCCACCAAATGGTAAAACAACTAATTCATCACACTTGCGTAGCATCTGAAAGCTCAGATGCGAAAAGTGCCGAACTATTCGCGTAACATCGGAAATGTTAGATGTGAAGAATAAAGAAAAATTCACTTGCGTAGCATCTGAAAGCTCAGATGCGAAAAGTGCCGAACTATTCGCGTAATAACTAAAATGTCAGATGTGAAGAATAAAGAAAAATTCACTTGCGTAGCATCTGAAAACTCAGATGCGAAAAATGCCAAACTATTCGCGTAACATCTGAAATGTCAGATGTGAAGAATAAAGAAAAATTCACTTGTGTAGCATCTGAAAGCTCAGATGCGAAAAATGTCAAACTATTCGCGTAACATCTGAAATGTCAGATGTGAAGAATAAAGAAAAATTCACTTGCGTAGCATCTGAAAGCTCAGATGCGAAAAGTGCCGAACTATTCGTGTAACATCTGAAATGTCAAATGTGAAGAATATAGAAAAATTCACTCACGTAGCATCTGAAATCTCAGATGCGAAAAGTGTCAAACTATTCGCGTAACATCTGAAATGTCAGATGTGAAGAATAAAGAAAAATTCACTTGTGTAGCATCTGAAATCTCTGATGCAAAAAGTATCGAATCCACTCATATAATTCAATAGTGTGATAATGTCTAGGACTAACGATCAACCTAAGCTGACAGATTAGCTTTGAATGATCAACACAATTTTGAATTATAATACTATGACTGTGCAAGCAATATTTAGTTAGTTTTGGTCCATCAACTAAGATGGACCCAAACTGGCATTTAGTTCAATGCAAGTCAAAATTCGTTATAGTTCTTTACTAACTAACCAGTTATCAACATGGACGATTCATAACGAGAATAAGTCCAAAATTATGTAAAATTTGCCTTAAGTACAGAATAGGAAGAGCGAGATAGACAGATTCAAATTCAAAAGGCTGGCATAGCAAATAATTTTTGACAAAGGTCTGAAGTGCATCAAGCAAAATACAGTTACATCACTACATCATAAGTCCACACATTGGACGCAAAATATTATAAGTGTATTAAGCGAGGACCGGCACTCGCATATACAACCGGTCTATAACATGAAAGCATAAAAGGTAAATAGCAAAAGACGAAGAAGAAAACCACTTCCTTCCATAGGTGAATCATTCCCCACCTTGAGCTGGAGAAGAAGTACCAGTCACCTCTGCCTTACCACCGGGAACTAAGAGTTCAGCTATGATCTCATCCTGAGACCTAAGGGCTTTAATGAGCGTGGCCTTGTCCTTCTCCAAGGTGGTGATGAGCTCGATGTTCTCCCTATTCAATCTCTGGTGCTCGCAAGCAAAGGCGTTCCAGGCTCCTAGTTTGCGTGCATAATATTGACTAATTTCATCAAGGCGTTTGTCAGTTCAAGTCCTGATAGAGTCAAGTTGCGCCAGCAAAAGATTACTCACGACGTCCAAATCTTTAGAGATTGTGCGACTATCAGACGGATATATATCCAAGCTAGATTGGTCAAAGGTCACTCCTTAAAAACACTAGCCTTCAAAACGATCAACAAGCTCGGAATTATGTGGTTTGGAAGCATAGCTAGGTTTGTCTATGATGGCTTTTAGCTCGGCCATACTGGGGGCAACAGGGATAGCTTCAGTCTCCACCACCGGGAGTCTCTCCAACCTGCGATGCTTGCGAGCTACCCCCTCACTTGAAGTTCCTTTGGTTCTTTTAGACATCTTGTGTAAATAGCAATGTTAATAGGGAAACAATGAATCAGAAGGCGGTTTACTGAACAGATTTCAGATCGTTCTTACCAGCCCAAGAATCTTAGTCGTTATGTATGGTAATGGACTTAAGGTCGTTTCACACAACCAAGAAGCTTTAGGTCGTTATGACAGTCCACGTCCTCGTGAAGCCCCTTTTTACTTCAAGCCTTAAGTCATGGACAACCCAAAACTGCAAAGGGCTCAGCGACTCAAAGCTTGGGATTGAAATGACGACCTAAAGCCTTGAATTGTCACAACGGCCTAGAGCGTGATTACAGGTTAAAGCGTGAAAGTGGTTACAGCGACCTTATTCAACGTGAGACATTGCAAAATAACGACCTGAGATATACAATTTGTAGAGACGCTTTAACCATTAACAAGAACAGCAAGGCAAGATGTTGCAAATTAAGGACGTCAGAAAACTGTGTAATTGGGCAAGATTATTATTTTAGCGTACATGATTCTTAGCAGCTAGAGCCGCGACCTAATTGTAAGAACTTGTACACGAAAGTTAAGCTAAAGATCATCACAAACAGGCAAGCTCAAAGTCACTAAACTCATCAACATCGTCATCAAACACACAATTGAAATTATATTAAACAGAAATCTCACAAAGCTTAGGGGTATCAAGTTGAACTTAAAATTGTGCATATACACACAGTAAGTAAAAGCCCCGAGTTGTACCTGGATCTTGGTGATGAAGAGCTTTGAACTTGATTATAAGACTAAGGGGTTATTCGGATTTCAATTGCTTCAATGACGATGTGAATTGATATATTTAATTGATGTTGGCCGCCATTGTTAAGGATTTTTAGCTTGAGTAGGGGTTTTAAGAGAATGAGAGCCTAATGAAGGAGTGAGGGCAGAATTTAACAATTAAACCGAGCCCATAGGGCCCTGCAGCGGTCTACTCAGCTATCCAATCCAAGAAGAATACCAACAGACACTTATTAATGTGCGACCTAGAAGTCATGATGACTTAAAACCTTACCACCACTTAAGTACCTGGGCGACCTAAAAATGAAGTACTTTAAGGGCTCACATGGTCTGAAGACCCAAACATCCTAAAATCTAAAATAGCATGCTAATTTTGCCTAGTTCGAAGCCCGTATTATTTTTAATAAATACGAACTTTGAGGGGAAAATGTTAACCCATAAAATATGTTCTACAGAACCATGAGCATGTTTTGGTTAATTTATGATTTTAGGTCGTTAGGCCCTTTGGCCGTCGTGTCCTTTATAGCTCGATGAATTCATTAACTCACATATGGGTTCTAGGTCGTTATGGCATCTTAGGTCATTCAAATAATATGTGATGTTCACAAAGAGCTCTGGCTCGTTCGAACATCTTAAGTCGTCGAGGCATCTTGGTCTGCTCAGAGGCTAGCCCACAGGGTTCTTGGACCGCTAGCTCGTTAAAGGTTTTAGCCCATTTCACTAAGGCCCAAACTGCATCATCCTGGTTGAGCCCGATCCAAACATGTTTGGGTCGTTCCGCCTTATCCAAGCCTGCTCTGCATCCTTTAGCTCGCATTACCTTCAAATGGAACGAGTTGAACCACTTCGCCTTGTTAAGCACGTCCTGCCTTACTTTGGATCATGTAACATTTGCTCCGGCCCGCTTATGGTGTAAAACAAGTGCACGATATTTACATAACTGCCACCTGGACTTAACTTCACCCATAAATACTCCCCATATTCCTTCATAGAGGAGGGGGGGCTGCAAAGATCACGAAGTGCTGCCAAATCTTTTCTATAACCATTCTAAACCCTTATTCTTCAAAATCACGCGAAGATCCTTGGGAAATCCAATCAAGATCTATGGGAGAAAGAGTGATTACTTTTTTGTAAGAGAGAAGTAATATCTTGTAATCAACACATTGATAATGGAATCTCTTATGAAAGTGGACGTAGATCCTCAATGGATCAAACCACTATAAAAAATACGTGTTATTATTTTCATGCTTTTGAGATATTTGTGAGTGTGGCCTCACTTTGTTCTTCCTTACCAATTTGGTGAAGTGTTTTGTCACATCTTTGGTGTTGATTCCAATTCCAAAATCAACAATATGCAAACATAAGTTTAAGGTAAAATTTTGATTTTTAATGAAAATAAGAGATAACATATGAAATTGATTGTTATAGAGATCGATTTTGATGTTGGAGAGGTTTTAAGCTATTGAAATCGGTGTTTGAGGGCTAGAAAATCAAATTTTGGGGGACTGGGGAATAGGTTTTCGGGTTGGAGAGGAGTTGGGGAGCAGTAGAAATGGGGTAAAGAGTCTCGACTTGATAAATACCCATAATATTCCAACGGCCGTCGACGGATCATCGAAAGCCGCCATCCCTTTGCCGCAAAATTAAGCTTTTCTAGTAGTGCTCTCAACTAGACCAACCCAAACCGGAACATGTAGGGGTAAGAGTTAATGCTTTGCCACGAATCACAAGGAGAGAATCCCCTATCAAGAACAAAAAAAACCACTTTTGATACCAAGCTGTAGCAGAGTCTATCCTTTTAGTGGCCATCACCGGTACCTTAGACGCTTGTTTTTCAGTAAAACCATCAATTTGGCCAACCCCAACTTGAATGTGTAATGGTAAGAGTCAATGCTTTGCCACTGATCACAAGGCGAGAATCCCCTATCACGTACAATAGATTCCAGCTCTTATACCAACTGTATCGATGTTTGTTCTTTCGGTGGCCACAGTCGATAACTCAAACGCTAGTTTTACGGTCAGCCTCTCGATTTCACCAATCCCAATCGTAACGTGTAGGATAAGACACAATGCTTCGTCACAGATCACAAGATAGAAACCCCTACCACGCACAACATAAACTAGCTCTTAGTACAACCAACAAAAGTACCAATTAATAAAGTCAATAGATAATAACAATTTGTATATTTGTATTATAATCTATTAATTATTTGAGCTAGATCTCTAGTATAGTAAAAATGTAAGTCCAGACTCTTATAATTATTTATTAGATTAGATACTGGATGGACGAACAAGACGCAAAAGGTGAAGAATACAACAAAAAGGTAAAGCTGGACGACAATGATAAGAGTTGAGATTTTAGAGTGAGGAAAAGAATGCAAGATAGAGTGTGTAAACTGTTGAGAGGATAATTATGAAATGTAAAATGAACTGAACCGAACTTTGTTGATGTATTATCGGTTGTAACACACTAATGGTATAGTATCATACATATACATGAGAAATATTGAAATGATCAATTTACAGTTGTACAATATGATGTGAAATGACAATAGTTCCCTTACCAATTTTGTAAAATATCTTTTCCTACTACACCATTTCATTTTCAATTTTCTCCCTCGATTCGTATTAGGGTTTCTGCCCTAAATGTAGATCGTGTTGATTTCCTTCAACTTCCTCTGATTCATCAAAAATCATGCTTTAATGTCCAAAACCCGAGAGAAAATTTCCTTTTGGTGATTGTATCCATACCAGCCGCTGTAAATTTCATTGGATGTCATGATGTTTATAATGACTCAGGGTTGGAGACTGTCTGAAGTTGCTTCAGTGACACATCTTTGTGGATTCATCTAGAAGTGATGATCTTTTATTTGATAGTTCTTAAGCTTGAGAAGAGCAAACTTCGCTGTTCTCTTGATGATCTGAAGTTGCTTCCTTTCTAACTGGTTAGGTGAAACTCAACTTTCATGTCTTCTTAGAATCTGCAGAAATTTTTAGTTGATAGTGCCTTTGTAAGGATGTCTCTAACAATTCAAATTTCAGTAGGTCCGAATTTTTCAAAAAATGCTAAAATCCAAATCCAATGAAAGCTGCTTATCTGATATCCTGTAGAAAGGCGAAGATAAAATATATCGGAGCTCACAACAAAATATCTCACAGTGGAAAAAACAAAATATAATATTAAGTAAATACTTATCATAATAATGACAATGCCTAACAAGTGTCTTTAACATGTATATTTTCTGCCACCTGTCTAACCTGAGGGTTTGTTATGAGAAGGAGATCAGAACAAAAAGTTCTTGTGAATGAACCAATTATAGTTTCTACAAATAACACTACATATATTGTTCTATCACTGGCTTACCTTTATTAAGTTATTTGGGATTATTACACATTTCACCTTCAGATTTACGCATAGACCATACCCATCTACTCTTAAGTAGATTAATCTAATAAATCATATGTATGTAGCTATATCCCCAACATATAAAGGTACTCCCCATAGTACCCTTTTAGAGTGGTCCCCATCGTCGTACTGTGAAATGTACTAAATCTCCATCGTCGCGATATGGAAGCATACTAGTCCACGCTACGAAGGCGTACTATGTTTCCATCGCTATGCTACGAAAGCATACTAAGCCTCCATCGTCGCGCTATGAAAGCACCCCAATCCTGAGTTCCCCTATAGAATTCAACCGGGGATTCCCATATCTGTAAAGGACAGCTTCATTAAGCCTACAATAAAATATCTATTGATTGGTCAATCTCTTTCTCGGTGGCTATGGATCCACCCAACCCCCTTTCCTTAGATAATGAAAGACCTTTCAAAGAGCTAAGTGACCATGCCCATTACAAACAATCTAAGAATCTAATTTAGCATTGTCTCTCATCCAATGTCCCGATAATGAAAGATCATTGGCTTGTTGGTTAGGTCCAGTCTTTCCCAAACTCGCTTCGACAGATTATGACAAGTATCCGAAGACTTGCTATTCTTGTTGGGTCCTGACCGCAAAGCTTGCACTCGGAGCCAAGGAAGCCGTCTAATCATCACAAAAATCACCCCATCAGTCTTCTAGCCGCTCTCAACTAAAATGCATCCAAGTCATACTCTATATAGAACCGTACAAACCTATCTTTGTGGGTATAATTTCGTTAGGCCTACCACAGAAGGTCGTCTCAGAGTATCCTCACGGCTTGTAGAAGTCCCGTTGTTTCTTCCAGTCTCATCAAATAATTTGTTGGACGTGCTCTCACTATGTCTCTGGACACCTACGCTGATTTGTCCTATTTGGCTCTTTATCCTTTCAAACTGGACCAAACAGATATCGCTATTTTATTATATTCTTTTCCTGTTTTTGATGCACGTTCAAATTTCAAATTCAAACACGTTATTAATTTGCGAGTATACTCTGAAATTTATGTAAGTATATTTACACAAGATTTCAGAAGTTATATTTATTTCTAGTTTTATTACATGTGTATTATATTTCTTCCATTTTCTACACGTGGTCAATTATAAATTCAAGCTTTAACGTTATTCTCATTGTGATCCTATTAATGTCATTAACAACGCGCATTAACTTTCAAATTCAAACGTGCGTTGCTTCTGAAACTTATACGTTTGTATATTTATATGAAATAAATATATATTTACACATGCTTACATGCGTATAACTATTAATTAATTTTTCATTTTTAACATTTGATGTTACATTCTATTTAATAGTTTATAACATGCTATTAATTAATTTCCATTTATTTTTTTGTAACATTTCTTTTTATTTAATTCTATTTATACCATTGCAACCTTATGTTTGAATAATGACAACTTTTTTATTTATTGCTCATTTATATTGCGATAGTTAATCGTGGATTACCTATCCAAGTCTCCATCTTTATAAATACAATATGTGTCCAACACTTCTCATCTGCAACTAATATTCTTTTAATAAATAGCGCAACAATTTTGAAGTTATGTAACAACCAAAACTGAAAGTTTTATCCACTCTCTTGCAGATTTCACTACGTATGTCTCTTGATTTTAATTACCATTAAAAAATAAATGAGCGAACAAACTCAGGGGAAGAAAAGGAGACGTGGGGTTTAGCGGGTTCTGCTAGTGGAAAAAAGGGAAGATGAAGTTACAGTAGTTTTGGCAAAAGGGGAAACATGCATATTTCAAGTAATTTATAAGTGGAAACGACATATGTATCCTTTAAACCAGGGTTGGTTTCTGTTTTAAGTTTGAATTAATTGATGGAGAAATGATTAATCCAAATGTGACACATACAAAATATAAGCTTGAGTTTATAATTCCCCCAGGTATAATCATTGGGATTCTATGACCATCAGATTTTATAAACAATATATTTTTGTTCCTAAGGTGTTTAACCTCTGAAGCAAGAACACACACGGAGCCTGCCTAAAGGAAAGATCGAGTAAGACCACAAACTGTTCAGAAACACGAGAATCAAGCATGGCATCAAATTCTAGTATAAGGCTTAGGTATTGTTTGTTTCAGGAAAAAAAAGTTCTTTTTGGAGTGCTGAATGAAATTGCTTAATATATTCAACAATATTAAGCATGTTTGGTTGGAATACTCAATCAGCAATACTGAGTCAAACCAGCAAAATATCATTAGGAATAATTATGGAGCTTATTCGAGTTGCTGATTCAATTCTAATATTTTTACAATGGATACCCCTAATGTTAAATTAATTTATAGATTACTCTGCATGGTAAACTGAACGCCATAATAGTATACTTTATCTCTACAATATGGATTTGTTTGTTCTGCAATTACCACTATGCACACTACATGGTAAGAATTTAATTTCGATAATTTTTATATCATATTACTAGTACTGTATGTCACCGTATGATTACTGGACATGTTCATTTACAGATTACACTGCATGATAAACTGAACGCCCTAACAGTATAAACAATCTTTGCAATTTGTTCTGCAAATGCAACTATGCTCGCTGCATGCTAAGAATTTACTTCCAATAATTTTTATTTCAATATTAATAGTATTGTATGTCACCATTAGAAAGATTAGCAAACATATTTTAGATTACTGGACTAGTAATTTCATCATTCATTTCGAATAACATATGAATCAATTATGAAGGGCAAATTTGTCAACTAAAAACTTATTACAATGAAACATATTTACAATCATCACCTAATCAAACAACATTTTAACAATCAGCATTAAGCATCTAATTTTCAGCATTCAACAACAATCATCAACCAGCAATTTTAACAAACGAAGCCTTAAAAAGAGCTAAAAATATTAGAGAGATAGTTATTAGTATAATTTATCTCGACAAGATAATGGTAATTCTTTCAACTATCACCAAAGTTCAAGTCAAAAGCAGGAAAGGAGTTCTTAAGAGAAAAATATACTCACTTAATCCATCCATCTTACTAAGATGGCCGAAAAAAAAATACAAGATTAGGCGTTGTTTCCAAAACCTTCTAAATACTTACCTAACACTACTAGAAAAGGTTAAACCAAAGTCACCATAATCGAATTAGACTTCTCACAAAGTCCCATGGTCTCCTTGATACTCGACTTGGATGGATGAGTGGACGTCCTATTAAGTTTAATAGGGATGAGTTGAATAAAATTGAGTCAAGTGACCCAATATAACCTAAGCTTAAGAGATTATCTACACCCTATCAAATTTTTTCATGATTTAAGTCAATATAAAAAATTTCATTACTAAATCCGTTCATCATGCATAGTATAGCTTGTAAATTACCTTTTAGAAATATTTTTGTTTCCTATGTCGACTTTTAATTGTTATCGCGTATTTTAATACTCATTTCCTACCCAAAAACTAATTCAACATTCATTTCTATCCACAAACCATTATTTAACACACCTAGCTGTATTCGCTATAATTTTACAGAATTGAGTCTTTATTACATTTTTATTGCAACAAAACGTTATAGAGTTTCCAAAATGCCATGATCTTTTCAACAATTATGGGTTGAATTTAATTTCCTTATCTCTTTAATTAAACCCGATATGGTTATAATTTAACCCATATATTCATCAAGCCCTCAACTTTTTAGTTCGAATATACTAATCCTTCTCGTCAATTCTTTATTTCTATATTATTTTCCCCCTACCAATCATCTCGTGGCCCGATATTAAAGTACACTTTCAATTATCAAACTTTTAAGTGGCTTAATCATGTCGTCGCACCATTGATTGCAACAAATTAGAAACTAACATATGGTTGTACTTTTGATCATAATCAAAATGGCTCCGCCATTTCCTTCCTGATTATCATCAATCAAAATGGCTCCGCCATTTCCTTCCTGATTATCATCACAAATCAATAGCTGCATAAGTCATTAAAGTATGCAGCATACTCTCTAAAATATTGTATAAAGTTAAGTTATTTACTTAGCTTTCTAGTATATCTCCTTACCCATTTGTAAATTCTTATATATTTTTCCTAGCATAAATTCATTCATGTAATTTTATTAGCTCATATCAAAATAATATTAAGCCATGAATTTATAACTCTTAATTATGAAGCTTGGCTACGAAGTCAATTTGAAACCGAGATTGCCCCAAATTATGTATTCAAACGCCTCGTACAAGTATTTAAATAAATACCCATCAACAATGTTGATCAGACATACCGACCAGAATTCTTAAAAGCTAAACAGACACTTTGACATAATAAATTGTAATAACCCGTATTTTAATAACAAGATATAACACAAAACAAGGCCGAATTAAATAATAATATCTGAATCAAGGGAAACGGGCTATGCCATTGCGTTCGTCTCGGAAAAATATGCGAAATAGAGTCCGAGTTTTCGAAAATCGGAGTCCGTATGACCCGATTAAGGCCCAACAAAGTTTTCAGAAAATTTCTAAATAAAAACAGATTTTCAAATTCAAATCTAAGCTTGGAAATTGGGCCAGTTGGGCCAAGACGGGAAAATTCCCGCCACAGTACCCAAGTCGACAGCCCTGTCGACTTGGGAGTCGATTGGGTCTGACCAGGTCGACAGCCCTGTCGACTTGGCTGTCGACTTGGCTCAGACGCCCAGTCCTGCCTGGTGCACCCTCTTGAGAATATGTTGAGCTAGAGGGCCAGATTCGATTTGGAGGGCTGAGATGAGAACTAGGGTTTAATCCTATGGTCTAAATCACTAGCCTAATCTATAAATAAGACCCTAACCTACCCTAAATCCTCATTAATCTATCCTACAACTAAACTATGGCAAAATCAATCCTCTCATGGCCTCCACTCTCTTCATAAATTCCTAAATCAATTTTCAAGAGATTCCCATGCATACAAGTGTATTTAGGCTTGTATGATCCTCTTTAGCTTGCATTAAAGTCTTGTTTCTCTATTGGCATCATAATGGAGGAGTCTTGATCAAGTTTGCTTGCATTTTGGGGTTTTAATTAGTTGCATAAGGGGTTTCTTACATTTGCTATACTCATTTGAGTCTTCATAGCATTGTAAGCCTATTTCTACTCTTGTATTTTAACTTTGAAGTTAATATGTTATGTTTCAAGTTTGAGTTTGGGGTTAATCATGATATGTGCTTTGATCTTATGATTTTATGCATAAGATTACTCTATGCATGTTAGTAAAGTCATCACCTTGGCTTTATGCATAGAAAGATATGATCTTTGATTGGAAATGTTGCATAATGCAACTTTGAAACTCTCATAACCCTTGCATTAACATGCATATAATGTTATATGCATGTTACTAGCCCTTATCTCATGCTATCTATGGCCATGTTCCACCTATTTGCCAAGTTTGATGTTATGCACGCATAGGAACCTTATGCAAGTTAAAATGATGTTATGCATGCATATGAACACTATGCAAGTTAAAATGATGTTATGCATGCTTATGAATATTTTGCAAGTTGATAACATGATATGCAAGTTTATGATCACATCTTTGTCACATGCCACCATGTTTAACTTGTGGCTCCAACCCCTCTATGTCATGATTAGGCCAAGTTCCCTCTTTCTATCCTTTATGCGCTATTGCGATATGTAAGCGATAGGATTGCGTTTGGGATTGGGTAAACTTAAAAGACATAAAAACATAAGCTTGGGAATTTACCTATTAAGTTAGGTCTACCCATTGGGAATTTACCTATTAAGTTAGGTCTACCCAATTGCTTGAAAACTTGTAATGTGATGGACATGACACTTAGAAAACATGAGAATGGCCAACTCGAGGTTGGGTTGAGCTTGTAGCATAAACCTACCCGGAACCGACCGGCTTAACTAGTGGCTACAAGCAATAGGACCCAATGTGAGTAGTTGGTCATGTTGCACGTGAGACCCGAGGTTAGACTAAGTTGTGGTGTAAACCTACCCGGACCCGCCCGGCCTAACTAGTAACCACAACAAGGTCTAATGTGAGAGGTTGGGTGCATTAAATTAATTAACGCCACATGGTAGGGTTAAGTCATGGACCGCTTGAATACTTAACCAATTAAACACGATGGGTTGGTAGGGTTAAGTCATGAACCTTGGGTACACTTAACCAACTTGGTACTTAGATGAGTTGGGTTAACCACGTTTAACCCATTAAGGAAACCCTAGTTACGTGGTCCTTTGCACCAGTAACCCTCTTGGATGTATCATGATACCCTAGGGACTAGGCTAGGGTGGGGCACGATTACTGGGATGACATGTAAGCGACCAAAACGACGGCTGTGTAGGTGCGCCGGTGTAGGTTCAGGCGGGCCATGGTCGTGCACATGGTCCGGAGTTGAAAAAGCAGGCACGGGCACCAGTAGGTTTAAACTGTGCGTGCTTGGTTTGTGTCAGGGGTTGACACCCTAGGACTTGATACACCCTAGGGTGGACCTAGCACAGTTTAGCTACACTTCGTAGTTGGGCCGTATGACACCGACACATGACGAGTTAGGCTTTAGGAGAGCCGATCGACTAGACCGTGCTAGTTGGACCTTGGTTTAGGTCATTCGTGATGTTGGGCCAAACTTGGGCCTGGGGATCACTTCTTGTTTACACTTGACATGACTTGTGATACTAGTACACTTGGTGCAAACCTCAACCTTGTATATGCGGTGCCTCACTTGATCTATCTTGTTGACTTCTTACCATGCCAGTTATCATCCTATGACTCATCCTTGTTTATATATACTGTTAACTTTATTAGTTGTTGTACAATAGTAGGTAGGACTTACCAGTCTTTTGACTGACCTATTTTCTTTCGCCTCTTTTCTTTCGTTTCCCCCCCCCCCCCAGGTTTACAGGGCGGGAATACCAGTACTTAGCTTGGATCTTAGCTGCTTTTCCTGGATAGCTCATGTATGCTTTGGACTTGAGCTCGCTATGGTTTTCTACCTTGGGGATAGCTACTTTATGTTTTCCTTTCCAGTTTCCAGTTTTATGTTTCTAGACTTTGTTTATGGAAAATAATGATCAAGTACTGTGTTGTAACTTAACTTATGGTTTTGATATGCTAGTTTTTATCCGCTGCTATATTTACTCTATTTTTTTTTACTTATATGTTCTGTCTTGTGATATCTGCATGCATGATTACCTTATTTAAACGCCCCTCCAAAGTCAGTGTCCTTGCAAGAGTGGAACTGGCGGAGGTGGGGTGTTACATTTGGTATCAGAGCATAAGGTTTACGAGATTGGAGCAAAAAGGGTTTTAAAGTTACTTTTAAAAGCTATTTTCAAAACCAATTAAGTATTTTCCAAAGAAAAGTCTAGTTTATTTTGAAAGGCTATCCCCCAAGAGCCATAAGCACTATCCTTCGTTTCCTCGTTCTAAATCTATCTTTTCCTTTTTCAGCATGGCCGATCTCAATCTTCCTGAGGGAGTCACCATTCCCGGATGGTTCCGGAGGTACTTGGAAGCTAGGGCCAATAATGCAGGTCCAGCAACCACTCCCACTATCACTGAGGTTCCACCTCCTCCTCCTCCTCAGCAACCACAAGCCGATTTCGCCAAGGTTTGCAAGGACTTCAAGGCCATGGGTGGCAAAAAATTTATTGGGACAGAGATTTTCGTGGAAGCAAGAAATTGGTTGAAGGAGACCGAAGATCTTTTTGCCATCTTTGATATAGAGGACCATAGAAAGGTTCTGTTGGCGGTTTGGCTACTAAAGGAGGAAGCATCTTATTGGTGGGAGGTAACCAATGCTACAAGGCCCGTAGAAACCTGGGCCGACTTTAGGGCAAGGTTTGGGCTTAAGTTTCTATCATCTGCAGAGGCAAATTTGCAACTAGAGAAGTTCATAGCTTTGAAGCAAGGAGACATGACAGTGAGAGAGTATGTGAATAAGTTCAACCAGCTTGCCCGATTCGGTTTGGACATGGTCAATACTCCCGAGAAGAAGGCTCTACGTTTTGCACGAGGGTTAAATGAGCCATTACAAGGTCTAGCTATGTCACACATACCCATGGGGGCCACTTTCGAGAGCCTGGTAGACATGGCATTGCTGCAGGGAGAGGATAAGAATGGGAAGAAGGAAGTCAAGCCCAATGAAACTCAGCCTAAGAAGACAGACTCCAAGTGGGGAGGGAGTCAGAGTAATCAGAACAACAAGAACAACAAGGGCAACAAGAACAAGGCAAAGGACACAAGAAAGTGCCACTTCTGTGGGATTGTTGGGCATGTAGCCAAGGACTGTAGGAAGAAGAAAATGAAATTGGGTGGATGCTTTCATTGTGGAGAGACGGGACATTTTAGCAAGGATTGCCCTAAGAAGCAGGGGCATGGACAAACTCAGCGCGCAGGTTCATCTGGAGGGCAAGTGCATGCTCTCAACACCACTCCAGTTCAGGACCGAGGTACTATTTCTGTGGAAAGTCTTGTTTATATTTCTGGTTTTCCTGTTCGCACTTTGTTTGATTCTGGCGCATCGCATACCTTTATTTCTTCTAATGTTGTTGGAAGTTTGCACCTAAGTACTAGTCTTGTTGAGGATCCCGTTAGTGTTTCAAATCCGATTGGGGGTTCAGCCCATTTATCTATGATCTGTATGGATTTGAGGATTTCTATCTTGACCGTAGAATTCTCGTGTGATGCTTATGTTCTCGGGTTCACGGGATATGGGTTGATCTTAGGCATGGATTGGTTGTCCCGCTATGGAGCCATTCTCGATTGTGAGCATAGGGTGGTGAGACTCATGACTCACCTGGGTAATACCCTAGAGATTTCTTGCAACACGCTAGATCCCGTCATGCTATGTTATCTTGAATCTCTTGACTCGTCTATCGATGATCTGCAATCTGTAAGGGTGGTTCGAGAATACCCTGATGTTTTTGAAGAAGTTTAGGGGTTACCTCCTAAGCGAGAGATAGATTTCCGCATTTATCTGGTTGATAATGCTAAGCCAGTCTCCTTACCAGTTAGGCACATGGCCCCGCGGGAAAGGAGAGTGCTCAGTAAGCAAATCAAGGAGCTACTTGAGAAGAATTTTATTAGGCGAAGCATTTCTGAATGGGGTGCTCCTGTAGTGTTCGCTACTAAGGCGGACGGCTCGCTTCGTCTATGTGTTGATTATCGAGAGTTGAACAAGCTGACCAAGAAGAATAGGCATCCATTACCGAGGATAGATGACCTCTTCGACCAGCTTGTTGGTGCTTCTGTTTTCTCTCAGCTTGATTTAGCCACCGGATTTCATCAGCTTAGAGTGGCCGAAGACAGCATTGATAAGACTGCATTTAGGACTCCAGACGGATTCTTTGAATGGCTTGTCATGCCATTCGGCTTGACTAATGCACCCGCCTACTTCGTAGATTTGATGAGTAGGGTGTTCAGGGAGTTCCTTAACAAGATTGTTGTTGTCTTCGTGGATGATATTCTGATCTTTTCAAAAGACGAGGAAGAACATGCTGGACACCTCAAGGAGGTGATGGATACGCTTAGAGCCCATCAGTTGAAAGCCAAGTTCTCCAAATGCCACTTTTGGAGAAAAGAAGTCTGATTTCTTGGGCATATAGTTTCTAAGCAAGGTATAGCTGTGGATCCCGCGAAAGTGGTTGCAGTTCAAGACTGGATGACTCCTAAGAATGCAACCGAAGTGCGAAGCTTTCTCGGTCTGGCAGGCTACTATAGGAAGTTCATTAGAGACTTCGCTAAGATTTCGTCCCCTCTCACTAGATTGACGAAGAAGAACTTAGTCTTTGCATGGGACTTAGAGTGTGAGCTTGCTTTTCAAAGGCTCAAAAGGGCCCTTACCACAGCTCCAGTTTTGGCATTACCCGATGGCGGTAAGATGTTTACCGTGTATACCGATGCATGTGGCACAGGGTTAGGCGCTGTTCTAATGCAGGTAGGAAGAGTGATATGTTATGGGGGTAGGCAACTTAATGTTCATGAGAAGAACTATCCCACTCATGACTTGGAGTTAGCGGCGATTGTCTTTGCACTCAAGTCCTGGCGCCACTATCTTTTAGGCGAAAGGTTTGAGTTGTATACTGATCACAAGTCACTCAAGTATCTCTTCTCGCAGAAAGATCTGAATCTTAGGCAGCAAAGGTGGATGGAATTCTTGGCATCTTATGACTTCGAGATAACTTATACCCCTGGCAAGGGTAATGTTGTGGCTGATGCACTAAGCAGAAAAAGGTTGGCTTTGAGTCCCTTGTTTGTTGAGATGAAGAGCCTAGAGTTCCAGGCAACCTTTGATTTCATGACAGCAGTTGAGTTGATGACAGGATCGTTAGCATCTCTCGAGCTTAGACCCACACTTCTTGATCAAGTAGGGACTTCGCAGAAGGAAGACCCACAGATAGTGGAGATCATGGATAGGTTGATTCGTGGTGAGACGTCTAGTCACCTTGCTAGAGATACTATTGATGACAAGGGTTGGCTAAGGCGTGATGGAAGACTCTGCGTTCCACAAGTGGGAGACTTGGTGCATAAAGTTCTCGAAGAAGCACATCACTCAAAGATGACTATACATCCTGGTGGAGATAAGATGTATAGGGATATGAAGCGCATTTTCTTTTGGCCTGGAATGAAGAAGGATGTGGCAGACTATGTTTCAAAGTGCATGGTGTGCCAACAAGTGAAAGCTGAGTCGAAGAAATCAGGTGGGCTATTGCATCCATTGGAGGTCCCGCAATGGAAGTGGGAGAGCATCTCTATGGACTTTGTGGATGGATTGCCTAGATCAAGAAAAGGGAATTCGAGCATATGGGTCATCGTTGATCGACTTACGAAGAGTGCTCACTTTATCCCAGTAAAGAGCAAAAGGACTACATCATGGCTGGCATCTGTTTACCTTCGAGAAATAGTGAGATTGCATGGGGTTCCTTCTAGCATAGTCAGTGATCGTGACCCAATCTTCACTAGCCAATTCTGGAATAGTTTGCAGGAAGCAATGGATACGCAATTGAATCTGAGTACAGCCTATCACCCCCAGACAGATGGCCAAACCGAAAGGGTGAATAGAGTGCTAGAAGACCTTCTGAGGCTTTGTGTTCTTGATTTTGGTGGTACTTGGGAAGACCACCTTCCTCTTGTGGAGTTTGCTTACAACAATAGCTATCAAGCTAGCATAGGGATGGCACCATTTGAAGCTTTATATGGGAGGCCGTGTAGGTCACCATCTTGTTGGTGGGAGACAACAGATAAGCTTGTACTTGGGCCCGATATGATACGAGACACATCTGAGAAAGTTGAATTGGTGAGAAGACGGATGAAAGCGGCCCAAGATAGACAAAAATCCTATGCTGATAAGCGAAGGACAGATTTGGAGTTCGAAGTTGGAGACATGGTTTTCGTGAAGGTTTCTCCCTTGCGTAATGTGGTTCGCTTCGGAGCAATTGGGAAGCTGGCACCCAGATTCGTAGGACCCTTCCCTATCATAGAGAGAATTGGGAAGATGGCTTATAAAGTGCAATTGCCCGAGAAGCTGTCCGGAGTGCATAATGTCTTTCATGTCTCGCATCTCCGAAAGTGCCTACATGAGTCCGCTGAGGTGGTTGAACCTAGCATTCTTGAAGATGTGGAAGTAGAGAAAGATGCAACCTTGAGGAGAGCTCCGATTCGTATCTTGGGAACGGAGATCAGAAAGCTAAGGAATCGAGAGGTCAAATTGGTGAAGGTTCAGTGGAGTGAAGCCGAAGAGGATGCAACTTGGGAGACAGAGGAGAAGATGTTTAGGCTTTATCCATTCCTTTTTGAGGGTACATTCTCGACCTCTTTTCCCTCTTTAGCATATCTTTCTTTTGCTATCCATGTTTATCCTGTAACTTCGTCATGAGAACCTTAGGTAGAAACCCCTTGGATGAAACATGTATTTGAAACATGTTATGCTTGATGGTTGCAAGTGGTTGCAAGTGTTTGCAAGTGGATACTCGTGGGTGCATGATACACATTAGGCACTAAGATCGGCTCACACACCTTCATATTGCATATGCATGAGTGCTTATACTTATTCGTGGCTGAAACTTGTTGTGCTATCTCATGGATGTTGCATATGGATGAATGTTATGTGCACTCATGTAGAAATTATAAAATTAGGCTAGGAATTTGCATACATATGGACGCATTTCACTAAGCATACTTCGCATTAAGGAGGTGTACTGAATCAGTAACCGCCTGATTTTCGCATTAGATAAGTACATATACACACACCTTTGCATATGATCATACAGCATTTAGAAATTGTTAAGGACAATGGTTACTCTTGGATGATGTGGTGAATAGATGGATGATGGATGGTAGGACACGTTCTTCCTAACTTAGAGATTTCGGGGACGAAATCCTTTAAGGAGGGGAGAATGTAATAACCCGTATTTTAATAACAAGATATAACACAAAACAAGGCAGAATTAAATAATAAAATCTGAATCAAGGGAAACGGGCTATGCCATTGCGTTCGTCTCGGAAAAATATGCGAAATAGAGTCCGAGTTTTCGAAAATCGGAGTCCGTATGACCCGATTAAGGCCCAACAAAGTTTTCAGAAAATTTCTAAATAAAAACAGATTTTCAAATTCAAATCTAAGCTTGGAAATTGGGCCAGTTGGGCCAAGGCGGGAAAATTCCCGCCACAGTACCCAAGTCGACAGCCCTGTCGACTTGGGAGTCGACTGGGTCTGACCAGGTCGACAGCCCTGTCGACTTGGCTGTCGACTTGGCTCAGACGCCCAGTCCTGCCTGGTGCACCCTCTTGAGAATATGTTGAGCTAGAGGGCCAGATTCGATTTGGAGGGCTGAGATGAGAACTAGGGTTTAATCCTATGGTCTAAATCACTAGCCTAATCTATAAATAAGACCCTAACCTACCCTAAATCCTCATTAATCTATCCTACAACTAAACTATGGCAAAATCAATCCTCTCATGGCCTCCACTCTCTTCATAAATTCCTAAATCAATTTTCAAGAGATTCCCATGCATACAAGTGTATTTAGGCTTGTATGATCCTCTTTAGCTTGCATTAAAGTCTTGTTTCTCTATTGGCATCATAATGGAGGAGTCTTGATCAAGTTTGCTTGCATTTTGGGGTTTTAATTAGTTGCATAAGGGGTTTCTTACATTTGCTATACTCATTTGAGTCTTCATAGCATTGTAAGCCTATTTCTACTCTTGTATTTTAACTTTGAAGTTAATATGTTATGTTTCAAGTTTGAGTTTGGGGTTAATCATGATATGTGCTTTGATCTTATGATTTTATGCATAAGATTACTCTATGCATGTTAGTAAAGTCATCACCTTGGCTTTATGCATAGAAAGATATGATCTTTGATTGGAAATGTTGCATAATGCAACTTTGAAACTCTCATAACCCTTGCATTAACATGCATATAATGTTATATGCATGTTACTAGCCCTTATCTCATGCTATCTATGGCCATGTTCCACCTATTTGCCAAGTTTGATGTTATGCACGCATAGGAACCTTATGCAAGTTAAAATGATGTTATGCATGCATATGAACACTATGCAAGTTAAAATGATGTTATGCATGCTTATGAATATTTTGCAAGTTGATAACATGATATGCAAGTTTATGATCACATCTTTGTCACATGCCACCATGTTTAACTTGTGGCTCCAACCCCTCTATCATGATTATGCCAAGTTCCCTCTTTCTATCCTTTATGCGCTATTGCGATATGTAAGCGATGGGATTGCGTTTGGGATTGGGTAAACTTAAAAGACATAAAAACATAAGCTTGGGAATTTACCTATTAAGTTAGGTCTACCCATTGGGAATTTACCTATTAAGTTAGGTCTACCCAATTGCTTGAAAACTTGTAATGTGATGGACATGACACTTAGAAAACATGAGAATGGCCAACTCGAGGTTGGGTTGAGCTTGTAGCATAAACCTACCCGGAACCGACCGGCTTAACTAGTGGCTACAAGCAATAGGACCCAATGTGAGTAGTTGGTCATGTTGCACGTGAGACCCGAGGTTAGACTAAGTTGTGGTGTAAACCTACCCGGACCCGCCCGGCCTAACTAGTAACCACAACAAGGTCTAATGTGAGAGGTTGGGTGCATTAAATTAATTAACGCCACATGGTAGGGTTAAGTCATGGACCGCTTGAATACTTAACCAATTAAACACGATGGGTTGGTAGGGTTAAGTCATGAACCTTGGGTACACTTAACCAACTTGGTACTTAGATGAGTTGGGTTAACCACGTTTAACCCATTAAGGAAACCCTAGTTACGTGGTCCTTTGCACCAGTAACCCTCTTGGATGTATCATGATACCCTAGGGACTAGGCTAGGGTGGGGCACGATTACTGGGATGACATGTAAGCGACCAAAACGACGGCTGTGTAGGTGCGCCGGTGTAGGTTCAGGCGGGCCATGGTCGTGCACATGGTCCGGAGTTGAAAAAGCAGGCACGGGCACCAGTAGG
The DNA here is from genome assembly GCA_030737875.1 of Allium sativum. Taxonomy (NCBI): domain Eukaryota; kingdom Viridiplantae; phylum Streptophyta; class Magnoliopsida; order Asparagales; family Amaryllidaceae; genus Allium; species Allium sativum. The sequence goes on from CM060909.1 coordinate 116,967,082, forward strand.
TTTAAACTGTGCGTGCTTGGTTTGTGTCAGGGGTTGACACCCTAGGACTTGATACACCCTAGGGTGGACCTAGCACAGTTTAGCTACACTTCGTAGTTGGGCCGTATGACACCGACACATGACGAGTTAGGCTTTAGGAGAGCCGATCGACTAGACCGTGCTAGTTGGACCTTGGTTTAGGTCATTCGTGATGTTGGGCCAAACTTGGGCCTGGGGATCACTTCTTGTTTACACTTGACATGACTTGTGATACTAGTACACTTGGTGCAAACCTCAACCTTGTATATGCGGTGCCTCACTTGATCTATCTTGTTGACTTCTTACCATGCCAGTTATCATCCTATGACTCATCCTTGTTTATATATACTGTTAACTTTATTAGTTGTTGTACAATAGTAGGTAGGACTTACCAGTCTTTTGACTGACCTATTTTCTTTCGCCTCTTTTCTTTCGTTTCCCCCCCCCCCCCCAGGTTTACAGGGCGGGAATACCAGTACTTAGCTTGGATCTTAGCTGCTTTTCCTGGATAGCTCATGTATGCTTTGGACTTGAGCTCGCTATGGTTTTCTACCTTGGGGATAGCTACTTTATGTTTTCCTTTCCAGTTTCCAGTTTTATGTTTCTAGACTTTGTTTATGGAAAATAATGATCAAGTACTGTGTTGTAACTTAACTTATGGTTTTGATATGCTAGTTTTTATCCGCTGCTATATTTACTCTATTTTTTTTTACTTATATGTTCTGTCTTGTGATATCTGCATGCATGATTACCTTATTTAAACGCCCCTCCAAAGTCAGTGTCCTTGCAAGAGTGGAACTGGCGGAGGTGGGGTGTTACATTTGGTATCAGAGCATAAGGTTTACGAGATTGGAGCAAAAAGGGTTTTAAAGTTACTTTTAAAAGCTATTTTCAAAACCAATTAAGTATTTTCCAAAGAAAAGTCTAGTTTATTTTGAAAGGCTATCCCCCAAGAGCCATAAGCACTATCCTTCGTTTCCTCGTTCTAAATCTATCTTTTCCTTTTTCAGCATGGCCGATCTCAATCTTCCTGAGGGAGTCACCATTCCCGGATGGTTCCGGAGGTACTTGGAAGCTAGGGCCAATAATGCAGGTCCAGCAACCACTCCCACTATCACTGAGGTTCCACCTCCTCCTCCTCCTCAGCAACCACAAGCCGATTTCGCCAAGGTTTGCAAGGACTTCAAGGCCATGGGTGGCAAAAAATTTATTGGGACAGAGATTTTCGTGGAAGCAAGAAATTGGTTGAAGGAGACCGAAGATCTTTTTGCCATCTTTGATATAGAGGACCATAGAAAGGTTCTGTTGGCGGTTTGGCTACTAAAGGAGGAAGCATCTTATTGGTGGGAGGTAACCAATGCTACAAGGCCCGTAGAAACCTGGGCCGACTTTAGGGCAAGGTTTGGGCTTAAGTTTCTATCATCTGCAGAGGCAAATTTGCAACTAGAGAAGTTCATAGCTTTGAAGCAAGGAGACATGACAGTGAGAGAGTATGTGAATAAGTTCAACCAGCTTGCCCGATTCGGTTTGGACATGGTCAATACTCCCGAGAAGAAGGCTCTACGTTTTGCACGAGGGTTAAATGAGCCATTACAAGGTCTAGCTATGTCACACATACCCATGGGGGCCACTTTCGAGAGCCTGGTAGACATGGCATTGCTGCAGGGAGAGGATAAGAATGGGAAGAAGGAAGTCAAGCCCAATGAAACTCAGCCTAAGAAGACAGACTCCAAGTGGGGAGGGAGTCAGAGTAATCAGAACAACAAGAACAACAAGGGCAACAAGAACAAGGCAAAGGACACAAGAAAGTGCCACTTCTGTGGGATTGTTGGGCATGTAGCCAAGGACTGTAGGAAGAAGAAAATGAAATTGGGTGGATGCTTTCATTGTGGAGAGACGGGACATTTTAGCAAGGATTGCCCTAAGAAGCAGGGGCATGGACAAACTCAGCGCGCAGGTTCATCTGGAGGGCAAGTGCATGCTCTCAACACCACTCCAGTTCAGGACCGAGGTACTATTTCTGTGGAAAGTCTTGTTTATATTTCTGGTTTTCCTGTTCGCACTTTGTTTGATTCTGGCGCATCGCATACCTTTATTTCTTCTAATGTTGTTGGAAGTTTGCACCTAAGTACTAGTCTTGTTGAGGATCCCGTTAGTGTTTCAAATCCGATTGGGGGTTCAGCCCATTTATCTATGATCTGTATGGATTTGAGGATTTCTATCTTGACCGTAGAATTCTCGTGTGATGCTTATGTTCTCGGGTTCACGGGATATGGGTTGATCTTAGGCATGGATTGGTTGTCCCGCTATGGAGCCATTCTCGATTGTGAGCATAGGGTGGTGAGACTCATGACTCACCTGGGTAATACCCTAGAGATTTCTTGCAACACGCTAGATCCCGTCATGCTATGTTATCTTGAATCTCTTGACTCGTCTATCGATGATCTGCAATCTGTAAGGGTGGTTCGAGAATACCCTGATGTTTTTGAAGAAGTTTAGGGGTTACCTCCTAAGCGAGAGATAGATTTCCGCATTTATCTGGTTGATAATGCTAAGCCAGTCTCCTTACCAGTTAGGCACATGGCCCCGCGGGAAAGGAGAGTGCTCAGTAAGCAAATCAAGGAGCTACTTGAGAAGAATTTTATTAGGCGAAGCATTTCTGAATGGGGTGCTCCTGTAGTGTTCGCTACTAAGGCGGACGGCTCGCTTCGTCTATGTGTTGATTATCGAGAGTTGAACAAGCTGACCAAGAAGAATAGGCATCCATTACCGAGGATAGATGACCTCTTCGACCAGCTTGTTGGTGCTTCTGTTTTCTCTCAGCTTGATTTAGCCACCGGATTTCATCAGCTTAGAGTGGCCGAAGACAGCATTGATAAGACTGCATTTAGGACTCCAGACGGATTCTTTGAATGGCTTGTCATGCCATTCGGCTTGACTAATGCACCCGCCTACTTCGTAGATTTGATGAGTAGGGTGTTCAGGGAGTTCCTTAACAAGATTGTTGTTGTCTTCGTGGATGATATTCTGATCTTTTCAAAAGACGAGGAAGAACATGCTGGACACCTCAAGGAGGTGATGGATACGCTTAGAGCCCATCAGTTGAAAGCCAAGTTCTCCAAATGCCACTTTTGGAGAAAAGAAGTCTGATTTCTTGGGCATATAGTTTCTAAGCAAGGTATAGCTGTGGATCCCGCGAAAGTGGTTGCAGTTCAAGACTGGATGACTCCTAAGAATGCAACCGAAGTGCGAAGCTTTCTCGGTCTGGCAGGCTACTATAGGAAGTTCATTAGAGACTTCGCTAAGATTTCGTCCCCTCTCACTAGATTGACGAAGAAGAACTTAGTCTTTGCATGGGACTTAGAGTGTGAGCTTGCTTTTCAAAGGCTCAAAAGGGCCCTTACCACAGCTCCAGTTTTGGCATTACCCGATGGCGGTAAGATGTTTACCGTGTATACCGATGCATGTGGCACAGGGTTAGGCGCTGTTCTAATGCAGGTAGGAAGAGTGATATGTTATGGGGGTAGGCAACTTAATGTTCATGAGAAGAACTATCCCACTCATGACTTGGAGTTAGCGGCGATTGTCTTTGCACTCAAGTCCTGGCGCCACTATCTTTTAGGCGAAAGGTTTGAGTTGTATACTGATCACAAGTCACTCAAGTATCTCTTCTCGCAGAAAGATCTGAATCTTAGGCAGCAAAGGTGGATGGAATTCTTGGCATCTTATGACTTCGAGATAACTTATACCCCTGGCAAGGGTAATGTTGTGGCTGATGCACTAAGCAGAAAAAGGTTGGCTTTGAGTCCCTTGTTTGTTGAGATGAAGAGCCTAGAGTTCCAGGCAACCTTTGATTTCATGACAGCAGTTGAGTTGATGACAGGATCGTTAGCATCTCTCGAGCTTAGACCCACACTTCTTGATCAAGTAGGGACTTCGCAGAAGGAAGACCCACAGATAGTGGAGATCATGGATAGGTTGATTCGTGGTGAGACGTCTAGTCACCTTGCTAGAGATACTATTGATGACAAGGGTTGGCTAAGGCGTGATGGAAGACTCTGCGTTCCACAAGTGGGAGACTTGGTGCATAAAGTTCTCGAAGAAGCACATCACTCAAAGATGACTATACATCCTGGTGGAGATAAGATGTATAGGGATATGAAGCGCATTTTCTTTTGGCCTGGAATGAAGAAGGATGTGGCAGACTATGTTTCAAAGTGCATGGTGTGCCAACAAGTGAAAGCTGAGTCGAAGAAATCAGGTGGGCTATTGCATCCATTGGAGGTCCCGCAATGGAAGTGGGAGAGCATCTCTATGGACTTTGTGGATGGATTGCCTAGATCAAGAAAAGGGAATTCGAGCATATGGGTCATCGTTGATCGACTTACGAAGAGTGCTCACTTTATCCCAGTAAAGAGCAAAAGGACTACATCATGGCTGGCATCTGTTTACCTTCGAGAAATAGTGAGATTGCATGGGGTTCCTTCTAGCATAGTCAGTGATCGTGACCCAATCTTCACTAGCCAATTCTGGAATAGTTTGCAGGAAGCAATGGATACGCAATTGAATCTGAGTACAGCCTATCACCCCCAGACAGATGGCCAAACCGAAAGGGTGAATAGAGTGCTAGAAGACCTTCTGAGGCTTTGTGTTCTTGATTTTGGTGGTACTTGGGAAGACCACCTTCCTCTTGTGGAGTTTGCTTACAACAATAGCTATCAAGCTAGCATAGGGATGGCACCATTTGAAGCTTTATATGGGAGGCCGTGTAGGTCACCATCTTGTTGGTGGGAGACAACAGATAAGCTTGTACTTGGGCCCGATATGATACGAGACACATCTGAGAAAGTTGAATTGGTGAGAAGACGGATGAAAGCGGCCCAAGATAGACAAAAATCCTATGCTGATAAGCGAAGGACAGATTTGGAGTTCGAAGTTGGAGACATGGTTTTCGTGAAGGTTTCTCCCTTGCGTAATGTGGTTCGCTTCGGAGCAATTGGGAAGCTGGCACCCAGATTCGTAGGACCCTTCCCTATCATAGAGAGAATTGGGAAGATGGCTTATAAAGTGCAATTGCCCGAGAAGCTGTCCGGAGTGCATAATGTCTTTCATGTCTCGCATCTCCGAAAGTGCCTACATGAGTCCGCTGAGGTGGTTGAACCTAGCATTCTTGAAGATGTGGAAGTAGAGAAAGATGCAACCTTGAGGAGAGCTCCGATTCGTATCTTGGGAACGGAGATCAGAAAGCTAAGGAATCGAGAGGTCAAATTGGTGAAGGTTCAGTGGAGTGAAGCCGAAGAGGATGCAACTTGGGAGACAGAGGAGAAGATGTTTAGGCTTTATCCATTCCTTTTTGAGGGTACATTCTCGACCTCTTTTCCCTCTTTAGCATATCTTTCTTTTGCTATCCATGTTTATCCTGTAACTTCGTCATGAGAACCTTAGGTAGAAACCCCTTGGATGAAACATGTATTTGAAACATGTTATGCTTGATGGTTGCAAGTGGTTGCAAGTGTTTGCAAGTGGATACTCGTGGGTGCATGATACACATTAGGCACTAAGATCGGCTCACACACCTTCATATTGCATATGCATGAGTGCTTATACTTATTCGTGGCTGAAACTTGTTGTGCTATCTCATGGATGTTGCATATGGATGAATGTTATGTGCACTCATGTAGAAATTATAAAATTAGGCTAGGAATTTGCATACATATGGACGCATTTCACTAAGCATACTTCGCATTAAGGAGGTGTACTGAATCAGTAACCGCCTGATTTTCGCATTAGATAAGTACATATACACACACCTTTGCATATGATCATACAGCATTTAGAAATTGTTAAGGACAATGGTTACTCTTGGATGATGTGGTGAATAGATGGATGATGGATGGTAGGACACGTTCTTCCTAACTTAGAGATTTCGGGGACGAAATCCTTTAAGGAGGGGAGAATGTAATAACCCGTATTTTAATAACAAGATATAACACAAAACAAGGCAGAATTAAATAATAAAATCTGAATCAAGGGAAACGGGCTATGCCATTGCGTTCGTCTCGGAAAAATATGCGAAATAGAGTCCGAGTTTTCGAAAATCGGAGTCCGTATGACCCGATTAAGGCCCAACAAAGTTTTCAGAAAATTTCTAAATAAAAACAGATTTTCAAATTCAAATCTAAGCTTGGAAATTGGGCCAGTTGGGCCAAGGCGGGAAAATTCCCGCCACAGTACCCAAGTCGACAGCCCTGTCGACTTGGGAGTCGACTGGGTCTGACCAGGTCGACAGCCCTGTCGACTTGGCTGTCGACTTGGCTCAGACGCCCAGTCCTGCCTGGTGCACCCTCTTGAGAATATGTTGAGCTAGAGGGCCAGATTCGATTTGGAGGGCTGAGATGAGAACTAGGGTTTAATCCTATGGTCTAAATCACTAGCCTAATCTATAAATAAGACCCTAACCTACCCTAAATCCTCATTAATCTATCCTACAACTAAACTATGGCAAAATCAATCCTCTCATGGCCTCCACTCTCTTCATAAATTCCTAAATCAATTTTCAAGAGATTCCCATGCATACAAGTGTATTTAGGCTTGTATGATCCTCTTTAGCTTGCATTAAAGTCTTGTTTCTCTATTGGCATCATAATGGAGGAGTCTTGATCAAGTTTGCTTGCATTTTGGGGTTTTAATTAGTTGCATAAGGGGTTTCTTACATTTGCTATACTCATTTGAGTCTTCATAGCATTGTAAGCCTATTTCTACTCTTGTATTTTAACTTTGAAGTTAATATGTTATGTTTCAAGTTTGAGTTTGGGGTTAATCATGATATGTGCTTTGATCTTATGATTTTATGCATAAGATTACTCTATGCATGTTAGTAAAGTCATCACCTTGGCTTTATGCATAGAAAGATATGATCTTTGATTGGAAATGTTGCATAATGCAACTTTGAAACTCTCATAACCCTTGCATTAACATGCATATAATGTTATATGCATGTTACTAGCCCTTATCTCATGCTATCTATGGCCATGTTCCACCTATTTGCCAAGTTTGATGTTATGCACGCATAGGAACCTTATGCAAGTTAAAATGATGTTATGCATGCATATGAACACTATGCAAGTTAAAATGATGTTATGCATGCTTATGAATATTTTGCAAGTTGATAACATGATATGCAAGTTTATGATCACATCTTTGTCACATGCCACCATGTTTAACTTGTGGCTCCAACCCCTCTATCATGATTATGCCAAGTTCCCTCTTTCTATCCTTTATGCGCTATTGCGATATGTAAGCGATGGGATTGCGTTTGGGATTGGGTAAACTTAAAAGACATAAAAACATAAGCTTGGGAATTTACCTATTAAGTTAGGTCTACCCATTGGGAATTTACCTATTAAGTTAGGTCTACCCAATTGCTTGAAAACTTGTAATGTGATGGACATGACACTTAGAAAACATGAGAATGGCCAACTCGAGGTTGGGTTGAGCTTGTAGCATAAACCTACCCGGAACCGACCGGCTTAACTAGTGGCTACAAGCAATAGGACCCAATGTGAGTAGTTGGTCATGTTGCACGTGAGACCCGAGGTTAGACTAAGTTGTGGTGTAAACCTACCCGGACCCGCCCGGCCTAACTAGTAACCACAACAAGGTCTAATGTGAGAGGTTGGGTGCATTAAATTAATTAACGCCACATGGTAGGGTTAAGTCATGGACCGCTTGAATACTTAACCAATTAAACACGATGGGTTGGTAGGGTTAAGTCATGAACCTTGGGTACACTTAACCAACTTGGTACTTAGATGAGTTGGGTTAACCACGTTTAACCCATTAAGGAAACCCTAGTTACGTGGTCCTTTGCACCAGTAACCCTCTTGGATGTATCATGATACCCTAGGGACTAGGCTAGGGTGGGGCACGATTACTGGGATGACATGTAAGCGACCAAAACGACGGCTGTGTAGGTGCGCCGGTGTAGGTTCAGGCGGGCCATGGTAGTGCACATGGTCCGGAGTTGAAAAAGCAGGCACGAGCACCAGTAGGTTTAAACTGTACGTGCTTGGTTTGTGTCAGGGGTTGACACCCTAGGACTTGATACAACCTAGGGTGGACCTAGCACAGTTTAGCTACACTTCGTAGTTGGACCGTATGACACCGACACATGACGAGTTAGGCTTTAGGAGAGCCGATCGACTAGACCGTGCTAGTTGGACCTTGGTTTAGGTCATTCGTGATGTTGGGCCAAACTTGGGCCTGGGGATCACTTCTTGTTTACACTTGACATGACTTGTGATACTAGTACACTTGGTGCAAACCTCAACCTTGTATATGCGGTGCCACACTTGATCTATCTTGTTGACTTCTTACCATGCCAGTTATCATCCTATGACTCATCCTTGTTTATATATACTGTTAACTTTATTAGTTGTTGTACAATAGTAGGTAGGACTTACCAGTCTTTTGACTGACCCATTTTCTTTCGCCTCTTTTCTTTCGTTTCCCCCGCAGGTTTACAGGGCGGGAATACCAGTACTTAGCTTGGATCTTAGCTGCTTTTCCTGGATAGCTCATGTATGCTTTGGACTTGAGCTCGCTATGGTTTTCTACCTTGGGGATAGCTACTTTATGTTTTCCTTTCCAGTTTCCAGTTTTATGTTTCTAGACTTTGTTTATGGAAAATAATGATCAAGTACTGTGTTGTAACTTAACTTATGGTTTTGATATGCTAGTTTTTATCCGCTGCTATATTTACTCTGTTTTTTTTACTTATATGTTCTGTCTTGTGATATCTACATGCATGATTACCTTATTTAAACGCCCCTCCAAAGTCAGTGTCCTTGCAAGAGTGGCACTGGCTGAGGTGGGGTGTTACATAAATTATCATCAATCTTCCCCTATGGTTGTTGACGGAAAACCCCAAACGTGTGTTGAGAACACACGAAAAATAATCACAGAGATGCAAGAAAAAGTATATGAATAAGGGAGACACAATATTTTATAATCGTTCGGCTTATAGTTGTGCCTACGTCCACTTATAATCTTTGTTTATAATGTCAATTACAGGTTACAATGATTTTTTAGTGGGAGAAAGTAGAGAAAAGGATAACTTAAAACAAAATCCTTGTGTTGAATCTAGAGAAAACGGCCTGCTATTTCTGGTAAGCCGAGCAAGAGGTTTTCTTGTGGATTTTTTTTTTGAAGCAAAAGGTAGTGAATCTAATGATTCACGCCTAGAGATATCATATATATAGAGTTCGGTACAGTACAAGAAATATAGTATATGTACATCATTTACAAGCCAGCCACAAAAAGACAAACATCATAACCTGACGCAGCAGGTACATAATAAACTTAAACAAAATAAGCATCATACATAAACAGCAACAAGAAGCTAGCCGCGCCTGCATTTGCGATCGTGAACCCTTGCAGCGATGGTGTCAACGAACTTCTCCTTTTCCATCCCTGCCCACAATAAAACATATTTAAGAATGATGAAGATAGTTTTATCAGGCGATTTCATATTGAATTTGAACTTTCTAGAGTTTCTCTCATGCCATAATATCCAAGTATAAGCGAAGTTAAGTAGAATAAAAAGAATCTTTTTATGTGTGTTGTCTAAATTTGGTAAAAAGGTTAACCAAAAATGTTGCTGGTCTTTGATTGAGTCCCTCCAGTCTAAGTTTAAATCAAAGTACACGATACACTTCGTCCATACATAAAACGCAAAATCACATCTCCAGAAAACATGTTTGTAGTCTTCATCTGCTTCATCACAAAAAGCGCAACCAGTATTGACAACAAAACCCTTACGCCTTAGTCTGCAACCGGTATTCAGTCGATCGTGTAGCAAAATCCACATATGAATCTTAACTTTCAGTGGCACCTTCTTTGTCTTCCACATTTGATCAAACTCCAGTCTTCTACAACCCGAAAAGGTAATCAGTTTATACACACTCCTAACCCGAAACACCTCCTTACTATCATCACCCATCCACACAAACTCATCTTTTCCTTCAGTTAAATGGACATTCGCCAACCACAAATATAGCTGGCAAAGTTGTTGAAGAGCATCACCAAAGACAAGTTGGCAGAAAGATAGTCTCCACTTAAAATCAGTAGCCTCAGAGTTATACATATCTCCAACAGACCAGTGTGTGTTACATGCAATTTCAAATATCTTCTTCAATTCCTCTTTCAATGGTATAGGCAATATCCAAGCGTCATGCCAGAATGATATGTTAAACCCATTGCGAACCACCACTTTAGTGCCAATCTTAATCCACTGCGAGAAACTCATAACCCCTTTCTAGAAAACAGAGCAGCGTGACCAGTCCCTATTCCAGTCAAAAACACCCCCATAGTAAACATTTATAATCCATTCTTTCCAAAGGGCTTTCTTTTCGCCAAGCATCAACCACAACCATTTGCATAGAAGTGCAGCATTCATGTCTTTCAAATTAAGCACACCTAATCCACCTTGATCTTTAGCTTTACAAACCTGCCCCCAAGAAACGAGACAACTTAATTTCTTAGTCTCCTTCTCGCCCGTCCAGAAAAAATTCCTTCGCATCATATCAATCATGTCTATGACCCATCCCGGACACCTGAAAAAGGAGAGCCAGTACAGTGGCAGGGAGGAGAGAACTGAGTTTACCAGTACCAGTCTGCCTTCTCTAGAGAGGGATCGACCTTTCCATCTAGCCAGCCTCACATCGACTTTCTCAATGAGATGGATCCAGTCCTTTTTGAAAAGCTTCTTTGGTCTAATGCACATACCCAGATAGTTTAAAGGGAAGTTGTCCTCCTTGTAGTTGAGCATCATTGCACAGTTCTTTGACAGCTCGGCATTGCAACCCAGAGTGTAGACGCTGCTCTTATGAAAGTTAATTTTCAAACTGCCCACCACATGCTCATCCCCAAAGCTCTGTAACATCCTACTAGCAGAACTAACCTTCAGAATACGAGAGAAAACATCAGCCACCAGGTCAAAGAGGAGGGGGGATAAAGGGTCCCCTTGCCTTAAACCCCTTCTCGAATAGATAGTACTACCAGCAATACCATTCACACAAATGTTGGATCTGCTTGAAGACAAGATCATAAGAATCCTGTTAATCCACCTCATAGGAAATCCCCTTGCAGTAATAATGTCAATTAAGAATCTCCAGTCCACTGTGTCAATAGCCTTAGCAAAGTCCAGTTTGATGATAGCACATGGAACATTATATCTGTCGCAATATGAGATTACCTCCTGAACCAGTACAACACCATCCAAAATAAATCTGCCTCTAATAAAAGCCGTTTGAGAGTGGTCAATTAAATCGTCCAACTTCTTTTTCAACCTATTTGCCAACACCTTCGTGATTAGTTTAAAAGTGGTATTTAAGAGACTAATAGGTCCGAAATCGGCCGCCGTAACATTTCCTTCTTTCTTAGGTATCCAAACAACATTTGCGTAGCTCAACATCTCAAGTCTAATAGAGCCATAATACAGTTCTTCAAACAGTCTTAAAATATCATTTCTCACCATTTTCCAATATCTTTTTATAAAGAAGTTAGGAAACCCATCAGGTCCTGGCGCCTTGTCACCAGGCATCTCTTCAAGAGCAGACAAAATCTCTTCCTCTGTAAAAGCGTTTTCAAGATCATCAAGTTTAATATCAGAAGGATAAAGTTTGCTCCAATCCACCGTGCATCTGTTTTCAATCCTCTCCGCAAAAATGCTTTTATAAAACTCTGTGAAAACTTCGCTAAGTGTCTTCTGGTCCCCAATTTCTTCACCCTCTTTCCAAATACTGCTGATCATGTTTGTTCTGCGTCTTCCATTTGCAATTCTATGAAAGTAACTTGTATTGCTATCTCCTTCTTTGAGCCATTGACTTCTAGATCTTTGACGCCAATAAATCTCCTCTTGATCGATCACCTTCAACAGTTCCTTTTCTTTTACCAAAAGCACAGACTTCTCTTCTTCATTCAATAATCCTCTCTCTTCCCGAATGTTGAATTCCAGGATTTCTTTTTCAAGCGCTTCTTTTTTGATCTTGATATTGCCAAACACTTCTTTGCTCCATTTAATCAAAAATTTACGTAACATCTTCAATTTCCTACATAAGTTGCTGGCAGCATCTCCATGATCTCCAAAACCATCCCATTTACCCATAAGCATTTCATCAAAATTGTTTCCCAGACACCATATCTTTTCAAATCTAAAAAAAACTTTTGTATTGACCAAGTCTCCAGTATCCAGCAATATAGGGCAGTGATCCGAAATAATCGAGGATAAACCCTTCTGAGAAGTAAGAGGATGTAAATCTTCAAAGGATGTATTGATGAAGAAACGATCTAACTTAACCAGGGTAGGTGGATTCCTCCGATCACTCCAGGTGTACCGTCTATTATTCAAGGGAAGATCGATCAGGGCACAGTCATTGACAAACATCCTAAAGTCTTCCATATCTCCCAAGTGGTTTCCCTTATTATTGCTTCTCTCATAATTAAATCTAGTCACGTTGAAATCACCACCAATTACCCAAGGTCCATAAGACAAATTGTAAAACTCCATCCCTTCACTCCATAAGGTTTTCCTCTCAATTCAAGTATTAGGTCCATATATATTAGAAAAGAAGTATAACACTTTTCTTTTTCTACATTCCAACGCAACATGAAGACAGTGGGTCTGCTTAATCTCTTGTTTAAAAGACCAGAGATTACTATTCCATCCAGTAAATAAACCCCCAGCACTCCCCACAGCAGGAATGAAACACCAAGAGTCAAGAACACCCCAACCCAGACTTCTAAAAATATTATCACCAGGAGTTTCAAGTTTTGTCTCTTGCAACAACACAATGTCTGGCTTATTAGATTTTAAGTAATTTTTGACTCTAAGACACTTATCAAAAGTTCCTAGACCACTAACATTCCATGTTATAATAATCATGGCACAACGTTTGCCCTCTCTAATTCTTTATTCTTAATGTCATTTATAACTTGGTCATTTAAAACGAGGCCTGAATTTCTAGCTAACTCATGCATTTTATCATAAGATAAAGAATTAAACAAGGCAGGGACATAAGTGCTACCTTCAAGCGGATGTTCCAACCTCCTAGCACTTCTTCGCAGCATCACCACTCCCTCATCTAAAGCCTTTTTGCCTCTGGGAATGACTCTTCTTGTTGATGAACATTCTCCTGAAATAGTAGCCTCCTTGCCTTTGCGTGTAGAGTAATCACCAGCTTCATTGAGATCCATTGACTCTTCAGCATTACCACCATTTACTGAATTACTATCTTCCAGCCTTTCAGCATCATTCCTATTTCCCTGATTAAGCACCTTGGCCGCACCCACAATGTTTCCCACCACATCAAATTCAACTTGTATACCACCCTCATAAATTACAATCTGGTTCCCCACATCACCTTCTGCACCCACTCCTGCTCCATCACCAGAGGAAATAATGATTGGGTTGCCACTTCCACCGTCCAAAGTCCCATCATCGTAACCCTCGACATTATCAACAACATTTCCATCAGCATTGCCATCACTAGAGTCATCAGCGTTACCACGTTCCCCCTCATTACCTTCCTCATTCCCATAACCAGCAATATTAACACCCCCAACCTGTCTCATAGTATTTGAAAAAGCCCTTAACCTCCCTTCACTATCCGTCGAAAAAACACGATTTTTAAATCTCAACACTTCATTAGTAGGAAAAGGTTCACCATCATCACTTTTCTCAATTAGAATTTTATGGAGAAATCCTTCAACAGGGACCCATTTTGTTATAGGAAGGGCAATTGGATCTTCCACTAACAATTCAGCCTTCAACCATGAAAAATCAGGTACATGCAGTGCTCTTTATTGCACCATGTTAACCTCCCCTATATCCGCCAGAGCCGCTTTCAACACGCTTAGTCTTCTACAAACCACTGGTGCATATTTGATCAAAACCCACTGCTTCATCTTCTCCTTCTGGAGGCAGCCAAAATCGGGTGACCACATTCGCAATTGCAAAGATCCTTCATTTAGTCCAATAGCATACTTCCAATTATCAGTAGTCAACAAGAAAGGTGGAAACTTCACGATAAAGTTGTCTCCCATCTTCCTAATATTCCAATTCTAGAAAGGAGCCCTCACTCCAAATCTATTTTTGAGAATCCGCTCCATTTGTGTCATTGACAAGGATCCACACTCAATAGAAATCACAACCATCGAGCGCGCCCAATTGAATTCCCTTGGGAAATTCCTTGCAGAGATCGGCGCAGGAGAATTCGCCATTTTTGGAGGAAAAGGAAACGATGCTTTACAATTAAATCCTTTATGACCCTTTTTCGACATTTAAAACAAACCAGAGGATTACGACACGAACGCGCCCAGTGATCATTCGATCCGCATCGAAAACACCCCTTATTCAATTTGATGTTTTTGAGAAAGGAGTCATAATTATCTCGGTTTCTAACTGACGATTCGAATTTAGTGCCTTGAGATTTAATTGGAAAAGTATTTATACTCTCAGATCTAATATTAAAAAAAGGATAACGCTTTACAGGTGGACGTTGAAGAATGTCCTTGTACGTAGGGGGAGGATCTTTGTCTTGTCTGCCTTTGTCTGTATATGGATCTGAATTTTGCTTACCAAACGAAGATGCTAGGGAAGAGAAAGCATTTTTCAATTCGAGTTTTGAATGCTCTAAGACGGATCTGAAGGACGCCATTGTTTTCTTGTGGATTTTAATCTTCGTTTTCACTTCAGGAGATAATTGTATTTATAGAGATCTAGTGGGCCAGGTTTACATGCGGTGTGGCATACATTTTTCTAGGGCTATAACACATGGAACTCGATCCGGCTGAGTAGCTGTAGGCGACGGGACTCGATATTTCTCATGAATAGTTCTTCCTCGAAATAGCGGCATACGTAGCACTGAATACTTGGTGTGTAAAAAGATGTGCTGGCCAGACTTATCAGCTGCTCCGGCCTTGGAATAGGACCCCGTTCGATAGCGTATAACTTGCTTTGATCCGATATTGTAGGAGATAATTTTACTTAGATACTTTTGCTCAGATATTTCAGCCTGATCTGATCTTTCAAGAACATGTCGGTGTATCTGTTGATGACTCGGCCGATTAGTTTGATCCTTTCTTTAGGAGGATGCTGCCTTTATTTGCTATAATCGTGGCTTCGGGTCGGCCTATGGTTGGTTGACCTAAGATAAAGTCATCCCTTAAGGTCTGGAATTGGTTGATATCTCATGGCAGGCTTCGACGTTGGGTTGGAACAACTTTTTGCCAAAAAGTTGGTTAACACTTTACCTCCCAGAATACATGTTCTTGAGGAAAGGAGATGTGTTCTGGATCTTCTTAAGAATGTTGAATAGCAGAAATCCAGGAAACCATGGTTACACCGAACCATATTAAGGCCAGAAAACCAACGAGCGACAATGATTGTATTAAGTCTAGAAGTGCGACGACCATTGAGGATTGTATTAAGGCCGGAAAACCGACAATCATTGGTGATCGTATTAAGGCCGAAAACTTGTGGATGCCAGAAAATAAGTCGACCATTTTGAATTGATCTTGATATAAGCAGAAGAACCGGGGCCTGACAATAAAAGGATACCTGTAAAGAACTGGGATACGAGCATAAATCGTGCTCGGTTTTGTAAGATGGGGTATAAGCCATACACGGTGGACGAGTATAAACCATACTCAGTTTTTCCTAGTGAGACGGTGTAGTCTTTTGTTCCATGGTTTTTAAGGGCAAACATTAACCATGTTCGGGGATTGATCAGAAGGTTCGAGTATAAACCATACTCTTGAGTTGATAGTTTTTACTTGTCAAATCCTGACAAGGTTTGGTTCGAATATTATCTATACTCATACTGGGAGAGAGAAATTTGTCACATCCTGACAGTTAAAATGTCTATGTTGATATTAATCATGCTTGAAGGACGAGCATAAGCCATGCTCGGTTTTGTAAAGTTGGCGAGTATCATCCATACTTGGCTTAAAGATTTGGTGATTATTAACCATACTCGGCTTAAGGAGTTGGCGAGAATTAACAATACTCGACTTAAAGAATTGGCATGTATTAACCATACTCGGCTTAAAGATTTAGCGAGTATTAACCATACTCAGCTTAAAATATTGTTTAGGTATGGTGGCGGGCATCGACCATGCTCGGTTTAGAGATGGTGGTTAGCACTGACCATATTTTAGTTGGCAAGCGTTAATCGTGCCCGGGTTGAATCGTTCAAACATAATCCATGTTCAAAAAATAAAGTTTATTGCTACTAAAGAGCTATTACAGAAAAATGAAAACAAATCTTAAGGGGGTGATGTTTGAATTCAGAGCATGCCTAGGAGCTAAATCCTAACCCAGTATGTGTGTACTTCAACATAACCATATTATTGAAAAAATAATAAAAGACATTTCTTACATCGAAGAAATGAGTAATATCCACGATGATCTAATCCAGATCTGTTAATGATGATGCCACGATTGTTGGGCTCTGGGTCCTTTCCTTTTCGAGAAGCTCGAGGACCGACCTGAGGATCTTGGGAAGAAGGTTATGGCGGCGTGGCCAGTGCAGGTTCCTTGACATGCTCGGGTAGTTCTCTACGCCTAACCCTATCCACGATGAGATTGCGTAAACTCCTGCACTCACTGGTGCAGTAGCCTGCTATGGTGTGATACTTGTAGTGCTTTCCTGATTCGATTTCTTTTTGGGTCGGATCTCTTCGAGGAGATTTAGGGAAGGGTAGAGATCCTCGTACGTCAAGGTAGATGTCAAGCAGGGATGAGTTGAGCTCAGTGTATTGGTCGTACCTTTTCTCTTTATGAATTCGTACATTCTGATCGTTCTTTTCCGAGACTTTTCCTTTTACTCTGTTTTGGCCATTGATGTTGGATGGATTATCATTCCTTGGTAGCAAGCACCTCGAGGCTTTCCATCTCAATGCTGGCATCCTCTTACCAGAGGAATCTATTGGCTTTGGCATAGAAATCTTCAGTGTTATTAGGGGGTTTTTGGTTAAAGAGATCCTGAATTTTGATCGATTTTGAACACCAGCTATGGCAGCCATAATCACTATCGATAGATTGGGTCGATCGACTGATGCTACATTCGCGTTGAATCTTTCTAAGAAGGAGCGTAGGGTCTCGCTGGACCGATGCTTGATGGAGGTAAGGAACATGACACTCTTTGATCGGGAGATGTGAACTCAGAACTGCTAGATGAAATGGGTGAACAACATATTCTAACTACTAATCGACTCAGTTGTTAACAGCAGAAACCACACGCCAGTTATGTCGGTGAGAAAGAGAGGGAAGCACTTGTCCTTGACATTGGTTGATGCAGAAAGCACTTCCGTGTGACGTAATTATCGTATGAGATGAATGGTCAGGTCGGTCCTGCCGTTGTATGGCTCCAAGGCCGGAAGCTTGAAGTCTGGAGGATTTCAGGAGTTTCTGATTTCCCGTGTGAATGGACTATGATAGATGTCATCCACATCCAATTGATAAGATGTACCTCTGGTGAAGCATTTGATGATGCCTGCAAGCTGTCTTCCATCTCTGAGGAGTCATTTCCATGAATCCAATTCTGCATTAGGAACATGGATGAGAATCCTAGTACTAGCATGTGGTTGAAACATGCCCCGAGCCTCTAGGGTAGGTTCAGTTCATCCTCCGAGAGTTGAGTGAAGGTAACCCCCAGCCTCGGGTCTTGCAGCAAAAGTCGCTTGGTTATTGTTGGACCAGACCATATCCACTCCAATTGGACGTGATTGGCTCAGGTGAGTGGCATCCATCTAAGGCTCGGTATTTCCCCCACCTGGAGTGATGTTAGAGTGGTTTACAGTATTGTTTCCCTCCGTCATATTGGGGACCGGTATAGAAGGGTGTTCTCGGTGACACAGAGGGTTGTTGCCCCCAGCTTGGTTTGGATCAACAAGTTGGGAAGGATGTGGGCGAGGCTGCATAAGATGGGTGTGCAGTCTGAATTTGGGTTGAACAGGATGTGACAACATTCCTAGTTCTGTCCGACCCAAAGGTTGAATTAGATCAGGAGCTATTTGTCCTGGGAATTGAGTCAATCCCTAAACTTGGGGGCAAAACGGTCGACCGTCTCTAAACCTGGCCAGGGTCGACCTGAGAATATGTAGTTACCAAGGCTCTTTTTAACACTGGAAGTGATAATTCTGGCACTGGTCAATCGAGAAGTGAAGTTGAACCAGGAGGAAGCAAAGGTGTGGACCTATTTGGGGCTTGGTTCTCCGCAGACCAAAGATTAGTTGTTGCCCTACCTTCGCCCGGTGCAGGAAATGATACCAGAATGTGAAGTCCCTTTTCCTTCTGAGCGAGGAGGTTGTTCATCACTTCCTGTTGATGTTTGAGAAGTTCACCATGAGATGCGATCTGATTTCTGAACTCAGCCAAAATTTTGTCCATATTGCCCCTGGTGAGATATTGGGACGGGTCTTCATGGAAGGAAGCCTCATGGCTTGCCTTCGTTGCTGCTTCTCCTTTTTTGTTAGCAGGTCGAGATTGAGAAGTTCCTGTGACCTTCTTCCACTTTTCAATGCTTCCTTACGAGTTGCCGAAGGTCGTAGGGTATACCTGTGTGCCCTTCTTTGGCACGCCAAAGTGTTGACGTCAAAAGTTGGTTTAGTGACCGTCAACCCCCAAAGTGTGTTGAGCACACATGAAAAATAATCACAGAGATGCAAGAAAAAGTAAATGAACAAGGAAACACAATATTTTATAGCGGTTCGGCTCATATCGGTGCCTACGTCCACTTATAATCTTTGTTTATACTATCAATTATAGGTTAAAGTGATTTTTCAGTTGGAGAAAGTAGAGAAAAGGATAACTTAAACACAAAATCCTTATGCTGAATCTAGAAAATACGACCTGCTATTTCTGGTTAGCTGAGTAAGAGGTTTTCTTGTGGATTTAATCTCCCTTTCCACTTCGAGAGATAGTTGTATTTATAGGTGAGCCAGTGGGCCAGGTTTGCATGGGGCGTAGCATACATTATTTTAGGGATTCAACACGTGGAGCTCGAACCAGATGAGTAGCTATAGGTGGCGTGACCTGGTACTTCTCATGAATAGCTCTTCCTCGAAATAGGAGGCATACGTGGCACTAAATACTTAGCGTGTAAAAAGATGTGTTGGTCAAACTTATCCACTGCTCCACCTTGGGAATAGGACCCCGTTTGATAGCGTGTAACTTGCCCTGATCCGATACTGTAGGAGATAATTTTGCTTAGATACTTCTGCTTTGATATTTCAGCCTGATCCAATCTTTTAGGAATAGGTCGGTTGATCTGTTGATGACTCGGCCGATTAGTTTGATCTTTTCTTTAGGAGGATGCTGTCTGTATTTGTTGTAATCATGGCTTCAGGTCGGACTATGGTCGGTCGACCTAAGATAATAGTCATCCTTTAAGGCCTGGAATAGGCCGATATCTTGTGGCAGGCTTCGACTTTGGGTTGGAATGAATTTTTGCCAAAAAAACTGGTCAATAATTTTATTTATTTATTATCCCAAATACGCTTAACTCTACAAATAAAGCAAATACTTTGCTTTGGTGAAGCTTTTTTGAACTTACCAAAAACCGCATATTTCAAAATCTATTTAACAATGGATTCAAATTACTATAGTGATTTCATGTCCCTTGCTCACACTGCCATATCCCACGTTACAGCAAAATTGCTCTGCATTCCCCCTCATTTTCTATCGGTTTCTTCTTCTTCTCTACCATTTTCTTCTTTCACTCAACCATTTTCTTCCTCTTGCCATGTTGAAAAAACAGAAAATCATCACCGTTTCAACTATATATATAGTTCTTTCAACTTTCCACAAAATTCTCTTATCCATTTCCCTAACCCTACCAACTTCACTTGGGAATTGCCCAAAAGTAGAAAAAACAAGTATGCAAATGGATTTCATGGTCTAGATCTAGAAAATTATTGTTAACATTGTCTTTCGCATAGCCTAGTTCTACTCAGCCATCTATATACCCTCCATCTCACGGTCGATGCTCCTCGGTTAATAGCTACGAAGATGATGCCATGATATTCTCTTGTCGCCTTGTTGATTTCAGAGATCGTGCTTTTAGATATTATTAAATAGAAGGCTTTCAATCTCGACTGGGGGTTCTATTTAGTCATGATTTGTACGAGATCAAATCAATAAGTATCAAGGCTCTCTCTTCTTCTTTTGTCAACTTATCCTATGATATGTAATTCTGATTACGTTAGTTATTGATTATTATTAATTGTTTAAAGCTTACGCTTTTATTCTCTTCAGTGCCAATTGTCCTCGATTTTTGTACTCTAAGTTGCAGGGGAAACTGATTCTCTAAAATTTTGTAAATTTTGGCTTCAGATCTCAGTTATTCTTTTGAGGTTGGTCTTTAATTTTTGGATCTTTGATTCATTTGGTATGAGTTCCAATTCCAACTGATTTGTGCAGTTTATGTGCTTACCATGCTTTATTCAACAACATTTTTTTCTAATCAACTTTAACTGCTGTAACATCTCTTACCGTAAATTCGTACATTACAAGCATATTTCGTTAGGTCTTCTTTTTTATAAATAATTATGCAATATTATGCAAATTATTTTGTCTAAAACATATATTTGAACCTTATATTTATTCTATCCAATGTGAAAACATTATGGATAGTGAAAGAAATATTGTATTAATTTTCAGCACTGTGAATTCATATATTACAATATGCCTTATAAAACACCTCGCACCCCTTGATGTCACCTATATGAAGATGCATTAAGGTTTATATATAAAGCGCTTAGGTATAAAGTAACAACATAGAGACTAAAATTCACAAGACAGAAATGTAAAACACAATGGAAACTTTAAAACATCATTTAGTAAATAAAGTCAAATCACAGTACTTATTACATTTCATAAGTACCAGGTAGTCATTAACATAAAACCAAATATTTTGTCTCATGGAAAACCATAATATCAGTGTACATATGTAAAACCATCCCTCTAAAATGTTAATACAATAACTAGAAAATAAGAAATGAACCAATACATGAGTCTGAAATGAGTATGAATAAAATCTAAACATAAAAGTCAAGAATCACTGTTGAGACCCTCCACCAAGCGAACCTGGGGGGAAAGGAAGAGAGAAGGAGAAAACAAATTAGGTTAGACATACGTCTGGGGAGTTCTAGTAATTTCTAACATGAGCATAAGTTAAGGAAGCATTAGACAGGTGAACAGTTTTAGGGACGTAAGACATAAAGGAGTAAAAGCAGTTAACAAAGTTAAGCGTGAACTAAGGATTGTCTTCTCATTCATATCCAAGATTGTTGCGCCAAATTACCAAGATAACATGATAGTTCACCTAATTTCTACCTGTCGATCGACTCTTATAACCACAATGTGATAACCTATGCTAGCTATGAAATTCAGGGTTATCAATCCCGAACCCATCAAAAAAAAGGACATAGTTTTTAATCACAGGCGTTACAATGACTTATCTTCCCTAATGGGCACGACACACGATCATTGGTTAACCTTTAGTCCACGCATTGGAGAATAGGACAATCACAAGTGTCGCCCGATTTACACACCTGATGGCTTTGGAATTCAATTTGATTCCTCGCTTAACCTTTCTTCTAACACCTTGGATAAAGTAAGGAGGGCCGCTTTTGCCCCGAAAATTATACCAACCACCTGTAGTAGTGCTTTTGAGCACAAGATTATGTTTACATATGAGCCATAATATTATAATCAGGATGTTTCTTCTATTGGAGATATACTTGTATTAAAATCCTTTTGTAAATAATCATGTGGAATGCAAGACACTTGGTGTATTATACTTTGTATGTAATGATCTGCAATGATGGTTATTCTGAATGAAGTTACGACTCGTAAAGGTGTCACATATGATTTATTGTTAATCCCTATAGGATGTGCATGATGGCTTTTTTGTTTTTGTATGAAAAAAGGCACCCCCATTTAGTAAAAGATTCCCGATGGTTTTCCCTTCATGAATCCTTTGGGAAAAATTAACCTTTGTCGCATGGCTTTATTAGTGAAACAGATACTTGTTGGAGCTCTTCCTTGAGCTCATTTTCTAGTGTGGTGTGGCTATTTGTATCATGTATGCATCCTAACATAGTAAAAAAGGACTTGATATATATATATATATATATATATGTGTGTGTGTGTGTGTGTGTGTGTGTGTGTGCATGAGTTAAAGAAATCTCCCTGAGCAAGATGGATGACCATTATCTTTATTTGAAGCCTTTTAAGTAGTAGGACCATGCCATCCTCATGGGCATTGGTGGTTCAACCCTTCCTTTGGGGATTAAAAACTTGAATCTTACGACCCAGATTAGGGCGTTAAAGATAGCATTCCAGAAATTCCCTTTGATCATGACTGAAACCATGATCTAACTAAGGTTCCGACATTAAAGGTACGAGACAAGAAGTCTGCCTCTATTATTTAGGAATCTCAATTGTAACCCAGATTCATGTTATTCAGAAGACCAAAAATCTCGTCCTAACGTAATGAAAGTTCCGAACCGACCCAGATTCAGTATTTAGATGGTGAGAACAGAAACCTTTTTCTGATAATAATAGAAATTCCTAATGGACCTAGATTCGGGTATTTTGGATGAGAGACCAGAAACCCTTTTTCTGGTAATTAGTAAAAGTCCCAAACAATCCCAAATTCGGGCGTTTAGAGATAAAAGACAAGAAACCTTTTTCTGGTAATAATTGAAATTCGGATCAACCCAGATTCAGGTATTTATAACGAGAGACCAGAAACCATTTTCTGGTTATTAGTCTTGTTACCCCTTTTGGAATTGATTTAGGAAGTAGAGGATGTATGTGCTTCTTGAGCCACCCTCTGGCTGTTTATTGTCAAAGCAGAGGATGTACGTTCTTTGTTGGCCACTCTGTAGGCCTGTGTGTCCGGTGCGCTTGGCTTCTTGTCCACAAGCATGACCCATGGACTTACCCGATCTCCCTCCAGGAGGTGCCTTATCCTGACCATTGTAGGTGATGATAAGGTCTTAGATGCTCAAACTGGGCCATCGTAAATGCATAATTAAGGCTTAGTCTTTTCAAGCTCTACCTTGGTCATCATAGGCGGTGATAGAGGCTTACACTCCACCCTGCCTCTAAGGGGTGCCTTAACCCGGCTATCATAGGCGATGATAAGGGTTTGCACTCCCTTCTTTGGGTAACGCGGAACATAAGAAGAGGTAGGATGTGCTCTTCTATGAGAAGAGGTAGGACATGCTTAGTTTATAGCAAAGGTATGGCGTACTCTTCTGCAAGCAGAGGCAGAGCATGCTAATTAGATGCTCCATCACGACCATATATGGTGTGGGTCGGAGGCTTATGCTTTTGATGCTTTAATCTGGCCTTTTCTGTTTTGGGCGCAGAGAAAGGCTTACACATCACCTCCCTCCGAAGGGTGCCTTGCCCTGGCCAACTCAGCGTTGACAAGGGTTTTTATCCTTTTGTAATTTAACCTACCTTCGGCTATTTCAAGTTCTTTAGAGGGTTTCCATACCCTTAGTTATGTAGATAATCCTTTTCCTAAGGATTTTATTAGTCTTAATTTGGTCCTTTTACAAATTCTTGTAATTGGCCTTGATTCAGGAACTTAATGATCATCCCATAGAGGATTCTACAATGGTTAATTTGATGTCCATTCATCATGTGATAATGACAGTAAGGTCCTCCCAATATTCTTTTATACTTGGGCTTCTTCTTTGCTGACATCCAATAATTGAGTTCTTGTTTGGTTAGGAAGTAGATATTTTCCATAGAAGTGGTAAGACAGTATCCTTTGGGTAGTCCTGGTGTAAAGTTCCTTTGTTGTTGTTGTAACTTAGCCATTTTGTTACCAAACCTTGTTGATTCACTCATATCCTTACTTCCTCTCTTCAAAGCATGTGGAGGCCGGAGTGTTATCCTTTTAACCCATTTAGAAGTAAAGTGATTGAAATCGTCTATAATTTCTCATTCGAATACCATCCCTTTGATTTTCTTGCGGAGAGCTCTCCTTATATGAGAAAAGGGGTAACATTCCTTTAATGTAGAGCCACTTAGAGGAAAGGTTAGGGTTTGTCCTATGTTGGAAGGGTCATCGCTCCAATAATAAGAATCATATTGCTCTTCTTCCCTTTTTCACTCGATTATTCGCAAGGCTTCCATTCTTAACCTTTGTTCTTTTGTCACTCTTAGGTCAGTAGCACTTGACATATCCATCTAAGATCCAAAAGACTCTTGTTGGGATCTTTTACCCATAATCTTGCTTCTTTAAAGCTTAGTCCAATCCGGGACGGAACAACACGGTTAGATATGTGGGAAGGTTAACCACAAGGTCGGAGGTTCAAACCCTCCTTCTAGTGCCAAAATGTTAACGATATTTTTCGTCAACACCAGAGATAGGTCTATGGAAGTGGACCTAAGGGAAAACAGGGTTATTTAGCTTCCACAAGCTAGAGTTAGTTCACCGTTACCTAGATATCAAGGTCAAAAGCCCAAAAGATTAGTTACTCTTCCCTTAGAGGGTGAGCGTCACGCTTAAGCGGCTTAAGATTCAACAGTTATCTTAGGATAAGGGTTCCATAAGCACAACCCTCGGTAGGAGGCTAAATGGCTTGTAGGAAGGTTTTTTTTATAACTTTGTGAGAGGGTTTAGGCTTGGATATGAGACCATGACCATGTAGAAGGCATATGGTATGTTGTGTAGGAAATAACTAAGAAAACTCATAAGAAGCTCATAAGAAAT
This sequence comes from Allium sativum, assembly GCA_030737875.1. Lineage (NCBI taxonomy): Eukaryota > Viridiplantae > Streptophyta > Magnoliopsida > Asparagales > Amaryllidaceae > Allium > Allium sativum. The sequence continues at coordinate 116,991,900 of CM060909.1, forward strand.
ATGCTAAGTGTTGATCCTCTCTTTATTGATCTTCGATTGTAAATACATAAGTGAATACAATAGAAATCCCTAAATCGATTTAGAAATTAGGGTTTACTCTAGAAGAAAAGTGTATAAGAATGAGAAATGAGAAAATCGGTCCTGAAAATGAGACACTTAGGGTCTTATTTATAGATAAATCGGGGGCCCTTTTGTCATTGGATCACCAGAAGCCCCTGTTGGCCACTTTTCCCTTTGGTTCCGAACGCTTTAGCTCTTGGCCTCTTTTTTGGCTTTGCTTATTTCTTTTGAGGTGCCAGTTTTGGTTACCGAAAGGATGGTCTTCGGCTCTCGGAAGGAGGGTCTCGATCCTCGGGGCTTCCGTTTGATATCATGTCAATCTTCTTTGTATTGATATCTATGGATAGCTTTAGGATGGCTTCCGGATATAGGCTTTCGGTCATGAGCTTTTGGTCTTGCTATTAGTTCTTCGTGAAACCTGTCCTCATTCTTCGAGTGTATGGTTACAGATCCACCACTCTTGTCGGTATCAACACTAAGTAGATTAGTGTGGATAGGTTGTCTCTCTTAGAGGCTCTGACCTGTTTTTCGGTAGATTTCTGAAGTGTGCTTCGACTTCTCGGAAGGGTGCTTCCGTTGTTTTACTGGTAGTTTGCTAAAGTGACCTCTCAGTAACCATATGATTGGGGTTCCGGTAGATGACTTCTGGGCAAATTCCTTATGCTTCGAACTCTGTTCTTTTGATGCTCTCGTCTCTTAATGTATCGACATTAAGCAAATTAATACCGATAGCCCTTTCATCCTTTTGGGTCTCAGATTGCAGTGTTCCTGGTCTTTCTCTTCATTCTCTTCCAGTTTTGCATGACTTCTTACCGGTTTCCCTTCATGCTGGAACTACCCTACCGGTAGTCTTGCTTCATATCAGATTTGTAGTTCCTTCCTTAATGATGGTGTTGATCACCTTGCTTTTGGATTGTTCTCTTGTGTATCTATCGGTTCGTTACCCCTTCACTGACTGCCTGTCTCGGTGTTAGTTTTGGTAGTAACATATATGTTAGAGATGGAAGTGACAGCCACCTTCATCCTTTCTGATTATATACCATGGTCAAAATTGACTTTTTCCGCTTTGCATATACCTTACAGTTTTACCAGTAAATTATGTTTGCTCAGGTTCTTGTCCAGTTGGTGTCATTTCTATTCTATAATGTTTGATTTTGCTAGTCTTATCATTGTAGTCTTATTCTCTTAGAACGTGTACATATTCGTGCATTCTTATTTACATGTGCATGTGTGCATCTGTGTATGTATTTCTCTCTCTCTCTATATATATATATATATATATACATTTATATATGTATGTATGTATTTGTGTGTGCGCACGTATCTTTAATTTCTATGGTTATGTTCACAGTTCACAGTTTTTTTTGACAAGGCCGATCGGATTTTTAACGTGATTCGTAACACCTTTATTAATAAGATAAAAGTACAAAGAAAATGAAGAAGCATATAGCTTTAGTTACAAAGAGAAAAATAACCAGAAGGAAAGTACAACCATAAACCAGACACAATATTAGCATATCTCAAAGAAGAGAAGCCATGAATCAGTAGGTGGAACAACTTGGGCAATAAAGGAAGCAAACACAGGAGCAAGATTTGCAGTGTAGAAAATGGAATCAGTAGTATATAGGAAGGATCTATCCCAAGAAGAATTGTCAAGAACAGATCTGTTCAAATCTCCCAACGGCCCATCAATAGACAAATAAAACTTTCCATCTATAATCTGTTAGTATAACATACAGTGTTCACCAGGTTCATTCAAGACCTATGTAGTTAAAGCCCCGCTAAATTCCCGCAATATCCCCACTATAGCGCATAGTGCTATTCAACCGCTACATTATATCAATTTAGCGTTGATGAACAGTAGATCAGCTTTTAGCCCAACTATTTTCCGCTGCATCCGCTAAATCAAGGCTTTTTATTGTCCACTTTAGCAGTACTAATATATAGAGCTTGATTTGACTAGTTCTTCTTTTAAAAAGCTCATTAAATTTAGCATAAAGAGATAATTTAAGGCATAAGTGCCTAATATATGGTAACAGTCAATTACACTCATCAAAGCGTGCATAGCTATGATATTTCTTGATTCTGTTATATAAGATTAATTAATATTAGTTTCTGTACACATATAATGTGGGAAAGATGATTAATTAATTTTAAAATATTTGGTTTTACATATAATGAACATTTTTGCGCCTCCGTTATATCCCCGCTATTTCCCCGATTTATCTCCACTACACCTTTTTGCACCTCTGCCGCTATAGAATCGCTAAGCGCTTTAACTGCACAGTTCGAGACAAATCTTATATAAGAATTCTTCTCGGGGAGGAAACAAAAATCAAAGGGACTATGAAGCCAGGTGCGATCAGGAGGAGTCCACACAAAAGGGCAGGGAGGCACAGAATCAGTTGCATGCACAACAAGCACATGATCCGCTAAGGTGACAATGGAAGGGGAAATAGCCAGTGGGTTGTGTGAAAAAACATAAAGATTAAGAATCTATTTGTATTTTTAATTAAGCCGTAAATCTTTTTCAATGTATATCAGTCATATGAAAGTGAATTTTACTTCCATATAAATCTATCTTGGTTTTGATTGTGGTATGCTTGAAATCCAAATATATATATATATATATATATATATATATATATGTATATAATATTTTTAGCGATGTTTTGCAAACACAAACATGACATAACATATTATTCTTTGGTTTGTTTTTACCATCGAAGTTATTGTTGTATACTTTTTTCTTAGCATTAATTTTATAGTCTAAAGTTCACTACGAGCAGCAATGGTCCTTTAGTTTGAGAAGTGACCAAGATATGTACACAGCTAAGGTGTTGAATTACCATAAATTTTACAAATAATGGGTGTGTCATGTGAGTTATAGATGTTCAGAAAAAAATATTAATATCATAAAATGAATACATCAAAAAACACGGTAAGCTGCAACATTTATGTCCATTGAGTAAACTTTAAGTTCTGAAACAAACAGAATAGTGCATGACGTTACGAGAAAGATGCAATTCAAGAATGCTAATTCAACCTCTACAATGAAATAAATTACTGTGCCTTTTGAATTGAGTAGATAAGGAAAGAGGATGACATTTTTGTATAAGAAGCTTACAGATTTAATGAATATTTAGTTATGGTTGGAAATAGAAGATGGTCAGTATTTAAATATTTCAGTTACTGCAAATTTAATTTCAAAGTCTGATGTTGAAAGTTCATATTTATTAAACTAACGTTTTTTGACACATTGTTACAGGTGCCACACTTTTCCTTATGTTGCAACAATTGGAAATGATTAAAATGGCTAAAAGAGGATGAATATAGAACTCTCTATCACCCATGTTAAATTGTTGTCATTCCAATACTAAGCCCACATTTGATGTATATTTTTATTCTTCAATTTTTATTATTCTCCATCATTTTTCTTCTTCTGTAGGCAGGTCCGGCCCTGAGAATTTGGTGGCCTGAGGCGGAAAAAATCCAGCTTCAGCAAAAATCAGTGAGGGGAGGCCCCCAGGAAAAAAAGTATACATAATGGGAAGCAAAACAAAGCTTGAACAAAGGCCTGCAGGAAAGAAATGTTCACAATTGAGGCAAGTCAGGGATCGAACACAAGATCCCACACAAGTAATTACATAATCAAACCACCAAGCTAAATACTCCTTCATGTAAGTTCCTACCTGCACCTTTATAAATACAATAAAAAATATTTTGAGGCCCTCCCCGGCCCGGGGCCCTAGGCCACCGCCTAGTGGGCCTAGGCCCAGGGCCGGTACTGTCTGTAGGTCTAAGAAGATGAAGCAACTTAATAGCATGGTTGAATTCCATCCAGCAGACTATAGGAAATGCTATTTACCCCATTTTTTCTATAGGTTGAAGAAAAAACATGTTTTCCCCAGAAAAATATAAAAATAAAGTTTCCATTCATTTATTGTTGAATTTCTTTCTCGATTAGTTCTGTTAATATTGGTTTTACTTCAAGATTCGAGGACAAAGAATAAAAGGAAAAGTTTTGACATAAAAACATTACATTAGAAATTGTTATTACCATTGTTGGTCTGTTAATACTTTAACAATGCACTGATCTAAATGTAGGAAAAGTAGCTGATTATTAAATATTACCGACGTTTTTAGCTAGAAAGTAGTATTGTTCCTACTCCATGATTCTTTTGGCATTTTCATTGTTTTAATTTTCCATTTTCGGGTTTTTATATGTTACAGAAATTATATTATAATACTTTTTTGTGTGCTTAATGTGCTTTGCATGATAAAATGTGCAATCACATTTTCATATGTTGCAATAAGATTGGAAAAGTTCATGGTATAACACATTCCTAGTTATGGTCAAATATATCTATACACACGTCAATCAGACGTGCCTCTGTATGGGTTTTAATTCAAATAAATACATCCATTATTATTCCCCCTACATAGATCATAAGATTAGGTGCTTAGCCAAATATTTCATTAGTTTCCACTATTCATTCTAATTAATTTAAATTATTCACATTTATCCCCGTTAAAAAACTCAAATTTATTTTCCTGATTATTGGTGCATTACCACAGAACTCTTGGACTCACAAGATTGAACACATAGGACGATATCTAAATTGAGTTCCTGATGATCGATAACTTGATTTCTCAAAAAGGTCCATTCACAGACAAATGATAGCATGGGAAAGCTAATACGGGTATAGATCACCTTCATCATCTCAAGCTAAGCTTTGCAGACCCACCAATCGGATTTGCAATCTGCAAAGATGTCATAATGCATACAATATCCAAGGAAAAAGCATCAAAGAGCTCTTTCAGCATGAATGAATGCGTTGCACCCTTATTGAAAAGAACCCAAATATAACGACTCTGAAACAATAAAGAGCCTTCGAGGATAGAAGAAGTACCTCTAGGCTGAGAAGAACCACCTAAATCTTCCACCACATTAAGATTTCTGGATTTGTTAGACTTGAGAGATATTGGAAAAGAACTGGACCAATGCCTTTCCTTTTTGCAATAACAACAAATGCGAGGCTTAGGGCACTCTCAAACAAGATGTCACTAGTGCCACAATTTTAACATCCCCTATTAGCAGGAGGTGCTACAACAGGCTGAGAATCAGAATCCTCTACTTTATTGTTTTTCTTCTTAGGAACGACTAAGATTTATTAAAATGGAATTTCTTTTATTCTGGATTTTTGTGAGGAAATCTCATCTGTACTATCCCTCTCCTTCTCTACTGCTTAAGATGATGCGCTGCATCTACCAATTCTTCAAAAGAAAGTTTCAATTGCAGTATGAGAGGCTTCTTGAGATATTTATTAAGACCTGACACAAATTTGAGGTTCTCTCGTAGGAGGTTTTTATATGCTCCAGATGATACTTAGATAAGGCTCCCATAGATGCTACATACTCTGAAACGATCGCCTTCATTTTCTTAAGCTCTAGGAAGCAAAGGGCTAAGAGAGCTTTCTCAGGCTCAGGCACGAATTTAAGTTCAAACCTCTGTTTGAATTGATAACACTCTAAAGATGCTTCATCAAATTTTGCAACAAGAAGCTCATACCAGCCCAATGCATGATCTTGAAACATGCTTGATGTCACAAGAACACGATGATGGTTAGAGATCCTCATGCGAGAAAATATATGTTTACAAGTTGTATCCAAGCTTGCATATGTAGAATAGACTCCAAGCCTTTGAAGGGCTTGCCGCCTAAATGTGTAAAACCGCTACACATGTGTGCAATGCCTATTTTCTCAGAGGAGATGATCGGGTAGGAGAAGGAGGCTAGGTGCTGCTGATAAGCTCAAGGATCTGCTCGGTGGACATATATATATATCCCTTCATGGTGTGAGACACTGTACAGCTCATCTCCTGCAGGTCGATCTAAATCCTTTCCAGCCATAAGCTAAAAATAGAAAATAAGATAGAATTATTTTCAGGGGTAAGATATTTTAATATAATGCACTAAATAAGGAATACTACGCAATTTAAAAATTACATTTCTAGACATATTCCCTCTTATATCTATGCCCAGAGGACACAAAAGGGTTATGGTCAAGGCTAAGGAGGACTTCAAATAGGGACGATGTCTCACTCGTATTGTACTTCGATGTATTGTATCATATGTATTTTTTGTATTATCACATTTTGTTCTGAATTTAGTTCTGATAACAAGCAGTGTCTCCCTACCTCGAGATTCATATTAGCAAAGAGCATTAACAGGTAATGTTGTCTGCTAAAAAGGAGAATATGGCTTTTCTGTAGCGACCTTCTATAGTCCTATGTTAAATAAGTATTAACTATTTCAAAAATGTTCTATAAATTTTTTCACTTTCTTACCTCAAGAGGCTCGACACACTTAAAACTTGTCTAATACATTACTATAGTGGCTACAGGATCAATCCAGAACAAAACACAATACATACATACATACATATATATGTATATATATATACATATATATATATACATACACACACACACACACACACTATTTTGAAGTTACAGAACAGTCTACAATGTCATAGATATACATATACATCAGATACAATGCATAATGCTGTACATAAAGTTTTAGGTTTTTGCAATCAAAACAACAACGGAAATTAAAAATTAAAAATTAAAACCTAAAATTACCAGATCCAAGCATGAATTGATAAATCGAGTAATTGCATATCAATTTTATTTTGCAGAGTTTAAGGAATTTATGAACATCCAATCGAACGAATCTTGAACGCAACCTAGATTGGACGACATCTCTACGGTATCACACGAACGCTTCTTCGAGATCGTCTTACAAAATCGAATTAGAGGTTGAGGTACTAGCCAAGGACCGAATTTCTTACTTCTTTGATTTTGGATTTTGTTTTTATGTAAATTGAAAATTGAAGTACCCTCCTTTTAAATAAACAATAACCAAAATCAAAGAATAAAAACCAGTATACCAATTCTAATACAATTTTAAATACCATCCGAATGATATTTTATTTGTTCAAAGAATGGCTTCCCCTTTTAATATTCTAAGTGTGTAAGCCTTATAGGTTACTATAATGTTGGTAATAATTTAAAATTATAAACAGTGAGCGACATCTAGTAATACAACCTGTTACGCAAGTTATAATAAAATCAATGATTCGATACAACCTTATCTGAGACCAATCCTTCAACGTAATTTAATCCTTTTTAACCATTATATCCAAGATTAAACTCATCCTCTTTATAATTAAATCCTTTTATCTTGATGTATGAGTAGATTATATAAAAGCAAACTAGTATTTGCGCAAGACCATGCATTTCATAATCTTACTCAATCAAGAGTCCCATGGATATCACTACTTATATTGTGGGGGTAAAACTCCAACTAGATCATTCATATTTTTTTAATTGATTCAAGATGTAACCAATTATCATATTTATCGTTTACCCTGTTAAGAGAAACTTTTGATGATATCAAAGCACAAGATCAAAGAATATAATATAATGATTTCATACGTGAGGACCATTACATCATTATCACTATGAGAATTACCTATGACACTACTAATCATGCTCCATGAAGTTTTCTCATGTTAGATCTTCCCAATACACTGTTCTTTAACATGTATTTATGTATTGACATTAATATCTCATATATTAATGACCAATGAGACATGATCATTGCGCAGTCAACATACTAGTCTCAGCTTTTCATTGTTGTTCTATTTATAACAAAACTTGACTAGGGACATTTACAAATCATAATACTTATCATATTATATAATCACATGTTCAAATCACTTACTTGAAACCATATAATTATGTATTATTATTCTAAGGACTTTATTATGTTAATATTTATATTACGCACTAAATATAACATAACCAGATCATATATTCAAAGTATAACATAACATCAATAATATTATTCAATTACATCAAATGGATTGCCTCTAGGGCACAAACTCTAATAATCTCCCAGTTGCACTGGAGTCAATACCTCATGTATCGTATACCCATGAAACTAGTGCGACTATCGTTCTTCTACTGCGACAAAGCTTTAGTCAGTGGATCTGCAACATTATTATCTGTTGGTACTATGCAGATATATATATCTCCTCTCCTCTGTCAACATTTTCACAGATGAGATGATATCGCCTAAGTATGTGTTTGGATTGAAGATGAGATCTTGGTTCCTTGGCTTGATCAATGTCCCCCTGTTATTACAATATAAATCTATTGAATCAACAAATGGATGGACAACACTAAGTTCAATTATGAACTTCTTAATCCAAACAGCCTCCTTTATGGAATCAACAACTATTTCTTGCTTTAAACTAACTTCATTCCCAATAAGTAATGTCATCAAAATATAATACTACGAATATAATGCTACTCCCACTAATTTTTTTGTATATACAAGGTTCATCTTCATTTTAAATGAATCCAAACTCGCTGATTGTTTCATCAAAACGAAGATTCCAGCTCTGAGATTATTGCCTTAATCCATAAATGGATCGTTGTAGCTTACAAACTTTTCTAACATCTTTTGGACTGACAAAAAACTTCAGGTTGTGTCATGTACACATCCTCGATAAGATTCCCGTTAAGGAAGGCAGTTTTAACATCCATTTGCTAGATTTCGAAATCGTAAAAAGCTGCATTGCAAGTATAATCCTAATGGATTTAACCATTACCACTGGAGAGAAGGTATCAGTTGAAACCTTTTGCCACTAATCGGTCTTTATAGGTTTGTACTTCACCATCCATGTCAGATTTCTTCTTGAAACCCCACTTACACCCGATTGGTTTTACCCCGTCAGGTGAACCAATGTCCATACTTGGTTGGTGTACATGGAATCCATTTCAGATTTCATGGCTTTAAGCTATTTTTTAGATTCTGGTCCATTCATAGCTTTTTGGTAAGAAGTGAGCTCATCTTGGTCTATAAACATTACGTCTCCAGTTTGAGTTATAAGAAATCCAAAATATCTATTAGGCTCACGACGTATTCTATCAAATCTACGAATTTCTTGTGTAATTTGAATAGATTTAATTTCCACATCTATTTATGGTTCATGTAACAACCCGAATTTTAATAATGTGTTAAAACTATAAATCAAGGCAGAATTAAATTTTAAATTAAGAATCAAGGGAAATGGGTTGCGCCATTGCGTTCATCTCGAAATTCTGCTTGGAAACGAGTCTGAGTTTCCGAAAATCGGAGTTCGTATGACCAAGTTATGACCCTCAGAAGTTCCAGGAATTTGAATAAAATAAAACAGCTCGAAAATAAAGCCAGAAATTCGAAATTCAAACCCAGAGAAGGCTGGCGGGAAAATTCCCACCCATATACCCAGGTCGACTGGGGAGTCGACCCCCCCCAACCAGGTCGACTGGGGAGTCGACTGGGGTGTCGACCACCCCATGACCTGGTCGACCCTATGGTCGACCTGGTGCCAAAACCTGGTTTTCAGCCTGGGTTCATTCTGATGTATTTAGACCAATTTTATGACTAGATTCGTGACTCTAAACATATATAAACAGCCTCTTAGCCTCATTCTCTCGACACCAATTCTTTCTGTCCTTATACTGCTTCTGAAATAATTAAATTAAAGAGAGAATGGCTACTTTTTCTTCGTCAAGACACCATCTTGGAATTGCAAATTGGGGGTTTTCGACTAGAACAAGATTAAACAAATAGAGATTCAACAAATGCAACAACCGTTTCTAGAATCAAATCACTGCACTCTAATTCTCGATCTGCACTCTGTAAGTTCTAGTTACTTTAAGATTGAAACTTGTTAAATTTGATCTGGACATGGAATAAAATGAAATTGGACCTAAGATTGATTATCTATTTGGATTTGTTCTTGTTTGTTCTTGAATCTATGATTTTGGGTTATTTCTTATCGACTGAATCATGCCCATTCATGTTGTTGGACCTAGGTTATTATTCAAACGCTAGATTGTAAAATGAATTCTTGGATCTTGACTTGATGATAAGACTATGCCTATGCCTATGACTGTAAACATAAGACAATGCCTATGCCTATGACTGTGAACATAAGACTATGCCTATGCCTATGACTATGACAAGGACAATTGTAGCTAATCACCTATGACTCTTGACTATGAGGACTATTACCTATGATTATGAACATAAGGCCATTATCTATGACCATGACTTTGAAACTATTACTGTTAATTGCCTATGACTATTTGCCTAGAACTATTTTTTATAATTATCCATGATTATTGTGATGAGTCGCTTATGATTCATAACTATGAGATTTCTACCTATGACTATTGGGGTTAATTGCCTAAGACTATTATAGTTGATTGTTCATGCCCATAACACCATAGTTGAAAACCGTGCTGTGCACCGAATTGGCATTTCGTTGGATCGTATACCTAGGATGTGACTTGCTTAGTTTATTATGTACACCAAAACCATCGGATCCATTATCCTTGTATTTGGATTGCTTTTGCATGCCTATTCTTTTATGTCAGCGTTTACCATGACTATCGCCTTATCTTGCTAGATTTGAAATCCAATATGCCAGTGATTTGTAACCAATTATCTCAAGTTATGTCATGCTAGTCTTGTAACCCCTTTTATCGCTTTATGCTCGTCCCTCTTGCCTATCATAGTTTTGATGTTATTCCCTTTATTTTAAGATTTGGATTTATTTGTAGTATGTATCGATTCACGTTTACGTGCGATGGGAACACAATTTGGGTAGAATAGGTAAAACATGAATTGGTTATGAACATGAATTATGAACTAAATAAAAGGCAAAACTTGAAACATGAACATTGTTATAACTTGAACCTGGACATGAACTTGACACGATTCGACATGAAACTCACTTAGAAACTTGACACGAACATGACATGAAAACTTGACATGAATTTAGACATGAAACTTGAACATGGACATGACGCTTATAATGAACTTGAAAATGGCCAACTCGAGGTTGGGTTGAGTTTGCAGTGTAATTCTGCCTGGAATCGCCCGGCAAATCCAGTTACTGCAAACAATAGGATCCAATGTGGGTAGTTGGTCATATCGCACTTGAAATCCCGAGGTCAGACTGAGTTGTTGTGTAATTCTGCCCGGAACCGCCCGACATATCTAGTGACCACAACAACAGGTCTGATGTGAGAGGTTGGGGTGCTTTAATGAATTATGCCATTTGATAGGGTTAAGTCATGAACCGCTTGAATACACTTAACCAATTTGACACGATGATTTGATAGGGTTAAGTCATGAACCGCTTGAATACACTTAACCAATTTGGCACGATGATTTGATAGTGTTAAGTCATGAACCGCTTGAACATACTTAACCAACTTGACACATGATTCGTAGGGCTAAGTCATGAACTTGAACGACAACACTTAGCCAATTTGACATGATACGTAGACGGGTTAAGTCACGAACTTGAATGACCACACTTAACCAACTTGACATGCTAGACTGATAGGGTTAAGTCTCAAATCTAAATGACAACACTTAACCTGCTGGATGGAAACCCTAGTTATACGGTCCTTTTCAGCAGTAACCCACTAGATGTATCCTGGTACCCTAGAACTAGGTAGGGTGGGGCACGATTACTGGGCTGACTGTAAGCGACCAGAACGACGGCTGAGTTGGTGCTCCATTGTAGGTTCAGGCGGACTATGGTCGTGCACGTAGTCCAGAGTTGAAAAAGCAGGCATTGGGCACCAATAGGTTTACACTGTGCGTGCTTGATTCGTGTCGGTGGTTGGCACCCTAGGGCTTGATACACCCTATGGTGGACCTAGCACAGGTGACTACATTTCATGATTGGGCCGGATGACACACCACATGAACGAGCTAGGACTTGTAGGGAGCCGATCGATTAATCGATCGTTACGTGGAAAAAGGGTGTTGTTCGTTAGGTAGCATAATCCCTAGTGGTCCTAGGTGGCATAAACCCTAATCGAATCTAGAAAACGTTCAATAGTTAGCATAATCCCTAGTGGTCCTAGGTGGCATAAATCCTAGTTGAACACGCGATAGTTCATGATAAGAAAACCTAGCCAGAACAAGGGTGGCAGCCCAAACGATTTCAGGAATGATGGCTCTACGTTGGAGTAGTATAGAATTACATGATGAAACCCGTACGATATACGGCAGGGACTGTACATATACATGGAAAGGATGATACGGGTTGGGGTTCTAGTACAGTTGGTGCAGAGAATGTTAAACATGCAATGCTATACGTAGTTTATCTGGTTAGCATAGTTTATCTTGTTACCATAGTTTATCTGGTTAGTATAATTTATCTTGTCATCTTAGTTTAACTTGCCTATCTTGTCATCATCCTTATGTTTACTTTCAGTTTATACATGTCATGTTATCTTTACTTGTTTCTATGATGAAAGTCACTAGGACTTACTCAGTCTTTATGACTGACCCGTTTTGTTTCGCCTCTTTTTCTTCCGTTCTTCCCTCCATGTTCGCAGGGTGGGAATACAGCTTAGTTCGGATCTTACCAAGCTCCAAGGCTCTTTCACGAACGGCTTGGATTTCTCTTGGCTATGGCTTGCTTTACTGTTTTACTTGGGGAATGATTTATGACCATGGTTTTATGCTTCTTTACTATTGCAAGACAGATTTTTATGTAATGGATTTAATGGCATTTTGATGTAAAAGGCTTTTGACCTTTCTAGATTTTAAAGAAATGAAATTTGGTTTTTATTCCGCTATTTTATATGTTCTATCTTGTAATATGTCTGTGTATGTTTACCTAAATAATGCTCCACCAAAGCTAGTGCATTCTCTTGTGAGTGACCCTGGCGGAGGTGGGGTGTTACATTTGGTATCAGAGCAGAAGGTTACCAGACTGGGCAAAAGTTTTTTAAAAAAAAAACCTATTGAAATTATTTTCAAAACCATTTACAAAGAAGCATTTTTCAAGAAAAGTTTTATTTTTAAAGGCTATTCCCCAAAGGCCATTAGCATTATCCTTTATTTCCTTGTTTGAATCCCTTTTCCTTTCTTTCCTCCATCTGTAGTCACATTAGTTCCATCTGCGACTAATCCTATTTCAAGCTTTGTAGAGTTGCCGTGCGATGGAGGTAGTTCTCGAGAGACTTGTTACAAGTTAAATAAGAGGGGATAAGAGTGGTTAAGGAGAATGAGGCTCAGAACAAGAAGGTAGAAATGTTTCTGAAGGAAAGTCTAGTTTATCTTTCTATCCTATTTACATCGCATCATTTTTATTTCTGCTTCGATAGTTGAGTCTCTGCACCTTAGTACTAACATAGTAGAGGATCCCATTTTTTTCTTTTTTCTTCCTCTCAAATCCTGTTGGGGAATCGACTCATTTATTCATGACTTATCTGGATTTGAGAATGTCTATGCTATGCGTTGAGTTTAGAAGAAATGCTTATTTTTTTTTTGGGCTCTGGGTCGATTTTTAGGGATGGAGTGGTTGTCCAGAAATAATACCATTCTCGAGTATGAAAAGAGGGTAGTTAGACTCTTGACTTTCCCCGGTAATGCCCTCGAAGTCTAGTATAACCCTTAGGGTTCAGCCATGCTTAGTTACTTAGAATCTCTTGATATATTTATTGATCCGGTCGAGTAGTGTTCGCCACTAAGGTGGATGGTTCACCTCGCTTATGCATGAGTTATAAAAAATCACCTTAGTAAGTACACTTGGCAACATGGTTAGCATTTGTTTATTTTCAAGAAATAATTCATTTATGTGGAATACCTTCTAGTAAGTGAACGAGATCCGAGATTCACTAGTGAATTTTGGACAGCTTGTATGAAACCATGAGTACGCAGTTATGTTTGGGCCGAATATACTAGAAGGAGAATAAGTGAAACGAGAGGCAACAGTGGAATGAGTTCCAACTCATATTTTGGAAGCAAGAATTAAGAAGCTACGAAATTGTGAAGTTAAAGACGGTGAAAGCACAATGGAGTTAAGCTCAAGGAAATGCGACTCAGAAGATTGAAGACTAGATACGCGCATCATATCTCTTTTTAAGAGTATATCCTTGATCCCTCTTTTCCTGTAGAGCTTATTTGCATGTTATCTTTCAAGTATTTCCTCTCGGTCCTGTTCTCAATCCCATTTCTGTTAGAAACCCCATAGGTAGCATGACTCGCCTGTTAGTAATACATGTTGGGGGTTTGAGGGTGTCCTTTGGGTTGACTAAACTTTTTGGGTTTTATAGGATATGGGTTGGTTTTAGGAAGGGATTTCCTTGTGACCAAAAAGGAGTCCATCATGCTTAATTTCCTAGAATCATATATAATGGTTTTAGGCTGGTGTTTAGGGGAGTTTTTCTCCTAATCAGCATATTTGAGGAAGATTTCCAGTTTAAGACATTGCCTAATCGGTGCAAAGTTTTTCTTTACTGGCTTCTATCATTCAGCTATACCTTTAGGTAGGAACTAATTGATGTAAACAATTGTTTGAGACATGTTATGGTTGATGGTTGCAAGTGGTTGCTAGTTGTTGCTCGTGGATGCATGAACACACATTAGGCACTAGATCGGCTCAGTCACATCTCATATTGCATATGCATGAATGTTTATACTTGTACATGGATGGAAACTTGATATGCTATCATTTGGATGTTGCATATGAATGAATGTTTGTGCACACATATAGTGTTTATGTGACTAGGACTATTTGCATACATGTTGGACTCATGGCACTAAACATATTTTGCATTAAGAAGATCAATCAGGCCTGATCATTTGCATTAGACAAGGAACATATACACACATTTCCTGCATATGTTCATACAACATTAGAAATCTCTTAAGGACAATGGTTGCTTATGGATGATGGTTGAGTAGATGGTTGATTGGAGGATAGGATGCATTTTTCTTAACCTGAAGATTTCGGGGACGAAATCCTTTAAGGAGGGGAGAATGTAACAACCCGAATTTTAATAATGTGTTAAAAGCATAAATCAAGGCAGAATTAAATTTTAAAATAAGAATCAAGGGAAACTGGTTGCTCCATTGCGTTCGTATCGAAATTCTGCTTGGAAACGAGTCCGAGTTTCCGAAAATCGGAGTTCGTATGACCAAGTTATGACCCTCAGAAGTTCCAGGAATTTGAATAAAATAAAACAACTCGAAAATAAAGCCAGAAATTCGAAATTCAAACCTAGAGAAGGCTGGCGGGAAAATTCCCGCCCATATACCCAGGTCGACTGGGGAGTCAACCCCCCCCCCCCCAACCAGGTCGACTGGGAAGTCGACTGGGGTGTCGACCTCCCCATGACCAGGTCGACCCTATGGTCGACCTGGTGTCAAAACCTGGTTTTCAATCTGGGTTCATTCTGATGTATTTGGACCAATTTTCTGACTAGATTCGTGACTCTAAACCTATATAAACAGCCTCCTAGCCTCATTCTCTCGACACCAATTCTTTCTGTCCTTACGCTGCTTTTGAAATAATGAAATTAAAGAGAGAATGGCTACTTCTTCTTCATCAAGACAACATCTAGGAATTGCAAATTCGGGGTTTTCGACGAGAACAAGATTAAACAAATAAAAATTCAACAACTGCAACAACCGTTTCTAGAATCAAATCTCTGCACTCTAATTCTCGATCCGCGCTCTGTAAGTTCTAGTTACTTTGAGATTGAAACTTGTTAAATTTGATGTGGACATGGAATAAAATGAAATTGGAGCTAAGCTTGATTATCTATTTGGATCTGTTCTTGTCTCTTCTTGAATCTATGATTTTGGGTTATTTCTTATCGACTGAATCATGCCCATTCATGTTGTTGGACCTAGTTTATTATTCAAATGCTAGATTGTAAAATGAATTCTTGGATCATGACTTGATGATAAGACTATGCCTATGCCTATGACTGTGAACATAAGACTATGCCTATGCCTATGACTGTGAACATAAGACTATGCATATGCCTAGGACTGTGAACATAAGACTATGCCTATGCCTATGACTGTGAACATAAGACTATGCCTATGACTATGACAAGGACAATTGTAGCTAATCACCTATGACTCTTGACTATAAGGATTATTACCTGTGATTATGAACATAAGGCCATTATCTATGACCATGACTTTGAAACTATTACTCTTAATTGCCTATGACTATTTGCCTAGAACTACTTTTGATAATTATCCATGATTATTGTGATGAGTCGCTTATGATTCATAACTATGAGATTTCTACCTATGACTATTGGGGTTTATTGCCTAAGACTATTATAGTAGATTGTTCATGCCCATAACACCAAAGTTGAAAACCATGTTGCGCACCGAATTGGCATTTCGTTGGATCGTATACCTAGGATGTGACTTGCTTAGTTTATTATGTACACCAAAACCATCGGATCCATTATCCATGTATTTGGCTTGCTTTTGCATGCCTATTCTTTTATGTCAGCGTTTACCATGACTATCGCCTTATCTTGCTAGATTTGAAATCCTATATGCCAGTGATTTGTAACCAATTATCTCAAGTTATGTCATGCTAGTCTTGTAACCCCTTTTATCGCTATATGCTCGTCCCTCTTGCCTATCATAGTTTTGATGTTATTCCCTTTATTCTGAGATTTGGATTTATTTGTAGTATGTATCGATTCACGTTTACGTGCGATGGGAACACAATTTGGGTAGAATAGGTAAAACATGAATTGGTTATGAACATGAATTATGAACTTGATAAAAGGAAAAACTTGAAACATGAACATTGTTATAACTTGAACCTGGACATGAATTGACACGATTCGACATGAAACTCGCTTAGAAACTTGACACGAACATGACATGAAAACTTGACATGAATTTAGACATGAAACTTGAACATGGACATGACGCTTATAATGAACTTGAAAATGGCCAACTCGAGGTTTGGTTGAATTTGTAGTGTAATTCTGCCTGGAACCGCCCGGCAAATCCAGTTACTACAAACAAAAGGATCCAATGTGGGTAGTTGGTCATATCACACTTGAAAACCCGAGGTCAGACTGAGTTGTGGTGTAATTCTTCCCGGAACCGCCCGGCATATCCAGTGACCACAACAACAAGTCTGATGTGAGAGGTTGGGGTGCTTTAATGAATTAATGTCATTTGATAGGGTTAATTCATGAACCGCTTGAATACACTTAAACAATTTGACACGATGATTTGATAGGGTTAAGTCATGAACCGCTTGAATACACTTAACCAATTTGACACGATGATTTGATAGGGTTAAGTCATGAACCGCTTGAACATACTTAACAAACTTGACACATGATTCGTAGGGCTAAGTCATGAACTTGAACTACAACACTTAGCCAATTTGACATGACACGTAGATGGGTTAAGTCACGAACTTGAATGACCACACTTAACCAACTTGACATGCTAGACTGATAGGGTTAAGTCTCGAATCTAAATGACAACACTTAACCTGCTGGACGAAACCCTAGTTACGCGGTCTTTTTCAGCAGTAACCCACTAGATGTATCATGGTACCCTGGAACTAGGCAGGGTGGGGCACGATTACTGGGCTGATTGTAAGCGACCAGAACGACGGCTGAGTTGGTGCGCCATTGTTGGTTCAGGCGGACTACGGTCGTGCACGTAGTCCGGAGTTGAAAAAGCAGGCATTGGGCACCGGTAGGTTTACACTGTGTGTGCTTGATTCGTGTCGGTGGTTGGCACCCTAGGTCTTGATACACCCTATGGTGAACCTAGCACAGGTGACTACATTTTATGATTGGGCCGGATGACACAGACACATGAACGAGCTAGGACTTGTAGGGAGCCGATCGATTAATAGATCGTTACATGGAAAAAGGGTGTTGTTCGTTAGGTAGCATAATCCCTAGTGGTCCTAGGTGTCATAAACCCTAATCGAATCTAGAAAACGTTCAATAGGTAGCATAATCCCTAATGGTCCTAGGTGGCATAAATCCTAGTTGAACACGCGATAGTTCATGATAAGGAAACCTAGCCAGAACAAGGGTGGCAGTCCAAACGATTTCAGGAATGATGGCTCTACATTGGAGTAGTATAGAATTACGTGATGAAACCCGTACGATATACGGCAGGGGACTGTGCATATACATGGAATGGATGATACGGGTTGTGGTACTAGTACAGTTGGGGCAGAGAATGTTAAACATGCGATGCTATACGTAGTTTATCTGGTTAGCATAGTTTATCTTGTTACCATAGTTTATCTGGTTAGTATAATTTATCTTGTCATCTTAGTTTAACTTGCCTATCTTGTCATCATCCTTATGTTTACTTTCAGTTTATACATGTCATGTTATCTTTACTTGTTTCTATGCTGAAAGTCACTAGGACTTACTCATTCTTTATGACTGACCCGTTTTGTTTCACCTCTTTTTCTTCCGTTCTTCCCCCCAGGTTTGCAGGGTGGGAATACAGCTTAGTTCGGATCTTACCAAGCTCCAATGCTCTTTCACGAATGGCTTGGATTTCTCTTGGCTATGGCTTTCTTTACTGTTTTACTTGGGGAATGAATTATGACCATGGTTTTATGCTTCTTTACTATTGCAAGACAGATTTTGATGAAATGGATTTAATGGCATTTTGATGTAAAAGGCTTTGGACCTTTCTAGATTTTAAAGAAATGAAATTTGGTTTTTCTTTCGCTGTTTTATATGTTATGTCTTGTAATATTTCTGTGTATGTTTACCTAAATAATGCTCCACCAAAACTAGTGCATTCCCTTGTGAGTGACCCTAGCGGAGGTGGAGTGTTACAGTTCATGTTCAATTTCTAGATCAGATTCAATGGTATATTGTAGTTCTTGAGCCTCTTCGAGTTCTACTTTATTTCCATAGGTACAAATACTTTATTCACATAAGGTTTGTAAAAAATATCCTTTTATTTCTTTTGGATATCCCACAAAATAACACTTATCGGATTTGGGTCCAAACTTGTCAGAAGCAAGATGTTTAACAAATGCATCGCGTCCCAAATCTTCATAAAAGACATTAGGACATTTCCTATTCCATATCTCATTTGGTGTCTTCAGAATTGTTTTAGTAAGAACAAGATTAAGTATGAATGCAGCTGTTTCGAGGGCAAAAACCCGAAATCTTATTAGAAGATCTGTACGACTCATCATTGATTGTACTATATCTAATAAGGCGTGATTTCTCCTTTCGGACACACCAATCCATTTTGGTGTTCCAGGTGGAGTGAGTTGTGATATAATTCCACACTCTTTTAGATAGTCATTGAATTTTCGGCTTAAATATTCTCCTCATCGATCTGGTCAAAGAGTCATTATATTCTTTCAAAGTTGGTTTTGAACTTCATTTTTTAATTCTTTGAACTTTTCAAAGGATTCTGATTTTTGTTTCATAAGATACACATAACCATATCTACTGAAATCATCAGTATATATAATGAAATAATAAAACCTACCTCTAGTAGATGTACTTATGTATAAGGCCTAATACACCATTAGCCTGTTCATTGTATCCGGTGAAAAGCGCTTTTGTCATTTTGCCTAATAAAAAAGAATTACATTCTTCGTATGACTCAGAATCAAATGAATTCAAAATTCAATCTTTATGGAGTTTTGATATGCGTATCTCATATATATGACCTACATGGCAATGCCAAAGATATGTTGTATTTAAATCATTAGATTAATCCACTTAACATTTATGTTGTAAACAGGTACATCAAAGTTAAGAATATAAAGACTGTTAACTAATTGTGCATTTCTATAAAATATTCCATTTAAATAAAATGAACAAAAACTGTCTTTTATTACAAATGAAAATCCAAGTCTGCCCAAACAAGGTACAAATAATATTTATTCTAAATGGAAGGCACATAATAACAATCCTTTTAATTCTAAAACTAAGCCAGTAGGTAAGGATAAGCAGTAGCTTCTTATGGCCAATGCAGCCACGTTTGCTTTATTTTCAACTCGCATGTCCACTTTCTTTTTTTCCAGATTTCTACTCTTTTGCATTTCCTTCAAATTCACACATATATGTGATCCACATCTTGTATCTAATACCCAAGATGTAGAAGTAGATAAATTAACGCTCATAACATTTATACCTAGTTCAGTTGAAGTCATACTCCCCCTTTTCTTTTTTAGATCTTCTAAATATGCAAAACAATTTTGTTTCCTATGACCTGACTTTCCACAATAGTGATAATCACCATCTTGTTTGAGAACCAATTTCAAATTTCGATGTCAGTCAATGAGGTTGTTTCTATTCAGTTCCTTCGTAAAACTGATTTTGGTGATAAACTATTTGTGTCGCTAGACATTTAATATCTATAGGAGATAATAAAATAATAATGAATGACATCGCTTTGTATATGTACAATTTGTGAGGTAATTGGTGACTACTCACAGAGTGATCCTTACTATAGTCACGTACCATCTCGCATATTCATTCAAATATACAAAATAAATAATCTCATACAAATACATATGTACATATGTAATAGCGCATACATATTTACGACAGTCCAAAATTATACATAATAGTGCATGCTCCCACTCAAAATAACATCCCTCTACTTCAAAATATATATTTGTTAGGGAGCCAAGATCCATAATTTATTGTGCCTTGAGTTAGCTTTGGATAATCCCCAAAACACAATCTTTTAGGTAGACATCTTATGCCTATTATATCACATATATAATTCTTGATAGCACGAGGAACTTTTTTTTTCATTTCCAATAAATGGATATTTCATGCTCTGTGTCTCTAAGCCCATAATCTTATTATGACAATCTAGTTAAGTCAAACCCAATTATACATTTTGAGTGTCACATTTAGTCTATTGCATATAACCATAATAAATAGTGCACTAATGCTTTGGCATTACCTACGTATATTGATCATGACATTGATGAGCGTATTCATTGGAAGACATCAGTTTGACTTAATATAAATATTCAGTTTAGAGGGATTTTATAACTGGAAGTGTGCAACTTTGTAATTCTATTTCATGAAGCAAATCCATGTTTACTATGTCATTCAAAATTATAATACTAATTGTATGTTCCGGTGCACTTTTGCAAAAATTATTATTCAAATAGTGAGTAAAGTAGTTGACTACATGTAAAACACATAATCAAGCACAAATATAAATGTATCATAATCAAACTACATTGTTTGTTGTTGATTCATTTTGAAATATATATATTACTTTTGTGAGAAAAAATGCACATCAATTTGCATTCAAATGTATAAGTGCAGATTGGTCCAAGAATTTGCAGAAACATAAAAAAAATTATAGATAGAAACATGTATAGTAACTGCAAAGGTGAAGAATGAATCAGGCATAACTACCTATATATATATATATAAATGCTAGTGCTTACATGAATTACATTGCTTGTAAAAACATTCAAAAAATGCATTCCTATACATAAAGATAAATGTATAAATGCTTAATCAGTATATGCTTTTCTTATAAATGTATAAATCAGCACGCAAGAGTTCATTGGTTTTTGTACAAGTGCAGGCTCAAGCTAATATATATGTTTATATACATACATACATACACACACACACATATCTATTACCTATAATAGAAAGTACAATAGTTCAAAAGATAATGTGGTATGACTTTTGTTCTTTCAGATCCAACATGACGGTCTCTTACGCCCCTTCGCGTCTACCTCTTTTATGAAAAGAAGCACAAGCAGGTACATTAATTTTTCTCTTTAATGTTACCATAACTTCCTACGGTTTTTCCTCTTCTTCACCCAAATCATCCCCCAAACCAATTCCTAATTCTACATCATTCCTTTCTATACATTGATCATTCTTTCCTATATATCCGATTTGATTTTGATATCACAAAACTAAAAATCACAGTCTATTCTCAATTACCCTTAGTGCTGAGTTATCTATGTCCAACGTTTAACTTAGAAAATGGTGATTCCCTTTTTTGTTGGTTTCATATCCTATTTTGCAGGTATTTCGTCTATCACTTCTCAACTACTATAAATCTATTGATTTTTGAGAAGATGCGTGTTTTGGACTTGGATCGGTTGATCTCTGAAGGATCTGCTGAATCTTATGGTGAAACTCGGTATGTACGTTATTGCAGAATACATGGATTTAAGAATATTTATACCTAATCAGTAAGTTTTTTTTCGTTTCGTTTTTACATGTGAATAGTTTAGAAATTGTTCTATATATAAAAAGTCAATGATCATAATCACTTTTCCTTGCTGTCTGGTTACTAGGGATATTAACGAAATAAGCACATAATTTTTTTTAACTCTTTTGCGCTATGCTACTAAATATATAAAAAGGGTATTTAATTTCAAGGACACGCTTCACAAAAAAATTAGATCAAAGGACAACTAAGTGTAATAATTAAATTAAGGACAAAGGCCAAATTCTATTATTCAACATAAAATGCACTTTAACTCTCATTATCAGCGAATTAATTTATAAAATAAAAAACAACCCTCAAAATTGAAATAAAAAAATATGATTTTTAAATTATTTTAGTACATTTATGTTATTATAAGCATATAAAAATAATCAGTTCGGAAAGCTAAATGAATATAGCTTTATAACTTAAAAATATAGCTTTATATTATATCACGCAAATACAGAATTAAGTCATTTTAAAGCTAATCACATTTACACCATAAAAAAGCTATACCGTAAATAACGAAGCTATATGCATTTAGCTTTCCGTCCAGAATTTTCTTATACTGCTTTTTCATTCATATTTACAAAAAAAAAACATTGAATAATTAATTTTTAATAATTTTAATTTTATAATCACAGAAAAATATTTTTGTATTAATTTTTATTATTTGTGAAATGTCAACCTATGTCCTTAGTTTAAAATATTTGGACTTTTTCCAATTAAAACAAGAAAGTAGTCCTTGATTTACATAGCAAAAGTCACTTGTCCTTAAATCTAATTTTTTTCTAAAATGTGTCCTTGAAACAAATATCCACTATAAAAAAGGATGGTCCTACTGTTTTTATATTTCAGGGATGCTCTTACAAATATTTTAGTTGGATTTCATTTCTTAGACTGTCTAACTTTGTTTTCAAGTTTATTTTCTGTAACTATGAAATGCATGTAATTGTTTTTTAGTTCTTCTTATAAGTTTGGTCCTACTATTTGTATAATTTTTGAGTTTTGGGTTTCGGAAGAGCATCAGTTTGTGAATGTTTCTGTAAGCTTTGATATTTGGAGTTGTGAGGTTATTTCAGATGGATTTGACTCGAATTTGACAACATTCTTTTACTGTTCAAAATTTAAGCAGCCAAGACTATTAAAAAGAAGGCTCCATCTATTCTCACCCCACAATTCGTTCTTCCCACCCCGATAATTTAAAAAAATATTCTTTACCTCAATTTTTCCTTTTCCCACCCCGTTTATTCCTTAACTACCCTTATTTCTTCCATTATCTATGTTTATTTTCTTTCTTTTTTACTTCCTTTTACATTTTTTCGTTTCTCCACCAAAACCTTAGCGACTTTACATTCTACAATTTGTAATGAAAAAGATGCAAACAATAAAGAAATAAATATACGAAAAGAAGGTCAAAATAGTGGTATTTTAACAGTTCGATCTATTTTCTCATTTTGATCGAAATTAAACAAAGATTTTGCTGAGTTGCATTCAAGGATAGGGTTGATTAATTCAACTCACCTCTAAAATTTGATTGATTTCGATCAATGTAACAGTGAACAGCAGTTAGAATTATTAATTACATTTAATGAAATACGTAATTAATAATTTAAGGACAAAACTGGAATTATCAATTTAATATTTTGAACGGGGGGTGAAGAGTAATTAGTGGGGTGCTAATAATCGCACCCTAAAAAGAAATGCGCAAAATCACGTGCATCCCCAAGACCTGAGGTACCAAAACGAACCAGTGGAAAATTTTAATATAGAGAGGAGGAAATGCCCACTAAAGGAATGCTATCTGTTCGTCACAGATCTGAAAGCTATTGTTCAGATGACCTCCATGCAGAACTTGCATTTTCAAGCCAGGATATAACTGGAGCTTGCACTGCTGCTATGCCACATGCATCTGCGAGCAATGATTATGCTCAACCTTCTTCCGAAAGCAATCTTTCACTAACTACTATGCTTCAATTTGCTAAGACAAGGAAACTATCAGTTGAAAGGGTTGTTCCTATAAATTGCCAGCTTTTGCAGAAGCGCCAATTCTTTCACTTGCATAGAGCCCAACCTATGGCACTGGAGCAAGTTTTCTCTAACGCGATAGTGAAGATGAAGTTGACAATGACATTGCTGATTTCGAAGGTAGAAGATTCCTTGATGATTTTGTTGATGTGACAATTGTAAAAACCCTACATTTATTTTCCTAGGCCTTCATGCACAAGAAAACTGGAAAACATGATGTCAGTAAAATTCTGCAGTTCTCAGGGGAAGTTCAACGGAGGTGGTGGTGGCTGCAGTTGACCAGAAGATGGACATGGGTGAAGGCAACGTGTTGGACGTAGATGATGGCTCAGAGAAGGGGTAAAACATACATGGTGTCACTATACACGTGCACACTGCAGGCAATTAAAGAAAGGGAACCAAAAAATATTTGATCTGTTAACATCTATTTTCTTGGCTGTTTTTTTTAACTAGCCGTTACAAAGACATGTATAAATAATGATTAAAGTCTTGTAACTGGATGCGTTGATTAATGAAAAACTTTCCCACTTTGCTTATTCCTGTTATCTTCTCCACTTCAATTCTGGAATTCCTTCCTCTCTGTTTTACTTTTCTAAAAATCATTCTTACCTCCTTCCTAAATCCCTAATTCACTTCTCTTTCCCCTGATTATCTGATCTGCAACCCTCTTATAACCCGTTCGTCTATTTTCCATTCCCTATTTTCATTCTAACCTTCCCTAGTTCTTTTAATACTCTTCTGCAATCCATATTCGCACCAGTCAATTCATCAGACACCTACCCCATTCCATCAAACACCTCCAATATGGCTAAAATTGAAAATGAAGCATTACAATTGGTATCACAGCAGCGGTCTGGGCATGGATCAGACCCCCAGACAGTGATCCTCCAATCAACACTCACCCGTTTTATCCAAGATCAAGAAGTTGCATGCAAAAGAAAAGAAGAAGAAAATTATAACGTTTCTTGATCTCTGAAAAATCTAAATGGCAAGGTTGATCAACATAACACAAAAATAGAAGAAATCTACAATATAATGAATTATATGGCTTTGTACATGCAGCAGCTAAAGATTCAAGTTGCCAGTAATACCCCCTCTTCTTCGACCACCAACTTGCAAGGCATTATTGGTTAAAATCCCTAAAATAAGCCTCTAAATCGATCCATCAGCCCATCTCCAGTTCAGCCAAATTCCATTACCATACAACAACCTATGCACTATCAAGATCTGCATCTTCCAAATGACTACCCTGTATATCAACAAGCAACAAATCCGCCAAGAACTTTTCAGAACCCACCAAATCATCCCCAAGAATCACCACAGCTAACCCACAAATTCGATTATCCGGTATTCTCTGGTACAGAATGAGTTGTTGATTGGCTGAGAAAGGTTGAGACATACTTTAGTTTTTATCAGATGGATGAAAAATATTGGGTGAACTTTTGTTGTTTTAATCTCAAGAAAGAGGCAATACAATGGTATGATTGGTATATAAAGAACGTGGAAGATAAATATTCAGGGAAAGTATTCAAGAAAGAAATTATGGTCAAATTTAATGATGAAGAAATGGAGCAGTCATATGAGACATTAAATAAACTCAAGCAAGTCACCACTGTGTCTTCATATCTCTCCAAATTTGAAGTGTTACAGTCGACCATTGAAACACTGTCACCACTGTGTCTTCATTTCCTATGTTCATGATTTTTCCCGATTTTTAAATGACCATTTTGCCCCTGGCTGATACTGTTTTGGCCATAACTTTTGACTGGAAAGGAATTTTGACCTGAAACCACTTCCATTAGACTCGTTTGATGGTTTATAATTCCGTAGAGTGGTCACATTAGCCAAACGGGCTCACCGTTTGGGAGATATGGCTGGAAAAAATTCCAGATAGTGAAAAACAGCTTAATTGGGCTTAACCGGGTGATTAACAGCTAGACCCAATAGGGGATTTCGGGATTAGAGGTATTTGAGGGCTGCTAGGGGTTAGGATTTCAGGTTTTCACTCATTTTCCAGCCGCCACAAACTCTCTCTTCAGCCTAACAATGGCCTCCATCATCTAAAAACACCCCTAATCATTTCTTAATCAAGTGTTGGCTTAAAGTACATCAAATTAAGGAGAAATAGCACCAAAGTAAGGTTAGAGCTGCTGTCTTGCATTGGGAATAGCGCTAAATAGAGATTCATTTCAGTTTTGGGGCTTTATTTGTGGCTAAGGTGAGTGATTTGCATAGTTTTGCACTAATTACGGTTAACGAAGGGTAATTAGTGATGATTAGTGAATTTATACATTAATAAATTCTGGAAAAATATTTATAAATTCTTAAATAATGTTTTAGACCTCTGTTAGAAACTTGGGTTAATTTGGTTAAGTTTTACTAATCATACCATTAGTTTTGCCAAAACATGCTTAAGGGAAAATATGGGATTTTGGGTATGTTTGATCTATTTTACATGCTATGATTGTTGTTTTGGTGTTTATGATTGATTGTACATGTTGCTATGACTGTATGGTATGCTTTATGATTGTCTAGAAGTGATAGATTGGTCGAAAACGCCGTTGAATGGCGTAAAACAATCGCTGGAAAAGTTGCAGGAAAATATGCAGGGTTTCGGATCGGATCGGGTTAGGGGGCTCGGATCGGATGGTGGACTGGGCAGAGAAACTGAACCGGGTCGGAACTTTGCATTAAAGGAGACTTGGCGAGAAGGAAGGCCATTTGCTTAGAGTTGGAGTTTGACAGGGGATCAGATCGGAGGGACCAAAAGGATGGGATCGGATCGAGCGAATGAAGAGGGATGGGATCGGATCGGGATGTCTAGGAGGTAGCAACCACCGAAACGAACTAGGAGGCAACCACCGAGCCACACCCAGACAGAGGGCATCGGAACCGAACCGAGCTAATGGGGAACATCATAACCGAACCGCACCCAGGAGCATACTAAGAAGCACTAGACCTAACCGAACTGATGAGGACTGGAGCACTATGCATATCTGAACCGAGTGCTATTACTACTACGCGACGACTTTTTTGACTACCAACTCCAGTTCGACCCAAAACCCGAGATGAAAAGGAGGTCCAAATGAGGTGCTTTGACTCAGGATCTAGATGGGAACCAATGAGTGAGCTTCATGATTGGGCTTCGCTACGGGACGTGTGCTAAGGGGTTGTCTATGTCTGTAACTTTGAATCACTATGTGTAGGAAGTATGTGAACGGATTCAGGGCCACCGTGGCCTAGGTACGACCAAAGAGCTATAGACCAATGAAGTGGGGTCATTTGTAAAGATTTGGTCATGACTCCATGTGGTAAGCTTGGTAGTAGCAGTAGTTGTACAAGTCGAACTCCGTCACTACTTCGATGGGTCTAGTGATTGACAGTGGTGGACATCGTATACTTTACGCACTGAGTGAGAGATGTGAGGATGGTTGTTATGGTTGATTTGTTTGCCATCATTATGACATGCACGCCCCCACCCCTGTATCTTTACACCACTTGTTTTGTGGCACCTTAGAGTATTGTACGGTATGTAGTGCTAACTCTTTGGTTGCAGGACCAGGTTCAGGTATGGTTTAGTATACCTGTTATTGTTCTGATTAGCTACTTATCGCTCATACCAGACTTTTTGTCTGACCCAGAGATTTATGTCTCTTCTTATTACTCTGGGTGCTCTCACGAGCAGACTAGAGATAGGTTAGCTGGGGATGCATGAATAGTTGATCCGGAGACGAGCAGGAGGCTTCCACTTATTATATATATATATATATATATATATATATATATATATATATATATATATTCTCCCTGTGTCACTGCTGGTCACTACTTTGGGCATTAGTAGTGTACCCTTTCTTCCTTTTGTTTAGAGACAG
The DNA here is from genome assembly GCA_030737875.1 of Allium sativum. Taxonomy (NCBI): domain Eukaryota; kingdom Viridiplantae; phylum Streptophyta; class Magnoliopsida; order Asparagales; family Amaryllidaceae; genus Allium; species Allium sativum. The sequence goes on from CM060909.1 coordinate 117,019,996, forward strand.
TAATTTGGAAAGTTGTAATAAGCTGTATTTGGATTTCCGCTGCTTTGATGATGATGTTGATGTTAATTTTAGTTATCTGCTTATGCACTGTCTCACCTGTTTTATGTCAAGTATATTACTATTATATTTTGTTCCATGCGCTGTGAGACATTCTACAGGTTTTCGATTAGCTCATTCTCTTCTTTCCTTTCTTGGCGACCGTTCCGTGCTAGTCGGGCATGTGTACAGCGCACTTTCGGAGGAAATGCCGGTTGGTGCGGAGCGGGCCGTCACACTTGGTATCAGAGCTCTAGGTTTCGTAGTTAACCTAGGGAAGTTATTAGGAAGAGATAGTATACGTAAATGAGAGCGCGTATTTGTGATTATTTTGATTTTCAAAAGCTATATATATACTATAGTATAGCTAAGGATGAAGTCGCACTGCACTAGCACCACTATGGAGATGGTTAATCGTTTTCTCTGTGCAGATTAAGCGATGAGCCGATACGCAAGGGGTACCGGTAGAGTATCCAACAATGGGAATTCTTCTGACATGAGGACGATGTTTACTGACCTCATGAGATAGATGCTTAGGGATGTGCAGAGGGAAGCTCCCAATGGTGGTGGTCCAATAGTGCAGGGGCCTAGGGCCGATTTCGCCAAACTGAATAAGGATTATAGTAGTCTTGGTGGGAAGCCGTTCCACGAAATGGAATCTGCTACGAATGTTTAGGATTGGTTGGATAGTTGCGAGCGTATCTTCGAAGATTTGGGTATCGACGATGCGATGAAGAGAAGGCTAGCATCTCGTCAGCTGCAAAGACGGGCAATGAATGGGTGGAATGCTATAAAGGCAGCTACTCCTGAAGATCCGATTACTTGGGATCAATTTAAGGTTCACTTTAGCGATAAGTTCATTCCAGGTGCTCAGAAGTCAGTGTTGTTTAAGAAGTCCTTGGAGCTTAAGCAAAATGCAGGGCTGTCTCGGAGTATATTGCCGAATTCGACACTTTGTCGAAATATGGGTTATCCCTAATAGATACTGCCGAGAAAAAGAACGAGAAATTCATAACTGGCTTGGATCATCACTTGGGGGAAAGGCTTATTAACCACATCGATGAGACGTTTGAATCGATTGTGGGGAAAGCATTGAGGTCAGAGAGTCTTTAACCTAAGCCGAAGACTGAGGCTGCATCTGCAGAAGAACCGAAACCGCAAGCAAGCGGTGGAGGCAAGAGTGGTTCTCAGAATAAGAGGAAGCAGAATTAGAATAAGGATGGCCAGAAAAAGAATAAGAAGGATGTTGAATGCTTCAGCTGTGGTAAGAAGGGCCATTATGCTAGTAATTGTCGGGCCAAGCCAGCGGATAGGAAGTGCTTCAACTATGGCCAAGTGGGACATCACAAGGACAATTGTCCGCAACCCCTTAAAGAAAAGAAGATGGTGAAAGCATATGCCCTTAATGCTATTCCTTCTTCGTCGAATGCCCCAACTACGGCGGAGAAGGGAAAGAATGTCGTTATCCAAGGTATGCTTTCTGTTTATGATGTTCCTGCTAGAGTTTTGTTTGATACCGGAGCTTCCAGTTCTTTCATATCTAGTGATCTGGTAGATAGGTTGGGATTGGAGCCTGAGATTGTCGATAAACCTTTAGTAGTGACGAACCTGATTGGTGGTTCGACTAACCTTAACTTGATTTGTCGTAATGTGGTCTTATCGAGTCATGGATGCATGTTTGTTTGTGATTGCTTTGTTTTCGGCTTTACTGGGTTTGGCATTATTTTGGGAGTCGATTGGCTCCAAAGATACGGAGTGGTGGTAGACTGTGAGGCTTTTTGGTGACAGCTAGAGCGGATGATGGGCAGAGGGTAGTGTTTGGTGGTCTACGTAGTGATGGGGTAATGGCTAGTTTTCTAAATTCCCTCGACATCCCGCAAGGTGAGTTGTTAGGTTTGCCCGTGGTTGGCCATTATCCGGATGTCTTCGAAGAAGTGACCGGGCTTCCATCACACTGAGAGATTGAGTTCCGTATTGATTTAGTGAAAGATGCCAGACCTATAGTGATGCCACTTCGTCGTATGGCACCAAGGGAGCAGCGAGAGCTCGGGGTGCAAGTCAGTGATCTTTTGAAGAAGGGATTTATCAGAAGGAGTGTTTCTGAATGGGGAGCACTAGTTGTGTTTGCTACCAAGGCCGATGGTTCCCTTCGTTTGTGTGTAGACTGCCGCGAGTTGAATAAAGTGACAAGGAAGAATAAGTATCCTCTACCGCGGATAGACGATTTGTTTGATCAGTTGAGTGGCGCGAGAGTATTCTCTCAGTTAGATCTCGCGACAGGTTTCCATCAGCTTAGAGTGGAAGCTGAGAGTATAGCTAAAACGGCATTTCGGACGCCGTCTGGATTCTATGAGTGGTTGGTCATGCCATTCGGGCTGACCAATGCCCCAGCATATTTTGTGGATCTTATGAATAGGGTATTCAGAGATCAGTTGAATAAGTTTGTCCTTGTGTTCGTGGATGATATTTTGGTCTACTCGAGGACTGTGGAAGAACAAAAGGAACATTTAAGGATAGTGATGGAGGTGTTAAGAAAACACCAATTGAAAGCAAAGTTTTCTAAGTGTCACTTCTGGAGGAGGGAAGTGAGATTCTTGGGCCATGTTGTTTCAGAGAATGGTATTGCCGTGGATCCTACGAAGGTGGCTACGGTACAAGATTGGTCTACGCCCAAGAATGCAACAGATATAAGAAGTTTCTTGGGGTTAGCTGGATATTATCGTAATTTTATCCAAGACTTTTCCAAGATAGCAACACGGTTGACTCAGTTGACCAAGAAGAATCAAGCTTTTGTCTAGGACGAAAAGTGCGAGAATGCATTCAAGAGTCTAAAGGAAAAATTGACATGTGCACCAGTGTTAGTCATTCCTAAGGGGAATGAAGAGATGACGGTATATACGGATGCATGTGGTACTGGACTAGGTGCTGTATTGATGCAAGGAGGTAGGGTTGTGGCTTATGCAAGTCGGCAACTGAAACCGCGCGAGAAAAGATACCCTACCCATGATTTGGAATTAGCAGCGATCTTGTTCGCGTTGAAGATGTTGAGACATTATCTCTTGGGAGAAAGGTTCGAGTTGTTTACCGATCATAAATCATTAAAGTATTTCTTCTCTCAAAAGGATCTAAATCTCCGACAACAAAGATGGTTAGAATTCTTGGCTTCCTATGATTTCAATATCGCATACACACCCGGAAAGGGGAATGCGGTAGCTGATGCATTGAGTAGAAGATATGCCAGTTTAGGGGCTATGTTTCTTGAATGGAAGCAACTGGAGTACATCGCTGGGTATGATTTCAGACCAAAGTGCGAATCGGATCCAGAAATGTTAGCAAGTTTGACGATCAGACCCACTTTGATTGAGCGGATTGGTTCCAGTCAGAGGAGCGATCCTAACCTATTGGAAATCATCTCAAAGTTAGAGATGGGGATCGACGGAGAGATGAACAAGTAAGGGTTTGATCGAGATAGATGGCTTAGAAAGAATAGAAGGCTAGTTGTACCCAATGTCAATGGATTGAGAGATGAAGTTCTCAGAGAATGTCATCACTCAAATCTGACTATACATCTCGGTGGTAACAAGATGTATCGAGACATGAAACAGACCTACTACTGGGAAGGGATGAAAAGAGACGTTGGGAAATTTATATCCAAATGCATGAACTGCCAGCTAGTTAAAGCTGAGCAAAAGAAGCCTAGTGGTTTGCTACAACCATTAGAAATTCCAGAATGGAAATGGGAACAAGTGTCAATGGATTTCATTGATGGGTTACCAAGGACTAAATCGGGCCATGATAGCATTTGGGTGATTGTGGACCGATTGACTAAGAGTGCAAGGTTTATACCCGTCAAGTCAAACAGGACGGCAGCCAAGTTAGCGGAACTGTATGTAAAGTGGGTAGTGAGGTTCCATGGAATACCCAAAGGCATTGTGTGTGACCGAGATCCGTTGTTCACTAGTGGATTTTGGAAAAGCTTACAAGAGGCGTTAGGATCAGAATTACATCTCAGTACCGCGTATCATCCTCAAACCGATAGACAGACAAAGAGGGTGAATCATATATTAGAAGACCTCTTGAGAGCCTGTGTATTGGATTTTGGTGGATCATGGGATGACCATTTGCATCTAGTAGAGTTTGCATATAATAATAGTTATCAATCCAGTATTGGTATGGCTCCATTTGAAGCTTTGTACAGAAGACCGTGCAACTCACCGTCATGTTGGTTAGAAACTGGTGAGAAGTTTGTGCTTGGACCGGACGTGATAAGAGAAACTTCAGACAAGATTAAGATCACTCAACAACGAATGAAGGCTGCCCAAGATAGGCAGAAAAGTTATGCTGATAAGAGGAGAAGAGAATTAAAGTTCTCCATTGGTGACTTGGTGTTTGTCAAGATTTCTCCGTTGAAGAGCGTGATACGATTTGGCAGGAGAGGCAAATTAGCACCAAGATTTGTTGGTCCATTCCCCGTTCTTGAGCAAATTGGGAATTTGACATATAAAGTTGAATTACCAGAGAAGATGGCAGGAGTTCATAACGTATTTCATGTTTCCCAGTTAAGGAAATTCGTACATGACCTAGATGTGACTATTTCACCTGATCAGTTGGATGATGTCGAAGTTGAACCCGAGGCGGTTGGGAACCGCAAGCCTATGCATATTGCTGGGAACGATACGAAGCAGCTTCGTAGGAAGGCGGTGAAATTTGTCAAAGTTCAGTGGGGCAAAAATGAGAATGACTGTACTTGGGAGACAGAGGAGAGCATTAGAAAGACGTATCCAGAACTCTTCGCCTGGTAAGATTTCGATTTAGTCTTTCCGCATGCGAGGATAGGCTTGTTTTGTTTATTTTGCATGATTGATTGTTGTATATGGTTGGTAGGCATGCGGGATCCTTTGTATGTTTTGGGTTAAGGAATTTCGAGGACGAAATTTCTTAAGGGGGGAGAGTGTAACGACCCACATTCTACGCACCGCAGGATCGTAGAATATTTATTTCTTTCACATACAAAGTCGTATGGTCATGTAACTTTGGGAGACGACTATTGGAGTCATTTCCAATGTTCATGATTTTTCCCGATTTTTATATGACCATTTTGCCCCTGGCTGATACTGTTTTGGCCATAACTTTTGACTGGAAAGGAATTTTGACCTAAAACCTCTTCCATTAGACTCGATTGATGGTTTACAACTCCGTAGAGTGGTCACATTAGCCAAACGGGCTCACCGTTTCGGAGATATGGCTTAAACAAGTTTCAGATAGTGAAAAACAGCTTAATTGGGCTTAACCGGGTGATTAACAGCTAGGCTCAATGGGGGATTTCGGGATTAGAGGTATTTGAGGGCTGCTAGGGTTAGGATTTCGGTTTTTCACTCATTTTCCAGCCGCCACAAACTCTCTCTTCAACCTAACAATGGCCTTCATCATCTAAAAACACCCATAATCATTTCTTAATCAAGTTTTGGCTTAAACTAGATCAAATTAAGGAGAAATAGCACCAAAGCAAGGTTAAAGCTGTTGTGTTGCATTGGGAACAACGCCAAATAGAGATTCATTTCAGTTTTGGGGTTTTATTTGTGGCTAAGGTGAGTGATTTGCATAGTTTTGCACTAATTACGGTTAATTAAGAGTAATTAGTGAAGATTAGTGAATTTATACATTAATAAATTCTGTAAAAATATTTATAAATTCTTAAATAATGTTTTAGACCTCTGTTAGAAACTTGGGTTAATTTGGTTAAGTTTTACTAATCATACCATTAGTTTTGCCTAAACATGCTTAAGGGAAAATATGGGATTTTGGGTATGTTTGATCTATTTTACATGCTATGATTGTTGTTTTGGTGTTTATGATTGATTGTAAATGTTGCTATGACTGTATGGTATGCTTTATGATTGTCTAGAAGTGATAGATTGGTCGAAAACGCCGTCGAATGGCGTAAAACAATCGCTGGAAAAGTTGCAGGAAAATATGCAGGGTTTCGGATCGGATCGGGTTAGGGGGCTCGGATCGGATGGTGGACTGGGCAGAGAAACCGAACCGGATCGGAAGTTTGCATTAAAGGAGACTTGGCGAGAAGGAAGGCCATTTGCTTAGAGTTGGAGTTGGACAGGGGATCGGATCGGAGCGACCAAAAGGATGGGATCGGATGGAGCGAATGAAGAGGGATGGGATCGGATCGGGATGTCTAGGAGGGAGCAACCATCGAACCGAACCAAAAAGCAACCACCGAGACGCACCCAAACAGAGGGCATCCAAACCGAACCGAGCTAATGGGGAACATCCTAACCGAACCGCACCCAGGAGCATACTATGAAGCACTAGACCGAACCGAACCGATGAGGACTGGAGCACTATGCATATCCGAACCGAGTGCTATTACTACTACGCGACGACTTTTTTGAAGACCAACTCCAATTTGTCCCAAAACCCGAGATGCAAAGGAGGTCCAAATGAGGAGCTTTGACTCAGGATCCAGATGGGAATCAATGAGTGAGCTTCATGATTGGGCTTCGCTGCGGGACGTGTGCTAAGGGGTTGTCGATGTCTGTAACTTTGAATCACTATGTGTAGGGAGTACGTGAACGGATTCAGGGCCACCATGGCCTAGGTACGACTAAATATCTATAGACCAATGGAGTGGGGTCATTTGTAAAGATTTGGTCATGACTCCATGTGGTAAGCTTGGTAGTAGCAGTAGTTGTACAAGTCGAACTCCGTCACTACTTCGATGGGTCTAGTGATTGACATTGGTGGACATCGTATACTTTACGCATTGAGTGAGAGATGTGAGGATGGTTGTTATGGTTGATTTGTTTGCCATCATTATGACATGCACACCCCCACCCCCCGTATCTTTACACCACTTGTTTTGTGGCACCTTAGAGTATTGTACGGTATGTAGTGCTAACTATTTGGTTGCAGGTCCAGGTTCAGGTATGGTTTAGTATACCTGTTATTGTTCTGATTAGCTACTTATCGCTCATACCAGACTTTTTGTCTGACCCAGAGATTTATGTCTCTTCTTATTACTCTGGGTGCTCTCACGAGTAGACTAGAGATAGGTTAGCTGGGGATGCACGAATAGCTGACCCAGAGACGAGAAGGAGGCTTCCACGTATCATATATATATATATATATATATATATATATATATATATATATATATTCTCCCTGTGTCGCAGATGGTCACTACTTTGGGCATTAGTAGTGTACCCTTTCTTCCTTTTGTTTAGAGACAGCAATTTGGAAAGTTGTAATAAGCTGTATTTGGATTTCCGCCGCTTTGATGATGATGTTGATGTTAGTTTTAGTTATCAGCTTATGCACCGTCTCACCTGTTTTATGTCAAGTATATTACTATTATATTTTGTTCCATGCGCTGTGAGACATTCTACAGGTTTTCGATTAGTTCATCCTCTTCTTTCCTTTCTTCGCGACCGTTCCGTGTTAGTCGGGCATGTGTACAACGCACTTTCGGAGGAAATACCAACTTGTGCGGGGCGGGCCGTCACAGGTGATAACACACCCTAATGGGAGCTACCCAAATAGTCATGCTGCCTGCCCGATTTTTGTCATTTCCCGGTTGTTGAGGCCTGAGGCTACGATTACTTATCATTCATTGATAACAAACAATATCTTTGAATGCCATATTTTCATATCCGTTGATCCTTAATTGATTTACACAAATATATTATAGATATTATGCTAAGAGAATAAATTCTCTGCCACCATATATATATATGTATATATATATATATATATATATATATATATATATATATATATATATAGACCAACATATTCAATCATTGGAAATACTCTGTCAGACATTCGTCCATATACTTCGTTCTGGGACTGAACGAAGCCGAAGGCTCAATTTCTATTAATAGAAAAAGTCCTTGCACTTTACTTCGTCCTCGATTATCTTCATATAATTCGATTCGCAACTCTACTGGCAATATGGAGTGGTTCTCGGATAATAATCCAACAGGTCTTTCCATATTGACAACGATATTGGCAAACACTTCGATAGTCGGTTATTTAACTATCGAAGAAAAACAAACATCCATTCAAATAATCAAATAAATCATTCATTAATTTAAAACTCTTCTCCATTTCCTTATCCATATTCGTTAACACGATATTTTCAATATTCGTCTTAACCTCTTACGCTATTTGGAAAACATTTCCATATCTCGTCTTCTTTTATTTCCTACCCTTAGAAAATATTTTTTATTTATAATTGGAGAACATTCCAACTACTTTTTTCTTTCCCGACTCATTTAATTCTATACTCAAGAAATATTTACTTTTATATTTCCCAAATTCCACTTATTTAGGTTAAAACGAATGTTGTGTAAAACATCGTTACAACAACCCAAAATACTGCATTCAACTAACTCTTATTCAAACTTTTCTCTTCGAGACTGGATCTTGCTATTTATCGGTTAAAAATGAAATAAATCAAGTTGGGGGTAAAACTACCTCTCATACCTTGACTGGAAACATCCTTAACTTCTAAACGGACAAGACCATTTACCTCGGATAATCAACATCATAAAACCAATTATTCATTTTTAAACCCATATACGTTTCTCTTTCTAATTTTATCAGATTTAACTATAGATTTCCCTTTTGTTTATAACATTCTATTTTAATTGTGTTTCCTTATCGAATTATATATATATATCGATTCCTAATTATCAAATCTTCTTAAAATATTCTAACTCCTTAAATTTCCGGAAAATTTCGCCTTAATCTCCTTTGTACGGGTCACTCGGTACAACTACAAAATGGCTCTTTGGGCCCTTTCCTTTCAAAAAAATAAATAATAATAATCAAAAAGCCAAGTGGCTTGCCGATTCGGCGCATAAAACCTCATATGGAATTTAAACATGTACCTTTTTCTCAGGCACACAAATTATAATCTTCATACACTTCATTCCATACCTGTCTAACCCATATACTTCCATTCCTAATTTATTCCAACTCAATCTGTTCATTTTAACTCAATTCTCTAATCTATTCTTTAATTACCACTTTTTCCTGTTTAACTTTTTGTTTGAACATATCATGTTCAGATATATATATATATATATATATATATATATATATATATTTGTTTATAAAACAATCGAATACCATTTCTAATTCATGTTTCATATTCGATTTCGAATATGAATTTACAAACCCCTTTTTCTGATCCAAAGTCCAATTTCGATTTAAAATTCCATTTACTAATATTTCTTCAAATTAGTTAATTCCATTCAACAATTAAACATCTGATTTGATTTTGTTTCAAAAATCCTTTCATTACTCCACTCTAGTTCAGATATAATTTATAACTCAAATCTGGATTTTTCCTAAATGAAATTCGGATTAATTTACTTATAATCCTTTTAATTATTTAAATAAACCGTTATGGTTTTATAATAGTTATGGCGCTGTTTTTCTGAAAATTTGATTTTGACATAACTCAAAATATATAAGACGGAATCCATATTTTTCTTTTCCATTAGAAAACTATTATTCAATCGGTCCTGACGATTCTTGTTTCAAAGAATTCCGACTTTAATTAAGTTCTATATACTCAGTTGAAGTTCGTAACGCCAATTTACGAATTACCGCGCTGCGGCGAGTTCGTTTTAATTATATTGAATATATAAACTTTTTAAATTTCGTTTATATATAAATTCTAACTTCATTCTAATATATTTTTAATATATATTAAACCAATTTTCACGATTCAACTTTACAATTCTGCTTATCCCACATTGCCAATTATTTTGTATCTCGGTTATAAATTTATTTGTAATTCATTCTTCTATATTAAATTTCAATTCCTTTTATAAATAAATTATTTATAAAATTCGATATAATCGAATTTCAAATTATAAATCCTTCTGATTTATCTCATCTCAGTTTGCATTCTGAATTCCAGAAATAAACCTGTCGTTCCTTTTTCGAAACGATTTCCAATCCTTAATTTAAATTCATTTTTTGAATTTAAATAAGTAAATTATCCAAATGATAATTTTTTCATTAATTTATAAACACCATTTTTAATATTCACTTTAATTCGCTGCATTATCCAATGAAAATCATTCCATTTTATTTATAAACACTATTTAAAAATTTACTTCAATTTCCTGTGTTATTTAATTTATAAACATTATTTATAAATTCATCACTGCAATTTACTGTATTATTTAATTTATAAACATCGTTTATAAATTCAATACTTGTTTTATTTATTCAAAACAAGTTAATATTTCTAGTCCATTCAAAATTCGAATTCTATTCTTAAAAAAATAGATTTCCCTTTTAAATCTCAAAATATCCTTTTTACGATATTTTTATAAATCAATATTCAAGCCAAAGTGATATTTAAATAATCAAACCACCCAATATCAATGAACACATCATATATGATAATATATATGTGAAAACAAACATTAATAAATTTTGAGGAAACTAGTTGGATCCCTCCAACCTGTTTTCCTGCATCCACAGATGTTAGCCAACAAAAATAATACCCATCCTACTTCAAGGCAAGATATCGCGGTACAGAAGGTCATCCACTATCATAGCATGGGCGTATAGGGTCATCGGCTAATGATACTACGGGCATCCGCTAATTGTACTGCGGGAACTATCCAACCACCAATATATATATATATATATATATATATATATATAGCCACAGACACCAAGCCTAAATAACTAATATATATTTAAATAGCCACAACAATATTTAAACACAACCAAACAACCAACAAATATTTTTTAACGATAAAAAAATAATTTTTAATATAAAATCCGAGTGAGATTTATTTACCTGATTTCATTGTGATCTATTCTGATTCCCAATTTAATTCCATTTGCACAATCTTCGTCAATATGATTTTGTCGTGACTTGAGTTGTTAAAATATGCTATTGTTTGAATTAGAAAATCAATTTTATAAGTAACCCAACAATTCAATTATTGTTCGAAATTAAATTATTGAATCAAGAGAATTACCTTAATTATATTACTAATTTCCTTCCCTTCCCAAATCAAATTCCCAAACCGTTGCTACTCACTAATCAACTATCGGACCCCTTCTCCTTTCATTGTCGAAAACAATTTCTGCTTAAATGTCGAATATCATACAAGAATTACTTTACAACTTCAGTTTTCAGCAAACCGCCACCCAGATGTTGAATTTGACATCTCCTTTGTATCGCCATAGCCTACTGATGAACATCGACTACACCATAACCCTTCCCCATCGATACAGTGTAACACTCGTAATTGTGACTTTTCTCACTTAACACTGCTATAGGAAGCGTCATCCGTTCCCAAAAATCCATCGCAACAACCCATGCCAATCCATTTCCAGACTCCGATGATCGCGCCAAGACTCCATGTGTTTCCTACTGAACTCGGTCCAGCTATTCCCTAAATCGAGCATGCCTTCAATTCCTTATGATAGAAAATGTCTTCAACCCTTTTTGTAACGTGACAAGTACTTGAACTCCAGAACTTGAAATCCCCGTTACCACGCTTCAGAATGCACCGCGTGCTTCATATGGAATCATCCCTTCACTAGGTTCCACTTTGAATCACATACCTCCAACTCGAATCAACCCTTTCCCTTTGCTTTTTTGATTTCGAAAGACTGCATTTTGAATCATCCTATGGAGCTGACCTTTGATTTTAAATTTGGAAGCATTCATTCAATTTATACTTTAAGCGATGGAAAATTTTGAAGGGAGGAGTGATTTTAATTTGTTCTTTGTTTCCAGGTAGAATAAATGAAAGGGGGAAAAGGGATGGTTTGGGTTTAATTTATAGTCGCGAGGCAGACAAAAGGTACATAGCCATTTTAATTCATATTTTACTTCGTGCTGAAGGTAGGAGACCAATCATACGTGAATGGAAAGGAAAACAGTAATAGCCTCAGCTAGGGTGACGAGGCATGGTACTTATCTTAGTGATGAAGGAAAAAGCACTTATAATATTTTAAGTTTAATTTGATACGAACCAGTATTGATTTTACCTTATTTAAAATATTACGTGATTCCAAACTCCTTTTTGAACCCAACAACAGACATTTCTAGGGTTATACCATTATTCTAAACACACTGGAACAGGTTACAAAGCCCAATTCGATCATATGGAGAAAATATAAATTTAAATCAATATAAATTAAATCAAAACGATAAATTCCTTGATAATAAATTAATATTATTTATCGTTTATATTCAAATAGAATTCTAATTAATTAATTGAATTAATTTGACTCCGTTTTTAATTTCGTATTGATTTATTTCAAGTTCTCGTATTACTTTATATTCGAAATAAATCGAAATCGATTATTAAATCGATAACTTAATATAAATATTCATTTATATTATTAACTCAATATTTAAAACCATATTAAATATTTAAAATTAATCGATCAAAAATTCGGGTCGTTACATTAACGCTCCAGGATAATTACATATTTCTGTTGCTTTTTTTCTCTTCTCCTCCATCCATTCTGTTCATCCACACACATTCTTGACTTCATCAGACTCTGCACTGTAGCGCACCAGTACAGAGTGCGGTCCGTTCTACCTTGGGAGGCAAATTGCTGATCATCTCCTATGAGCCAGTGGGGGAGCAATATCGCTTTAAGAGAACAATATGCTTTACTAGGCTCGGACAAACTATTTGGTACTGCCTTCTTTCTTTTCATCTTCTTCCTGGTATCATACAGTACTGTATACTCAACGCTAATTCGCACTTGTGTGTATATTACGTGTTGTTTGCCATAACTCCTGGATTATAGATCTGGTATACTTAGAATAACATCTAGAAGGTGCAAAAACTTATGATTTTGTATACAAAAATAATTAGTTTTTAGAAATAATATTTTAGAGAACGATTTAGAAAACAAATGGATTATTTCTCAAAAATCAATATAATTAGAAAATATTATTATTATTATTACTATTGCCTTGAGAAGATTTAATTTATAAAGTCAAAACCTAGTAAATCTTGTTGTCTCAAAGCTAATCATATATATATATATATATATATAGAGAGAGAGAGAGAGAGAGAGAGAGAGAGAGTGAGAGAATTCTTTTTTAGGGTCTTTATAAAACGTGCACGGCGTCATAAAGAACTCATGAATTAACAAGAAATCAACACTAGAAATCAATACAAAGAAAAACAACAAGTCTCAACAAAACACAAATTAAATTCGCGTGACATGAATAATGGATGCACTAGAATTTTAGGCATATGAATAACCATCAAATAAAATACTTCAAATCTATAGTGCAAAATTAGAGATTTGGGCAGCGGAATACGAATAAACCCAATGATCTAGTCTATCAACAATTTCAATAATGCCAAAAAAAATCAAGTGGCACAAATTATAGAGAGAACAAAAACAGGAAAGAGAGGAAAGGACACACCAATATAACGTGGTTCGGATATGAATATCCTACGTCCACCGAGACCCAATAACTTTTATTTCTTAATGAAGAAATGAGTACACAAGATTATAATAGAGAGAAGATTAATGGTGAATTGCTTGCTTTCATATAATAACATGACCCCTATTTATGTAGAGGGATTTCATGGAGATAAAGAAGAGAAGTTTCTAGATTACTTGGTCATGAAGAAAAATAAATATAATATCTTCCTTGATTTGTGTGGAGCATAAATGGTTGGCGCAATCACGGTCTCAATCTCTTTCCCTGAGTATATTGATTCTACATTAATTGATTATTGGCCTGTTATTTTTCTTCCAAAAAGAAAACTTCCTCTTATATCTTTCAATATACGAGCCAATTAATTGATTGACAATCAACCAATTTCTTTCCTTCTTTACAAATATATGAATCATTAATTACAACACTCCACCTTGATTCAAATATGACAATATTTCTTCATCATCTCATCTTCAACAATCAACATAGAAGTTGTTGGGCCCAGCGCCCCATGGCGCTTAAGTAGCAGGAAGCAAACTGATCAAGTTTGAGCAATGCTCAAACTTGTCCTTTGGAAGTGACTTGGTCATCATATCTGAAGGATTATCAGAAGTACCCACCTTCAATAATTTGATCTTGCTTCGTTCTTCCTCAAGCATAAGAATGAAACCTCTTACATCAATGTGCTTCATCCGTAAACTATAAGCCTGATTCTCAACAAGATGAATCGCACTCTAACTGTCTAAAAATAGCTCCACTGTATGTTGTGCCATTGAAAGATCATCCAATAACTGAAGTAAGTACAATCCTTCCTTTGTTTCTTCCACAATTGATATTAACTCTACTTCGGAAGTCGACAAAGCTACGATAGACTGTAACTTTGATCTCCACGAAATCGGGCCTATGCCAAGTGTAAAAACATAGCTCGACACCGACTTCCGTCCATCTCTATCCCCGGCATAATCTGAATCACAGTATCCTCTAATAGAGATGTCTCCATCTTCTCTACCATATAACAAGCCAACTGAAGAAGTGCCACGAAGATATCTGAGTATCCACTTCACTGCTTGCTAATGCTCTTTACCTGGGTTAGACATATATCGACTAACAACACCTACTGCATGAGCTAAATCAGGCCTTGTGCATACCATAGCATACATAAGGCTTCCAACCGCACTAGCATAAGGAATACTACACATATCCCTTTTGTCTTCATCCAATGTCGGACACATATCTCTGGATAGCTTGAATTGAGAGCCTAATGGAGTAGCCACCGGTTTAGCATTCTCCATAGCGAATCGAGATATGACTATCTCGATGTATTATGTTTGAGTGAGCCACAAAAATCTTTGCTTTCTGTCCCTCTGAATCTCCATCCCCAAAATTCTCTGTGCGTTTCCCAAATCTTTCATCTCAAATTCCTTACTGAGCTCCATCTTCAACTCCAAAATTTTAGACATGCTCTTAGAAGCTATCAACATATCATCAACATAAAGTAACAAATAGATGATGTCATCATTACATTTTTTAAAATAGACACATTGGTCCTTAAAGCTTCTAGAGTAACCATGTGAGATCATAAACTTATCAAATTTCTTATACCACTGTCTAGGAGATTGTTTTAAGCCATAAAGAGATTTGGTAAGGCCTGCTGCTATAAATGAACCCCTCTGGCTGCTGTAGGTAAATGTCCACGTCAAGGTCACCATGTAAGAATGCTGTCTTGACATCTAATTGTTCCAACTCCATGTCGGAGTGAGCAACTAATGCCAAAAGAATGCGAATGAAAGTGTGTCTACAACTCGAGAAAAAATATCATGAAGCTCTACATCTTTCTTCTGAACATAACCCTTCACCACTAATCTTGCTTTGTACCTCAAGTCACCATTGTCGCCGTCTTACACCTTATAGATCCATTTACATCCAATTTCTCTCTTGCCGGAAGGAAATGTCACTAAATCCTAAGTGTGATTTTTGTGCAAAGACTCAATCTCCTCCTCCATTGCTACTAGCCAACCAGAGCTATCAACTGAACTAATGGCATCTCTGTAGTCTCTTGGTTCATCATGAAATATGCTTAATGCATAAGTTGCCATGTCATCAAAGTCACTATCTTCAATACTTAATCCCACAAAATCATCAAGCCATGTAGGTCTTTTCTTCTCTCTCATTGGTCGATTTTGAATTTGAGCTCTACCTTGAGATTGATCTTTTGTACTTTCCCTATCAACCAAGGTGTCATCGGAATCACCATTTTTGCTCGTATGGAAGTCTGATGATCTGCCTTGTGTTCGGTATTCTGAATTTGTCCTCTCAACATCATCATTAACTGAAGAAGAAGGCTCCGCCTTCTACATAGCCTTCTCATCAAATGTAACATGCATGCTAGTAACAATCTTCTGGGCAGTAGGACACGAAATCCTATAACCCTTAATTCCTTTCTTATAGCCAAGAAAAATACACTTGTGCGATCTTGGATCCAACTTCCCTTTGCTTTCATGCACATAAGCTGGACAACCAAACACTCTGAGAAAGGAATATGACACAGGCTCTCCCTTCCACACTCCTTCAGGAATCTTCATATCTATGGCGGTAGAAGGTGTGCGGTTGATAAGGAAAACCGCCGTAGATAATGCTTCTGCCCAAAATCTCTTATTTAATCCCGTAGTCATCCATAAGAAACGAGTTCTTTCCAACAAAGTCCAGTTCACTCTCTCTGCAACCCCATTTGACTGAGGGTCTCCAGATGTGGTGCAGTGTCTTTTGATTTCCTCGGACTCAAAAAAATTGATGAATTTTTGAGAAGTGAATCCATCACCATTATCTGAATGAAGAACCTTCACTTTCTTTCCAGACTGCTTCTCAATAAGAGATTTCCAGCTTTGAAACCTATCAAACGTTTCATCTTTGGACTTCATAAAGTAAACCCTTACTTTTCTAGAAAAATCATCCACAAATAAAACAAAATACCTGGCTCCTCCATAAGATAGGCATGGTGCGGGTCCCCAAACATTAGTATGAACATACTCTAAAACGTCTTTAGACTTATGCTCTACAATGCAAAAAGAAACCTTCGTCTGCTTTCCAAGTACACATCCTTCACAAAAATCAAGTTTTGAATGATGAACACCGTCAATCAAGCCTCGCTTTCTCAATACTTATAAATAACGCTCTCCAATGTGATCCATACGAAAATGCCACAATCTGGTAGAATCAGAATCAACTGAATCGATAACGGAAGAAGTCTCCGCAACAGCAGTTGTACCCTTCAGCAAATATAGATTTCCATCTTTTACCCCTTTCATTACTATCAATGATCCATATTTAATTTTTAATGAATCTTTTTCTATTACATACTTCAAGCCAAAGTTGTACAATGCTCCAATAGAGATCAAACTATGCCTTAAATCAGGGACATGCCTGACATCACATAAAGTACGAACAACACCATCAAACATCCTGATTTTTACTGTTCCAATGCCAATCATGCGATAAGAAGCATTATTTCCCATAAAAACCTCTCCTCCATCAAGCCGACGATAAGTGGAAAAAGAGTGCCTATTAGGTGTCATTTGATAGGATGCTCCCGAGTCAATATTCCACATAGTACTCTTCATAGGAAAGGCGGAAGCTGTAAAAATGTCAGAATCATTATCTGAGTCTGATGTCTCCGCTGTAGATGCTGAAGCCTTCTGGGGAACAACCTTGATTTTATTCTCCAACTTGGGGCAACTTGCAATATAATGTCTAGGTTTTCTACAATAATGACAAACTCCCTTCCGAGCTCCTCTTGACTGAGATCTGTACTTAGCTCTATCTCCACCATATTTGGGTCTACTTTTACTTCTTCCTCTCTGTGCAACAAGGCTTTCAGAATCATTCTCCATGCTCATGCTTGCTAACTTTCTTCTCAACATCTCGTTATGCAAATTTGTCTTCACATCCTCCAAGCAAATTGTTTACACCAAAATTTGGCAAAACAACCAAAGTATTGCTTAACGCGTTACCTAATCGGAGGCGAGATGCTTAGGAAGCATGTCACCTTTTCAAAGGCAAGACGTAAGAATACCTTTTTTATTATGTGAGGCCATATCTAATACATGAAAACATCAAAATATAGAAAGAAGACAAGAGTTAATAGTGGTTCGACCTTTGAGGAGGTCTACGTCCACTCTTAAGAGAGAATTTTATTATCAACAATTTTTTTACAAGGTAAGATCACTCATACATTCAACCAAACTTTCTCTCACACACATCCTTCCATTTGAATTGCTGAAAATGGTAGAGAAATATCTTGGACAGTGAGGAAATCTCCTTATTACAAAGCTTTTTCCATGGATCTTCGACCTTAAGCTCTATCATATATCATTTGTGGAAGCCATGATTCCATGCTCCATTGATCTTTGTTGGATTATGAAGAATAGATGTTGGAATGCTTGAAGAAGTCCAAAAAGCAATTTGGCAGCACCTCCACGTGTTTCCAGAAAAAGTCCCTTTAAAATGATGGAGGTAGGGTGCTATTTATAGGCGGAGGAGTGGCTGAAATCTTGTATTCAGGGTTTTGGTCGGTATTTTTGGGTATTTACAAGAATGCCACTGCCAGTTGTCACCAGCTGTCAAGCTGTTTTATACTGTTTTGACCGACCAGGAGCCCTCGTTGAAGGGAAAGACGACCACAAGGCTTAGATGCGGAGCGGACCGACCAAATGCAAATGAACGACCAGGAAGTTGAAACCAAAAAGTGGACCGACCAGAGCAGGAGAAGCAAGAATGGAGCTGTCTTCTGGAAATGCGGACCGACCAGACGTCTGTGAACATAACAGAATTGGCTTCTAAAATATGGGATCGACCTTGGGAGAAAAACGACATGGAATTTGTGAGGAAAAGGACGACCAGGGCTTTTAAGAGAAAAAGGACGACCAGGGACTTCGTCCATTACAACCGACCCTTCTTGAAGAAATGATCTAAAGGACTCTGACCGATTAGGAGCTCTATGAGAACCGACCCCTTCTTAATCATTACTGAACTGACCCGTATAAGTTCGTCAATAACCCTTCAATTATACATATCGATCTTAGTGGATAACATTTTGCCCCTCGGAGTTTCATAATATTTTGTATTAAAAAATTATGGACTTCGAAATATTACTCGATACGTTGATGGATTGTATTAATCGAATTTTAACTAGGGATCGGTTTCAAACTTTATTTGCAGGGGTCGGTTTTTATGTGGACTGGATTTCCGTTGGGTCGGTTATTTCAGGATGGGCTGGGTCGGCCTGTTGGCGTAACCCCTATATTTAAGCACTTCCGTCTCTTGCTCTTCCCCATTCGTATCCAACCTTCTCCGAGCAGCTTTAATGGAAACGGCGCTCCATTAAAGATAGTTTTTCAACTCCGCCTTGCTTTTTCGATTCAAGCTTTTAATTCAATCCAATCCTTCAAATCGATCTAATCTCCGGTCGCGCTTCTCTTTGAATCGATCTTCAACACTGGTCCGACATCGATCTCCCCGAATTCGAGTTTTCAGTCAGCTCTGGAAGTCCGATCTAAGCTCTGCCAGTTAGTTGATCTAATTGCAGGTATGAATCTTCATCTTGATGTTAATTTAGCTATAATCGTTGCTTTGGATTTGAATGGATCTCGCTTTGGGTTGAGCTATGCTCGAATCGGATTTGATGTATAATTGTGATTTGTGGTAGAATCCTTGAGTCTGAAACCCTTGGTGTACTGAAATGTTTGACAGTAATGTAGCATTCAACTTGAGTTTGTGGATCATGATTTCAAGATGAGGATCCTTGTAGTTTTTCTTTGTTGCGATGATGATCACAATATGTTTGTGTATATGTTTGAATGGCTGACGCATGCATAATTTTTTGCTTAATTTATCATTTCACGATGTTTGTATCGAATAATCATGCTTACTTTTAAATGTATGATCAGTCTGGTCGATTTTTTGAATAACTTGGTTGGGTCGATCTGATACTGCTTTACATAATCCTTCTAGCCAATTTGGTTTAACCGACTCGTTTAAATAGATTAATCAGTGTATAGACCGACCAGCTCGGCTTTATTTTGCTTGACCAACCTGTAGTGCAACCAAGAACAAGCTCGCTCGAGATTGAATCAGCTTTACCTGATAGGACCGACCCAGACGGATTTGAATCTTGACCGACCAGGTTGTGATTGCTTGCAAATTAATCATAGAACGACCAGCCCAAGGGTGTTTTTACCGACCAAATAGGGGTTATATTTGGGCGACCGGAGATTTTACTCATTTTAGTATGACCAGATTTTTACTAGTTTTAGAGCGACCGGGGGCTTCACCAGTTTTGAGCGACCGGGGCTTGACTGGTTTAAAGCGACCGGATGCTTTACCAGTTTTGAGTGACCGGGGCTTGACTGGTTTTAGAGCGACCGATCCTTAGCTTGCCAAGGCCGACCCCGCTTGAACTTAATTAATATTCCTGTAGTTTGTTCTTCAAACAACTTGTTTGTGTAGAAATGACGACCAAACGAAGGACTCGCAAAATTGTTGAGGGAACCTCACCAACTAGAGAAGCTGGGACCTCTGATCGAAATATTGAAACATCTTCGACTGCTACCACTAAGATGAATGTTATTCAAAACTTTCCGAGCCCTCGATTTCTTACTCATACACCAGTTGATAGCTACTTGACGACGCTTGAAGTTGACTCGTATCTTAAGTTGTGCAAGCAATATGGCATATCTGACGAGGAAGTCAAGTTCCCTGGAAAAGATGGTTTGCCTGACCACCCTCCCCCTGGATATGTTGCAGTTAATCGGGGGATGCTCCAGAGTGGAGCGATTCCTCCTTTCAACCCTTTCATAGAAATGATCCTAAAGAATTTGGCCATTGCTCCTTATCAGTTACACCCTAATGGCTATTTTATCCTTATGAGTTTATACGTGTTGTTCATGAGAATCATAAAACACGAACCAACTTTCAAAGATATATGTTCCTTATACTCTTTTAAGAAACGGAAGAAGGATCGTCCTTCCTTTTTATTCATGGAAAGCAGGCAATCTAGGGTCATAACTGGCTTGTTCGAGAGTATCAAAGGATTTCCCGATCATCTTTTCTATGTGCGATGTCCTGACAACTTTTTCAGCCGATGGACCGAAGGAGGTAAATATCCACAAAGATTTCGTTTTACCTTTTACGATCATTTACTGACTTTTCTTCATTTTACAGAAGCTCCTTCTGACCAAGAAACAAATATTAACCAATCTCTTCTGGAATTATTATTATTTGTTAGCGAAACTGAAAGGAGTAGACAGTTTTTGCTTTCCGAAGAATTCCTTCGACAATACAACCTGCTTCCCCCATCCCGTACTTTGACGGTGAAGAAGACATCCAAGAAATACATGAAGAAGTGTACACAATCTGGTAGTGGAAGCAAAAAACCTGTGAGCACCCCTGAAAAGCATGAACACACCTATGAAAAACAGGTTGACACTTTGGCAATCCCGGAGAAAATTGCAGAAACCCCGCCTCCTTTAAACACCAGAGAGGAAATTGTACAGTGGGAGGGTAAACAGCTTGAGGTAGAGGAAACGACTTTAGATAACGAACAGATCATTGAAGATGTTCTTATGGATTCATCTATTCCCAATGCCCAAGATGGAGATTCCACGGGTACCTTTGGTGAACTTCCTGACTTAGATACCGTGCAATATCACAATAAGGACAAAACTCCTACCTCAGGTTCCACAGCCCACAATGTTCAGCCCGATTCCAATCCTCAAGAAATTCCCGAGCCAGTGCCGGATGCAAGGGTAGACTTAGGATCAAATCCTGACACACGCTTGCCAGGCATGTTTTTTAGGATTAAGCAAGTTTTCGTAGTCGTAATCTCATCTACTTACTTCGCATGTTGTTTTACTCACATTTTTTCAAATGCTGAAGTAGTCTGTTACTTTTGCAGGAATGAGGCCGCCCTCACTTATCGACAATTTTCGGAAGAACAGACAGTCTTCCTCCAACCTTCCCCATCCCTTGAAGAAACGCTTTAAGCCAGCCCCTCCTTCAACCAAGACATCTCAACCTCAGAGATTGCATGATCATCACCCAATTCCTTCTCATGCTTCTTATGAGCGAACTGCAGAGCAAAGAGCATGGTTTTATGATCATCTCAGGACAACGGATGATGAGTCAAGGCGAGAAAAAGAGAACACTCTGGGAAAGAGAAAAAGTGGAGATGATCTGAGCATGGAGATCCCTCAGAAGCGTGCACGAGGATATGTCCCTCCCTTTCCAACCCCGGCCGAGCTTTAAGCCATTATTTCAAGGCCACGCGAAGTACTTGACGTAGAGAAGGAACTTGGAGGTTCCAGTTCTCCTTTTTCTCACAGATTTGGAGATTGGGATATGAGAGGGATAAAATTTGATGTAGATCTCTACCCCAAAGACAAACGGGACATGATTGAGGATGTGGAAAAAGCAAGGGATCTTCTAGATGGTATCGGAAAAACCATTGACAAGCGTTTTTCAGTGTGGCATCGACTTGGCTATGAGTTTCAGAATCTCAACACCCACCGAATTGAAAGCTTCAAAAACTTGGAGGATGAAAAGGCCCAGCTTATTCAAGTCATCAAAGCCTAGGAAACCCAGATCTCTTCATTAGAAGGGGGTTCTAAAGTGAACGATTTGGAATCCGAGATTGAAAGGCTTCATAAGGAACTCGAAGCTGCTAAACATAAGGAAGCCGTATTGAAGAAACAATCTGAAGACGCCTTAAAAGCACAAGAAGAAGCTGAAGCTCAGCTAGCCCTGGAAAGAAGGACTTAATCTGCTCGTGAGTCGGAAATCATATCTCTTCGTGACAAACTTGCCGTTGAAACTGTCAAAACTTGTACTTTGGAGAAAGAAAGGCAAGAAGCTTTGGACAATGCCTGAAAGATTAAGGAAGAGGACGAGGCAACCTTCATGGAATTTTATGTTTGCAGCGTTATGTATGGGGGGAGCCTTCGTTTCTTAGGAGAGGGTTATGGGAACATTCTTGCTCATGTTTGGGAAGAGGTATTAAAATGATCTGACGGGGCCGAGGACAGCCAGCTCCAGCTTGATCTACTGGATGAAGAGGATCGAGAGGCCTTAGCTGAAGGAAGAAACTTCCTCAAGAGCCAACATGGTGAATCATCCGGAGCTAAGACTTCAGGTACTATTGTTGATAATACTTTTACCGGGTTGACTGATGACGTTAACATCTCAAGCTTTTCGACTTGTGTAGATATCGCGATTCCTTCCCCAACTGCTAGAAATTCTGCTGAAGACAGACAGCAGGATTCGGATGGAGAAATAAACATTGATGATTATGAAATCAGTGCGAACCCTCCCGCCTTAGGTAAAGATGACATGTGCCAAGTTATGCTTGACTTAGATTGTCTCTTTCCCCCTCTGGGACATTTTAAGCTCGTGGATCATTATGATTATGCAATGAATTCACTTTCACCATTGCCCCATGTTGGTGGATACACAGCCATGGTGATGAACGCCATTGAAACTGACTTGCCTTTATTTAATACAGGCCCACTTGTTGATGCTTCCACGGACATAATGCTTTCTCAACCAGGCTCTCAAGAAGAAAGGATTGACGTGATTGCCAACCTTTATCGAGACCTCCACAACCTCCAAGAAGACGACCATGATTCTGAAGAAACAATCGATGATGTGATCGACAATCAAGGGGAAAAGGTCAGTTCTTCCACTGGTCGGAAAAACCGAAAGCGTTCTATCAAAAAGAAGACCACCATCTTGTCAACCCGTGAGAGTTCTGCTTCCAAACCTGCATTGAGATCTGGCGATTTGAAGAAGTAGTGGCTTAGACTTGCCTGTTTTGCATTTACCAGACATTATCTAGATCGGATGTATATGCGAGTGCCGGCCCTCGCGTATTGCTTTGCAATGTTTTGAATTCTGAATAATTTGTACTTGACAATGCCGTGACTTGATCCTGTGCTTGAACGTGATGTGATAATGTTCTGTGTTTTTGTACTTTTAACTTTGTTATCATGTTTCTTCTATATATTCTGGTCTGTACACCACACTTGCACATCTTTCTTTACACATTCTGATTGTCCATGGATTTTTCAATTATATATGGTTGTAATGATCCTTTGGCATATGAAGAATCAAACAGTTACCTTCGGCTTTCCGATATGATATGCCCCCGTACCAATGGATCGTTTCAACCCTGATATAATGTAGAGATTGGGTTCCTTACATTGTAATCAGAATTTAAAAAGTGTCTATCATCGAATTGTGACATTCGGAGCTTTTTATTCTTCATACGAACTTTACATGTATTATTTGGAATTCCCTTTTTTTTGCATTTGGTCAGACATTCACTGACTTTTGCAATCGATCGGGTGCCCCCGGAGAGGTCTTGGGTTAAAGACTCAATTTTGGAAATAACGTGGTCAGATTTGTACTGACTTTAAGTTATTTGACTGAGCACCCCCAGAGAGGTTTTGGGTTAAAGACTCAGTTTGGTAATAACATGGTCAGATTTGTACTGACTTTAAGTTATTTGACTGAGCACCCCCGGAGAGGTTTTGGGTTAAAGACTCGGTTTGGTAATAACGTGGTCGGATTTGTACTGACTTTAAGTTATTTGACTGAGCACCCCCGGAGAGGTTTTGGGTTAAAGACTCAGTTTGGTAATAACGTGGTCAGATTTGTACTGACTTTAAGTTATTTCACTGAGCACCCCCAGAGAGGTTTTGGGTTAAAGACTCAGTTTGGTAATAACGTGGTCAGATTTGTACTGACTTTAAGTTATTTGACTGAGCACCCCCGGAGAGGTTTTGGGTTAAAGACTCAGTTTGGTAATAACGTGGTCAGATTTGTACTAACTTTAAGTTATTTG
This sequence comes from Allium sativum, assembly GCA_030737875.1. NCBI lineage: Eukaryota > Viridiplantae > Streptophyta > Magnoliopsida > Asparagales > Amaryllidaceae > Allium > Allium sativum. The sequence continues at coordinate 117,044,394 of CM060909.1, forward strand.
ACTGAGCACCCCCGGAGAGGTTTTGGGTTCAAGTCTGTGTCTGCCTAGTTCCACGGAGTGGGTATTGATTTTGTTGGACCGTTGAGTTGATCGAGATGCCTCGGTTATAAATCCATATCCCTAGGTTGATCCTCTCGAATGATACTCCTTTGGTGGAATTTTAGCGAGTCTTCTTTGATTTTACTCCATTGGTTTCTCCCGCTGATTAGCCTTGGTGTTTTGTTCTTCTTTTTTATCTTATGGAGATATTCCTCACTTACCGTATTTCGACGGGAGTGCTTTATGGATCCATGTGCTTAATTTGTCCTTTTGGACTATGCTATGAACTAACACCAGGCTTTCATCGGGGAATGAACCAGCGAATTTTTTCTTTTAATTATGTCCTGTAATCAGAAAGCATAACTGAACATCTTTGAGTATATAATCAAAGGTATGCGATGTATAATTTAGACAGGAGTCAAAAGAGTTGTTTTACTCGTATTCATGTAATTTCATACAAAGTATCCGTTATATTCATAGAAAAACACAAAGGAATATGAGCCAAAAGAGTTATTTGAAATAACGCCGGAGGTGATCACTGTTCCAGGCCCTTGGGACTTCTATTACGTCTACAGTCCTGAGCTTAAAGGTGCCGTCGAGGAGCTTTTGTTCGATGACAAATGGACCTTCCCAGTTGGGGCCAAAAACTCCTGTTGCGGTCATGATCTTCTTTAACACTAAGTCTCCCACTTCGAATGTTCTATGCCTGACCTTTTGATTGAAGTGTCGGGCAATTCTCCTTTGATGGGCGACTATCCTAAGCTCCGATTCAGTCCTTTTTTCTTCGAGTAAATCGATGGCTTCAAGCTGCAACTTTTCATTCTCTTTCTGGTTAAAGTGAATGCTGCGCTGAGTAGGAACCTCTAACTCCACAGGTATCATTGCTTCCGATCCAAATGCCAGAGAGAATGGAGTATGCCCCGTCGCAGTTTTATGAGTTGTACGATAAGCCCATAGTGCAAGCGGCAGTTCTTCAATCCAGTTACCCTTAGCTTTCTCGAGACGCTTCTTAATGGTGGATTTCAGGATTTTGTTGATTGCTTCAACTTGCCCGTTGGCCTGCGGGTGGGCAACTGCTGCGAAGCTTTTCTGGATGTGATATTTGTCGCAAAAGTCTTTGAACTCATCGCTTTCAAATTGCGTGCCATTGTCGGTGATGATCTTCTGCGGAATTCCAAATCTGCATATGATGTTTTTCAAAACAAAATTGATCACTTTTCTTGATGTGATGGTTGCTAGTGGCCCAGCTTCCGCCCATTTAGTGAAATAGTCCACAGCAACTATGGCGTACTTGAAACTGGATTTTGCAGTAGGTAATACTCCAATCAAATCTATGCCCCAGACAGCGAATGGCCAAGGACTCAACATTTGTGTCAACTCAGTCGATGGAGCTCTCGGAATCTTTGCAAATTTCTGGCATTGGTCACATTTTTTAGCAAAGATCATAGAGTCGAGATTTACCTCTGGCCAGAAGTAGCCATATCGAAGAACTTTTTTGGCTAGAGTTTGTCCACCTACATGTCATCCACAGTCTCCTCCATGTAATTCTGCCAGGATTGCTTTGGATTCCCCCTTTGTTACACATCGTAGCAAAGGTGTTGAATATCCTCTCCTGTATAAGTGACCATCCTGAACGAGATACAAACGGGACTTTCAGAGCAACTTCTTGCGATCCTTCGGGTTTTCAGGAAGTGTACCATGGAGTATATAATTCTTGATGGGGGTCATCCACGAGTATGGCTCGTCAGCTGTCTCCATAACCCAATCTATATCAGATTCTTCAACACTGGAACTAGATAAAACTTCAACTGGAACTAGGCCGAAGATTTGAGGATCTCCGGTACTAGCCAGCTTTGATAAAGAATCGGCTTTCCAATTTTCTCCTCTAGGGATATGAGAGATAGAATAGTACTCTAGATTGTCAAGAAACTCTTTGACTTTGCGTAGAAACGTTGGAAGATTTCCGCTCTTGGTCTCAAATTCACCTTTGATTTGAGAAACCATCAACTGTGAATCGCTGAAGATCAACAAACTCCTCAGGCTTAACTCTTTCGCAACTCTCAATCCTCCGAGCAAAGCTTCATACTCGGCCTCGTTGTTTGTGACTGGGAATTCGAATCGTAGAGCACAACATATATGTCGTCCTTCTGGAGTTTCAAACAGGATTCCTGCCCCAGCACAGTATTCATTCCTAGCACCATCAACGAAAAGCTTCCATCTGGCGACCAACTCATTGGTTTCTTCCATTTCCTCTCCTCTATCAGTGAACTCGGCAATAAAATCAGCTAGGGCTTGCCCATTTATTGCTTTCCTGGGGTGATAAGTGACATCGTACTGACTGAGCTCAATATTCCATTTTAGTAATCTCCCTGAGGTTTCTGGACGGAACAACACTTGTTTCAAAGGTTGATCTGTAAGGACCTTGATAGAGTGAGACTGGAAATAAGGCCTGAGCTTCTGTGATGCAATAAGCAAAGCATATGCAAGCTTTTCGATCTTTGGATAATTCATCTCTGCCCCGGTAAACCTTTTGCTGACGTAGTATACCGGCCACTGAATTTTATTTTCTTCCCTGACGAGGGCTGCGCTTAGAGCATGGGATGATATTGCAAGATATAGGAACAGGCTTTCTCCATCTTTTGGTTTTGACAGCATCGGAGGTGATTCCATGTGCTTGATAAGATCCTCAAATGCTTGCTGGCATTCAGGAGTCCACTGGAAATTCTTCCTTTCCTTTTTCAATGCATCAAAGAGGGGAATGCACCTGTCCGTCACCTTTGAAATGAAGCGGCTTAAAGCTTCCACCTTGCCATTCAAACTTTGGAGTTCCTTTTTAGTACGCGGAGCTCGCATTTCTCGCAAGGCAACCACTTGTGCTAGGTTTGCTTCAATGCCCCGGGCGTTGACCACGAAGCCAAGAAACCTTCCTGAAGCTACACCAAATGAACATTTGAGTGGATTTAGCTTCATGCGGTATCGCCTTAGGATTTGAAACATTTCGTCAAGGTCTTCCATATGACTTTTTTCTTCCTTGGATTTTACCAACATGTCATCAACATAGACTTCCATGGTTTTTCCAATTTGCCCTTTGAACATCGAATTCACCAGACGTTGATACGTGGCACCTGCATTTTTCAAACCAAACGGCATTACCTTATAACAATACGAACCGCGATCAGTTATGAAACTAGTACTATCCTGGTCTGGCTCATGCATCATGATCTGATTGTAGCCTGAATATGCGTCCATGAAAGACAACAGTTCATGCCCCGCCGTTGCATCGACAAGCTGATCAATTCGAGGTAGGGGGAAATTGTCTTTTGGGCATGCTTTGTTTAGATCAAAATAATCAACACACACCCGCCATTTGCCGTTTGACTTTTTTCACAAGAACTGGGTTGGACACCCATTTAGGATAGGTGGACTCGCGAATGAAGCTGTTCTTTAATAGCCTATCCACTTCATCCTCCAAAGCCTTAGACCTCTCAGGGCCTTACATCCGTCTTTTCTGTTTCACAGGATGTATGCTAGGATCAATGTTCAGCTTATGCACAATCACTTCCGGAGATATTCCACACATATCTGAATGGTTCCAAGCAAAGACATCCAAATTCGTCTTTAGAAAAACAATCAATTCTTTTCGCAGCAAAGGATCCAACTGAGAGCCTATCTTTACCACCTTATCTGGATCGTTATCATGGACCTGTATAGAAATGGTAGCTTCAGCCGGTGCTGCCCTTTCCTCCCCTGCACTGGTTTTTCGCGGATCCATATCTTCTTGCATGTCGTTGTATTCTCCAGCACAGGGGGAGGTCATTAATTGCTATAAGGGGGCTTCATGGATGCAGAGAGGAGTCTCTACATCCTTCTTGATGTCATACTTGCGAGCTTCAATCAACTCTGCCATATAGCAGTCTCTCGACTCTTGAGGATCTCCTTTGATTACTCCCACTCCGTTTGCAGTTGGAAACTTCATCGTCAAACACCATGGAGTAAGAGCTATCTTGAAAGCAGCTAGTGCTGGTCTTCCCAAAAATGCATTATACCCTGACAGCGAGTCTGTTATCACAAAAGACTGCAACATGGAAACTTGCTTCTTCCCCTCACCAAGCTCTACGAGGAGATCGATTACACCAATAGGCTGAGTTGGTACACCAGTGAAACCATGTATTTTATTTTTACTTGCTCGCACATTATCCATGGACAACCCCATTTTAGAGAAAGTATTGTAAAACAGGACATTTACAGATGCCCCATTATCAATCAGTACCTTCTTCACTATTGCTGGACCCAAGCCAATAGTGATCACCATTGGGTCAATGGTTGGAGTCAATATTCCACTGGAATCCCGATCTCGGAATACCACATCTTCGCATGATGTTTTTGGTTTTTTCCAACGAAGTGAGTTACTGCAAACTTCAAATCCATTTTCTTTTGAAGCACTGCCTAGTTCATTTGTATATCTGACAATATCCTCCCAGGTATCTCCTGCAGGATGAGGTCCACCACTGATTGTGTTGATAATAGGTCGAGAACCATTTGCAGGTGTTCTTCCGTCTTGACTTGGATGAATCTGCTGCCCTTGAGTAGGCTCAGTATCCGACGAACGTTTCACGTACTCCTGAAGACGGTTCTTTCTTATCAACTCTTCAATTAGATTCCTCAAGTGCCGACACTCATTTGTGTCAAGACCTGGTCGATTATGAAATCGGAAAAACCTCCCTGGATTTGCAGTTTCTTCGGACACCTTTATTGGTTTCGGGCTCGGATAATCCTCCGTAGCTTTAGTTGCCATGTATATGTGCTCAAGCATATCATTCAACGGAGTAAGGTCCGTAGGCTTGAATAAGCGTCGCTTTTTAAAATCCTTATCGTTCTTGGCATCATTATCGTTTCCTCTTTTTTGCCCCCCACCTGAATTTATCTGATCGGTTTTTGTAGAAGCTTCTTTTTTCTCCAAAACCACATTAGTTTTGGTCCTGCCAACAGAGTAAATGGGATCATCTTCAAGACTCATGTATTCCTTGGCTTTGTCATAGAATTTCTCTAATGTGTTGGGCTTCTTTCTCTTTAACCACCTTCCAAATTCAGAATTTTTATCTATGCCCCCTTTCAAGGCCATTAGAATTAGCCTTGGCTCGTGGGTCCCTACTTCAGCAGCGGCAGCATTAAAACGACTTAGAAAAGATCTAATCGTTTCACCCGGGGCTTGTTCCAACTCGTTGAGGGACATAATATTTCTAACCTTCGTTGTATGGAGGCGGAATTGGTCTTGAAAACATCTTGCTAGTGTGAAAAAATTATCAATAGATCTGGGAGGCAATTTAGTGAACCATAATGATGCTACTCCATCCAAGTACACTGGAAAGTACAAACACTTAAGCTCGTCGGTTGCTTGGGCCCCATCCATGTGTTGGTCGTATCGAAACAAAAACACATTGGGGTCGCCTGTCCCATTGTAGGTTTGGATTTTAGGTGGCTTGAATTTCCGTGGGAAGGTTGCCTTTTTGATTCTCTCAGTGAGAGGGGTTTTTGATGGCGCGAACTCCCATTCAGCCTCATTATCATTTCGAGATTTGCTTTCTTTCATAAGCTGTTGGACCATTTTCAGGAGGCGTTCCCTCTCGTGGAGGCTATCTGCGGGGCGGACGCTTTTGTCTTGACCAGCAGCTTGCCTTAGCAAGCCATCACGGTTGTGACTCCGGGGTCCTGATCTTTCATCATTAGAAAGTGCCCCTTTGGCAGAATTGGCCGCTTGACGAGAAGTAATCCTCGCGTTATGGTTCCGATCAACATGCTTTGAATTCTCATGCTTTTCTTTATTAGGATCAGAGATCTGTCGGATAGTTTTTTCTCGGTTCGGACTAGAGGAAGAAGATCCGGTACCCTCTGCATGAGCAGTCCTTGTGGCTACCTTTGCTATAGCGGTTTGAAGAGAAAAGAGTGAATCTAGCCTTTCCATTATGGCTTTGTTAGCTATTTCCTGTTGTTGTGTCAGACCCGCGACGGCTTGATCAAGCTCGCCTCTTGTGACATAAACGCCTTCATTTGATGTTTCGCCTACTTCAAACCGGTTAACGGCGGGGGTTTCCTCTCGATTTCCCTCGTTAGATGCTCTAGCCCTTACTTCCTTATTTGCTTTTAGCGCCATTATTTCAGAAAGTAGCTTGAACTTTGAGGATAGTTCGTCAGAAGGCGCAACTCGTAGATTCGAGTGGCCTATTTTGAGACTAGGCTTAAAAGCTCCACTAGGCTTAAAAGCTCCAAGATCTTCACAATATACTTGATGTCAGAAAGTAGATCGGCCCCACGGTGGGCGCCTTATTGTTTACACCAAAATTTGGCAAAACAACCAAAGTATTGCTTAACACGTTACCTAATCGGAGGCGAGATGCTTAGGAAGCATGTCACCTTTTCAAAGGCAAGACGTAAGAATACCTTTTTTTATTATGTGAGGCCATATCTAATACATGAAAACATCAAAATATAGAAAGAAGACAAGAGTTTATAGTGGTTCGACCTTTGAGGAGGTCTACGTCCACTCTTAAGAGAGAATTTTATTATCAACAAGTTGTTTACAAGGTAAGATCACTCATACATTCAACCAAACTTTCTCTCACACACATCCATCCATTTGAATTGCTGAAAATGGTAGAGAAATATATTGGACAGCGAGGAAATCTCCTTATTACCAAGCTTTTTCCATGGATCTTCGACCTTAAGCTCTATCATATATCATTTGTGGAAGCCATGATTCCATGCTCCATTGATCTTTGTTGGATTATGAAGAATAGATGTTGGAATGCTTGAAGAAGTCCAAAAAGCAATTTGGAAGCACCTCCACGTGTTTCCAGAAAAATTCCCTTTAAAATGATGGAGGTAGGGTGCTATTTATAGGCGGAGGAGTGGCTGAAATCTTGTATTCAGGGTTCTGGTCGGTATTTTTGGGTATTTACAAGAATGCCACTGCCAGTTGTCACCAACTGTCAAGCTGTTTTATACTGTTTTGACAGACCAGGAGCCCTCGTTGAAGGGAAAGACGACCAGAAGGCTTAGATGCAGAGCGGACCGACCAAATGCGAACGAAAGACCAGGAAGTTGAAACCAAAAAGCGGACCGACCAGAGCAGGAGAAGCAAGAATGGAGCTGTCTTCTGGAAATGCGGACCGACCAGACGTCTGTGAACATAACAGAATTGGCTTCTGAAATATGGGATCGACCTTGGGAGAAAAACAACCTGGAATTTGTGAGGAAAAGGACAACGACGGCTTTTAAGAGAAAAAGGACGACCAGGGACTTCGTCCATTACAACCGACCCTTCTTGAAGAAATGATCTGAAGGACTCTGACCGATTAGGAGCTCTATGAGAACCGACCCCTTCTTAATCGTTACTGAACCGACCCGTATAAGTTCGTCAATAACCCTTCAGTTATACATATCAATCTTAGTGGATAACACAAATAGACGAACGTCCATAGATCATAGAGTTGACAAAAGTGTTATACTCTGCAGGTAAAGAACATAAAAGAATAACAGCTTACGCCTCATCCTCAATCTTTACATCAGCTGTGCGAAGATTCATGAAAAGTGTGTTGAGGGCATCTATATGAGCAAATACATCTGTTCCAGGCCTCATTTTGAAAGAATAAAGTTGTTGCTGTAAGATGATGCGGTTGGTAAGAGACTTGCCATAGAACTTTCTCTGAAGAGCATCCCACAATTCCTTAGCAGTTTTCACATGAGAAAACTCTCTAAGTACTTCATCAGAAAGGCTAAGTTGGATAGTAGTAAGAGCATCCACTTCCAATTCTTCTATCTCTTCAGGTGCTAATTCCTTCAATTTCTCTAGATCTGAGACAACTTTAAATATCCTCTCTTTCTTCAACACCGCTTCCATCTTCATCTTCCATATGCTAAAAATCCCCTTTTCCATCAAATCTAGCAAATCCATATTTTGTATCGCTTCTACCACCGTTATTCTTTGCGGAATTTGACATGGCTGAAAAAGTCTTTGAACAGGACAACTAGCTCTGATACTAATCTGTAGTGCAAAATTAGAGATTTGGGCAGCGGAATACGAATAAACATAATGATCTAGTATGTCAACAATTTCAACAATGCCCAAAAAAGAAATCAAGTGGCACAAATTATAGAGAGAACAAAAACAGTAAAGAGAGGAAAGGACAAACCAATATAATGTGGTTCAAATATGAATATCCTATGTCCACGGAGACCCAACAACTTTTATTTCTCAATGAAGAAATGAGTACATAAGATTACAATAAAGAGAAGATTAATGGTGGACTACTTGCATTCATACAATAACATGACCCCTATTTGTATAGAGGGATTTTTTGGAGATAAAGAAGGGAAGTTTCTAGATTACTTGGTCATGAAGAAAAATAAATATAATATCTTCCTTGATTTGAGTGGAGCATAAATGGTTGGCGCAATCACGGTCTCAGTCTCTTTCCCTGAGTATATTGATTCTTCGTTAATTGATTGATTGGCCTGTTATTTTTCTTCCAAAAAGAAAACTTCCTCTTATATCTTTCCATATATGAGTCAATTAATTGATTGACAATCAATCAATTTATTTCCTTCTCTAGAAATACTTGAATCATTAATTTCAACAAAATCAACAAGTACACAAGTTAAAATGGATAAAAACCCAGCTAACTTGTGCATGAAAACTACAAATATACTTCCGCAAAACAACAGTAGGAAGAAAATCTTCCCAGGAAACAACACATCATGTTTCAACATAGCGCTTGGTTGTGTTGACACATATGTCAACACAAGCCTAGCCTGTGTCGACATAGGGCACACATATGCTAAGGTGATTTCGCCAATAATGAAACTGATTTCAGGCCTTGTTTTGGACAATCTACAGATGGAGTTTCACAACCAAATTTGCAGGATCACACTTCAAAACACCAAAAAGGTCATATAGAAAAAAGAATTTCACAAGTCGGACGTGATATGAGAGAGTTATTTACTCTCAAAGATGGACATACAACTGTTTTTGCAAGTTGAAACTAAGCAAAATGAAATTGAGTTTTACAGTGAATAAAACTCAAACTTTTTTTTCTTTCTAATTTTCAGCATGCACAAGATTATTCCATTGGAATGAGTTAGTTAACTCACCCTAACAGTGGACAGGAAGATTTACAGCAAGAATTGGATGAAAAAGCTAGCCTTTTGGCTTTTAGTTGACTTGCCTTTGAGTGAAAATAAGTTTACAGTAACATGCATTTCAAAAAATCTCGGAACAACAACAACCATCAAGACTAAGGATGAAATTTTTTCTAAAATTGATATCAGTAGGGATTTGAAGGTTAGCTATTTCTCTTATTTTTGTTTTAATTCATAAGCTTTTGATTTGATTTGAAGGGGGATTTGGGCAATTCTTTTACCGTTTGTTGAGAAAAGAAAGAAATATTCTTTTCTTTACTTTCAAAATGAATTGTACGAAGAATTTTTTGCCTTCTCCGGATCTTTCCTTGGCTAACTAGAGAATTAGGGTGAAATTAAGCCCAATTATCTTATTAACACCCAACTTAAGCAAAATTAGAGTGATTAGCACAATCTAGTTCTTCTTTTTTCTTTATTGGTAATTTTTATTCTAATCCACAATTTTAGCAAGTTAATCCACCCTATTTTATATGATCATTGACTTTTACTAAAATTTTAATTTTAATTTTAATCAGTGTATCCACCAAAAAAAAGGTACGTAATTTTTTTCTTCTCAATCTTTTTCTTTGCGTTTCGCGTCGTATTCTTATTTCTGAAATCCTACCATGTAAATCCAAGTTTAAGTGGAGTAATTCAACGTAATAACAGTAAGTAGTTATCTTGCTTCTGTTGATGATGCATCTTCCTCACCGTTTTCTACTTCTGATAAGGCTGGAGTGCCTACTGAGCGGTACTTATCTGGGTTTTGTATCATAGAAGCACCTGAAATGATTTAGGATTTTGCTATGATGGAGTTATAGGAAAATTAATTAAAATACACAGGCTACAAAATCCATCGATGTATGAATAACATTAAAACCATATGGTTAACACATGATAATTTTGATAAGCTAAATGTGGCACCACAAGTACAAATGGTGTTGTTGTAATTAACCGAGCACGTTTGATTTCTTTATCATTATATACATCTTACGTTTTTCAATACATATGTAGGGTACTCGGTTGTTCTCCATGTCAACTTAATACATTGATCTATCAACCTATAAACTTAAAGATACAACAAATAAAATGACTGCATATATCCACTATTTTACATGCATCGTTAAACTATTTGTGTTCAAGTAGTTAACTAAATGCGGATATGCTATCCTCATGAACGGAGTTGCTCATGCAAAATTTATATTATATAGCCCAAAAATGAATTTTCCTTCATTTATTTTTTGTAAATAAAAATAATAGGTAGGCAGCTGTTGATCCGAACGTTGAAATTTAATTGGACAGACTTACAATATGGTGCTATTAGAAAATCCCTTCATTGTTTGTATGCAAAAGTTTGTATCAGTGATGTTGCATTCTTTTGAATTCTTTTACTTCTAATTTGGATACGTACCAGCTGGTGACTTTTATGTCATATGATTTCTTTTATTTTTAATTTGGATACGTACCAACTGGGAATGGCCATGGCAAGCGAGCATTACCCGCGAATTGATCCATTTGATTAAACATAACTATGTTTGATTGGTCTTCAGGAGTTGAAGATCAAAGCTTCACATTCTTATTTCCCAATCATATTTATAGAGCATGTTTACTCATTGATACAGTTTTGAGAATATATTTTCCCTGTATGTACTGTTAGATATCTGTAATGAAATTAGATATCAAAATTGGGAGGAAAAAAATAAAAGAAATCACAAAATAGTTGTAGATTAACTTATTAGAGTAAAATGGTGGATTAAGTTATTAAAATCATGGATTCGAATAAAAAATTACCTTATTTATTAAGAGTTTCCCAACTAATTTTTATATAATTAGTCGAGCTTTCCACAAAAATTATTTCTAAACTTATTAAATTTCCAAACTATGATATTCTCAAGGTTAAAATCTCCATATTATAATTATTATCATTATATATTCACTAGACGTTGGAATGTATTGTGTTTTAACACAATTCATTCACAATCCATTCAAGTTTTCACTTTTTAACTCTAAAATCCTCAACTTATGCAACTTAAGGATTTCATGAGTTAACGTCCCAAATCTAGTTTAATCTTTACTTAATCATCTATTTAATTACATGTAGGTAATTACAAGGAAATCGGGGTTGTTACAGGTAGCGTGGCAAAATTTAAATACGACAAAATCTAGCGTGTCTAATATTAACCCATTGTTTTGATTCATTCATTTAAACGTAGCAAAATTTAAGACTCCATTCTTGACTAATCAGGCACAACATAAAGGTAAACTGACCAATTTGTTTCTACAACTCAAATGTACAAATGCATACTGCCGTTAATAGAAATATTTGTATCGTAAGTTTTTAATTAAAGAATAGTTATCTAACTGAGCAATTGTATGCACTTTTCTTGAGTGTGATCACACAAACTTCTTGTTATTTTAATGGTACCTCTATTAAACTATCAACAATACTCGATGGATCAAACTCAAGTTCTATAAAATTCAAACGCTAGCAACAAATTCTCTTTTTCACGATCTTCTCTTTAACAGTAAACATATTAATAATTTGAGCATTTAATTTATGTATCTTTTAACAAAACTATTTAAATATAACAATCTATGGAAAAATTAAAAGTCCGGCTTTGTCCATTTTCGTGGGTTTTTTTCCAACTCATGTATCTTATATATTTATTGATGTAGCCGGTTCTATCTTTTTGCTTCTAATATAATTTACGTTACAGAACCTAGGACCTAGCTTCAGTCAAAATTTAAAACTAGTTGTTCAAGCTAAACCAAATATATATATTACTAGTGCATGACTTGTTGCAAACAACAGCAAACTATATATTATCTAACAAATTAACAAAACCAAGCTCATGCTACTTGACATATGTGTATTAGTTTTATCTTATATCTTAAGCTGATTGATATGTCAATTGTGAAATGCAAGTAATGCAATAAGTTGAGGCCTTAATTGATTTCGAACAGTAAAAATTGTCTAAATGATTTATATAACTGTATTAAAGGTATGCATGATTCACAACTCCAATGTGACTAGCACAATGTAAGTTGTTGTTTTAATGTGACTTAGTCATGGAATCATCATTGCCGCCATATCATATTTGAACGTAGATATTACCTGCGTAACATCTTAAAATATGAATTAACCTGATTATACATTAAGATATTTGTTGAATAGATTGAAAATGATTTGGCGAAATGCCTATGATCATTTCTGCCCGGAGCAACTAATCAGCTGTTTTCCGCACATTCTATGTGGTCGATTCATCAAAAACCATCAACTAATGATAAAAAAACTGTTTACATTCAAACAACCAAAACCAGAGATATGAATACTTAACTAAGACAAATGGATACTAAAGAGTAAGCTATTCTGATTCTGGTATACTCCTAAGGGCAGGTTTCCAGCTAGTAGTTGTTTCATGCATACAACAAACATGACCTTTTTCCATGATTTCTGCCAATGCTTTTTCATCCTTCTTGCCTTTCATATTTCTCATAACTTCATTAAATCTCCTTTTGCTTATCTTTATCTTCACGTAGTCACGATGGAACTCTTTCATGCTTACCCTCTTTTGATAACTAGAGATATCTTCTTCCTCTGATTTCCAGTATTCATCATAGCAGTTTGATCGATCGACGCAGTTGCCCATAAATATTGGGTAAAGCAAATATGTATTTTTTTAAGAACCGATCTTAGTTTGTATGAAATTAAAAGAAATATCAGAAACTATGGAATGCATCTATTTATATGATCGAAGGGACAACTGAAAAAAGACCAAGTCATTTAATGTGCAGGTAACTTAATGTTTGTTTTTATACGAATTAGGTGATGCGGAAGAAACATTCAGCTAATATCTATTACTTTTATAATTATTTCTTACCTAACAAATTATTTTGAGGGCACATTTGAGTGTGAAAAGGGTTGTCGGATGGAATATTTGCTACTAGTTAAGCAAGTTTAGGCACATATGAACGTATTAAAATCAAAGCATCTTTTACTTCTTTCTGCGCATTCCACTAAACAAGATGGACGTCGACAAAACTAATTCCAAAAATTGCTGGTTTTTCATATGTTGATTAAACCAATTATCAATAATAAATGAGTATACATTATTTTTTTTAGTAATAAATGAGTATATTTCCATTTGATCCTCGCATGCAGTAGTAGTTAATGACATGAAGCAGCTTGGCAGCTCACTGTGTTGAACTTTTCAAAATTTGCATATAAAAACAATTTATGAACATCACTGAAGACTGGATATTATTTTGCTTGTGCTGGTGAAATCAACAATTGGCGTAGTCAAGTCATATTCTCGCCGACTTCTATTGCCAAAGTCATATCAATTGTTGTTGAATGATGATCTGAAGTAGTAGTTGGTGAATTCACACATGCGAGGGAAATGTTTAAAGCATTGGCACTTGTTGCTGATAGTAACATTCAAATTGTATTTAATTTTTTTCTGCATGTTTATATGAGTGCTGTGCATGTTTGAATATCAATTAATGCTCTACTAAATGTCAAGATATGGATAAGTCCTCCTTATCTACAATTGCAGATTAAGTTTGTGTCATTAACTTATCACGGTATAAATAACATAAAATCATTATTTTGTGTTAGAACGAGAGAATTTATGTTTACCATTCACGTCCACATTTTCACTGATCTTGTCAGCACCTATGACTAAGGGTGCGTTCTTGATGAACTGTAATGGGGTATTTAAGCGGAGAATTTGAGTGTGGTACTGTAGCGAACAAGGAATGTGTTTTTTACTGCGAACGGGGTATTTAAACGTGGTATCTGAGTGGGTATTTTTAAAATAAGATATAAATAGATAGGATTTGACATGCTAAAACCTTCTTACATATGCAAATTCAAATACAGGTACACGTATACAAATACAAGTACAGCTACAGATACAAAGACAAATTAGCGCAGCTCAGCAGCAACCAACTCATCTCTAATTGTATCTCGAAGTGATGACATTTCTTGGTATCCATTCGTTGTACCCGTTCAAAGTCTCTATTCGTCGTATTTCTCATAGCATAATATTCCTCTAAGTACTGATCGAGGATTAGTTCGGGATCATCATCAAAAGCCACAAAATCTGGGCCACCACTGTTATATTTGCGTATGAAGTTGTGTAAGGCCGTTGTGAATATGATAACTTTCACTTGAGCTTGAAAATGATAAGTAGGCATACTGCTCAGAATGGTACTTGTTTTTCCAAATGCCAAAAGTTCTTTCTACGGCCATCCATAAACTCGAATGGTAAAAATCAAACACTTCATTTGCCGATTTTGGTTGATTCATGGTTTCACGGAAATGTGGAATATGATACCTCATATTTCGATATGGTGGTAAATATCCAGTCTGAAGTGGATAGTCCGCATCGACCAAATAATATTGTCCAGCTGGAGATTTAGGAAAGTTATAGTTTCTGTAGTTTGTTACATCATTAAAAATTCAACGAACGTGTGTAGTCCCTTTCCAACCAGCCATAACATGCGTAAACTGTAAATCGAAGTCACAAACCGCTAATGTATTTTGAGTTCCAAACCCTTTTCTTCGATATAAGGGATAATTTGATCAGTAGGTAAATGTGCAGATACGTATGTACCATCTATAGCACCAATACAATTTTTGAAATAAGGATAATACCGGGTTGAACTTCTGATGTGATGTGGAACTGTATTAAATTGTTGATGCTCTGGCATTATTACATTAGCAGCAAGTAATTGAAAAGCGTTAAGAACAACATGAAAACAAATGGAAATTGTGCTACCTGATCGTTGAAATCTTTCGCTAAATTGTCTAGTTAAAAGCCCAGTAGCCACCATTTCGATAACACAAATTTCTGCCCTTGAACATAGACCATGATGTTGCAGTTTTTCACATAATGAGTAGAAACAAAGTCTTTTCATACGAAAATTATTTTGACAACGTTGTTGATGACCATTTAAGATGTCGTTGATCCAATCTAAGGCAGTAAACTTTGAAATATAAATCTGAGTCATATGGTTTCTCCTTGCATTCTGACGCAATGAAACCCCGTTGAGATCAATCAGATCGTTGTAATCAGAGGAAGAATCGGAGGCAGACATTATTTCATTGAAGAAGAAGAAGTAGTAGTAGAAGAAGGTAAGGAGGTAGTTGTTTTATAGGGGAGAAAGAGGAACGGTAGAAAACCAGCCATTGGCGTCGGACGCGTTGGACGCCAACATCTGGTTTTCTGACGTTCACAAATCATGTTGTTTGCCTTGTTGGGATCGTTGCTAGCGTTTGACGCGTCCGACATGAATGTAACGTTAACACACCCAAAATTGGCTGCAAATGGGGCCTAAAAGAAAGATTATGTTAAGGGATATTTCCCTACTATCCGGTAAAGGGGCATTACAAGATGAGTATTGAACCCTTCAGAGATCTAAATGGAAGCCAATGGCAAAAAGAGACATTGAGCTCAGAATTAATTCTTGTTCGTGTTAAGGGGTGGAAGGCCAACAATCATATTGATGAACATCATATATACATCGGAATCAGAGACCTTCCACTCAGACACTATTAGATTTCTTCTAGAGTACCCTAAGTCTGAACCAAGGTTCAAATTTTAGGTAGCGTTTGGTTTATTTGGTTCAGAAAATACAAAATTTTGAAGGGTAACGGAAGCGACAGAATAAAGACGGGGAGATGATGGAGGGTATAGAGGATGGTAGATGGATGAATTTGTCGTCTTCTCCCGTTGTTTCTTAAAATACAAAAAAAAGATAATTTTTTTTGTTTTATGTGTTAACTTCGCTTTGTAAAATGATTGTTTTCCACGATATGTGTGCGCTGTTTGTACTTTTGTACATACCAAAACCGAAGACTAAAAAATAGAAAGCGAACACACCCTTAGTTTTATGATTTTATTCCAATCATCTGAAAATTTCAAAATTTAAGTTACGGTTTGGAAATTCCAAAATTTTCATTCAATTCCGTTTTGGATTTCCGCACTTATTGAAATGTCCGAAAGATATGAATAGGTTAATAAACAAACATCATTATCCAAGTGATTAGGCACTTGGATATTGTTACATCATGTCATAGCTTTGAAAAGTATTAATTATATTGGGTGATTTCAACGTATATCAAAATGTAATACACTATTTATCACCTACGACTTTTACTAGTACAACTAACTAAAGTAATAAATTTCACCAAAAAAAAAGTGTCAACAGATAATAGCAATTTTTATATTTGCATAATTGCATTATAGATTATTAAATATTTGAGCTATATATTTAGTAAAATTTAAGTTCTTACGCTAATTCAAAAGAAAAACTAATTCTAATAGATATATCCAACGTAGTAATCAATTTAAGCAAGGCCCAACAATTACAGAATCAAATTTACATTATACTGGTAATTAATGAAAGAAGTGGGCTATGTCAGGACCCGAAATAGATTTGTTCTCTTTAGTACTTTTAAAAAGAAAAATCCTTAGTTTATCCCAGCGTATATTAAATAGACCTACTGTCTTTTCTTGTTCAACCAACAGTCAATGTTGGTGCCTCACTTATCATCCATGATGCTGCAACCTCAATCAGTCGATGACAATCGATGATGCTACCTCCTCAAAATGATGGTCTCTTTTCTTTTCGGATGACCCTTTTCTTTCCTATCATTAATGTTGTTTTTTTTCAACAAAAAAGAAAATATAATATAACAAAAGGAAAAATCTAGTTATTCTCCAATGGCTCACAAAAACGGTTTCTTTCCTATCATTCATGTTGCTTAATTTGTAGATAACGTATGTTGACGTGGGGAGATGTCACTATTTTCAGCACACACCAACTCCTATGTGTATGTGTAGTATGAACACAGTAATTCAAAGATGTAATAAAGTAAATGCGGGAGACATAACATTTTATAGTAGTTCGGCACTAATGCCTACGTCCACTTTGTAGTAATCCTCCATAATATAATATATGATTACAATATTATACAAGTTCGGAAAATAGTTGAGTACAAAGCGTTACAATAGAACAACTGTGATGACCCCAAACCCCCGTAGTACGAAAGCAAGGATAATCATTGGAATATAGCACATAAACAATAACAACAGGACAGAAATGTAGAATTACAGCAGATAATGTACATCAAATTACACTGTAAATAATATATCATCAGAGTTACACAGCATAATAGGATCATACTCAGTACATAATTCAGTTTTCAACTTAATATAAAATGTCTACAGCAGAGTCAAACATAATATACTAAATGAAGTCTGAACAACATAATAGAAATGGTAGGATCCATCTTCAGCTCCATAGCTATCTAGAATGAGTTTGCTAAAACCTAATTACAAGGTTGCCCGTGTTGAAAAGAGGGCACCCGAGTTTGCAAAGTGAAACAAACTACGAGTCAGTCATGGGGCTGGTATGAGAAATCTTACTTAACCTATTTAATAATAAGGCTAATCACAGGACCACGCCGCTAATGCGGAACAGGTTTACTCCATTGGATTGCCAGTGCATAAACAAAGCAAATCATTAAACAATGCAATGCTTTGAAGAAAAATGAAACCATTATAAGACTCAAGTCCCATCACATAATGCAATGCAAACCGGAGGATAGAGTTTTACCTTATAATGGTAAAAAATGCTTGATACGATAAAAAGGATTTGATATTATTGTTAGTACATATATGTTTCAAAAAACATTTCAATCATAATGTATCAATCATAGACAACATACCTACCATATACTATGTCGCCGTACTATTTTTACAATCTAAAGCGCATGGTTTCGTATTGGAAGTTGGATTTCCATCATGAACCAAGGCAAGTGGTCATCCTTACCGAATTCGAGACAATCTAGCCCATGTCTTAGGACTCAGACTCAGGTGAGCCCTTAGGAGCCTCATGGCCGGTCCACAACTAATTTTAGTGGATTATATATAATTTCTGAACAATACGTCTCCCTGCCTTTTGGAGCGTAAATAAAGAGCCACTAGGGACTCCAATCCGAGGTACCTCGCTTTCCATCATCCACATAAGTAAAAATGTCTAGGATCCATACCAAGAAACCACTCCTAGCTAGAAAGAAACGCATGTTCTCCCTGGATCCTTCTCCCATTTCTGGTTCATACCGGGGTGTGAGGCTCGCGAAGTAATGCTATACACAAAGCTATGCTAATTAAAGTTGTGCTTTGATCATCAACCACAAGGCTCTGGTTTTCAACAATAAGCCTTGATCATTTGCACCTTGGAATGGCACTCTAACAATTCACACCATGCGACTGATGTCTACCAATATATAACCTCTGAGCTCGTACGTCTCAGAGAAGGGGGTTAAGCAAGAGAATAAATTCTCCGCCACCAAACAGATATATATTAAACAGAAATCAATCAGCACAGACTAAAATCCAATGTCAGATATACATTCATTTACAAGTCCGTTCTGGGTTTGAACGAAACCGAAGACACCTTATTCCTCGTTCCATATGTCCAATACGGAAGAGTGGCTCTCGCATATCCAGACAATCAACAAGTACGTCCGGACAACTACCACTGTAACCCTCTCTAGGCAGCAACTGTAATCAAACGCATCAGTAGTCATCCATTCGATATGAAGATCGCCGGTCTTCAATCATCGTCTTCAAATCTTCGACTTTCAACCGTCGATCAATTATTTTAAATTAGAATTAACTCGGCCTTTTCAAATAATTCATGAATATATATAATTCAAATCAATTCTTTTCATTCCATAGTGTTTATAATATTTTATAACGATTTATCGATATTTTTATTTATATAAAAATAGTCACTTTTAATTAAACGACGCTCTGGGTCATTACATGGCCCTAGCGCTGTTTTCATCAAAATTTAGTTTACACATTTCTCAAAATCTAACCGTTGGAACATAGCAAATTTTATATCGTTGGAAAGATCTTTCCAAAGCGAACCCAACGGTTCCAGTTTTGGGAAAATCTGATGATCGGATCTCTCGGTATAATCTTTTAAAGTCACGATTCCAAATCGCGAACTGCAGCAGCGCGATTCGTTTTATTTTAGTTTATATATATATATATATATATATATATATATATATATATTCGTTCAATGATTTCAACACCATTCCTTCTCTACCATATAGTTAACATCATTTTAATGAATCATAATTACATTAAAAATGAAATTTTTTAATGTTAAACCATCTTACCAAACTTGGATCTTTTTAATGATATCATAATTTGCATTAACAAAGTAATTTTAATGTGAAAACGTTTTTGTCAACATTGAACCTTTTTATATGAAATCATACATTACATTAAAAATGTAAATTCTAATGTAAACATACATTTTAATCTACATTGAATCATTTTAAGTGAAATCTAATATTACATTAAAAATGAAATTTTAATGTAAACATACATTTCTAATCAACATTGAATCATTCTAAGTGAAATCTTATATTACATTAAAAATGTAATTTTAATGTAAACATACAATTTTAATCAACATTGAATCATTCTAAGTGAAATCTCATATTACATTAAAAATGTAATTTTAATGTAAACATACAATTTTAATCAACATTGAATCATTCTAAGTGAAATCTCATATTATATTAAAAATGCAATATTAATGTAAACATACAATTTTAATCAACATTGAATCATTCTAAGTGAAATCTCATATTACATTAAAAATGTAATTTTAATGTAAACATACAATTTAATTTGGATTCAGAAATCTCACATTTCTTTTTATTCCTTCTAAAATTGTAGGATGCTCCAAAAATTCTGCAATCTCTTCTGAAATGTAGATCACGAATTTACGGCCCCAATGTTTTATGTTTCATCGAATTTTGTTATCGTATGAGCGAGATATGATTTTATGAAGGTTGTTAACATTTTAAATATAATAAATAAATAAATTAAATAAATAAAACAACCTTCTTCTACACCAAATCGTAAGCCGATAGTTTTCTAGTTTCTGTTCGAACTTAGGGTTCGCTATCATGCAAGATTCGAGGCACGGGGTGTCGATCGGTTTATGTCACGTCGAAGGGAAAGGGATGGCGCATCGGTCGAGGGTGGTCTCGACGAACACGGTGGCGGCTTTGGCCCACAGAGGAGATCGAAACAGTGTCCCTTCGGAGGCGACGCCCTAAATAACCACACAATGATGAACCCTGTAACCCGTATAGATCTGAAGGGGGAAGAATTCTCTTTGAATTTGTCTTAAAATCAGCTGCTAATTAGTGAAGAATGGAAGGAGATTAAGGGATCAAGTTTGGAGCACGATGGTCATTGAAATTTCAAGGATGGCGGCTGGTTTTGTAGGATTAGGGTTTTGAAATGTTTTGTTTATAATATTTTAATTATTTAATTCTCTAATTTCTAAAAAGGGCCTGTTAACTCGTACTAGCTCCAAATTAAGCCCAGCGACTACCGCCCCTAGCCAAACACCCTCATTCCGGACACAATGGCATAGGTCTCATCAGATCATTTGATCGTTTCAGCCCACTTTTCTTTAAATTAAATAATAAAACATTTTATTATTTAATTTGATTGTACATTTTAATTTAATGGGGCCACATACTGACTCTAAAAATTCCCGAAAAATAAATCTAGCTATGTTTTGACGATATGGTCCTAACAAAATTAATTTCATCGAATTTGGAAACCGTTTGAAAAATGGTCATTTTCTGGTCGATCCAATTTGACTGAAATTGACAAAACACATTTTCTTTTGCCACGCTCACATATTAATTCCAAAATTATGAAAATTGGAATCTTGCAATAATCTGACATTCCGGATTCAACTAAAGTGGTTTCATCGAAAACGGAGGTCGTTTGCAAAACGGCTATTTATAAGGGCTATATAATATATTAAATTCCATAGCGACTATTTTGAATATTTAACTGGCCATAATTTTTTATTCCCGCTGTGAAATTTCAAATTTTCAGATTCGTTGGAAAGATATAATTAAATGAATTTAAACATTTTTGATTTTACTGAAATCCGATTTATTTTCAATCCTATACATCCAATCAAAGTTCAAATTCAAAATTTCAAACTACCACGCTATTTCTGTCTCCTTTTAAATAAAAATAAACATATTCGTTCAAACTTTGATTTAAATAAATTTTTAATCGTTAATATTTAAAATAAATTATTTTAACTATTCAAAATTCAATAAAATAGCCAAAATAAAAAAATTAAATTGGTTTTGATTTTTCTAGTTGTTACAATCTCCTCCACTTAAAAGACTTTTTGTCCCCGAAAAGGAAACAACAGTAAAGTAGAAAAAAAGGAAAATGTAAAATATTGTAAATGTACCTTGCACCAAAGCTAACCAGAGATATCCACTCTGCACTGGGGATAAGCCTGTGTGATGCTATCCTCGGTCTCCCATGTACAGTCTCTAGGATCTCCGCTCCACTGCACGTTGACTAGATGGATTCTTTTGTTCCTTAGAACTCGGGTTTCTTTGCCAATGATCTTTACTAGCTCCCTTCTTAATGCTAAGCTTGGGGTAATCTCCAAATCTTGTTGTGCAGGCTCCTCCACAATCAAGTCTGTATTATGTACATGCTTTCGAAGTTGAGACACATGGAATACATCATGTACCACTGGCAACCAGTCAGGAAACTGAACCCTGTAAGCGAGAGTTCCAATTCTTTCTAGAATAGGAAATGGACCAAGGAACCTCGGCGCTAACTTCCCAGTCTTCTCGAAACGAACTATTCCTCTCAATGGGTAAACCCTCAAATATACACAATCACCAACAGAAAATTCTAAATTCCTTTTTCTTGAATCTGCATAGCTCTTCTGTCGGCTCTGAGTAGTTAGTAGTCACTTCTTTATTAATTCGACTTTATTCCATTCTTCGTGAATCATGTCTGGACCTAATACTAGTCTACTGCCTGGTTCTACCCAACATGTGGGAGATCTACATAGCCTGTCATACAATGCTTCGAATGGCGACATTTGCAAGCTTGTTTGGTAACTGTTATTATACGAAAACTCAACCAAATGCAAGTGGTCTTCCCATAACCCGCTAAAATCAAGAATGCACGCCTGCAACAAATCCTCCATTATATGGTTCACCCTCTCAGTCTTGCCCTCTGTTTGAGGATGATAAGCGGAAATTCGATTTATTTTGAATCTTGTACATCCAATCAAAGTTCATATTCAAATTTTCAAACTGCCGCGCTATTTCTAACTCCTTTTAAAATAAAAATAAACATATTCATTCAAACTTCGATTTAAATAAATTTTTAACCTTTATTATTTAAAATAAATTATTTTAACTATTCAAAACTCAATAAAATAACCAAAATAAAAATTTTAAATTGGTTCTGATTTTTTGGGTTGTTACAACAACAATATACTTGTTAATTCTAAACTTTGACTAAAATACCCTTTGCCTTCTTCGTTGATTAGAAAATGTGTTGACTTGGTCAATTGTGTTAAAAAATTAGCTTCAATGCTCAAGAAATAGAAAAAATTGTCCAGTTCTGTCCAAAAGAAGTGTATTTATGCTTGTAGATGTCCAAAAAGTGATGGAAAACGTTTGTACAATGTTTTAGTTGTTCATGCCATGCCTAATGGTCATGAAGAAGGTGATGGCAGCCATGAATGAGGTTTTTGAGATCTAGAAGTCCAAAATTTCAAGGAAAAAAGGATCCAAATGAAGGTCATGCTTGGGAGTATTTATAGTTGAGGGTTGGTAGTGGAATAGGTAGAAAATGAGGCATGCACACTAAATTTCCGTATCCTTGGAGGAGGCCACCAGGAAACTTTGAATCACTAGATGATAAGCAGGAAATTTCTTATCTCTACATGGGGATAAGAATTTCGTATCCCTCTGGAGGATATGGATTTAGTATCCCTCCTGGGGGATACAAATTTTGTATCCATGGGGGATACGGTGGTGTTGTATCCTCTAGGGATCAAATATTCGTATCCCCTGGGGGGGATATGCTAATGAAGGGGATCCGAAATTTATTGAAACCTAGGGATCTGAATTCCTTGTTGCGCGGAGTCTAAGCACGTGCTGAGGGATTTGAACTGGAGGGAGGCGAAGCTCCTGGGATTTGAATTTGGGGGGATACGAAATTCCCAGAGCGAGGGATATGAATTTATGCATATGTCCACGAAAATGGGCATACTTTCAAACCGTAAGACCGTTTGGGCAAACGAAAGTTGTACCCGAGGCTAATTCATAAGGCTACAAGAATTACTGTGCGAAGCACTTTAATTGATATTTTCGGACCCAAAAGAGGTCATCGAAAAGGGTTTCTGGCCATTTTTATGTTTGCGATACGACTTTGACCAAATCGCTTTGTGTTTTCTGACGATGTTCTTGACGCTTGAACTCGTTGCTAACAAGGAACTTGACATGTGACAGCTTTAACCAAAAAGTGTGTCAATATCGTAAATAGATCCTCTTTTTTTGTACCCTAAGTCGGGATTTAAAAAGAAGGTAATTTCTAATATCAATCACCTTATCTACACTCACTTTAAACTCGCGCAGCTGATTGGTTGGGAATAATTGTTTTATTTTAAATTCTATTGATGTGGACCTCGTTAAAACTTAAATGGTAAATCATTGTTGCATCAGTCGATTGATGCGTGACTGATGTTAGCACATCTCAAAAAATAATTTTGTTCCTATCAACATCGGGATTGGACAAAAATGGTTGATATTCTGATGTGCAGATAACAATGTTAAACCATGTTTTGAACCTATATAGACAACCATATGGGATTTTGTTGAGCACTTATCGTCTGGACCTAATTTTCCCTGGTCTCGTGGACCCAACCAATCAAGGTGCTCGTTTTGTCCATTTTGCAGTTAAACCTACATTCTTTCAAGGATTTAGTTGCAAAATGGAGGAAATCAGGGTCCCTTGATTGGTTGGGTCTAGGGGACCAGGGAAAATTCGGTCCAGGTGATCTCGCCTCGATTTTGTTACATCCTCTGTGGGTACATTGGATATCACAATAATGGACAACACAATAGATAACATAGACAAAGACAGGTCATGATTTTAATTGGACTATTCTTATAATTATTTATTAGATTAGATTACTGGATGGACGAAGACAATGAAAACGATGAGGAGTACAACTAAAAAAATTAAAGTTGGACGACAGTGATAAGGGTAGTGAAGTCAGAGTGAGGAACAAGGATGCTAGATAGAGTTTGTTAAATGTTGGTAGGTAATTATTTGTTAAATGTTGAGAGGATAATTCTGAAATTTAAAATGAACTGAACTTTATCGATGTATTCTCGATTGTAGTACGCTAATGATATCTTTATTAATAGTTGTAATAACTTTGATATCACAATTTTTCGGTATTAGTGCCAGCTATGAAAAATACCCTTCGATCTTAATTTCACTTAAAAGTTGGACTTAGAATTCCAAACCAATTAATGTAAATATTATCAAATCATAATATCTTTTAAATATAAGATCTAACAAATATACATTTACACTACAAGATGAACAATGGTTTCCAACGACTAGGGTTGTTGGTGGTCGTTGATATACACATCAACGATTATCAATGTCTTCCAATGCCTCCAACGACAATTTTCCAACAGCTTCCAACTGTATAACTTAATCACGTGTATTTCATGTATGGCCAGTAAGCAATTGGAAACTGTTGAAGTCCAATGCTAATAAGCGGTTGCTAATTGTTGAAAGCCGATGAAATACATAGACCTGAAAGCCATTGCCAACAGTTGTACGCCATTGGAAATCTGGGTATTTTTTTTACAAATTTCAAATTACTCACTTCCAACCACCCACAATCTCATATTCATCTAAACTACTCCATTTCGAGTATATACATTACAGTTACAATCACATATATACCCAAACATAAATATTATACCAAACAAGAACATGAAAAACTCATAACATAAACTAATATTTACAAAATACATCAATCCAACATCATCAACACAACATATATGTACATACATCCAAACGTCATCAACCAAGCATCAAAATAAACAGTCATCCAGCACCACATCCAAGCCATCATCACCAACACAGCATTAACACATACAAGCTATCATAATGTATCAAGCATAATCCCCACCCACTCTCAAAGCACACACACACACACAGATATATATATATATATATATATATATATATATATATATATATATATATATATAACATCAAAAGAAACTAACCTCAACTCATTCTCCGTCAGAAGATGAAGGACCTGTACCATATTGGGCAATGAACTCTGCCAGACACTAGTTAAGCTGCTTCATCTTCTCTTCGCGGCGGTGATCATGCTCATTAAGCTCTGCGATCTGGGCTCGTAGCTGCGCGATCTCCTCCTTGTCCTGAACCCTCCGGTACAATTGCTGAGATGTCCTAACCTGTATACAATTTTAGATTTTCAGTATTTCATAATACCAATTCAAGTAAATTTCAGTTTTATTATAAATTTTACCTTCTATTACCACTAGGTTGTCAAAACAATAACGTCTGTTCCAGGTTGGTGGATCCATGACAACATCAAAAAACTCATCCTCATACTCGGTAGTCAACTCGGTCCTACCTGTCTCCTCAAGCATTTGTGCCTTTATTGTTGAAATTTATCTTGTTAAACAAAATACAATTGAATTTAGATAACATTGTTTTAATTAAATTATAACTTTAAGTTAACTACGTTATACTTACACATGCATTACGCGCCTTGGCATCATGGTCCCAAGAGTAGGAAACTGAGCCTTTGTCGTCGATTCGACTCACTGCATGTGTATGCTAAAAAATATCCCAGTACGACACAGGAGCACCACACTGCCTATCCTGAAATATGTATATATGTAAATTGGATCTTAAAGTTAAATCAACTAAACTTTTAACAACTTATAACATAAAATCTATAACTGTGTAATGAATAAATATACCAGGTCCTCGCGATGGTGCTATAACGACTTGGAACCACCGCAATATGTAACCGATTTCTTGCTCCTATTGCCGAATTTCTCGCGGACTCGACCTATTCGTTTAAATTAAAATAAATGTTTTATTCCAATTAATATATTAATTGAGTAAAACAATGTAAATTAAATATGCAGTAAATTTACCTAAAACTGCTCATTATTCCATCAAGTATGCAGATCATCCTACACCTTAGAGCTCATCAAATCTGGTTTTTTCCCAGCCGATTTTATGCTATTTGGTGTTTCTTTGTAATTTTAGCCATTTTAATGTTCCAGTGGAGCTAAAACATACATCTTCTGGAGAATCACTACACCTTGCATTTTTGAAAAATAGCATAAATATGAATTGATCAAATATGAACATGAAAACTTAATGTAATAAATGATATATCAAAGGTACAAAAAATTCCTTCCAAATAGTCTACTTGACAATGTCTGGTACTAGCGTCCACTTGGGCCAACATGAAGTCATATGAGCCATGTAAGCGCGTTTTGATATTGCCAAGACGATATTGGAAGGCTCTAACTCAAACCCCATGTTAAACGAAAAAAAACATTTAATATTTCATGGCTACTGCATATATATTTATGTAATTTATTGCAGAGAAATGAAATTTATACTTGAAACTTAATACTTACCCTCTATTGCCAAATAGCCACACCGCAGGATGTGATAGCTCCTACAGTGAACCATCCCCATCGCCACGTATCGGAGGATGAGATATAGAAGGAGATACAAAGGTGATCCAGAAGTTGTATGTCTGTGTGACATCATAGTTGTTACAGACAATAATATAAGATAACATAAAATGGCTATGTAAAACAGACTGTATGACATACATGTGACTCCCCGGAATTTCGGACCAGTCAAAATTTCCGAAAAACCCGTCCATTTAAAACAAACAATGACAACTACCATTTTATTTGTTAAATTTACAACATCACCAAATGTATTGGATATAATTTTAAAAAATAGCACTTATCAGAGTATCTATTTAGTTCATAGGTTGTGCTTAAGTACAAAGTAAACATAATTACCGTAAATCTACTTTTATGCAACACTAGTGAAGTGGACATCGATATTCATTCCTGCAATCTCGATAAATATGTTAGTATGGCTAAAAATCTTTAACATGAAAGATGCACCAACACAAGATGTAATAACGAATGGTAAACAAAAAAACATTTTTGTTAATATAGTAGCTGCATAATTACCACTTGTAACTACCAACGTACCTTTATCTAATTGGGTAAGCAATTAGATATAGGATCAAGCCAACATAGTTCTTCTTTACATAAAACATTTAAAATCAATATTTACTTCCAAAAATACTTTTTATATCCATTAAGGGTAAAACACTCTACAAATACTCGTTTTTAAAGATACCTATATATCTCTTGCAGAACTTCCTTTCAAACGATAAACATCTTCTATTTTAAATACAAAGAAACTCTATTATGATAAAATAGATTATAAATCCAAACTAATCATCAATTAAAGGAATACTTGAAAATATTGTTTTACATAAAACATTTGTCAAAATAATGCATTTTGATAATGCAATTATGGCTATTAAACAGTAGGTATTCTATGTATGTCCCAGTCCCCTACTAATCCTTATGTTCTTGATTTCAATACTTTATACAAGTCATACTAAGTCATCGATGTCCTCAACCACTCGTCGTATATGTTGTTTACGTACCGAAGCAAAAATTGCAGTCAATATAGTATGATGAAGTCATGTACTTCGTTAAATTAAAACCCAAGCATGAGGAATTAGTAATCGTTTAGATGATGACTCACAACACTCTTCGCTAACTTCATGTAAAAGCATTTTAGAACAGAATATATTTCTTATCATCACCCCTAAGCAATCAAATGTCTTCCTCAAATCATTACAGTTCGCAAAACTCATGTCAACAAACTGGTTTCTCGGTTTTGACACGTTTTGACTCTCTTTTACTTTGATTTAACATCCCCAATTTTGACAGTTTGTTTATGATAAAATGTGGAAACTCTAGTCCAAATTTGAGAGGATTTGAAGTAGTTTACCATGGTTTTATAATCAAAACAATTATTAATGCGTTTTTGTTGCATTGTGAAAAGTTCTGGGTAGTTTATAAGACTGAACACAGCAATTACAATGTTTACGGCGTGCTGTGAAAACTTCTATATTCGTTAACGTGAATTGTTAATAATTCAGAAAAAAGGCACCATTTTCAGAAATGCTATGACAAGTTCTGGGTGATTTATAACGATTTTAGACAAAAACTGCTACTACAGCGTTTCTGGGGCACTATGAAAAGTTCTGGCCTGGTACGGTCTTCATAAATAATTCAGGGAAAAGATAACATTTTGGAATGCTCGAAAGGTTCTGAAATTCAGGTTTTCAGCCAATTTTTCGGCAAAATGTTTGATATTATTTCTCTATGATAAAAATAATTTTTGACTCCAAATTTTCTGCTGTAAGAAGCTCACTCTGTCTACTTATTTAGTGTAATAACCCGGAAATCTGAGCCAATTTAAAAATTTTATTTTGGCAATTTTAGCGAATTTTGATTATTTAAAATGAATTATTTTAAATAATGACGATGAGAAATTTATTTTGAATAGAATTCGAACGTATGTATTTATATAGCTTGACGTTAGAATATAAATAATTATTTATAATTATAAAAGGAATTGAAAATGGCGCGGTAGTTCGATAATTCGATTTCAAAATTCAAATGAATGTACCGGGTGCAAAATATACCGGATTTTGGTGAAACCAAAAATATTTAAAAATATTTGTGAATATCTTTCCATCGAATCCGAGAAATCAAAATTTCATAGCGGGAATCAAAAGATATGTCCAGTTGAAATTTCAGAATAGTCGCTATGGAATTCTGGCCCTTAAAAATAGCCATTTTGCAAACGACCTCGGTTTTCGGCAAAACCACTTTTGTTGGATCCGCGATGTCAAATTATTGCTAGGTTTCAAATTTCATAATTTTTCGAATCAATATGTGAGCGTGGCAAAGGAAAACGCGTTTGACTAGTTTCAGTTGATTTTAATCGACTCGAAAATGGCCATTTTTCAAACGGTCTCAGAATTTGATGAAATTAGTTTTGCTAGGACCGTATCGTCAATACGAAGCTAGAAAATATTTTTTGGGAATTTTTTTAGTTAGTATGCGACCCCAGTAAATTGAAATGTGCGTTCAAATTCAATATATAGAGTTATATTTTGATTTTGACGAAAACTGATCGAAACAATAGAATCAGCTTACGATACAAATCCCATTGTGTTCGGAATGGGGGCAATTAGCTATGGACGACAGGCGGTGGGTCCCGTTTCAAGGTCAAAACAAAAAGATACCTTTTCGAAATAAAATATAATATAATTATATATATATATATATATATATATATTTCTCTCCCCGCCCCCTCTTCATTTTTCAGTCAACGAATAAAATAAATAAAAGAAACCCCCCCTCTCGCGATCCCGTCGCCTCAGCCGCCATTGATGGACTCCCCCCCCCCCGCTTTCTCCTCCACTCTGGCCTCCCTTCTCCGCCGCAACCCCTCCTCGATCCCCCCTCCTTCACATCGCACCCCACAGCCTCCATCCCCTTCTTCAATCGAGCGCCCAATCTCCAAGACCCCGACCCACTTCGAAAAACCACCCACCGCCACTACCCTGGCCCACCGCGCCTGGCCTGCCGCACCTCCCTGGCCTCTACCACTGACGACGAGCGCCCCCCCCCCCTCTTCGGACCAGCAAGCGATTTATGGTCTTAAGCGTGGTTCAGTTGATTTTCTGTAGAGGAAGGAGGTAATCAATCCACTTAATTAATTTGTTTATTAATTTAGTTCATGAATTTATATAGGATTAAAACTGATTTTATTTATATAAAGATTGGATTTTTATGGTATAAAGCTATGATCTTTATTTATATAAAGATCGGATTTTTAATGTGTGAAAGCTGTGATTTTTTTTATATTGTAGAAGAATAAAAATATAATCTTTTATATTGTAGAAGAATAAAAATATAATCTTTTATATTGTAGAAGAATAAAAATATAATCTTTTATATTGTAGAAGTGTAAAAATATAATTTTTATATAGAAGGAAGCGTTGTAAAAATATATATAAAGGAGAAAGAAAAATAGAATTTTTATTTATTGAAATGAAGTAATAAAAATATAATTTTTATTTGAACAACGTGAAAATGAATGCATTGGAATTTCAAGCAGATTCAACAGTTCAACAGCAAAGCACGGCGGAGTGGAACCCTCTGTGAGAACTTCTCACCTTTTAATTTTGTTTTCTAGTAAATAATATATACTAGGATGCAGACGGTGTTTAGTAGCACCCGACACCCGTCGTCCACAGACCATGGACGGTTTGTATGCTTGTTTGTTTGATTTTGATGTGTAGTTGATTGTGTGATGTGAAATGAAATAAAATATTTATATAGTTAGAAATATTTTATAGTTGAAAATAGAATTTTTAACGTGTATATGAAATGAAATAAATTAATATAAACAAATTGAACGATTTATTTATATACACACATTTGACTGATATTGATTGGGACGATAAATTTTACACATCGCCCAACTGCACAAATAAAATCTGTGTTTGATTGTTTGAAAACCACACACGGGTATTGGGGTGATATATGACATACACTAGTCCCAATAATTAGCTGTATGTCGATCGATTGATGGACCGACTGTTATGAGCGTTAAATATTTATATTTGATGCTTATACAGTGTAGAATGCACTTTGGATGATGGTTGATTATTCATCGTTGTTATTGTATACATGTGATGTAGAAAATCCATATAATTAACATTATATGTTAATTGATTGGGCCTCCTTCCAGTTTTGAAATAGAATATTTGAATAAGAAATATTTGAAATAGAATATTTAAAAATAGAAATATATGAAGCCGTGTTGGTTAGATTGACGCCATTTTGACGTGAATGATATCTATATCGATTTTATTCATTTTACAATGAATATCGAAAGCGATTTCAAAATCTGATATTTTGAAAGGAATTGAAATTCAAATTAAATTGAATTGAAATGAAATTCGAATTAAAATGAATAGAATAGAAATTCGATTTGAATTGAAATCGTTTTGAATTGAATTTAAAACGTATTGAAATTGAACTGAAATTGATTTGAATTGAAACCGATTTGAATTGAAATAAAATTGAAATGTATTTAAAACGAATTTATATTGGAAAATTCAATTTTGATTTGAATTTGAAAAGGAAGTTGAAATCGTTTTGAAAACGAATTTAAAACGATTTATAAATTACGTTTTAAAAGGAAATCGACGAAGTATATATTATATATATTATATATATAATATAATGGCTTGAATAGAACGCGCCGCGCTGCGGTAGTTCGTGAATTTCGACCATTGACTTCAAATGGATATTGCGGGAGATCCGACCGTCTGATTCTCCTAAAACCAGAACCGTTAGGTTCGTATCGAAAAGAGTTTTCTAACGAATATTAGAAATTAGAAATCTAACGGTTGGATTTGGAATTATGTCCAAATCAAATTTAGAAAAGGTCACTGTAAGTATAGTTCGATGGCCATTGATGGAAATCGACTGTACTGGCCTTGATAAAATTATTAAAAATATCAATAATTTGTGTAAAATCATAAGAAATGATTTGGGAAAAATTGGGATGAAAAACTCCATATTTGAAAAGATAAAAATAGATTTTTATCGAAATGAACTAGTTTTGAACTAGAATTAAAATTCTATTTATTTTTAAATAAATAAATTTGATTTGAAAGGGTTTTAAAAGTAACCAGTATTTCCAATAATTGAATTGGAATGGATTTGAATCGAAATTGTCTCTGGATTATTTCGATGTTGGATTTCGTGATTATACAGATATTGTTATGGAAATTTGAAAGATATATTTATATCGTTATTTCCAATACGATATTTGTTGGTCGTAGAATTTGATATTGAATATAAGCCGATATATTTTCTATTCAGAGCCTTGTATTTAATATCAAATGTGATTTGGGTTTGTCGTGAATGGTGTCTTCATTAACCCTGTTCTTGAACCCAGTTGAGAAAAAGATTATATCTTTTTATTTAGATTTAATTAAGTGTACCAATTAAATGATATTTAATTGGAATTGAATTGGTATTGATTTTTGGGTTTATCGCGAATAGTGTTTTAAATAACACTTGTTCTTTATCCTGATAATTAATGAAATGTGATTTTGGGTTGTCGTGAATGGTATCTTCAATAATGCTGTTCTTAGACCCAAAAGGAGCTTAGAAAATCAGAAACTAACTGGAGATTAGTTAAGTTGAATGGTTTCTGGGGTATTGATCTGATGTTGGTTTCGGCCTTCGGGGTTAATACTTAGGGAATTGCTCACTTGCTAATTTACGGTTAGGGACCGATTGAAATATGATGTGATTTTGGGTTTATCGTGAATCGTGTTTTAAATGACACTAATTCTTTACCCAGTTAAAGATTAAAACTAAGTGGAGTTTTAATGAATCTTTAATTAGATTGAAAAGATCAAGAATGGAGTATCACCAGTTTTTCTCCAGGCGATAGTTAAATCTTTAATTAGATTTGAACATGAAATGGTAATTGAATTTACCGATAACACCGTGGTGTTAGATATGAAGTATTACCAGTTTTACTTCATGGGATGAATAGGTTGGGATTGGGAAATTAAAACAAATGATTACTTCAGTAAGGTTCGTTAATCCCGACTAGTTTTAATTGATATTCAAAAGAAGATTAAAGAATAAATTTAAAAGAATTTATCTTTGATAAAATTAATGGGAACCTTTCCCTAAGAATTTGAAATTTAGAAACTAACTGTCGGTTAGCTAAGCAGAATGGTTTTCTGGATATTGATCTGATGTTGTTTTCGACCTTCGGGGTTAATATTTGGGGAATTATTCTCTGGTTAATTTCCGGTTAGTGACTGATGAATTGGAATGAGGCGTATGTTGTGTTTGTGTAACACATGTTTATTATATATGCGAGTTATTCAGAAAGACCGGGTTTATCCCATTCTGAATAACTGATTCAACGATGAGTCGAAGATGAAGACGATGGTTGAAGACCGGAGGTCTTCACGTCGTTTGGATAATTACTGATGATCTTGATTGGGCCGTACACCCAAGAGGAGAGAATCAGTTGGTGATCGTCCAGATGTACTTGGAGATCGATGGATATGCGGGGTACTAGGTGCCTCCGGTTTCGTTCAGACCCAGAACGGACTTGTAAATGGACTGTGTGTCTGACATCGGATTTCATTCTGTGTGACTGTTATCGGTTGCATAGAGTGGTTTCCCTGTGTGGCATGCTTAGATGCAAATGATCAAGGCTTCTGTTGAAAAGCAGAGTCTTGTGGTTAATGATCAAAGCACAGCCTTTGTGGCGTACCTTTGTGTAACGTGAATTCGCGAGCCTCACACCCCGGTATGAACCAGAAACGGGAGAGGACTGCAGGGAGAACATGCGTTTCCTTCTAGCTAGAAGTGGCGTCAGTGGTTTTACACGCCCTGACGAGTTTGACTTATGTGATTGTTGCTGTTGCGAGGCGCCTCGGATATATCGGTCGTTCTCGAACCGATGGAGCCATTCGTTGGCTCATTTACGCCCCATAGGGCGGGGAGACGTAGTGTTCAGGATTTTGTCTAATCCACATCGGTGGACCGACTCTGAAGATCCAAGGGTCGATGCGTTCTGTCCCTGAGACATGGGCTAAATTGTCTCTAATTCGGTAGAGGACGATCCCTTGCCTCGGTTCATAGATGGAAATCCAATTTCCAATACGACACTTTGCGGTTTTAGTTGTAAACCTATATATAGCGACACAGTGGTATCGGGCATTCATGCCGCCTATGATTGATACTTATGATTGAAATTGTTTTTGACACTATACACTTATAGTACTATTAAAATAATCTGTTTTAAACGTATCAAGCATTATTTGGCTATGATAAGGTAAAACCCTATCCTCTGCTTTGTGTTGCATTATGTGATGGGAGCTGGGTCTTATAATAGCTTCATTTTTCTTTATTTAGCATTGCGCTATTGTTGTATGCACTGGTATTCTTGGGAGGAAACCCGTTCCGTGTTATACGGTGTGGTCCCTTGATTTACCGAACTTTAAAAATAAAGATTAATAACTGTTTTAGTTCTCACACCAGTCCCATGACTGACCTCGAGTTTATTGTTTTAACCTAAACTCTGGGTGCCCTTATTTTGGCACGGGCAGCTAGTAGTTTTGGTTTTGCAGATTTATATTCACAGGATCCTGGTTTATAGCTGGAATGATATCCAGAAAGCTTTGTATCCGTATATCTCCTTCCGTTGTGTATTGTATTATTTTCCGCTGCTATGTATTTAAATGTAGTTTAAATCTCTGATATTTTCTGTGTAATATTTATTCATACTCTGTATATTCTTGTATTCTGATGGAATTGTTGTAATATACAATGAAATGTTCTTCCGTCTGCGTTCTGATTCGTCTTGTCCTCAAAGTAATTCGTTCTTTCTCTTCTCTTCGGAGACCGGGGAAGTTCGGGTTGCTTCATATAGCATGAAAAGAAAAACTTAAAATTATTTATCTAATTAATAAATAAAATTCAACAATACAAGACATTTTTAACATGCCCATTTTCGGGTAGATTTTTACCTGAATTTGCATCCAGTTTTCAGGTACACAAATGGTCAAATTAGAAACAGTGGTGTAAGTGAAGTTGTAGGACTTTGAATTAGCTTTCCAGATTGATAAGTAAATCAAATTTTCATCAAGCATTGCAAAAGTTATGCCCAAAATACTGAACGTCATTTTCAGTGATTCGGGTTATCGTTTCTTCTTAATTTTCACAACTTTTCTTCAAAATATGAAATGAATGCATGAACTTAAATTCTTTTTCTCACCTTAGAATTGAAGATTGCACTTGTATTTATTTTCTTAGCTTCTCCTAAACTTCTACTCTTTATCATATCTTGTTTTTTTGTTTTTGTAAATGTATGAAAGAAGTGAAGATTTCCACCCTTTATATAGTATTTTTGAAGGCTAGTGTGTAATTTAATTTTGGACACTTGTCTACCTTATCTTCATGAAAGCTTTAGGATGTAGACACATGTCTTCTTATGTGTCTTTAGATGTTTCTACACATGGACACATAATGTGTTTATATATCTTTACATTATTTACTTACAAGACATGTGTACCGTTCATTTAATGACACGTGTCCCTATCATTTTAAGCCATTTTTCATATCATATTATATGCACACATATACCATTTGTGTTTTTATTTATATGATATGTACATACATATATGTGTTCTTATATTGTCACTACATGCACATGATGTTCTTACAACTTTTAACAAGTAAAACGTCCATTATCGACAAAACTGTTTTAGGTCACATTATCGATATTTCTTCGAACTACTTATCTTTATAAATAAAAATTCAACAACATGTTTTCTCCTCATTAATTATTATTTATAAAGGAATCTAATCAAGGTTATAAAACCATTTTTATAATATTAAATCAGATATTTAAATATTTAAATAAGCTCGATGTTTATATATTTATTGCCCGAAATTTCAAGTTGTTACATTCTTCCCTCCTTAAAAGGAATTTCAACCCAAAAAGTTTATGCAGTAATTAATCAGAAGAATGCCAAATTTTCCATGAAGGAAACTCTATGTATCCAAGGCAATTTTCTTGGAAGTATACATTCAAAACAATTTCATAAATCAAAATTTTAAGACATACCTAGATATTATATGATTCGAACTTTTCGATTTGTGATCAACATTTTGTTAGTCCTGCAAGCTTTTACTGGATCAGTCACACCATAGCTTCTTTTTATTCCCAAATTCAGGATCATGTTCTTTGCATTCCACGTAGATACCAAGTCTCCTTCTCGTGAACATACACTCAATTTGGAATAAATTCTAGAGCCTCCCTTTTTTATACATAATTGCATCCAAAGCCAAATCATTCAGCAATGACATACTCTTCTTATGTGGTAACCATTTGAAACGACCCGAATTCCCGTACCCTTTGGGTCGACTAATAACAGCTCACGTCCAACCCAAATGACATAGAAATACGAACCATTATTAGAAAGAAGTTAGAGGATGAGAAATAGAAAGAAAGAAAAGTTAGAATAGAAGAAAACGAAGATCACAAACTCACAGCGGAACGAATAAAATATATTAGATAACATAAACATCTGAAATGCAAATCAGGAACTGTATATACATACCGTTATCAGAGCACAACGATCATTCCTGGAACAGTTATAAACACCTATTTCCAGATACAACATAGTACACAGCGGAAAATATGATAGTTTATAGCTAACTGGTGAAGCCTCCTGCTTCAAGCTTCTTCAAGTGAATCTGTAAAATCCCGACTACTTGACTGCCCGTACAAATTTGGGCACCCAAGAGTTAAGGGAAAACAAAACAAAATAAACT
Source organism: Allium sativum (assembly GCA_030737875.1). NCBI lineage: Eukaryota > Viridiplantae > Streptophyta > Magnoliopsida > Asparagales > Amaryllidaceae > Allium > Allium sativum. Next base: position 117,081,085 of record CM060909.1, read on the forward strand.
CTGGGTCAGTCATGGGACTGGTGTGAGTAAACTCCAACCATTGATTTAACTTTTAAAAATCCTTTCGAAAGAAAAGATAATCGTAAGACCGATCCACACATAAACACGGATGGTTTTTACCTTACGATAACCCAAAAATATTTTTGATACCAAATCCAGTGATATTATAATAATGTCTACATCAAATAAATAGAATCAAGCGGAACGCTTGCATCTCACGCTCCATATATAATATAAAATCGAAAACCGCAGGGCGCTTATTGGAGATTAGATTTCCAACATGACAAGGTATGGGACCACCTTCCGATAGTTTATCTCTAGAGAGAATACACTGGGTTCAACAAGAACGTCTTGCAACCCGGCCCACACATGACCGACCACTCATTTCGCTTAAGTGTACCGAATGTATATCACCAACGGTTGGGATCAGCAACCGTTTCCCGAAAGGGACAGCATCGATAGATTTAAAGAAGCAATTGGAATTTCTCTAGATATGTGATTATACATCCTAATGGGAGCGACCCACATAGCCATGCTGCCTGCCCGATTTTTGTCAATCCCCGATTGTGAGGCTTGAGGTTTGAATTAACAGAACAACCCTTGCATTTTTCTCCATCTTCATAATCTCTTCAACATAAGTTGATTCGTAATGCTTATGCCGATAGGGAGTGGTTTTCAGATACTAAACCAGATCCCGGTCTCTACATATTGACAACGGAGGTAGAAAATAAATCAAAACTTTGATAGTCGGTGATTTAGCTATCAAAGAAACATCCATACAATCAACGGTCCTATTTCCAATTGGAAATTCTACCGATCAAGCATCAAACAACACTGGGCCCCTTTATATCATTTCCTGATTATATTATTATTTCAAATTCCTGTTTCCCTATCTTTCGTATCCTTTTGAAGCTCGATTTCCCTCTCGATTCTTTGAAAAACATATCTAATAAGTAATTTCTTTATTCGAGAAAATATCTCTTTTCCCCATTTAGAAAACATTTCTATATATATATATATATATATATATTAGCGAATCCTTATTTTCTATATTTAGAAAATGTGCCGCATTAATATTGGAAAATATGTCCAAATTCTCTTTCTTAATTCCTCATTGACCAATTCCTTTCTTTTTCTATACATAGGATATATTTCTCATTTTATTGGGAAAAACATTTCAAACTCTTTTAAATTAACGCAATGTTATAAACATCGTTATTATAACTTAAAACATTAACCAATTTTTTTACTAAACATAATGCTAACCCATCCTCACTATTGAACCTTTACCATTTCTCCATTAATCGTAAAGTCAATCAAGTTGGGGTATATTTACCTCTCAGACCTTAACTGAACAACGTTCTCAACTTTGAAATAGTTAAAGCTCACAGCTTTAAACAAAATCTCGCTTGCGCGACTTTTGGATCCAATCTAAGAACACACTTCTTTTACAGAAAAATATTGATTATAACGGTTGCGTTATAATCGTTGTTTCCAAATATTTGATTTATGAAACATTACTTTTGACAACAGCGTTACAATCGCTGTCTAGAATTATAGGACATCTATTATAACAATAACGTTAAGATCGTTGATTAGATTTACAAACATTTATTATAACGACAACGTTAAAATTGCTGTTTTGATTTACAAAACATTTAATTATAACAACAGCGTTAAAATTGCTGTTTAGATTTACAAAATATTTATTATAATGGCAGCGTTTAAAATCGCTATTTACAAATATTTGGTTTATAAAAATGCAACTTGTATTTATTTATTTCAATAAATAAATAAGTAAATAATTAAATTATTAAATTTGATTCAAACGGAAAGTAAAATAACTACTTCCCTAAATTCGATATAATCGAATTCCAATAAACAACTCTCATTCGAATACTCTATATTCGATGAATATTCCGAACTTCGGAATTTATCTACCATTTAGGGTAATCCAAAAATCCAAATTTCACTTTTGAATTTACGCCCACTAAATTCTTACCAAAATCCTTTATACCCATTTCAGGCTACAAAACGTTATCTCAATTTATTCTATATTCCAAATGTTGGAATAAAACTCATCGTTTATTAAAACGATTATCCATTTCTTTTTTTTCATTCAAATTCCAATCTAGATTCATATTTCAAATCTGAATTTCCCGTAGAGATATTTCATTTACAAAATTCCTTTAAACAATTATTCACTTAAATCTTGAATATATTTCTTTTATATACAATCATTTGGTTTCGTACTTATAAATATTCTCTTAAACCCAAATTCTATTTATAACTTCTATTCAGAAATTTTCAAACAAATCTAATTTTATTTCAATCATTTAAAATCACGTTATGATTTCCTTTATAATTTACTAAGTTCAAATCTGATTCCCACTTCCATATAAATTCAAATTTTGAATTTACATTTCAATTTATCCGACGATACACCTAATTTATAAACTCGTTTAAAATTGACTTCTTGTTTTGATAAAACAAGTTTCTACCCTTTTTACCCCATTTGAAAGTACACTTCGATTTTTGGGAAAATATATATTTCCTTTCTAAATCTCAAATTTCATTTTCTATATTCGAAAATATTTTACAGTATCCAGAATACCAAGTTTCTAGGGCCAGAATAAACCAAACACACATATCTAATCATGGGTTATATAACACATCATATATCACAATCAAATAAAACAGTGATATAAATGTTGAGGAATCCAGTTAGATCCCTCCAACCTGTTTCCCTGCATCCACAGATATTAATAAACATCAGTAACATTAATTTCACATTAATATGAAATATCATGGTGGACAGAAGTAATAAATCGATTAATGATATAACTATATCAACCAATTTTATCAACCATGCAACCAAACAACCATATCACAGTATAAAACTATTATAAATAGATTTAAAACTCGTTTATATAAAAATATAAACGAGGCAGAGTTAGTGAGTTTACTCACCTTGTTTTTGAGTTGATGGTTCTACTTTTATTTTCATTCAAAATCAAACAGGCGGTTGATTTTTCTATGAAATTCCAGTCATTCTCTTCTCAGCTACATCAGTTCCCCGACGTAGATCTCGTCGCTATGATTCCAAAGGATCCGGTCACATCCGATTCAGCATTAACGGTTTCGACCCTTGATTAAGGCTTTACTTTCGTTCTTTCTTTAGTTCAGATTCGAGCGCCTTCAGTCACCATTGTCGTAATCTCTACCAAACTTTCCCATTCCATTTCCACACTGTTCCTCCAAAGGATAATATCTGCTATCTCCACTCATTAACGTACATCATTGCGTTTTAATTCCCATTGGTAACATTAATCCCTCCATGTTAAACCATCCTCTTCAAAACACTTCTGAATGATTTCTACACAGTGCGCATCCCCATTCGAAACCGCTTCACCCCCTGAATAACGTGGTTTATATTTCTTCCTTGTTTTAAAGTAATAATATGAAACCATCTTCACTTAAACCATACCCAATAATATTACACACACGTTCATCCAAGACTGCAACAACATTTCTGTTCTAAACAACTGGTCCTCCTTCCTCCTATGTACAGTTCGAAACATTCCAATGCCATTGTGGTTCCCTTTCATCCTTTGTTCTCTTCTTTATTCCACACAATACACCCTGCTATAATTCTTTTTATTACTCTATATAACACAACAAACCAAAATTTACCCTCAACTTAGCCAAGCCATCAACCGCATAGGGTTCCCAGTCACCATCCATGCACCAGAATTCCATCGCAATCTCCTTTCCTCATAAAACACTAACTCAAAATTTAAAACCTTTATTTAAACCATCTTTACTAAAAATATTTCCCAAATCCTTTTCTTTCTTCTTCCATTCTTCATTTTGACCTTACCCTGAGCTCGGTGCTATGGATCTCCGCTCCACCTTGACCTCACCCGATGGAATTGCGACCACGGCAGTGCCTTGTGCGACACTTATTGTTACCATTCACTCCAAAGATCCGACAGCAATTGCACCTCACCCTACTGATCACTACACTCCCCTCCACTCTCCTCCTTGATGACCACACAGATGTCAAAGCTAAGCCCTAGATTTACTAGTTCGAACAGGAACTAGAAACCATCACGTCGCACCTAATTTGGGGAGTATAGGCATAAAACACTAACGAAAATAGGATCGAGGGATTCGATTTCATTTAGTTTCATTGTGTATTCGATCTATTTTTATTTTTGGAAGAATAACAATGATGGGTGCCCTTTTGATTTTTACAAAATGATGAAATAGAAAGGGGAATTAGGGATTATGGGGAGAATGGTATTGGGTTAATCATACAGTCAAAAAATATTATTTAACTAATTTTTTTTATTGAATTTTTACATTGTGGTAGCCGACAACTTGGACCCGAGGCACATGGGACAATTTGGACAAATTTTATTACAGTTGGTTTTAGTAGCATGTGTCATGACTTATAAAGGACTATAATGTACATACGATCAATATTTCAGGATTATGCTTACCGACATTTTGGACAAACATTGGCAGAATTCACATGTGTGCTGATGTTGGTAGCAGAGTAGATAAGATTTTGTGAAAACGACTCTAGATATTTTAACATATTATAATATTCACGTTGAGCATTTCAAGTTTGTATGCATCCATACAAACTCCAGTCAAAACGAAAATTTGAAATCCTACAATATAAATAAATCGATTAAACTGATCCAACAAAACTGATTTTGTAAGAAACATAACTCATTTGAACTATAATTAAAAATTATACATTAAATGGTCGTTTTATAAATAATTTCTTATAAATTCCTATATATAATTCAAATAACAAATTTAAATATTCAGAATTCAACGGCTGAAAATCCGGGTCATTACATTCCTTCCCCCTTAAAATAATTTCTTCCTCGAAATTTCTAAGCAGTAAAAATGTTATAACTCTCACTCCTTATAACCTGCTTAGTTGAAATCTTATATTCCATATCTTATAACCTAGTTCTTACCCAACCTTCGAATTCTCATACCAATACTCGACCATTCATATTTTTTCCTAAATGATCTGTCCACCATTTTTGGACAATCCATCATCACTTTCTCGTCTTCAATACATATGCTCTTCTGCATATACACACTCATTCCAATTGATTTTAAATCCATTTATCGATTTCATTATTACACTTGAAATTTTATTAACCAAATCTGGTTTTCTTTTTATTTTAAATACAATTAACAAATCGATTTTAAATTATCAAAAAGTTTCTTGAAAATTTTCTAACTCATTAAATTTTCAAAAAATTTCGCCAGCATCTCCTCTGCACGGCTCAATCGGTAAAGTCACAACTCGCCTTTCTAGGACTTCTCCAATCCAAAAGAAAATCAAAAAGCCAAGCGGCTTGCCCCATAGGCTCATAAAATCATCAAACCCAAGTAATGTTGTAAACATGTACCTTTTTGTCGGGCATAATTTTATCTCTTGCATTTGCTTCCATTCAATATCTGCTCAGCATACATATATCCATTTCTAGTTTGTTTCAAATCAGTCCAACACCCAAAATTTAACTTTCTTCTCTAATCAACTTCTGATTAGTTCACTTCAATTCTATCAATTCAAATCTGATTTCTATTCAAGTGATACTTGAATCCAAATTTGTCACAATTTCAATTTGCAACATCCAATATATATTTAACTTGCTTATTCATGAGTCAAATTCATTTAAATATTTCGAATCTCAATATTTTCCTTTATTTAATTTCATTCGGAATTATTTTTAATCCAATCCAATTTTGTATAAATCTTAACTTAAGTTAAATATCAATTCATTTGATATATTTTACCATTTCAATTTATTCAACTTATACGAGTTAAATTTTAATTTCAGAATTCAGATTCCCGGGTTTTATTTCAAATTAGTTTGAAATCATATACATCTATATACATATATTTATAATCAACTCAATTCAAAACATTTGAATTTCCAAAACCTCTAGTTCTTTTCAAACAAATTTTTCATTCCCAAATTACTACGGTAGCAATCCGTCACTCAGAAACTCAAAAATGAACACCGATAATGTCGCGACCCATTATCAGAATTATTTTCTCGCAACTGAAGTGATTTCAGTGCTTAATCACTTTTAAAAACCATTTAAACCATTTTTATTCAAATATCAATCAAAGTAACATTATATTACTTTTAAAAATATTTCTGAAAATATTTCTAAACAATCGGGTTTTAAATTCTCAAATTCTGGTTTGAATTTAATTTCAGTTCATCTTATTTGTGGACATTATCCATATACAAATTAAATTTCGTTATATATAACCATTTCAATATTTTATAATTTCATTTGATTGTAATAACAATCAATACATTCATATATAATAACTCAAAAATTATTCCTTTTATATCAAATATTTTTTTAGGTAAAATTATATCATTTTCCCATTTTTAAAACAATACTGTATCGAACTGCTTTGTTCGAGAGTTTAGAAACACCTATCGATACAGTTGTACATCCTATATCGACCGAATCCATAAACCACTCAACAAACCAGCCAACACAATATAAAACAATTTTCATATCAAATCTACAAATACACGCTCATATATATATATATATATATACACTCAAACTCAATCTAGGGTATTACTAACCCCATCTCTATAGAGTTACGCCACAGAGCCAAGGTTATCACTCAACCTTCAGCTCTGATACCAAATGAAACGACCCGAATTCCCGTACCCTTTGGGTCGACTAATAACAGCTCACGTCCAACCCAAATGACATAGATATACGAACCATTATTAGAAAGAAGTTAGAGGATGAGAAATAGAAAGAAAGAAAAGTTAGAATAGAAGAAAACGAAGATCACAAACTCACAGTGGAACGAATAAAATATATTAGATAACATAAACTTTTGAAATACAAATCAGGAACTGTATATACGTATCATTATCAGAGCACAACAATCATTCCTGGAACAGTTATAAACACCTGTTTTCGGATACAACATTAGTACACAGCGGAAAATATGATAGTCTATAGCTAACTGGTGAAGCATCCTGCTTCAAGCTTCTTCAAGTGAATCTGTAAAATCCCGACCACTTGACTGCCCATACAAATTTGGGCACCCAAGAGTTTAGGGAAAACAAAACAAAATAAACTCTGGGTCAGTCATGGGAATGGTGTGAGTAAACTCCAACCATTGATTTAACTTTTAAAAATCCTTTCGAAAGAAAAGATAATCGTAAGACCGATCCACACATAAACATGGATGGTTTTTACCTTACGATAACCCAAAAATATTTTTGATATCAATTCCAGTGATATTATAATAATGTCTACATCAAATAAATAGAATCAAGCGGAATGCTTGCATCTCACGCTCCATATATAATATAAAATCGAAAACCGCTGGGCGCTTATTGGAGATTGGATTTCCAATATGACAAGGTATGAGACCACCTTCCGATAGTGTATCTCTAGTGACGAATACACTGGGTTCAACAAGAACATCTTGCAACCCGACCCACACATGACCGACCACTCATTTCGCTTGAGTGTATAGAATGTATATCACCAACGGTTGGGATCAACAACCGTTTCCCGAAAGGGACAACATCGATAGATTTAAAGAAGCAAATGGAATTTCTCTAGATAGGTGATTATACATCCTAATGGGAGCGACCCACATACCCATGCTATAACGACCCATATTTTTGACCGTTTAAAATCGACAATAAGCCACACATGTCGACCCAAACAAATCGCAAATGCAGGTAGTTATTGGGAAAAGAAGAAAAAGAAAGAAAGAAAGAAGAGAAAAACAATAACAGAATCTCACAGCGGAAGGACAATATATAATAAACAAATAGCCTTAAAAAGCAGTTGAAATGTATACTGTGATTATAACATTCAATGATTATCAGAGTTACATATACATATGGATGTACATAACAAGCAGCGGAAATAAATGCAGTGGTTAAACCATACTCATAATAGATATATACGCCAAACTTCGTCTTCGTCCTCCAAGGCAAGGGAATCTTCGCTAACTGCAACATCTGCTGACCCGGGCGTATTGCATAAAAAGAAAACACAACAAACACTCGGATCAGCACTAAATCATCTCATATTAGTCAAATTAAAATACGAAATAACATCAATATCATCGGTGCAGTAACTCAGGAGATATTACAGGATCTTTCTATCTCTTGAGGATCCGTTAAACTAATACATACATAGATAATACGCTATTATGATAGTGTCTACTCAATAAGGTATAAATACTGAAAATAGCGTAAGCGGGATTACATTTTTACCCTTACACCGTTTATAATACCGTAGTCTATACAGTACCGTAAACCCACCGTAAACGATGGCATCAGAGGGCACTCCATAGGTACGATACAAATCAAAATTGTATGGGGTTCGATAAGGATAAGATGACAAGGCACTCAAGGCAACGCCCAGGGTAGGATTCTACCAATTGCACTCCCGGACCGGTGGTAACGCATAGCAGCCACTACCGCCCACCTCGAAACACACTCCCATAATTCATAAATGGGCCCAAATCATCATCATCATAGTCATAGAAATAGTATCGATGAAGTGTGTCCGATCAAGGGTGCTACCTCAGTTAGTCACGGTATAGCTCCTGTTTTAGTCATTTCAATTCTGACCCGAAGGTCAGGGCTATTTCGTCCTCGATCATCTTCTTCAATTCAATAATCGACTCCAAGACATCATATCTCGTTCTGGATACGTCAAACGTTCACAGTTGTCAAAGTGGTATCGACACTGACAGAGAGTATGCCTTATGTCGACTCCGGTCTCTTTGACAACCAACGTTTACATCTTTTCACATCGGTTGGTTCTTTTATATTTCAAAGGTTCGCTTTCATATCAAAATATCGTATTTTGCCTCGAACCAAATTTATATTCAAAAATAGAATATAGTTTCATATCGAAATATCATAAATCATACCAACCCGATTATATTCTAAAATTAGAATATATTTCCATATCTTATATCATAATCATATAGTATTTCAAAAATCGACTTATATTCAAATAGAATATATTCAATCTCAAAAGATTTCAAATTATTCCAAATCGATTCATATTCGAAATTCATTCATATTCAAATAGAATATATATACTTCTATAACTTACTTTCAATCCCCTTAGGAGATAAGTTTATATTTTGTGGAATATAAACCATCTTCCATATTTGAAAATGGTTTGAGATCGATTCATAAAGAAATACTTTTATCTCAACTCCATTTCAACAACGATCTTAGATCCAACACTTTCCATTCGGAGGAAAAATTACACTTATAAGATATAAATTTAAAAGATAGATGTTTATAAAGAAACCTTTATATAAATAATATATGTATAGACTATAATAGAAAAAAAATAGGATAAATAAGTTTAAAACACTATATATATATATATATATATATATATATAGATTTTAAAAATTCACTAAATAGTTTTTAAATCAAAGAATATAAGAATTTTTTTTTGGTTATAAAAAATAGTTATGGATAAAAATTTAATAAAATTTAATATAAGAATTTTTGAGTATTCTCCATTATCTTGATTCAAAATTTTAAATGATATAAGAATTTATATAAATCTGAATCTACCCGATTCTTACAAAACCCAAATCAAAATTTTGAATTTTAACACTTCAATTCGCTTAGGAAACAAAATTTCTTAAATCATTTCAGGTCATATTTAAGATTCAGATTTCAAGGAAAATAAACTTATCGAAATCAATACGTTTCCCTTGAATGAAATTTCCATAAAATAGAATTCCGAATATTAAAACCATTTAACCAACCGATGTCCATATATAGTTTGTTATCCTATGGCCAAGTGAGTCTTAAATTTAATTTCTCGATATTTCGGGATGGATCTATCATTTCAATCCAATTCAGGGTCACAGGTATGTATCATTTCAACCTGTGTTCTTAATTCATTCAATTTGATAAATACCGGATTTATTAGATGCCCGTAACATCAAAGGTGAGAAATTGGGATTTATCGAAAATGCATGGAATATCATGTACTGAATAAACAGCCAGTTCATGTAGCATTCATTCATCAATCATATTAAATCAAGGCATCCATCACATCATTTCATTCAAACAGTAAATGAAATCATTTTACTGGTTAACAAGTGTCGGGATTTCTAATTAGAAATTTAAATTAAATTTAAATAACTAATTATCGATTTTATTTGCATATTAACACTTGCATGTCAAACTTAAACAATCGTTCATCAACAACACAAACATGCTACCAAATTTACTTCATAATTTAATTTAATAAATATGGGAATAATTTAGTATTTCATGAGCGAAGAATCACTCACCTTTGGGTCCTTAGTGGATCGGACGTCCAACCATAGCCCAAAATTTCACAGTCTCTAAATGCAGGGAAACCAGTGCCAAAATGTCCTAAATTCCGCCACGATCCCAACGTAACAAACCGCGTCCAAATCCGAGTCCGCATGTAAAAGTTATCAGTATTTTACCATTTGGATTTAAAAATATATAATAATTGAAAATTAAATTGCCCACCGAATAAAAAACTGCCACGTCACCCAAGTATCCCGCTCATCCTCTCCCATATGCTACAGTGAACCGACGGAAGAAACCCCCATCGATGAAACTTTGACCGCCTCAAACCCTTAACTCCGGCCGAACCAAGGCTCGAGACCACCGCCGTTAGCCCTCCTGGTCCGAGGCGCACCCACCAGCATTGGTCCGGTCACCTCTGGTGGACCGTGGAGCCCCCTTCGTCGAACTGAACGGAAGACAATTTCATTAAAAAACATCCAATTCGACCACCACAAAGCCTTCCAGACTTCCCGAACACCATGGCTCGACTCCCCTCACCAAGGTCTACAAAACCCAGGTCTTAGATTCTGCGATTAACATAAAAATCAGAAACCCCTAATTTAAATCTTAGGGTTTCGAAAAACACAGACTTTGACCGTGATTTCCGGTGAAACCATCCACTGCATGTCGAATCTGAGAGCACCCGTAGGTTTGTATCGTCGATAGCTTCGAATCGGTATATAATACGGTAGGGTTTGAAGAGGTTTGATTTTCAAAGCTTGGATTTTTATTTTGAACTAGGTTTAGAAATTTGATTTCTGCCATGGAAGAAAAGAACAGGCAGATGGAATATACGTGAAGTAAGGAATGAAAAGATGGAGGGGTAAAAGGGTTTTATTTATATAATGTATGAGGCCCAATATTAGAAAACAACTAATTATCATATTACACTGACTTCTTTCACATTTTCTCTTGTACGATCAAATTACCCGTCGGATTGTAACGTAATTTGAAATCCTATCATGATTCACCGCTCCGGTTCCGATGAGACTGGTTTCGTCGAATTCCGAGACAGTTACCATAATCGTTAAATTTCACAGTCAATTAAAAAATTAAATATTCAATTAGTCGATTAACTGTTTTTAAATTCAAATTAAATATTCATTAAATTCAAATTAAACCAAATTATAACTTAAATCCATTCTATAGATTTATTTCACACATTTTAAATCTTGATTTGGTTATTTGAAATCTTAAATTTGAATTTCAGTTATTATCCCCCAACTAAGAATTCTCCATTTATCCAGTTTAATTTGAATTTTCATTATAAACTAAATAACTCAAATTTATTAAATAAATAAAATACAAAATTTCAAATTGCACCAATTCTAAGTATAAACTAAATTAAAAATCTATTTATACTCCATTCTAATAATCATCATCATTAAAATTGACAAAATTTGATTTTTATCCAATATTATTATATTTTATTTATTTAAAATTTGAAAATTAAATACACAGAAAATATGGGATGTTACATATGCTGCCCACCCGATTTTTGTCAATCCCCGGTTGTGAGGCTTGAGGTTTGAAGTAATAGAACAGCCCTTGCATTTTCCTCCGTCTTCATAATCTCTTCAACATAAGTTGATTCGTAACGCTTATGCCAATAGGGAGTGGTTTTCAGATATTAAACCTGATCCCGGTCTCTCCATATTGACAACGGAGGTATACAATAAATCAGAACTTTGATAGTCGGTGATTTAGCTATCAAAGAAACATCCATAAAATCAACGGTCCTATTTCCAATTGGAAATTCTACCGATCAAGCATCAAACAACATTGGGCCCCTTTAAATCAATTCCTGATTATATTATTATTTCAAATTCCCGTTTCCCTATCTTTCGTATCCTTTTGAAGCTCGATTTCCCTCTCGATTCTTTTGTAAACTTCTCCAATAAGTAATTTCTTTATTCGAGAAAATATCTCTTTTCCCCATTTAGAAAACATTTATATATATATATATATATATATATATTAGCGAATCCTTATTTTCTATATTCAGAAAATGTGCCGCATTAATATTGGAAAATATTTCCAAATTCTCTTTCTTAATTCCTCATTGACCAGTTCCTTTCATTTTCTAAACATAGAAAATATTTCTCATTTTATTAGGAAAAACATTTCAAACTCTTTTAAATTAACGCAATGTTATAAATATCGTTATTACAACTTGAAACATTAACCAATTTTTTTACTAACCATAATGCTAACCAATCCTCACTATCGAACCTTAACCATTTCTCCATCAATCATGAAGTCAATCAAGTTGGGTTATATTTACCTCTCAGACCTTAACTGAACCACATTCTCAACTTTGAAATAGTCAAAGCCCACAACTTTAAACAAAATCTTTCTTGCGCGAATTTTGGATCCAATCTAAGAACACACTTCTTTTACAGAAAATATTGATTATAACGGTTGCGTTATAATCGCTGTTTCCAAATATTTGATTTATAAAACATTACTTTTGACAACACCGTTACAATCGCTGTCTAGAATTATAGGACATCTATTATAACAATAACGTTAAGATCGCTGTTTAGATTTACAAACATTTATTATAACGGCAACATTAAAATTGCTGTTTAGATTTACAAAACATTTATTATAACAACAGCGCTAAAATTGCTGTTTAGATTTACAAAACATTTATTATAACGGCAGCGTTTAAAATCTCTATTTACAAATATTTGGTTTATAAAAATGCAACTTGTATTTATTTATTTCAATAAATAAATAAATAAGTAAATAAATAAATAATTAAATTATTAAATTTGATTCAAACGGAAAGTAAAATAACTACTTCCCTAAATTCGATATAATCGAATTCCAATAAACAACTCTCATTCGTATACTCTATATTCGATAAATATTCCGAACTTTGGAATTTATCTACCATTTAGGGTAATCCAAAATCCAAATTTAACTTTTGAATTTACGCCCACTAAATTCTTACCAAAATCCTTTATACCCATTTCAGTCTACAAAACGTTATCTCAATTTATTATATATTCCAAATGTTGGAATAAAACTCATCGTTTATTAAAACGATTATCCATTTCTTTTTTTTCCATTCAAATTCCAATCTTGATTCATATTTCAAGTCTGAATTTCCTATAGAGATATTTGACTTAATTAAAAATATTTTACGGTATCCAGAATACCAAGTTTCTAGGGCCAGGATAAAGCAAACACACATATCCAATCATGGGTTATATAACACATCATATATCACAATCAAATAAAACAGTGATATAAATGTTGAGGAATCCAATTGGATCCCTCCAACCTGTTTCCCTACATCCACAGATGTTAGTAAACATCAATAGTATTAATTTCACATTAATATGAAATATCATGGTGGACAGAAGTAATAAATCGATTAATGATATAACTATATCAACCAATTTTATCAACCATGCAACCAAACAACCATATCACAATATAAAACTATTATAAATAGATTTAAAACTCGTTTATATAAAAATATAAACGAGGCAGAGGTAGTGAGTTTACTCACCTTGTTTTTCAGTTGACGGTTCTGCTTTTATTTTCATTCAAAATAAACAGGCGGTTGATTTTTCTATAAAATTCCAGTCGTTCTGTTCTCAGCTACATCAGTTCCCCGATGTAGATATTGTTGCTACGATTCCAAAGGATCCGGTCACGTCCGATTCAGCATTAACGGTTTCAACCCTTGATTAAGGCTTTACTTTCGTTCTTTCTTTAGTTCAGATTCGAGCGCCTTAAGACACCATTGTCGTAATCTCTACCAAACTTTCCCATTCCATTTCCACACTGTTCCTCTAATGGATAGTATCTACTATCTCCACTCATTAACGTACATCATTGCGTTTTAATTCCCATTGGTAACATTAATCCCTCCACGTTAAACCATCCTCTTCAAAACACTTCTGAATGATTTCTACACAGTGCGCATCCCCATTCGAAACCGCTTCACCCCCTAAATAACGTGGTTTATATTTCTTCCTTGTTTTAAAGTAATAATATGAAACCATCTTCACTTAAACCATACCCAATAATATTACACACACGTTCATCCAAGACTGCAACAACATTTCTGTTCTAAACAACTGGTCCTCCTTCCTCCTATGTACAGTTCGAACCATTCCAATGCCATTGTGGTTCCCTTTCATCCTTTGTTCTCATCTTTATTCCACACAATACACCCTTCTATAATTCTTTTTATTACTCTATATAGCACAACGAACCAAATTTACCCTCACCTTAGCCGAGCCATCAACCGCATAGGGTTCCCAGTCACCATCCATGCATCAGAATTCCATCGCAATCTCCTTTCCTCATAAAACACTAACTCAAAATTTAAAACCTTTATTTAAACCATCTTTACCAAAAATATTTCCCAAATCCTTTTCTTTCTTCTTCCATACTTCATTCTGACCTTACCTAGAGCTCGGTGCTATGGATCTCCGCTCCACCTTGACCTCACCCGATGGAATTGCGACCGCGGCAGTGCCTTGTGCGACACTTATTGTTACCATTCACTCCAAAGATCTGACAGCAATTGCACCTCACCCTACTGATCACTACACTCCCCTCCACTCTCCTCCTTGATGACCACACAGATGTCAAAGCTAAGCCCTTTATTTACTTGTTCGAACAGGAACCAGAAACCATCATGTTGCACCCAATTTGGAGAGTATAAGCATAAAACACTAACGAAAATAGGATTGAGGGATTCGATTTCATTTAGTTTCATTGTGTATTCGATCTATTGTTATTTTTGGAAGAATTACAATGATGGGTGCCCTTTTGATTTTTACATAAAGACGAAATAGAAAGGGGAATTAGGGATTACGGGGAGAACAGGTATTGGGTTAATTATATAGTGCAAAAATATTTTTTATCAAATATTTTTTATTGAATTTTTACATTGTGGTAGCCGACAACTTGGACCCGAGGCACATAGGACAATTTGGACAAATTTGATTACAGTTGGTTTTAGCAGCATGTGTCATGACTTATAAAGGACTATAACGTACATACGATCAATATTTCAAGATTATGCTTACCGACATTTTTGACAAACATTGGCAGAATTCACATGTGTGCTGATGTTAGTTGCAGAGTAGATAATATTTTGTGAAAACGACTCTAGATATTTTAACATATTATAATATTCACGTTGAGCATTTCAAGTTTGTATGCATCCATACAAACTCCAGTCAAAACGAAAATTTGAAATCCTACAATATAAATAAATCGATTAAACTGATCCAACTAAACTTATTTTGTAAGAAACATAACTCGTTTGAACTATAATTATAAATTATACATTAAATGGTCGTTTTATAAATAATTTCTTATAAATTCCTATATATAATTCAAATAACAAATTTAAATATTCAGAATTCAACGGCTGAAAATCCGGGTCGTTACACCATCGAAATGTACAAAAGATTCATCATACTCCGGATCATCCTACTCATCATCATCATCAAGTAAGGATGTATTCTCTATGTTGCGTTACCAATAGAAATGCACCAGCGAGTATATTTTCAAGATAGACTATATCAATATCTTTAATTAAGTCAAATAAGTTTTTTTATAGGAAATTCTTTAGCTTGAAGGACGATTATATTCATCAAAGTCAACTTATCAAATATGTTGTACCCTCCTTGTTGCAGTACCTATCAAAATGTACCAGAAAGTAATATTTTCAAAATAGACACTCAAATAATATCTTCAATTATTTTAACAACATGATTATATTCATTAAAGTGGATCCAAGCTACACACTCAAATTAGGTTATTTTATTGCGGTCGACATCCTCTCACCAAGTAGGGACGTACTTTACTGGCTCAATACTACGTAGAGTAATAGTTGCACTACCCAAGATCCATTGTCTTATACCACATATCGTTCTCGCCATCCGAAGGTAACCATCGTACTGCAGCAGGCATCCCCTCACTAAGTAGGGATGTACTCTACTGGTTCGATACCACATAGAGTAATAGTGCACTACCCAAGATCCATTGTCTTATACCACACATCGTCATCCGAAGGTATCCGTCTAATCAATAAAAATCTTTCATAAGTTTTGTAATAACCCGGAAAATCCGAGCCAATTTAAAATTTTTATTTTGGTAATTTTGAATATTTAAAATGAATTATTTTAAATAATAACGACAAGAAATTTATTTTGAATAGAATTAGAACGTATATTTATTTGAATCGACGTTAGAATATAAATATTTATTTTAATTATAAAAGGAATTGAAAATAGCGCGGTAGTTTGAAATTTCGATTTCGAATTTCAAATGATTGTGCAGGATTCAAAATAAACCGGATTTTAGCAAAACCAAAAATATTAGAATCTATTCGAAAATATCTTTCCAACAAATCCGAAAAATTGAAATTTCATATCGGGAATCAAAAGTTACGTCCAGTTGAAAATTCAGAATAGTCGCTATGGAATTCTGGCCCTTAAAAATGGAAATTTTGCAAATGACCTCGGTTTTTGACAAAACCACTTTTGTTGGATCCGGGATGTCAAGTTATTTCTAGATTCCAAAATTCATAATTTTCTGAATCAGTATTTGAGTGTGGCACAAGAAAACGTGTTTTGGCAGTTTCAGTCAATTTCGATCGACCAGAAAATGGCCATTTTTCCAACGGTCTTAGAATTTGACGAAATTAGTTTTAACAGGACCGTATCATCAATTCGAAGCTAGAAAATATTTTTCAGGAATTTTTAGAGTCCGTATGTGTCCCCGATAAATTGAAATGTGCGTTCAAATTCAATATACATTGATTTATATTTTAATTTGAATGAAAATTGATAGTAACAACAGAATTAGCTTACGAAACATATCCCATTGTGTTCAAAATGGGGGTAATTAGCTGGGAGTGATAGTCGTTGGGTTTGATTTGGAGTCCGGAAAGAAAAGTTACTTTTTGAAATAAAATAATTAAATTATATACTTGGTCAACTCCCCTCTTTCCTCTCTCTCTCATATTCATTCACCGTAAAAAAAAGAGAAGTGGAAGACGCTGCAGCCCCCCCTCCCACTTCCACACCACCGTCGGCCTCATCCTTCTCCTCTCCTCCTCCTCCTCTTCCTGCTCTCCCCCTTCTCCTCCTCTTTCTCTCTTCCAATTTCAAATCCCTAAACCCCAAATTGCAAACTACCACCACCGTGGGCCCCTCCAACGCCATACCACCACCAGCACCCTTCCTCCGCCCAGTCAGGCCTGCGCTGCCACCGTTCAACCCTCAGCTCCGGCCATGGGCCCCACCACCTCAAAAATCACATTTTTCACAAAATCCCGTTTTTGCAAATAACACCCTGAGCTTCCACAGCCCATAACTCCCAAACGGTGCGATTCTGGCCAAAACTCCAGTACCAAATTCGAAGAGCACGATTTTCTCTACAATTTGGTATATGATAGTCCTATTTTGGATTGCGGAGATGTCGAGAAAACGCGTCCAAAGTCTGCTGTCCAAATACTATCAAAATGCTGTCTTTTCGCGATTTCCGGCGAAATGCACGTTTTCGGAAGGAAGACAGGAGAAAATTGTCTGGAATGGCGCGTTTAAGCTAGAAATAAAGATGGTGTGAAGACTGTAGCTCGTTTGCAAATTTTGGAACCAGAACAACAAATCCGGGCGTTAGAAAAAATGTGAGTTTTCTCCGCTTTAAAGCTTCAATGGTTTTTGACGTATGAAGTATGTAAAACTATAATTTTTATATTATAGAAATAATAAAAATATGATTTTTATGTTATAGAAATAATAAAAATATGATTTTTATAATATATAGATAATAAAAATTTGATCTTTATATATGTGGTAGAGATATAAAAGTACGATTTTTATATATGAAGTAACGATATAAAAAACGTGATTTTTATCTAGGTAGCGTTGTTATAAAAATATAAAATTATTTTTAGAAAGATAAAAATATATTTTTTAGCCTATGTGTAATGACCCGCATTTTCTGCGATATATAATTAATTTATTTAATTATATAATTGGTGATTTAGAGAAGTTAATGATCGTTTAATTAAATAATATTGAATATTTAATAAATAATTATAATAATATATTATAATGTCGAAATAGTTAGAAATAGTAGAATTCACAATAGAGTGTGAATTGAATAGTATACGAGATGTTGTTGAGTTTCGATTCGAAATATAATAACGAATATATTGAATCGACGACGGTTTGAACGTATAATTATAATATAATTATAATAGAACTCGAAATGGCGCTGCAGTTCGCTATTTGGCGATTTGAACTTCAACTGAATGTACAGGATTCGTTTGAAGCCGGATTTCTGTGAAACAAGAAACGTGTGGAGCTAGGGGAGTATATCTTTCTAGTGGAAGAGAAAAATCGGGATTTCGTCATGTAGATTTTGAGATAAGTCCAAATCAAATTTTAGAAAAGTCGCTGTGGAATTCCTTTATAATTTATAAAGGAATTATTTATATTTTTAAATGGGATTTCAATATAAATCAAATATCGGGTTGACCCAGAAGTGAATATCGAGTTGTAAATACATACAGGAATATTTTGGAGCTGTATGGTATCCCACTGTGAATATAGACGATAATATTTATTTTTAAATATTAAATTAAATTATATTTAAATATATTTATATATTTAAATAGGTTGTTTAGAGCGTTAAAAATAGCCACTTTTGCAGACGGAGTCGGAATTCGACGAAACCAGTTTTGTTGGATCCGAAATGTTAAATAGTTGTTAGATTTCAAGTTCCGTGATTTTTAGAGTCAGTGTGTGGCCGTACGGATTTTTAGAGTGAAAAACAGTTAGTATTTCAGTAGTTAAAAATACGCTGTGTGAGCATACGAAGTCGAAATTCGACAAAACCAGTTTCGTTGGGACCGTAATGTCGAACTCTAGCTACATGTCTAGTCTGGTGATTTTTTGGGTATCGTATGTGGTCGCAGAGATTTTTAAGGACGCAAGACAAGTGGAAAATAGAGAAAATAAAATAATCAACTTAAAAATATCCTAACTATGTATAGACCTTAAGAGGCCACGTAGTACTTATTCTCAACCACCCAAGGTAATTTAAAATGCCAGCAAAAATTCTCATTCACCATAACAAACGCAGCAAGGAAAATCAAATAGAAAATCAAATAGAAAATCAAAGAAAATTCTATAAATCTTCTTATACATATTTTTACAATCGTTACAACCCCCTCTTCAACCGGATATGTAATTTGTATGGATCGAACGAACTGCAGTTCGATGCCTCTGAGCCAGCGTGCGTCTAGGGTTGGGAATATCCGACGTTGGAGGAGCTATGGATCAAAACGAGGGGTGTAGTCGGACTTGTGGTGAAAAGGCGCTCCTGTAGAGGTGCTTCTATGGAAATCCGAGCTCAGAAATGTCGAGCGACTCCACTGGATTGAGCTCGAAGGACTGACGGTCGCAGGTGTTGTACAGCCGCGAGTTGAACGAGGAGATAATGGGGAAGATGAGCGGAAGATGGAGAGTTCGATGGTGGGTTTTATGTAGTTCACGGTGAAGCAAGGATATGGGATTTTTGGGGATAAAATGTCGGCCCTGTGTTTGATTTTGGAGGAGCAAAAGTCGCGTCGGGATTTATTGGGGAAGAAGGACCTAAAACGGGCTTGGAAAGATATGGTAATGGGCCGACAATTTAAAAGGGTAAGGCCCGAATAAAAGTGAAATTTTAAGTTTTAATTTACTTTAACTATTTGTAGGAACTTGTTTAAGTCATAACTTCTCCATACGAGATCAGAATGACGAACCGTGAGTTGCGTTGGGATCGTATGGACGAGAGCTCCATAATGAAGCTGACTGGAAGTGGATTGGGGTTCGTCTGAATTTATGGCGAATTAAATTGTTTGATTCAAATCAAATAACAGTTTATCGTTCTTTAACGATGAACTGCCAAAGTGAGTAAATCTCACCAACTCTAAACAGTTTATAATTTCATGTTGTATCTTTAGAACTGTTAGAAATTGGCTGATTTACTATGTATTGATTGTTTGATTGAACTGCAAGTCAGTTAGTTAAATTTCTATATTGATTCTGTTTAACAGAATATATCATATGGAACTGAAAGTGATGTTATCTATATTGTCTAACATCTGTGATGCAGGGAAACAGGTTGGAGGAATCTGACTGGATTCCTCAACAGTTATTTTATTGTTTTTCATATATTTTGATATATGATGTGAATTATAACCTGTTATTGATTGTGTGTGTATGGACGATATT
The DNA here is from genome assembly GCA_030737875.1 of Allium sativum. Classification (NCBI taxonomy): domain Eukaryota; kingdom Viridiplantae; phylum Streptophyta; class Magnoliopsida; order Asparagales; family Amaryllidaceae; genus Allium; species Allium sativum. The sequence goes on from CM060909.1 coordinate 117,101,759, forward strand.
GAACATCGTGATTTGGTATGATTGAATACAATGACATACCGGAATGTAGATAAGGAGATTTTTCAAAGTGATATTGAAAGAGATATTTATAAAGTGGAATATTTTTAAATAAGAAATGTTTATAAATTGGAATATTTATAAATAGGAGATATTTAAAAAGGAAATAACTTCAAATCATTTTCTTTTTGACTGGAAAGGGCTTGTGTAGCGGTTTGGGGATTTTTCCGATGCTCCCGATACAAAGGAGGTTATGGCGAATTTTCCCGGGAATCTAAGGAGTTAGAATATTTCAAGAATAAATTTGAAAAGGGATTATTTGTAAACCATTTGCAAATAGAATTGGAAAGGAAACATTATAAAAAGGAAATCATTTTTTTAAAGTGTAGAACCGTTATTTAAAAGTAAATATTTTCAAATGAATAAAACGTTGTTAAAAAGGGAGTAATCGAATATGGTATTCGAAGTTAGTTTAATCGAATATGGTATTCGAAGTTAGTTAATCGAATAATATATTCGAAAGTTAGTTAATCGAATATATTATTCGAAAGTGGTTAGTCAAGTCGAGTTAGTCAGTTAGAGTTAAACAGTTAGAGTTAAACAGTTAGAGTTAAAACAAACATAGTTATTCAGGATGAGTAGCCATTTAGCACGACTGCTAGCGTAATTCGCAGGGCTGTAAATAGCCTACGGCGGTCGGATGTTTCCTGAGGGAATCAGGCGTAACCATTGTGATCGCTGCGATCTAGAGTTGAGCGAATGGAGTTAAAGAATATAAAGTTAAGCAAAATTAGAATCTGACTAGAGATTAATAAGTTGAATGATTTCCTGGGTATCGATCTGATGTTGGTTTCGGCCTTCGGGGTTTATACTTAGGAAGTTGTTCTCTTGTTAGTTTATAGTTAGAGTCTGATAGTTGTGGAAGGATAGTGATACGTAAATAAACAATGGAAATGTTTTCCAACGTTGATAACAAATATTTTCTAAATATAGAAAATAAGGAAATATGTATAGATATACATGATGATTGATCGATTGACATTCCATTTGGAATTTAGATCGTTGTTTGTACACGGACATGTTTTCATTTGATAATTAAATCACAGACTATCGAAGTTTCGACCATTTTAACGTTGTTAATATGGAGAGACCGGTTGGATTATTATCCATAGAACCACTCTGTATTGGCATAAGCGTTGCGAATCATATATGCCAAAGTTAATTGAAGACGGAGTAAAATGCAAGGGCTATCCTGTGTACATAATAGTGCCTTCGGTTTGTCCAGTCCCAGGACAACTTGTATGGACAAATGTCTGACAGAGTATTCCTAACGAATCATATATGTTGATCTCTTCAACGTATTACGTTTGGTGGTGGAGAAATTCGTTTCTCTTAGCTTCATACCCGTGATACCGTTAGGGAAATCGATAATGATTTGACGGGTATGACGATGTGGCATTCTAAGTGAATGAAGATATGATGTGGAAAGATATGCGTAGCTTCTAGCCTCACATCCGGTAAATGACAGAAATCGGGCAGGCAGCATGGCTAAGTCGGTCGCACCGAAGTAGGGTGCATAATCACCTATCTAGAGAATATTCATTTGCTTCTTTAATCTATCAATGCTGTCCCATATATATATACGGGAACGGTTGCTGATCCCAACCGTTGGTGATGTACATTCGATACACTCAAGCAAAATGAGTGGTCGGTCATGTGTGGCTGAGTTGCAAGATGTTCTTGTTGAACTCCAGTATATCGTTCCTAGAGTACACTGATCGGAAGGTGATTCCATACCTTGTCATAGTTGGAAACCCAATCATCCAATACGTGCTTGCGATTTTGATTGTATACTATATATGTAGAACGTGAGATGCAAGCGTTTCTGCTAGATTGATATCTAATTGTATTTAGACATTATTATAATATCAGAATGATATTGCTTTGCAAAGATATTTGGATTCTCATAAGGGAAAAACCCGTTCCGTATTCACGGCGTGGTCTTATGAGATATCATATACCTGTTTTAAATGATTTGAGTTTACTCACACCAGTCCCATGACTGACCCGGAGTTTATTTGTTTTGTTTTACCTAAACTCTTGGGTGCCTAAATTTGTATGGGCAGTCAAGTAGTCGGGATTTGCAGATACCTTTGAAGAGCGGGAGCAGGAGGCTTCAGAATCATATAGCTATAATTATTTCCGCTGTGTTGTAAGTATTGTACTCTGATAAGTGCTATTGTATACATAACTGTTTATTTCAAAGTTATGTTATCTATTATATGTTATTCGTTCCGCTGTGAGGTTCGTGTTACTCTGATGTTGTGTTCTTCTTCTTCTTCTATTCTAAGTTTCTATCTTATCTATTCTCACCTTCTAATTTCTTTCATTAACAACCGGGATTTTTCGATGTTTTGGTTATCGACGTCGTGCTTACGTCGATAACCAAAGCCGCTCAAAATCCGGGTCGTTACACTATGTATGTTATTTATAAAATAATCATACAAAGAAATAATTATTGATTGGTTAAAAATATAATTTTTAACCTAGGTATACTATATAGATCGACAATCAAAGAATGGCGGAGTGGATCCCAATGGTGAGAACTCTTCACTGTAATTTCTTATACAGTTATTTATTTCATAACTGCATATATGAACTGTTCCTCGTTGTCCACAGACCATGGACGACTTGTTTGTTTGATTGTGTTGTGCAAATTGATTGTGATTGTATATATGAAGTAAATAAAATATTCATATGTTGAATAAATTGTTTGAAAGATAAAATTCACATTTTAACGTATATATGAAGTAAATAAAATATTCATATGTTGCATAAACTGTTTGAACGATAATATTCACATTTTATCGTATATATGAAGTAAATAAAACATTCATATGTTGAAAAAATTGTTTTGAATGATAAAATTCACATTTTATCTTATATATGAAGTAAATGAAACATTCATATGTTGAATAAATTGTTTGAATAATAAAAATAACATTTTTATTGTACGTATGAAGTATATGAAATATTCATGTTAGGAATAAATTCTGTGAATGATACAAATAACATTTTTATCATGTATGTGAAGTAATAAAAATAGTCATACATTGAAATGGATTCTAGTTTGTTAGAAATAACATTTTTAACACATATATGAGTATATAAAATAGTCATACCTTGAAATAAATACTAGTTCGCTAATATTATCATTTTTAGCGTATACATGGAATATATAAAATTGTCATGCGATGGAAATATTATTAGTTCGCTAATAATATTATTTTTTGCTTATATATGCATTGTGTGAAATTATATATGCGTTGAATGAATATATATAAAAGCGTCGTATGAAAATATATATATGGGCGTTGTATGAAAATATACATATACGATATATTGAACAGGTCATAGCAAGGAGGCTAAAGCAGAGGAATAAAATAGTATGCCCAACAAATAGGTACATATTTACTGTTTTGTTTGGGTATGATAGTTTTATGAGCCGGTTCGCTAGCCGCTTTGCTGTTTCTTTTTCTTTTTGGATTGGAGAGGCCTGTATGGAAATTTCGGGATTTTCCTGGTGCTTCCATTCAGGGGAGGTTAAGGCGAAATTTTTTGAAAATTTAGGGTGTTAGCCAAATTTTTGAAAAATTAGAAAGTTCTTAGAAATTGAAAAGTTGAAGAACTTGAGCTAGAATAGAAATTGAAATCGTTTTCAAATGATTTATAAAATACGTTTTAAATGGAAATCGACGAAATATATATTATATATATAACATAACGGCCTGAATAGAATGCGCCGCGCTGCGGCAGTTCGCGAATTTCCGACTTCGAACAGACATTACGGGAGATCCGACCGTCGGATTCTCCTAAAGCCGGAACCGTTGGGTTCGTATCGAGAAGAAATTTATAACGAATACAAGAAACTAGAAATCTAACGGTTGGATTTGGAATTATGTCCAAATCAAATTTGGAAAAGGTAGCTGTAAGTGAAGTTCGATGGCCGTTTATGGAAATCGAGTGTACGGGCCTTGATAAAGTTATTAAAAATATCAGTAATTAGTGAAAAATCATAATAAATGATTTAGAAAGAATGGGACGAAAAATTACATATTTGAAAAGATAAAATTATATTTTTATCAAAATGAACTAGTTATTAACTCGAATTATAATCCGATTATTTTTTAAATAAATAAATTGGATTGAGAAATGGTTTTAAATAACCAAAATTTTCCAATGAATAAATTGGAATGGTTTGGAATGGAAATAATCTTCGGAATATTTCGATATTGAATTCCATGATCATACGGATATTGTGATGGGAATTTGGAAGATATCGATATCGTTATTCCCGATATGATATCTATTGGTTTCAGGATTTGATGTTGAGTATAAGTCGATACTATCTCTATTCAAAACCTTATATTTAATGTCAAATTGGATTGATTGATTGTTTGGATTGTGCTCGACCAGTTTATGAGCAAGATATGCTTTTACATTTAGCATTGGGTTGGGTAGAAATACTGGTAGGCTAACATCTTGTGAAACGCTTCATGATTTGACTATGAGATGTGTAGCGATGTTGTTATGTTCATTTCAAATTTAATGAATGATTGTGAAATTATATTTTTCTGAAGTGAAAAAAATGTATTCCCGATTTTGGACAGGGAAAGTTTTATAAAAATGTTTTATAAAACAGAAAGGATTTCGAGGGCTAAAACTCGATGATTTCGAAATGATTTGGAAATGTATTATAGTTTTACATTGTAGTTCATCACATATTCGATTAGTTGTTATTAATGATGTATCTGTTTGGTGGCGGAGAATTTATTCTCTTGCTTAACACCCTTCTTTGAGACGTACGAGCTCAAAGGTTATGTGATTAATAGTAACTAATCATATGTGTGAATTGCTGATGTGAAGTACTATATTTTGAAAGTACTTATGATTATTTTGTTATGAAATGATTTTCCCTACTTCAGGATATGAAATGATTTGGTATGTGGCTAGAGATTCGAGTAACCCGGACGACTAAAAGTATGGGTGAGATGGGCGGTGTATGCTTCCATGCGTGGGAGGTGCATCGTCGGTGCAGCCTGCTCCATAGTGGGAGGTGCATATATATACATATATACATATATATATATATATATATATATATATATATATATATAGGTGCGTGCCCTTTGCCTTGTCTAGGGGGAGCCCGATATTTGGTTGCATACTTGTTTGTATGCATTGTTATGTTTTGGAATTCATATTTCCAAACGATTTGATTTGAGATCCCGAAGTGAAATCTACTTTCCTATAGAAAGTTAGATATGTATTTCAAATGATTTGAAATAGAATTCGGGAAATAAAGTCCAAAGGAATAATTTCTGTAAATTGAATTGGATTTGGAAAATCTAACTGTGACGATTAATCTAAACGGGTAGATTGGGATATTGCATGTTGATTGATGCATAGTAGGTCCATATATCTATATTGATTATTGTTTATACACTGGCATTCATGGGGACAAACCCGTTCCGTATTAGCGGCGTGGTCCTATGATCAGCCTTATCTAAAGTTTATAACTGTTAAGAGTTTCTCACACCAGTCTCATGACTGACCTGTTGTTTGCTTTTCCTTTGCAAACTCGGGTGCCCCTATTTTCCACATGGGCAGTCGAGTAGTTTGTTTTTTAGATACTTATTTTGAGCAGGATTCTGGATTGAAGCTTAAAGCCGTGTCTAGTGCATTTGTTGTCTTCCCTGTGCATTATATTACATTTATTGCAAAATCATCTTCCGCTATATTGATTATATTTCCATATACTCTGATATTCTGTACTCTGATGTAACATTATTACGATGTTTATAAAAGTCTTCTGTTATTTGTTCTGATGTGTTGTATGCCCAGAATTAGCAAATGCGGGATTCGAACGGTCTTGGTCGATTTAGCGATCAATTAGGTCTGAGCAAAATCTGTATCGTTACAAGTTTAAACAAAGTATTTTCTCAAAGTATTTTTATACTTTGTAATCATTACTTCCACATGGATAACCATTTCATTTTGGAAAATCCACGCTCTCAACTTCGAAAATCATCTTAAGTATAACCTCCGCCCCTCCACTTTTTTTTTTCCAAACACATAGTCAATTTGCAACAATGTTTTGAAATAGACAACTTTCAAAATTTTAAATGTGTGTGACGTAAGTATTCTAGATAGTTAATCTAGCTTCCCAATAAAATAAATTTCGACCAAATCTAATTAAGGAATCAAAAGTTATGAGCAAATTACTGGGAGATCTTTTACCAGTTCTAAGGTAGCATCAACAATGCTGAACAATTCTAATATCATATTACATAATGAAAAATATTTAATGATTTTCTCACCTTGGTTTTGCATGAATGCAGTATTTAATTTATTCCTCTTAATTTTCCTCAATTTTATTTGCCCAAGCTCATTTAATTCCTTCCTCGACAAGTTGTTATTCCATATTCCTTCGAAGCCGCTCCATTGAATCCATTTCGTGCTACTGCATACCTCTTTTTATAAGCCACTTCATTCATTCCTTCGCAACTTTATAACTAATCATATGCACTTAGAACTTTGTTAAACCTCTCTATGTGGTGTTTGACAACGAATCAATACATTATTCTTATTAGTATAAACACTCAACAAAAGTTAAACACGCAAAATAAATACTGCTCTTAACCCTGGTCAGAGGAATGGTGCCTTACCCTATTCACTTTTATTTATCAAATTAAGTTAACTTCATTTTAAAATTTCTAGGATGATTTGCTAATCTAAGGTGATTTTTATTTAGGAACCTAACCTAAGCTCTGATACCAACTTGTGATTCCCTAGAATTTCGGACCAGTCAAAATTTCCAAAAACCCCATTCGTTTAAAACAAACAATGAAAGCTACCATTTTATTTGATAAATATACAACATCACTAAATGCATTGGATATAACTTTAATACATAGCACTTATCAGAGTATTTATTTAATTCACAGGGTATGCTTAAGTACAAATTAAACATAATTACCGTAAATCTACTTTTATGCAACACTGGTGAAGTGGGCATCGATATTCATTCCTGCAATCTCGATAAATATGTTAGTATAGCTAAAAAACTTTAACATGAAAGATTCAACAACAGGAGATGTAATAACGAATGATAAACAATTTTTTTGGTTAATATAGCAGCTACATCACTACCACTTTTGGCTGCCTACGTACTTTTATCAAATTGGGTAAGCAATTAGATATAAGATCAAGCCAACGTTGTTTTTCTTTACACAAAACATTTAAAATCAATATTTACTTCCATAAATACTCTTTATATCAAGTAAGGTTAAAACACACTTCAAATACTCATTTTGAAAGATACCTATATATCTCCTGTAGAACTTCCTTTCAAAAGATAACATTTTCTATTTTAAATAGCAAGAAAATCCTTTGTAATAAAATAGATTATAACTCCAAAATAATCATCATTAAAAGGAATACTTGGAAAAATTGTTTTACATAAAACACTTGTCACAGTAATGCATTTTGATAGTGCAATTATGGCTATCAAACTGTAGGTATTCTATGTTCGTCCCAGTCCCCTACCAATCCTTATGTTCTTGATTATAATACTATATGGAAGTCATATTAAGTCATCAATGTCCTCAACCATCCATCGTATATGTTGTTTGCTTACCGAAGCAAAGAATGCAGCCAATACAGTATGATGAAATCTTGCACACCATTAAATTAAAACCCAAGCATTAGGAATTAGTAATTGTTTAAATGATGAGTATACTCACATCACTTCTCACTAACTTCATGTAAAAGCTTTGTAGAACATAATATAGTACTTATCCTCACCCAAAGCATTCAAATGTCTTCCTCGAATCATTATTATTCACAAAACTCATGTCAACCTACTTGTTTCTTGGTTTTGGCACGTTTTGACTCTCTTTTTCTTTGATTTAACATCCCCACTTTTAATCGTTTGTGTATGATACAATGAGGAAGCTCTAGTCCGAATTTGAGAGGATTTGGAGTAGTTCGCCATGGTTTTATACTCAAAACAGTTATTACAGTGTTTATGTTGCATTGTGAAAAGTTCTGGGTAGTTTATAAGACTCAAAATAGTTATTACTGTGTTTATGGCGCACTCTGAAAACTTCTGGACTCGTTCTCGTGCATTACAAACAATTCAGAGAAAAAAAGCATTTTCAGATAAATCTATGAAAAGTTCTGGATTGATTATAGTGATTTTAGACTAAAAAATGCTACTACAGCGTTTCTGAGGCGCTATGAAAAGTTCTGGCCTAGTACAATGTTCCTAAATAATTCAGAGAAAAGATAGCGTTTTGGAATGCTATGAAAAGTTCTAAATTCAGATTTTTAGCCAGTCTTTCGGCAAAGTGTTTGATGTTATTTCTCTATGATAAAAATAATTTTTGACTCCAAATTTTATACCATAAGAAGCTCTCTTAGTCTACTTAATTACCACGAAAATAAACCCTTTAATTTATTTATCTATTTAATAAATAAAATTCAACAATACAAGGCATTTTTAACATGTCGATTTCAAGCATATTTTTAACTGAATTTGCATCCAGTTTTCAGTCACACAAATGATCGAATTACAAAAGGTGGTTGAAGTGAAAGTTGTAGGCCTTTGAACTAGCTTTCCAGATTTATAAAGAAATCGAAATTTCATAAAGAATTGCAAAAGATATGCCCAGAATACCGAACGTCAGTGATTCAGGTTCTATCGTTTCTTCTTAATTTTCACAAATTTCTTCAAGAACTTAAATAGTTTTTCTCACCTTAGAATTGAAGATTGGATATGTATTTATTTTCTTAGCTTCTCCTAAACTTCTCCTCTTTATCTTATCTTGTTTTTGTGAATGTATGAAAGAAGTAAACATTTCCACCCTTTATATAATATTTTTCAAGCTAGTGTGTAATTTAATTTTGGACACTTGCCCACCTTATCTTCATGAAAGCTTTGGGATGTAGACACATGTCTCCTTATGTGCCTTTAGATATTTCTACACACAGACACCTAATGTGTTTATGTTTCATTACCTTATTTACTTACAAGACATGTGTACCTTTCATTTAATGACACGTGCCCCTATCATTTTAAGCCATTTTTCATATTCTAGAATATGTACACATGTACCATTTGTATTTTTATTTATATGCTATGTACATACATATATGTGTTCATATATTGTCATTACATGCACATGATGTTCTTACAACTTTTAACAAGTAAAACGTCGTTTATCAACAAAACTATTTTCGGTCACATTATCGATATTTCTTCGAACTACTTATCTTTATAAACAAAAAATCAACAACATGTTTTCTCCTCAATAATAATTATTTATAAAAAAATTAATCAAGGTTATAAAACCATTTTTATTATATTGAATTCAAGATTTAAATATTTAAATAACTTCAATATTTAAATACTTACTGCCCGAAGTTTCAGGTTGTTACATAACATAAGAAGACTATGCTATATACATAATATGACATAACATAACATTATAAAAACAGTATGACATAACATAAAACGACCATATAAATCATACAGTATGACATGACATAACATAAAATTACCTTATCAAAATGAGGATCATTGGTTAGTTCTCGTCACTTTCAGATTCTAACTCTGTTTCCTCCTCTATATATGGTTCATCTGTAGTCTAAAATGCTTCAATTAATGCATTCAATTCATCGTTTAGAGGTCTAATATATGATTGATCATCGGTTTTTAGTATTCCTCTATTTTTTCTCGACATCTGCTCGATAAGCTTATTCGTCGAGAATATTTCGTTCGTCAAATGTAAACCTTGTATTTGTTTTTTAAAACAGTCGACCAATCTATTTTTTCTTTTCTTAGAGATGGATACGGAGCATAATATACTTGAAGAGATTGTTTGGCAAGTACAAAAGGATCGTACTTATAATAACGCAAAGTATGCTTTATTTCTATAAGATTATATTTTGGGTGCATGTTGATTTCAGAACCTGGAACATTGCTGAACCAGTTGCATTTAAACAAAATTACTTTTTCCACGGGTCGTGTGAAATATTTCAATTGCAGAATCTGGGTTTGTACACCATAAAAATAGTTTATATGGTCATTTGGATCATCACTATCTTTAACAAATACGCTGCTATTGTTATTTAATTTTTCAGCATTGTATTCTTCAATATTAATTTATATCCATCGAAAAAGAATATTGGATATTTCTTGACTTTCCTTTTTGGTCCCATTGCTAAATGTTTCAAACCTTCATCTACAACACAATTTGCTATATCAAAAACGTCATTAGTAAACCAAGTAGCGAATTCTTTGCTGATATTGCCATCTGGATGTTGTGGTTCGTAAATGCTGCAATTATAAGAGAAATATTACATTATGATTAAAGATATAATACATGTATAGATGATATAAGTTCATATTGTAATGAATGGTGCAACTTCAGTGCAGTTGAGAAGAAGTGGTGCATTATAATATCTATCATCCCACCAAAAGGTCTACCATGTTTTTTATAAATAGATAAAGTCGCTCAACAATCATCTTGATCAATGCCTTCATCATTACATGTAGTATTTTCAAATGATATGTTCACATGATCACTAAAATAATGAGAGAGAAAAAACAAAGCTTCTTCTTCGATGCATGATTTGAAAAATGAAACTTCAATTAGAGCTTTTTGTCTTAGATTTTCTTTAGATGATTTTATTACCTATTTAGAATTATTGTAAATTAATTTTTATACATTTCATTAACTAATATTCAATTAACTAAATATTAATATACCTTTCAAATGGATACTGTGACGACCCCATTTCCCGTAAAGACGGAGACAAGGGTTATCTTTGGAATATAACACATAAACTGATAATAGCAGAATAGAATTAAATAAATACACCAGATAATGAACAATAGAATATACTGGATAAACATAATCATCAGAGTTACACAGTATACAGGATCATACTTAGTACAAATACAGTTCAGCTATACATAAATGTCTACAGCGGAAACAAACAAAATATGTAAAATAGGAGCTGAACAGCATAAAAAGAGATAAATAATAGAATCCATCTTCAGCTCCAGCCATCCAGAAAGAACTAGCTAAACCTAAATACAAGGCTGCCCGTGTAGAAAAAGGGGCACCCGAGTTTGAAAGCGAAACAAACTACGAGTCAGTCATGGGACTGGTATGAGAAATCTACTCAACACATTCAAAATATGGCTAATCACAGGACCACACCACTTTCGTGGAACGGGTTTACTCCATTGGATTGCCAGTGTTTTAAAACAAATCTTTCTTTTAAACAACGCAATGCTTTTTATAAAAATGAAGCCATTATAAGACTCAGTTCCCATCATACAATGCAACGCAAACCGGAGGATAGAGTTTTTACCTTATAACGGCCAAAAGATGCTTGGGACGAATAAAACAAAAGCATTTGATAATATTGCTAGTGTTATATGTTTTGAAAAACAATTTCAAATCATAACTATCAATCATAGACGGCATTAATGCCCCATACCACTATGTCGCCATATATAGGTATACAGTCAAAACCGCACGATGTCGCATTTGGAAATTGGATTTCCGTCATGAACCAAGGCAAAAGATAGTCCTTACCGAATTCGAGACTGCCTAGCCCGAGCCTCAGGAACAGCCACAACTGCCCCTTGGATCGTCAGGGTCAGTCCACTGATGTGGATTATTATGCCTGAACAATACGTTTCCCCGCCCTATAGGGCGTAAATGAGACAAAGAATGACTCCATCGGACCCGGATCGTCCGATCTAACTGAGGCGCCTCTCTATCCATCATCCACATAAGTAAAATGTCGTTCGTTTAAAAACACCGACACAACTCCTAGCTAGGAAGAAACACATGCCCTCCCTGAGGTCCTTTCTCCCGTTTTTGGTTCATACCGGGGTGTGAGGCTCGCGAATTCACTTTATACACAAAGCTACGCCACACAGGCGGTGCTTTGATCATCACCACAAGACTTTGCTTTTGAACAGAAGCCCTGATCATTTGCCACTTAGGCATGCCACACTAGCAATTCATGCCATGCGACTGATGTCCATCGATATACAACCTCTGAGCTCGTGCGTTTCAGAGAAGGGCGTTAAGCAAAAGAATAAATTCTCCGCCGCCAAACAGATGTATATTTAATATAGATCAATCTGCACAGAATAAAGTCCAAAGTCAGACACACAGTCTTACAAGTCCGTTCCGGGTGTGAACAAAACCGGAGGCACTATATACCTCGCAAACCCATCGACCACCATGTACGTCTGGATGATCACCACTCATTATCCATATTTCAGGATGCCTCCCAATCAGGACCTCGGTTACCATCCGAACGAGGTGAAGATCTCCGGTCTTCGACCAACGTCTTCATCTTCGATTTCTTATCGTCGATTCAGTTATTCAGAATGGGATAAACCCGGTTTTTCTGAACAACTCGCGTATATAATAAACAAGTGCAACACTAACATACACACGCATCATTTCAATTCGTTAGTCACTAACCGTCAATCAGTAAGAGAACGATTTCCCAAATATTAACCCCGAAGGCCGAAACCAGCATTAGATCAACACCCAGGAAACCATTCGACTGAGCCAACCTTCAGTTAATTTCTAAATTACATCCATATCGTTTATAATATTTTATAATGATTTATCGCTATTTTTATTTATTTTAAAATAGCCAATTTATTCAAAACGACGCTTCGGGCCATAACGCGACCGTGGCGCTGTTTTTCTTCAGATTTGATTTACACATATCTGAAAATCTAACCGTTGGATCTTCACAAAATTTACATCATTAGAAAGATCTTTTTAAAACGAATCCAACGGCTCCAGTTTCGGGAAAATCCGACAGTTGGATCTCCCGGTGTTATCGTTTGAAGTTTCGATTTCAAAATACGAACTACAGCGTCATTATTCGATTAAATATAATTATATTTATATATATATAATCGATTCTGGCGCTGTTTTTCTTTAGATTTAAATTGAACATTCCAGACAATCCAACCGTTGGATTTTTACAAAGTTGGTGCCGTTGGAAAGATATTTCCAAGGTGAACCCAACGGTTGCGATTTCAGGAAAATCCGATGGTCGGATCTCCCGTACTAATCGTTTGAAATCATGGTTTCAAAATACAAACTGCAGCGTCGTTGTTCGATATATTTTAACTCTATTTATATATATATATATATATATATATATATATATATATATATCAATTCTTCGATTTCAAAGCTATATTCTTTTCATACATTTGATAAAAATGATATTTTTATCTAACTATCTTCTATTTCAACACTTCACTATATTTAGCAATTCATGTATATAATAAAAATGTGATTTTTATTGTAAAACAATTCATTTCAAAACTCTATTATTTTATATAGTTCATATAGGTAATAAAAATAGGATTTTTATTATAAAACATTTTCTTTCAAAACAAGATTATTTTATACCTTTCATATTGATGTTAAAAATGGGATTTTTATTATAAAATAATTTATTTCAAAATATGAATACCATTCAACACATGAATTTCTATCCAACGAATGAATATCAATTCAAGACATGAAGGTTTCCTATAGTTTATATATATAGATAAAAATGTGATTTTTATATTTAAAACACGAATACCATTCAACACATGAATTTCTAATCAACGAATGAATATCGATTCAACCCATGAAGGTTTTCTATTCAACGAATAAATATAGTTTCAGCAAATGAAAATAATTCAAACACATGAATATTATTCAAAATTTGGGCAGCATAACGGCAGGGTAGTTAAAACCGGGACCGTTCCTAGTACGACTCCTCGCTCTACCTTAAAACCTCACGGTTTTTGACAATGGGGATCATGCATCTAGTTCGCACGCAGGCGGCATGTATTTATTTATTTCCTTTCCACAAACTAATCCTATGTGGTTTCAACCAAATATTTCTCAACCACAAATGGGTATTTTTCAACCACAATCAATCAATATCAACCACAAACAATTCCAACCAACCATTCGCTACCAATCAATTTTCACACCAATCACAATCAATAAATATCGTCCATGGTTTGTGGACGAGGGGCGTATATATATATTTATATATATTTATATATATTTATATATAGAAATTCACTTCTATTTCAACACATATATAATTTTTACAACGCATATATAACTTATACATCGAACGTACAACTTATACAACGCTTATCCATGAGGTGTACAACGCTTATATAACCCATACATCGACTATATAATTTATACATCGTCGTTTTCCATATCGTTTTTTAATTAGAAATCACACATTGGGTTCCACTCCACCAAAAATAGTAGAAGGCTCAGAAAAATATGCGGTCTCTTCCAGAATGTAGAAGACGTCCACACGGTCACGATGTTTCCTGTTTCATCGAATTTCATCAAGAAACAAAAAAGATATGATTTTACAAGGTTTGCAACGGTTTAAAGGTGTTAAAATCATTTCAGAAAATAAAACCTGCACCTCTCTTTGTTTGTTCGAAACTAGGTTTTGCAATTACTTTGAATCCGTAGCACCTGGATGCAATCGGGTCTTGGCACCTCGAAGAGGCTTGGAAAGCGCACCCGCGGGTGGAGGATCGGCTCAGATCGATGCACGGAGGAGAGAGAATCGGCGGCTCGAAGTCGCGTACTTTGAGGGGCTTGTGCTCGACGATGGTGGCACGATAGGGGTTGAATCGGGTATGGATCTGAAGCTGGGAGGGAGATCTTCAAAAAGTTCAACTGGAGGGGGTGGCGAAAACGCCTGTGGCGGCGGCGATCGGGCTGGGAAGCTTTGAGCAGCTTCCGCCGTTTATCGGAGGGGGGGGGGGGGAGGAGAGAGAATTTCTTTTATTTTATTTTAAAAAAAAATTATGATTGGTCGGGGGAGTTTTAAAGGGGTTTTCTGACACGACCACCAATCTAAACCCAACGACTGTCGTCCCTAGCATTTTACCCCCATTCCAAACACAATGGGATATGTTTCGTACGCCCATTCGACTGTTTCAGTTAGTTTTCCTTCAAATTAAAATATAAAACATTCAATATTAAATTTGAACGTACATTTCAATTTTCCATGGCCACAAACTGATTCGAAAAATTCCAGAAAAATAAATCTAGCTATGTTTTGACGATACGGTCCCAACAAAACTAGTTTCGTCGAATTCTGAGACCGTTTGCAAAAGGGCCCATTTCTGGTCGATCCAATTTAACTGTAATTGACCAAAACACGTTTTCCTTTGCCACACTCACATACTAACTTCAAAAATTATGAAATTTGAAACCTAGCAATAACTTCACATCCCGGATCCAACAAAAGTGGTTTCGTCGAATTCCGAGGTCGTATGCAAAATGGCCAATTTCACGGGCTATATAAATTCCATAGCGACCTTTCTGAAAATTCATTTGGCCATAACTTTTGCTTTCTGCTATGAAAATTCAATTTTTCAGATTCGTTAGAAAGGTATTCACTAACAAATTTAAATATTTTTGGTTTCACTCAAATCCGTTTTGTTTTGCACCCGGTACAGTCCGACAAAGTTTGAATTCAAATTTTGAAACTACAGCGCCATTTCAGGCCTTGTTTATAATTAGAATTAATTATATTCGTTTTCAAACGTCGATTCAAACTCACTTTTCATTGCTATTATTTTAAAATATTTATTTTAAATATTTAAAATCCATTATTTTAGCCAATTTAAATTTTTTAAATTGGTTCAGATTTTCTGGGTCGTTACAGATACATCCATCCATGTTGCACAGGCCCTCGAAGACGTGCTTCTAATGGAAGATGAATAGGTAAATGATCCATAACATTGAAAAAACATGGAGGAAATGTTTTTTCCAGTTTGCAGAGCAATATAGGGATTTCTTCCTCTAATTTACATAGATGATCAATTTTTAATTTAGTATAACAAAGCTCTTTATAGAACAGACTAAAATCAGTTACAACAGTCCAAACTTTTACGGGTAATAGATTTTTGAAAGCGGTGGACAACAAATTTTCCATCATAACATGACAGTCGTGGCTTTTCATCCCATAAGGATTATCATTTTTATAGTTGACATATCTACAAAGAATAGAAGATATATTATCCAAGAATCTTAATCCTTTCACCCATTTTAAAAGTATTTAAATTGATTATTGTCTAGTTCATGGAAAGCTTTTGGTTTTTTTGGTGTCATTTGGCTTTATATGAAGCTCAGGACGATTACATATTACTTCGATATCACGTATTGATTTTAAATAATTTTTCGTCTTCCCTTTGACATTCAATTTGTATTAAACACATTTTCAAACACAATTTTCTCATTATGCATCACGTCTATATTATGATGAATTGGAATATTTTTTCCCAATAAGGAAACTCACAAAATATGCTTTGTTTTCACTAATTATGAATTGAGCATCTACCTTGAATTTCAGTTCGTTCTCCGATTTCATGTGTGACAACCGAAACTCCTGTACCACGGAAGCAAGGACAATCATTGGAATATAACTCATTAATCACATTAGCAGATTACAGATAATAGAATAACATTTGAAATCATAGAATAATACACATCATCATCATAACAGCAGAATCATAAATGTCATCATCATCAGAGTTACACAGATACAGGATACTACTTAGTACATAAAAGGTTCCATCAGGTAGATAATAAGTCTACTACATAATCAAAATAGCACACATAAGGTAATGTATAAATGTCCAAAATAAGTGATAAAAGATAGTCTTCGTCTTCATCCAAAAGACCACCCCATGCTATGGTGCATATCAAAAATAAAGCTTGTTACCTGTTTACTTGGATGCCCGTGTAAAAATAAGGGCCCCGAGTTTGCAAGTGAAAACAAACTACGAGTCAGTCATGAGACTGGAATGAGAAATCTTACTTAACTTATTTAATAATAAGGCTAATCACAGGACCATGCTGCTAACATGGAATGGGTTTACTCCATTGGATTGCCAGTACATAAATAAAGTAAATCATTTAAACAACGAAATGCTTTTTAGATAAATGAAGCCATTATAAGACTCAAGTCCCATCACACAATGCAACGCTAGCAGGAGGGTAGAGTTTTACCTTATAATGGCCAAATATGCTTGATACACATAAAACAAAAATCATTTGATATTATTATCAGTGTCTAGTCAATTTAAAACACTTTCAATATAAATGTATCAATCCTAGACGGCATAGCTCCCATATACTATGTCGCCATACTTGTTTTATAATCAAAACTGAATGATGATGTATTGGAAATTGGATTTCCGTCATGAACCAAGGCAAAGGTTCTTCCTTACCGAATTCGAGACACTCTAGCCCGTTCCTCAGGAATAGAACGCATCGTCCCGTGGATCACGCAGGGACGGTCCACACTTACTTTAGTGGATTGGCAATTCCTGAACAATATGTTTCCCTACCCTATGAGGCATAAAATCTGGTCAGTATGTCGACCATCAAATCCGAGGTACCTCGCTTTCCATCATCAACATAAGTAAAATGTCTGGGCTCCATACAATGACACCACTCCTAGTTAGAAAGAAACGTATGTCCTGCTTGCGGTCCTTCCCCTTTTCTGGTTCATATCGGTGTGTGAAGCTCGCGAATTAACGCTATACAAAAAGCTATGCTAATTAAAATTGTGCTTTCATCATCATCCACAAGACTCTATTTTTCAACAAAAGCCTTATTCATTTGCGTCTTAGCATGCCACATTGACAATTCACGCCATACGACTGATTTCTATCAATATAACCTCTGAGCTCGTACGTCTTAGAGAAGTGTGTTAAGCAAGAGAATAAATTCTCCGCCACTAAACAGATATATATTTAATAGAGATTAATCAACACAGAATGAAATCCAATGTCAGACACACATCCAATTACCAGTCCTTCTGGGTATGTACGAAACCGAAGGCATCTTATTCCTCGTTCCATATGTCCAACACGGAAGAGAGGCCCTCGCACATCCGGACAATCAACAAGTATGTCTGGACCACTACCAACGTAACCTTATCAACGGAGCTACCCATATCGAAGGCATCAATAGTAATCCATTCGATGTGAAGATTACCGGTCTTGCACCGTCTTCAATTTCTTCGACTTTTAATTGTTCTTCAATTATTTGAAACGAGATTAAACTCGGCCTTTTCAAATAATTTTCGAATATATATAATTCAAATCATTTCTTTTCTTGGTTAAATTCAATTCAATTCTATAGATTAATATCAAATGAATCTAACAATCTATATTACTCTACAAACCAAGTAAAATTGGTTTACTTCCATTCCATATCATTTATAATATTTTATAACGATTTATTGCTATTTTTATTTATAAAAAATAGCCTATTTAATTCGAACGACGCTTCAGGTCGCTACGCGGCACTGGCGCTGTTTTCATTCAGATTTGAATTACACATTTCTCAAAATATAACCATTGGATCTTAACAAATTTAATACCGCTGGAAAGATCTTTCCAAAGCGAAGCCAACAGTTCCAGTTTCGGGAAAATCCGATGGTCAGATCTCTCGGTATAATCGTTTAAAATTATGATTTCAGAATGCGAACTGCAGCTGCACGATTAGTTTTATTTTAACTTATATTATATATAAATTATATAATTTATTAGACGACTTTGAAACCATTTTAATTCTTGTAATAATTGGCTGACGCTTTTAAATTTTGGAAAATTTCGCCATAACCTCCTTTGTTCGGGAGGGGTTTGAAAAATTTATTGTATCGTATTAGGCACCCAATAAATTCAGAAAAGCATACACAATTTTTAGTAACCTATCTATGCCCAAGGGAGAGTGTAAAAATCATATCTCACCACCTTGTTCAGTGTTGGAAACAAATAATCCATGTGCCGTATCTAAAATCAAGAGAGACGTGAATTATTATCATCTCCAGACCCATGTGGTTTTTTTTATTAATCCTGCTCCGAGCATCGTTACATGTATTCCTTAATTATGTCCATAACCATTCTTCTATTCAACCTGAAATACAGTCATCGCCATACGGGCATCTCGCTCTTATGTTAATCCCAACCTCGTCATATAAGCTCCAAATGCTTATATGGAATATGAGATGATATGTTATCTTCATGCAGTATGCCATGTGGTGTAGTTCAAAATTTAGTTGTTGCTATCTTATGGTGTGATTTATAATCTCACACAGAACAACCATCACACCGCATCCAATTTCATTCACAGGAGTTTATATAATAGTAAAACTGCGCATCCAACTCATTAAGGTGTACCTATTTGTCGGGCATGCAAATAAATTCTTTACTCAAAAGCAAATCCATTTACCTGTTCAACATGTGTATATATATGCATACCTAAGCTAAAAATTATATTTTTAGCGAACAAATATTTATTTCCATATGTGACAATTTTATATAACTCAAATATAAGCGAAAAATATTATGTTTAGCCTACCAATATTTATTTCATAGCATACCCATTTTATTCACTTCATATACATATAAAAAAAAAAATTTAATGAACAAATATATATTTCAACACACGATTATTTTTAACACTTCATACATACGTTAATATTTTTAATGATCGAATATTTATTTCAACACATGGTTATTTTTATTACTTCATATACATGATAAAAATGGTATTTTAAACGAACAAAAATATATTTCAATACATGATTATTTTTATTACTTCATATACATGACAAAAATGATATTTTTAACTAACAAAAAAATATATTTCAACATATGGTTATTTTATTCAACCGTTTCAGAAAATTTTAGCATTATAATGGCGCGATATGTAGAACCGAAATAATGTCTGGCATTATCCCTCTCCTCATATTTGCTCACGCCATACATAACCATTTAATTCAATAAAACCGATCATAGGGTTAGAAAGCCATATTCAACCAAATTTTCCATAACACAATCAATTTTGTTGCATTCCCAATTTATACAACGCATAACCAATTTTTATACATCGCATATACATTTTCTACAATGCATATATATATTTATCGCATATATATATATATATATATATATAAATTATGTTACACATATACATCGCATATACAACGCATATATATAATTTACTCCATTTTACATTACAACCACAACACAATACAGTCAATTTAAATCGTCCATGGTCTGTGGACGAGGGAGGTGAGTTAACAGGCATCGTATACAATTTATAATGATATTACAACAATATATAATTTACTCCATTTTATTTTGAATTTAGAAATCTCACACTGGGTTCCACTCCTTCCTTAATTTGCGGCTAGCTCTAAAATTCCTCCGGTCACTTCTAGAATGCAGAATAAGCTGTCACGAGTCCAATGTCTCTTGTTTCACTGGATTTCGACACCGTATGAGAAAGTTATGAATTTTTAAAGGCAAAAAACATTTTAAAATTAAATAACTAATTAATTAATTAAAAAATCACCTCCTTCCTTCCAAATTACACAAGCCGCATTCAGCCCAGCTCCTTCCAAACTAGGGTTTGATTTTGCACCACGACCATGGCGCTAGCAGGCTATCAGATGGCTACACATTCTCTGCCTCCATGAGCCGCGCCTACTGCCACCACCTTGATGAACTCGATCGAGACTGGACGCCGGAATTCGAGGGTGAGCGGCGTGAGTTTAGGCAGTGATTTCGAGACGATTACGCAACTTCAATTGCTCTGTCTCGTATGGATTTGAAGAACACGAGATTTGCTACAAATTTTCCCTAAGAATTTCACGATTTCGTTGTGTGGATCAAAAGTTTTAAAGGGGGAAAGATCTAAGCAGTTTCCACCGTGAACGAGAGAGGCTGCGGTTTTTATTCGGAAAATGGAAATTAGGTTTAGACAATTATGATTGGTCGGCTATTTATATTTAAATTATTTATTTTCTTTAGTTTCCAAAAATACCCATTAATCAACACGAACTCCAAATCAAACCCAACAACTGTTGCCCCAAGCTGAATACCCTCATTTCGGACACAATGGAATGTGTTTCGTAAGCCCATTCGAATGTTTCAATCAGTTTTTCTCTAAATTAAAATATATAACATTCAATATTGAATTTGAACATACATTTTAATTTATCGGGACCTCATACTGATTCCAAAAATTCCCGAAAAATAAATCTAGCTATGTTTTAATGATACGGTCCTAACAAAATTAATTTCATCGAATTTGGAGACCATTTGAAAATTGGCCTTTTTACTGGTCGATCCAATTCAATTGAAATTTCCAAACGCGTTTTAATTTACCACGCTCACATATTAATTCCAAAAATTATGGAATTTTAAACCTAGCAATAATTTGGCATTCTGGATCCAACAAAAGTGGTTTTATAAAAAACGGAGGTCATTCGCAAAATGGCTATTTCTAAGGGTTATATTCTAATTTAAAAATAAAATTTTTAAATTCTAGCACAATTTATGATAAAATTACCTTGAAAATAATTTTAAAATTGGTTCTGAATTTCAGGGTTGTTACTTCTCCCCCACTTAAAACTTTTCGTCCCCGAAAAGGAAACAATAGTAAAGTAGGAAACAAAACTGAAATATAATATATTGTAAATGTACCTTTCACCAAAGCTAATCAGAGATGTCCACTCTGCACTTAGGATAAGCCAGCTTAATGCTATCTTCTGTTTCCCATGTACAGTCTCTAGGATCCCCGCTCCATTGCACTTTAACCAAATGCACCCTCTTATTTCTGAGAACTTTGGTTTCTTTTCCAATAATCTTCACTAGCTCCCTCCTCACTGCTAGACTCGGAGTAATATTCAAATCTTGTTGCGATGTTTCTTCCACGACCATGTCTGGATCATGCACATGTTTACAAAGTTGAGAAATATGAAACACATCATGGACTCCGGGCAACCAGTCTGGCAATTGAACCCTGTAAGCAAGAGTTCCTATCCTTTCGAGTATAGGAAACGAACCAATAAATCTAGGTGCCAACTTTCCTGTCTTCCCGAATTGGACTACTCCTCTCATCGGAGAAAGTCTCAAATACACATAATCACCAACATAAAAGGCCAGATCTGTTCTTCTAGAATCTGCATAACTCTTCTTCCTGCTTTGAGCTGCTTGTAGTCGCTTCTTGATGAAATCCACTTTATCTGAAGCTTCTCGGATCATATCAAGACCGAACACCAGTCTATTTCCTGGCTCTACCCAACATGCAGGAGACCTACATGGTCTACCATGCAAGGCTTCAAATGGAGATAATTTCAAGCTCGCTTGATAACTGTTATTATATGAGAATTGAAGCAAATGTAGGTTGTCTTCCCAAGATCTGCCAAAATCAAAAATACAAGCCCGCAACAAATCTTCTAATATATGATTTACCCTCTCATTTTGGCCGTCTGTCTGAGGATGATATGCAGTGCTAAGATTCAGCTTTGTTCCCAATTCTACCTGAAATGCTTCCCAGAACTTACTAGCGAAAATCGGATCTCTATCACTGACAATACTGTTGGGCACTCTATGTAGTCTAACAATTTCTTTAAAGTATATCTGCGCTAGACTTTGAGCTGTTCTATTCGACTTCACAGGAATAAAATGGGTGGTCTTCATGAAACGATCTACGATCACCCATATACTAGCACTGCCTTTTTTGGTTCTAGGCAAACCATCAATGAAATCCATGGAAATTTGATCTCACTTCCAATCTGGAACCTCTAATGGTTGCAACAATCCTGCTAGTTTCTGATGATCACTATTGACCTGTTGGCAAGTAGAACACCAGCTAACATATATGGAAATGTCTCTTTTCATAGATCTCCACTAGAACGTGCGCTTGAGATCATGATACATCTTACTCACCCCAGGATGGATACTAAGCTTAAATTTGTGACATTCGTCCATCACTTCTGTTCTGAGATCAGGAATATTCGGAACACAAATTCGGCTTAATAACCTCAGAACTCCCTTGATATCAATCTGGAAACTCGAAGGTTCGCCTTCCTGTACTCTTTTGCAAACCCTCTGAATAAATTCATCGTCTTTCTATATAATAGAAATTTTATCAATCAACGATGGTGTAATAATGAGATTAGCGATGATTGCATTCTTTCTGCTAAGTGCATCTGCTATAACATTCGCTTTGCCTAGAGTATACAAAATATCTAGATCGAATGCTACAAGAAATTCTAACCAACGCTGCTGCCTCAAATTCAAGTCTTTCTGGGTGAATAAATACTTCAATGACTTATGATCTGTATATAATTCGAACTTCCCACCCAAATACTAGTGCCTTCATATCTTCAAAGCAAACACAACGGCTAACAACTCAAGATCATGAGTAACATATATATTCTCATGCGACTTCAATTGACGACTAGCATAAGCAACTACTTGGCCTCTCTGCATTACACCATCTCCTTCAAGAGAAGCATCTGTGTAGACTATCAAATCTTGATTGCCATCAATAATAGTCAACACTAGAGTGATAGTCAACTTTAATTTCAATTCTTGGAAAGCTGTCTCACAATCAGGCTTCCAATTAAACCTTGCATGCTTCTTTGTAAGCTTCGTTAATGGACTAGATAGCTTCGAAAAATCTTTAACGGATTTCTGATAATAGCCAGCCAATCCTAGAAAACTTCTGACTTCTGTGGGTATGCTAGGCTGCTTCCAATCTTGAATGGCTGTGATCTTACCTGGATCCACTGAAATTCCTTCCTTCGATACTACATGACCGATGAACTTCACTTCTTCTTGCCAGCATATGAATTTAGAAAATTTGGCTTTCAATATGTTCTTTCTTAGAATTTCGAAAACTCCTTCTAAATGCTTTGCATGCTCCCTAGCTGACTTAGAGAAGATCAAAATATCATCAATGAAAACTAGCATGAATTTATTTAAGACATTCTGAAATACTCTGTTCATTAAATCCACAAAACAAGTAGGAGTGTTACATAAGCCGATTGGCATTACTAACCACTCGTAAAATAAGTTTGGACCTCTGAAAGTTGTCAAAAGAACACATTCTTCGGTAATCCGCAATTGATGGAAACCTGTAGCTAGGTCCATTCTCGAAAACACTTGTGCTCCATTCAAGCGATCTAATAAACCATCAATATGAGGTAATGGATATTTATTCTTTAGTGTCTACTTATTGAGGTCTCGGTAATCCACACACAATCTGAGAGTACCGTTTGACTTTGGAATAAACACTACAGCTGCACCCCAATTCGAAAAACTAGGCTAATCAGACCTTTCCATAACAATTGTCGAGTTTGATCACCCATTTCTTCTTTCTCTTTCAATGTCATTCTCTGAATTGCATGTACTACTGACCTTGCATTTGGAATTAGATCGA
Organism: Allium sativum; assembly: GCA_030737875.1. NCBI lineage: Eukaryota > Viridiplantae > Streptophyta > Magnoliopsida > Asparagales > Amaryllidaceae > Allium > Allium sativum. Next base: position 117,126,169 of record CM060909.1, read on the forward strand.
TTTTGAAATCAATTTCTCTTCACGGAGGTAAGCTATCAACTTCTTCAAACACATCCGCATAATCTTTAACAATAGGAATATTCTCAATAGGAGTAGGAGATATTTCAAGAGCTGACTAAAATTATTTTCTGTCTGAATCCGGGCCCTCGCATGGTATAGTGACAATATTCCCAAACTTGGTGTTAACTTTCATAATTCTTTCAGCACACCAAACTTTTGCTTCGTACATCGTCAACCAATTCAACCCAAGTATGATATCAAACTCGGTAAGATTCATAATGATCAAGTCAAATGGAAACCAAAAATGAGAATAAGAGATGGTAAATCTGCAATACCTACTACGAACGAGAGAACCACCAATCGGATTATAGGCACTGATGGATTCTTCAAGACTTCTTAATTTTAAATTCAGTTTTTAACCACATTACTCGAAACCAAACTTTGTGACGCGCCCGTATCAAACAATACTTTAACTGGTATATTATTGATAGTAAGAGTGCCTTAAAAAACATCTGGCCTTTCACTACTTGTTGAGGGTTGTAATGACCCGCAGAGCCGCAACATCAGAGTTGACTATATACATCATACGTCCAACCCAAATATCACGAAAATACGAAACATTTTTTTAGAAGAAGAAGATAGAAGAAGAACAGGAACAACAACAAAGAATCTCAACTCGCAGCGGAACAAAAGATAATATATCATAACTTTTGAAATACAAAATTTCACTGTATAATATACACTTATCAAAGTACAAGACTTACAACACAACGGAACAAAACACTATATAACTAACGCTGAAGCCTCCTGCTCCAAGCTCCTTTAGATAGATCTGTAAAATCCTGAACTAATTGACTGCCCGTACAAATTTAGGCACCCAAGAGTTTAGGTAGAACAAAACAAAATAAACTCCGGGTCAGTCATGGGACTGGTATGAGTAAACAGTTTAAAACAGTTTCAGAAAACTAAATGATATCTCATAAGACCACGTCGTATAACACGGAACGGGTTTTTCCCTTATGAGAATCCAAACACTTGACTTATCTTTCAAAATCCCTTTGAAAGGAACGATGATCTTTATATCAAACTCTTTTGATATTATAATAATGTCTAAATCAAGTAAATAACAATCTAGTGGAACGTTTGCATCTCACGTTCCACATATATAATATACAATCAAAACTGCGAGCACGTATTGGGTAATGGATTTCCAACTATGACAAGGTATGGAACCACCTTCCGCTGGTATATCTCTAGAGGAGAATACACCGAGTTCAACAAGAACATCTTGCAACTCAGCCACACATGACCGACCACTCATTTGGATTGAGTGTATCGAATGTATATCACCAACGGTTGGGATCAGCAACCGTTTCCCGAATGGGACAGCATCAACAATAGATTTTTAGAAGTAAATGAAACTCTAGATCAGGTTATTATACACCCTAATAGGTGCGACCTACATAGCCATGCTGCTTGCCCGATTTCTGTCATTTACCGGTTGATGAAGCTTGAGGTTACGCTTTATCATCACATCAGATTCACTTCGAATGCCACATTGTCAGATCCATCGACAATCACTAATTGACGCCTACAATAGTACATTACGTGTCAACTAAAAGCGGTTTCCTTCTCCGCTTCCACTCTTGGTACGGTTGAAGAAATCAATGTACGTGACCTTTCTGGAAATACTCTATCAGACATTCATCCATACAAGTCACCCAGGAACAGGATGAACCAAAGGCACAATTTCTATTAATAGAAAAGGTCCTTGCACTCTACTCCGTCTTCGATTATCTTTATATAATATGATTCGCAACGCTACTGCCAATACAGAGTGGTTCTTTGGATAATAATCCAACCGGTCTCTCCATTTTGACAACGATGGTCAAAACTTCGATAGTCTGTGATTTAACTATTGAATAAAAACAAGTGTTTCGATAGTCGATGATTTAACTATCGAAGAAAACAAGTGTTCATTCAACATATCAACAATCACTGAGCCTTTAATTAATATTCCATTAATTAAATCTCTTCTCTATTTCTTTATCATTATTTGTTAACCAAATATTTCCAATAACCATATTGGCCTGTTACGTTATTTGGAAAACATTTCCGAATATCACCTTCCTTTATTTTCTAAACTTTAGAAAATATATGTTATTTATAATTGGAAAATATTCGTATTACTTATCTCCTCTCTGACCATTCATTTTTAGATTTAGGAAATATTTAATCATATTTCCAAACTTCCACTTATTTGGGTTAAAATGGATGTTGTGTAAAACATCGTTACGACAACCCAAATATTATATTTAACTAACTCTTATTCAACATTGATCTTCGAGCCTGAAATCTTACTATTTATTTGTTAATATTGAAATCAATCAAGTTGGGGTATAACTACCTCTTAGACCTTAACTGAATAACATTTATAACGTCAAAACAGATAAGACTACTTACTTGAATAATCAATACCATACAACTACTGATTCAATTTTAAACACATATCCACCTTCTCTTTCTATTCTTACGATATTTTATTCTTATACTTCCTTTTTTATTTTACTATTCTATTTCTATGTTTGTTTCCTTATCGACTTCTATATATATATTGATATATAGATTTCTAGTTATCAAATTTCTTAAAAATATTCTAACTCCTTAAATTCCCGGAAAAATTCGCCATAACCTCCTTTGTACCGGGAGCATCGGGATATTTCTAATAGCCTCCCATGGCCCTCACCAATCCAAAAAGAAAAAGAAAAGCCAAGCGGCTAGCCGATACGGCGCATAAAATCTCATATATGAATTAAATATGTACCTTTTTGTCGGGCATTCTATTTATTTCACTTCTATACTTTATTCCAAACTTGTCTCCTGTATATTTATACCTGTCCAATCTATTTTAACTATACCAATCGTTTTAACTAAATTTGTTAAATAAATTTGTTACTTAACTCTTCAGTCTATTTCACCTTCATATTTGAACATGACATGTTCAAATATATTTTAACTTGCATATTAACAAATTCTAATTATACTCATACTCTCGTTTCCTTATCGACTTCTTATCCAAATTCCAATTCAATTCTATTTGAATTCTCTTTATTTAAACTTCATTTGAATTCTATTTTCAAATTCTATAGTTTAAAGTCCATTTGAATTCTATATTCAAATTCTATAGTTTAAAGTCCATTTGAATTCTATATTCAAATTCTATTTGAATTCTCTGCATTATTTATAAACAATGTTTATAAGTTCACTTAAAATCCCCCCATTATATATTTATAAACAAAGTTTATTAATTCAATTCAAATCCCACATTTTCCTTTATAAACAAAGTTTATAAATTCAATTCAATACACACCTTTTCATTTATAAACAAAGTTTATAAATTCAATTCAAATCCCATCTTTTCATTTATAAACAAAGTTTATAAATTCAATTCAAACCCCATATTTTCCTTTATAAACAGAGTTTATAAATTCGATTCAAATTCCACCTTTTCATTTATAAACAGAGTTTATAAATTCAATTACTTGTTTTATAAACCTTCAAAACAAGCTAATATTTTCTATAGTTTTATTTAAAATTAAAATTCTATTTATAAAAATAGAATTCCCTTTTTAAATCTCAAATACCCTTTTCGATATTTTTATAAATCAATATTCAAGCCCCATTGATATTTTAAATAATCAAATCAACCAATTTTCAATCATTTGATTTTTAACACATCATATATGAATATATATGATATCTAACAAGCAAACAGATAATATATATTTTTGAGGAATCCAGTTGGATTCCTCCAACCTATTTTTCCTGCATCCACAGACGTTAGTCCACATAGTAATACCCATCCTGCTTCGAGGCAGGATATCGCGGTATGAAGGTCATCCACTATCATAGCGTGGGGCGTATAGGGAAATCATCCACTATGGTACCGCCGGCATCCGCTAATGATACTGCGGGAATCCAACCGATCATCAACCCAATATATATATACCCTAAATAACTAATATATATTTTAAAACAATCAGACAGCATTCAAACAAGCACACACAATTATTTTTAACTATATAAAAATAATTTCTAAATAAAAGGTGAGATTTACTCACCAGGGCTTTTATTTCAATTAGTTTGCCTGATTACTGCTTCTGCACTATCTAAATTCCTAGCAGTTTCCGCAAAATTCCATCTCCATCCCAGAATTTCATATTTGCAGCTATAAGTCCATTATGATATGTTTATCCCAATCGGACCTCATATATTTAAGAAACGTATTTTTAAGTATTTAATCACTTATATAATTAATGTTTACTTAAATAAATAAACTAATTTAATTACCTTGATATTCTTCTCCAAAGCGCATTTTCAGTTCCAGTAAACTCGAAAGTTATTGATGCTCCATTATGAATTCTCACCATGTCTATAAACTGGATATAAAAACCTGACATTAACCTTTGCTAACTCTCCATCAAAGTCAAGATCCCCTTTCTGCAAATCTTCAAACGAACTCGCGATAACCCCTTTCCTTAACTTGCTACTTACTGTCGCGTTCTTCAGTAAATGGTTTGCTGGCCTTCCATCTGTTGCTCCCTTGGTCATCGCGATTACAGCTCGTTCAACGCCAAAAAAATCTAAAGCCGTTACTGCCCTAGTTCGAACATCGATCCTCCCATCAACTTGCGATAGATGCTAGCCCGATATCCACTTGTAATCTTTGCTCAACCTTAGAACTAAACCCATATTCAAACTGCACCGCTCGAATACCAGTCTCGACGTCGAGGTTCAGAGAACCAACGGTCTTTGATCGCGACCTCCCATCCGTGGTCTGCAAGTTGCAAGTGCTTGGCGTCGTGCTTCAGTGGCGATTTCAATTCGTTTTTCCATTTGCGATTTCGATTTAAATGGAGAAATCGCGGTATTTGATTTGGAAGAGGAAAACAGCAGCTTCGATTTGAGGAAATAAAACAAATGGCACGACTTTGATTTGGATTTTCTTTTATAGAGGGAACGAATGAAATAAAGGAGGCCACGTTCGATTTCTCTGGTGGTAGAAAGGAGGGCCAACGAGTTGTTTTGAATTGTGGCAATTCGAGAAGGCACGACATGTTTGGTTTGTGGAGATAGAGAGGACAACGTGTTTTGTTTTTGTCCAACCAAGGTTTTATTTTATTTTTATTTAAATTAAACCGATATCCTTTATTTAAAATACCCATGATGCCGAACTACTTTCTGAATCTAACAACTGTCAATTCTAGGGTAATATCACTATTTTGAACACACTGGGATAGGTTACGAAGTCCAATTCGATCATCTGAAGGAGATATTATTTTAAATCGATATAAATTAATTTCAGACAATTTATTCTCCTTGATAATAAATAAATATTATTATTCTAACTCAACTGAATTTCGTATTGATTATTTGAACTGACTTTAATTCAGTTTTAAACTTGAATTTATTTTACTTCGTATTACGATAATTTAATCTATTCGATATTAAATCGAAATTGATTATTAAATTGATAACTCAAATATAAAATTCCACTTATATTATCCACCCAATATTTAAATTAAATATTAAATATTCAAAAATTAACCCATAAGGATCCAGGTCATTACAATCTTCCCCACTTAAAATAATTTCATCCTCGAAATTGCTAAGGTAGAAAAAAAGTGCTACAAACCCATAACTTTTCATAACTTATTTATGTTGATACTCAACATTTCAAACTTCCTTACGTAACTCTCTTTTGAATAAATCCCCATTCGATAACTCCTCCCTTCGAATAACTATATTCGACAATCTCTCTTTCGAATAACTAGATTCGAAAACCCTTCTTCAAATAAACTATATTCGATTTACTCTATTCAATTTACTCTTATCAATTAACCCTATCAATTAACTCTATTTGATTAGCACTTTTCACTTAACTCCTTCCGAATAAGCTATGTTCGATAACTCCTTCGAATAACCAATATTCGATAACTCACTTCGATTAAACTAATCGATAACTCATTTCGATTAAACTATAATTGATAACTCATTTCGATTAAACTATGATCGATAACTCATTTCGATTAACAAATAATCGATAACTCCTTCGATTAACTAATAATCGATAACTCCTTCCGAATAACCAAATTCGATAATTTCTTTCGAATAAACTATATTTGATTTAACTCCTTTCGCTTGACGCTAGATCGCAGCGATCACAATGGTTATGCCTGATTCCCTCAGGAAACATCCGACCGCCCCAGGCTATCTGCAGCCCTGCGAATTACGCTAGCAGTCGTACGAAATGGCAACTTATCCTGAGTAACTATGTTTGACTAACTCTATCTCAATAACTATATTCGATCAATTTTAATTGAATAACTAACATTCAATTAAATCCTAATTCGATTAACTATGTTCAATTAACTCTATCTGGTTAATTCTTACTTTGAATAACAAATATTCGATAAATTCTAATTGAATAACTAATATTCAATTAACTCTACGGATTAACCCTAACTGATTAACTCTAACTGGTTAATTCTTACTCTAATCGACTTCTCCTATTTGAATAATTCCTATTGGATAACATTTATTCATTTATAAAGATTTACTTTTAGTAACGGTTCATCACTTTATAAATGTTCTCTTTAATAATGTTACTTCACTTATACAAGTGTTGTGTACCCCTTCTATTTAAAACTATCGGTGTTAAATACCAATATCTCTTCTCTATATAAGTTCAGACTTATATATTCTATTTATCGAATGATAAATATTTAATTTAATTTATAAACTGTTATTTATAAATTAATCTTTTCTGTTTATCTGTTAAAAACAGATTCCCATTTTCTATTCATCTTCTAAATATTCCTTTGATTAAATTCTATTTATTTAACAAATAAATATCTCATTTATAACATTCTATTTATTTTTTATAGATAAATGTTTCCATTGAATCTATTTGTAATTGTTTTACAAATATTTCCTTTTAAATTCTATTTGTAAATGTTTTTACAAATATTTCTCCTTCTATTTGTTTGCACATAACTTCCTTTGTATTTGTGTTACAAATTTATTTCCTTTATATTTGTTTTACAAATATATTTTCTTTAACTCTTTTGTTTTTCTTTATTCACACCCAATTCATATTTCATTCACATTGATTTTACTCAATTTATTCATTTCGATCCATTTAACTTACTTAAGTTAAATTTAATTTCAATCATTCACATTCCCATTAACTAGTTGCTAATTAACCGTTTTGCCTATATCACCCTTTTTATTTGAATATAACTTGTTCAAATGTATGTCAACTTAAATATAACTAATCTAATTATATTTCAACTCGAGTTATATATTCGATTTCGAATATAAATTCTCAATCTCTTTCACTTATCCAAAAACCCAATTTCGATTCAAATTTCCTTTAACTAATTATTTTCCAATTTAGTTAATTCTATTTAACCATTTAAAATACGATTTTTGTCTTAAAATCATTTCACTTACTTCACTGGAGTTCGTATTTATTTTATATCTCCAGTTTGGATTTTTCTAATGTCAATTCGGATTTTATTTCCTAAAAATCCTTTATTTATTTAATTAAACCGTTATAGTTTTATAATGGTTCTGGCGCTGCTTTTCTAAAAATTTGATTTTGACATAACTCAAAATCTATACAACGAAATCCAGATTTTTCTCTTTCATTAGAAAACTATTGTTCAACCGGTCCCGAAGATTCTTGTTTCAAAGAATTCCGACTTCAATTGAGTTCTGTATACTAATTTGAAGTTCGAAATGCCAATTTTCGAACTGCCGTGCTACGGTGAGCTCGTTTTAATTATATTTATAAATATAAACGTTTTAACTTTGTTTATAATAAATTCAACTCCATTCTGATATATTTTTAATATGTATCAAATCCATTTCATAATATTCCCGATCTATTTCACTTCTAATATTCAAATCCTATATATTTACAATATCCAAATTCCATTTGAATTTCTTTATTCAAACTCTATATTATTTCCTTCTATTCAATTTCTATTTGAATTTTCTTCTATTCAAATTCTATTTCAATTCCTTATCTTCAAATTCTATTTGAATTTCTTATCTTCAATTTCTATTTGAAATCCTTTATTCAAAATCCATTTCAAATCCTTTATTCAAATTCCATTTGAAATCCTTTATTCAAACTCATTTGAATTCCTTTGAATTCAAATTCTATTTCACTTCTATTTGAATTATATATATATATATTCAAATTCCTTTATTTTACTTCTATTTGAATTCTATATATTCAAATTTCCATTTCAAAATTCCTTTGAAGTAATATAAATATATACATATATTTATATCTATCTCAAATTCAAAATATTTGTACTTTCAAACAACTTATTTCTTTTCAAACAAATCTCCATCAAAACTTTTCTAAGGCAGCAATTCATCACTTAGAAACTCGAAAATGAACACTGATGATGTTGCGACCATCATCAGAATTATTTCCCAGCTACTGAATGAGTTCAGTGTTATATTTCTTTCAAAATCCATTTAGAAAAATATTTTCCAAACTCCCAGGATTTTAAATTCTGAATTCTGGTTGGAATTCAATTTTAATTTATCACGTTTGTATATTTGATTTCATATACAAATTCCATTGGTTATATATAACTATTTCTGTTTTATAATCTAATTTGATTATAATCCTAACAATCAACTCAACTATTTAAAATAATATCGTGTCCAATCTTCTGTTCAAGTGTTTATAAACTCCTATCGGCATCGTGGCGTCCCACGATTCGACCAAAATTTATAATCCACTCAAGAGACTAGCCAACACAATATAAAACAGTTTTTATATCAAATAACAAATACGCTCTCTCGTATATATATACACACTCAACTCATTCTAGGATACTACTGATCCTATCTCTAATGAGCACATTCCAACAAGCCTAGGTATTCGCTCAACCTAAGCTCTAATACCAACTGTAATGACCCGCAGAGCCGCAACATCAGAGTTGACTATATACATCATACGTCCAACCCAAATGTCACGAAAATACGAAACAATTTTTTTTAGAAGAAGAAGATAGAAGAAGAACAAGAACAACAACAAAGAATCTCACATCGCAGCGGAACAAAATATAATATATCATAACTTTTGAAATACAAAATTTCACTGTATAATATACACTAATCAGAGTACAACACTTACAACACAACGGAACAAAACTCTATATAACTAACGCAGAAGCCTCCTGCTCCAAGCTCCTTTAGATAGATCTGTAAAATCCTGAACTACTTGACTGCCCGTACAAATTTAGGCACCCAAGATTTTAGGTAGAACAAAACAAAATAAACTCCGGGTCAGTCATGGGACTGGTATGAGTAAAGAGTTTAAAACAGTTTCAGAAAACTAAATGATATCTCATAAGACCACGCCGTATAACACGGAACGGGTTTTTCCCTTATGAGAATCCAAACACTTGACTTATCTTTCAAAATCCCTTTGAAAGGAACGATGATCTTTATATCAAACTCTTTTGATATTATAATAATGTCTAAATCAAGTAAATAACAATCTAGTGGAACGTTTGCATCTCACGTTCCACATATATCATATACAATCAAAACCGCAAGCATGTATTGGGTAATGGATTTCCAACTATGAAAAGGTATGGAACCACCTTCCGCTGGTATATCTCTAGAGGAGAATACACCGAGTTGAACAAGAACATCTTGCAACTCAGCCACACATGACCGACCACTCTTTTGGCTTGAGTGTATCGAATGTATATCACCAACGGTTGGGATCAGCAACCGTTTCCCGAATGGGACAACATCAACAATAGATTTTTAGAAGTAAATGAAACTCTAGATAAGGTGATTATACACCCTAATAGGTGCGACCTACATAGCCATGCTGCTTGCCCGATTTCTGTCATTTACCGGTTGTTGAAGCTTAAGGTTACGCTTTATCATCACATCGGATTCACTTCGAATGCCACGTTGTCAGATCCATCGACAATCACTAATTGACGTCTACAACAGTACATTACGTGTCAGCTAAAAGAAGATTCCTTCTCCGCTTCCACTCTTGGTACGGTTGAAGAAATCAATGTACGTGACCTTTCTGGAAATACTCTGTCAGACATTCATCCATAAAAGTCACCCAGGAACAGGAGGAACCGAAGGCACAATTTCTATTAATAGAAAAAGTCCTTGCACTCTACTCCTTCTTCGATTATCTTTATATAATCTGATTCGCAACGCTACTGCCAATATAGAGTGGTTCTTTGGATAATAATCCTACCAGTCTCTCCATATTGACAACGATGGTCAAAACTTCGATAGTCTGTGATTTAACTATCGAATAATAACAAGTGTTTCGATAGTCAATGATTTAAATATCGAAGAAAACAAGTGTTCATTCAACATATCAACAATCACTGAGCCTTTAATTAATATTCCATTAGTTAAATCTCTTCTCTATTTCTTTATCAATATTTGTTAACCAAATATTTCCAATAACCATATTGGCCTGTTACGTTATTTGGAAAACATTTCCGAATATCGCCTTTCTTTATTTTCTAAACTTTAGAAAATATATGTTATTTATAATTAGAAAATATTCGTATTACTTATCTCCTCTCTGACCATTCATTTTTAGACTTAGGAAATATTTAATCATATTTCCAAACTTCCACTTATTTGGGTTAAAATGGATGTTGTGTAAAACATCGTTACGACAACCCAAATATTATATTTAACTAACTCTTATTCAGCATTGATCTTCGAGCCTGAAATCTTACTATTTATTTGTTAATATTGAAATCAATCAAGTTGGGGTATAACTACCTCTCAGACCTTGACTGAATAACATTTATAACGTCAAAACAGATAAGACTACTTACTCGAATAATCAATACCATACAACTACTGATTCACTTTTAAACACATATACACCTTCTTTTTCTATTCTTACGATATTTTATTCTTATACTTCCTTTTTGATTTTACTATTTTATTTCTAAGTTTGTTTCCTTATCGACTTCTATATATATTGATATATAGATTTCTAGTTATCGAACTTCTTAAAAATATTCTAACTCCTTAAATTCCCGGAAAAATTCGCCATAACCTCCTTTGTACCGGGAGCATCGGGATATTTCTAATAGCCTCCCATGGCCCTCACCAATCCAAAAAGAAAAAGAAAAGCCAAGCGGCTAGCCGATACGGCGCATAAAATCTCATATATGAATTAAATACGTACCTTTTTGTCGGGCATTCTATTTATTTCACTTCTATACTTTATTCCAAACCTGTCTCCTGTATATTTATACCTGTCCAATCTATTTTAACTATACCAATCGTTTTAACTAAATTTGTTAAATAAATTTGTTACTTAACTCTTCAGTCTATTTCACCTTCGTATTTGAACATGACATGTTCAAATATATTTTAACTTGCATATTAACAAATTCTAATTATACTCATATTCTCGTTTCCTTATCGACTTCTTATTCAAATTCCAATTCAATTATATTTGAATTCTCTTTATTTAAACTTCATTTGAATTCTATTTTCAAATTCTATAGTTTAAAGTCCATTTGAATTCTATATTCAAATTCTATTTGAATTCTCTGCATTATTTATAAACAACGTTTATAAGTTCACTTAAAATCCCCCCATTATATATTTATAAACAAAGTTTATAAATTCAATTCAAATCCCACATTTTCCTTTATAAACAAAGTTTATAAATTCAATTCAATACACAGCTTTTCATTTATAAACAAAGTTTATAAATTCTATTTAAATCCCATCTTTTCATTTATAAACAAAGTTTATAAATTCAATTCAAACCCCATATTTTCCTTTATAAACAGAGTTTATAAATTCGATTCAAATCCCATTTTTTCATTTATAAACAGAGTTTATAAATTCAATTACTTGTTTTATACACCTTCAAAACAACCTAATATTTTCTATAGTTTTATTTAAAATTCAAATTCTATTTATAAAAATAGAATTCCCTTTTTAAATCTCAAATACCCTTTTCGATATTTTTATAAATCAATATTCAAGCCCGATTGATATTTTAAACAATCAAATCAACCAATTTTCAATCATTTGATTTTTAACCCATCATATATGAATATATTTGATATTAAACAAACATATAATATATATTTTTGAGGAATCCAGTTGGATTCCTCCAACCTGTTTTTCCTGCATCCACAGACGTTAGTCCACATAGTAATACCCATCCTGCTTCGAGGCAGGACATCGCGGTATGAAGGTCATCTACTATCATAGCGTGGGGCGTATAGGGAAATCATCTGCTATGGTACCGCAAGCATCCGCTAATGATACTGCGGGAATCCAACCGATCATCAAACCAATATATATATATATATATATATATATACCCTAAATAACTAATATATATTTTAAAACAATCAAACAACATTCAAACAAGCACAGACAATTATTTTTAACTATATAAAAATAATTTCTAAATAAAAGGTGAGATTTACTCACCAGGGCTTTTATTTCAATTAGTTTGCCTGATTACGGCTTCTGCACTATCTAAATTCCTAGTAGTTTCCGCAAAATTCCATCTCCATCCCAGAATTTCATATTTGCAGCTATAAGTCCACTGTGATATGTTTATCCCAATCGAACCTCATTTATTTAAGAAACGTATTTTTAAGTATTTAATCACTTATATAATTAACATTTACTTAAATAAATAAACTAATTTAATTACCTTGATATTCTTCTCCAAAGCGCATTTTCTGTTCCAGTAAACTCGAAAGTTATTGATGCTCCATTATGAATTCTCACTATGTCTATAAACTGGATATAAAAACCTGACATTAACCTTTGCTAACTCTCCATCAAAGTCGAGATCCCCTTTCTGCAAATCTTCAAACGAACTCGCGATAACCCCTTTCCTTAACTTGCTACTTACTGTCGCGTTCTTCAGTAAATGGTTTGCTGGCCTTCCATCTGCTGCTCCCTTGGTCATCGCGATTACAGCTCGTTCAACGCCACAAAAATCTAAAGCCGTTACTGCCCTAGTTCGAACATCGATCCTCCCCTCAACTTGCGATAGATGCTAGCCCGATATCCAATTGTAATCTCTGCTCAACCTCAAATCTAAACCCATATTCAAACTACATCGCTCGAATACCAGTCTCGACATCGAGGTTCAGAGAACCGACGGTCTTTGATCGCGACCTCCCATCCGTGGTCTGCAAGTTGCAAGTGCTTGGCGTCGTGCTTCAGTGGCGATTTCAATTCGCTTTGCCATTTCCGATTCCGATTTCGATTTAAATGGAGAAATCGCGGTATTTGATTTGGAAGAGGAAAACAGCAGCTTCGATTTGAGGAAATAAAACAAATGGCACGACTTTGATTTGTATTTTCTTTTATAGAGGGAACGAATGAAATAACGGAGGCCACGTTCGATTGCTCTGGTGGTAGAAAGGAGAGCCAACGAGTTGTTTTGAATTGTGGCAATTCGAGAAGGCACGACATGTTTGGTTTGGGGAGATAGAGAGGACAGCGTGTTTTGTTTATGTCCAACCAAGGTTTTATTTTATTTAAATTAAACCAATATCCTTTAATTAAAATACCCATGATGCCGAACTCCTTTCTGAACCCAACAACTGTCAATTCTAGGGTAATATCACTATTTTGAACACACTGGGATAGGTCACGAAGTCCAATTCGATCATCTGAAGGAGATATTATTTTAAATCAATATAAATTAATTTCAGACAATTTATTCTCCTCGATAATAAACAAATATTATTATTCTAACTCAACTGAATTTCGTACTGATTATTTGAACTGACTTTAATTCAGTTTTAAACTTGAATTTATTTTACTTCGTATTACGATAATTTAATCTATTCAATATTAAATCGAAATTGATTATTAAATTGATAACTCAAATATAAAATTCCACTTATATTATGTGACGGCCCGCCCCGCACCAACCGACATTTACTCCAAAGGTGCGCTGTACACATGTCCAGTTAACACGGAACGGGTCGTCAGAAGGAAAAGGAAGAAGGAAATGAACATACAAAGAGCCTGTAGAATGTCTCACAGCGCATCGAACAAAATATAATAATAACATACTTGACATAAAACAGGAGAGACAGTGCATAAGCTGAAAATCAGAACTAAACATCATAGTAGCGGAAATCCAAAATACAGCTTATTACAACTTTTCAAACTGTCTCAAAGCAAAAGTAAGGTAAATGAGGTACACTACTAATGCCAAGTATCGACCACCAACGACATAGGGAGAATGTGTATATATATATCATACGTGGAAGCCTCCTGCCCGCCTCCGAATCAGCTACTCGCACATCACCAGCTAACCTGTCTCTAGTCTGCTCGTGTGAGAACCCAGAGTAATAAGAGGAGACATAAAACTCTGGGTCAGACATAAAGCCTGGTATGAGCGATAAGCATCTAAAGTGAACAATAACAGGTAGACTAAAACATACCTGAACCTGGACCTGCAACCAAAGAGTTAGCACTACATACTGTACAACACTCTAAGGTATCATATCAAACGGTGTAAAGATACAGAGGTGGGGGAGGTGTGCATGCCATAATGATGGAAAACAATCAAGCATATCATCCATCCTCACATTTCTCACTCTGTGCATAAAGCATACGATATTCAGCACTTCGATCACCCAACATACCTTGCTACGATCACTTTGCCCCATGAAGTCATAAATGGCTTCACTGCACTGATAACGTAGCCACTAATCCTTTGCTATGTCCACTTTTCCCCATGGAGTCACAAGAACCCCACTGCACTGGCTCATAGCCTTATAAATCCTTACTATGTCCACTTTGCCCCGTGGAGTCACAAGAACCCCACTGCACTGGCACATAGTCTTACTACGCATCACCTTGCCCCTCGGGTCATAATGACCCTACTGCACTGATAACGTAGTCTTGCTACCATCACTTTGCCCCTCAGGTCATAATGACCCTACTGCACTGATAAGTAGCCATCACTCATTCTTGGTGGTGAATCCAAGTTATGAACGTCGGCAACTCCTTAGCACACGTCCCGCAGCAAAGTCCAACCATGAAGTGAACTCCTTGGTTCCCAACTGGTTCCGGGATCCTGAGCTCTAACTTCCCCTATTGGACTACCTTTGCATCTCGGGTTATTGGTCAATACTGGGTCGGGTCGGGTTCCTCCTCAAGTTATCGGTTCGGGTCGGTGTCCTTCATCCGTTCGGGTCGGGTCTCCTTCTGGTGCGGTTCGGGTCGGATGCTTCCCTTCGGGTCGGGTCGGGTGTCCCTTCTTGTTCGCGTTTTCGATCCGTCTTCATACTCCCTTCATATGTTCCTATCCGATCCGGGTGCTCCTACTCTGATTCGTCTTCGTGCTTCCGATCCGATCCGTCCTCCTCGATCCGATCCGTCTTTCTCGATCTGATCCGTTTTCCTCTATCCGATCCGATCCCAGTTCAGCTAGCGTGGCCTTCCTTTTTGCCACTTTTCCCAAGTGTTGGGTTCCGATCCGATCAGATTCTTTGCTCAGTTCAACATATCCGATCCGAGCCCCCTTATCCGATCCGATCCGAACCCTGCACTGTTTTCTGAAACTATTCCAGCAAGTGTTTACGCCATTCGACGACGTTTTCGACCATTCTAACTATTGGAATCAATCACAAAGCATTTCATACAGTCATAGCAACATGCATAATCAACCATAAACATCATTCACATCAATATCATAGGTTAAAATGGATCAAACATACCCAAAATCTCATATTTCCCCTTAAGCATGTTTAGGTGAAACTAATGATAGGATTAGCAAAACTTAACCAAATTAACCCAAATTCATATCGGAGGTCTAAAACATCATTTAGGAATTTATGAACATTTTTCCCGAATTTTATCATGCTTAAATTCGCTAATTAGCACTAGTCACCCCTAATTAGCCATAATTAGTGTAAAACTATGCAAATCACTCACCTTAGCCACAAAATAAACTAAGATCTGAAATAATTCTCTAATTTGATGTGAATCTCAGTGCCAAACAGCAGCTCCTTTGTTGCTTTGGTGAAGATCTTCCTTGATTAGAGGTTGCTAAGCCAAATCCTTGACCAAGAGATGATTTGGAGGTGATTTAGAGGTTAGAGGCCATTTTTAGGGATCCTTTGTGATAAGTGGAGGCTAGAAAACTGAAATGGAATGATTCTCCATCTCATTTCAGCCCTCCCATAACCCTAATCCCGAAATGGGTTATGGGCCTACTCACTAATCACCCGATTTGGCCCGGTTAAGCAGTTTTTCACCCTCCAAACCTTGTTTCAGCCATATCTCCCAAACGGTAAGTCCGTTTGGCTAATGTAACCACTCTACGGAAAGGTAAACCATCAAACGAATCAAGTGGAAGTGGTTTTAGGTCAAAATTCCTTTCCAATCAAAAGTTATGGCCAAAATAGTATCAACTAGGGGCAAAATGGTCATTTAAAAATCAACAAAAATCATGAACATGGGAAATGATTCTAATGGATGTTTCCCAAAGTTACATGACCATACGACTTCACATGGGAAAGAAATAAATATTCTACAATCCGATGATGTGTAGAATACGGGTCATTACACTCCCCCCCCCCCCCCCCAAGAAATTTCACCCCCGAAATTCCCTAATCCAAACACGCACAAGGGTCCCGCATGCCTATCAATCATAAAACAACAATCAAATATGCAAACAAGCAAAGCAAGTCTATCCTAGCATGCGGAAAACTAAATTGCAAGGTAAATCTTACCAGGTAAAGAGTTCTGGATGCATCTTCCTAATGCTCTCCTCTGTCTCCCAAGTACAATCATTCTCGTTCTCGCCCCACTGAACCTTGACTAACTTCACCGCTTTCCTTCGAAGTTGCTTCGTATCGTGCCCCACAATACGAATCGGCTTACGGTTCCCAACCGCCTCGGGTTCTACCTCTAACTGATCAGGTGAAATAGTCATATCTGAGTTGTGAACGAACTTCCTTAGTTGGGAAACATGAAATACATTGTGAAATCCCGCCATCTTCTCTGGTAAGCCAACTCTATACGCCAAATTCCCGACTAGTTCAAGAACAGGGAACGGGCCAACAAATCTTGGTGCCAACTTTCCTCTCCTGCCAAATCGTATCACGCTTTTCAACGGAGAGATCTTGACAAACACCAAGTCACCAACGGAGAATTTCAAGTCTCTTCTCCTCTTATCAGCATAGATTTTCTGCCTATCTTGGGCAGCTTTCATTCTTTGCTGAATGATCTTGATCTTATCGGAAGTTTCCCTCACCACATCTGGTCCAAGCACAAACTTCTCGCCAGTCTCTATCCAACATGATGGTGAGTTGCACGGTCTTCCGTACAAAGCTTCATATGGAGCCATACCGATACTGGATTGGTAGCTATTATTATATGCAAACTCTACTAGATGCAAATGGTCATTCCATGATCCACCAAAATCCAATATACACGCTCTTAAGAGATCTTCCAATATACGATTCACCCTCTCCGTCTGACCGTCGGTCTGAAGATGATATGCGGTACTGAGATGTAATCTTGACCCTAGAGCCTCTTGTAAGCTCTTCCAAAACCCACTAGTGAACAGCGGGTCTCGGTCACTCACAATGCTTTTGGGTACTCCATGAAATCTCACTACCCACTTCATATACAATCCTGCCAACTTGGCTGCTGTCCTGGTCGATTTGACTGGTATAAATCTTGCGCTCTTAGTCAACCGATCCACAATTACCCAAATGCTATCGTATCCTGATCTAGTCCTTGGTAAGCCATCGATGAAATCCATCGAAACTTGCTCCCATTTCCATTCGGGAATTTCTAATGGTTGCAACAACCCACTAGGCTTCTTTTGCTCGGCTTTAACTAGCTGGCAATTCATGCATTTGGATATAAACTTCCCAACGTCTCTTTTCATCCCTTCCCAGTAGTAAGTCTGTCTCATATCTCGATACATCTTATTACCACCGGGATGTATAGTCAGTTTTGAGTGATGACATTCTCTAAGCACTTCATCTCTCAAACCATTCACGTTGGGCACAACTAGTCTTCCATCCTTCCGAAGCCATCCATCTCGATCAAGCCCATACACATTCACCTCCTCATCGATACCCATCTCTAACTTGGAGATGATTTCTAATAGATTAGGATCGTCCCTCTAGCTAGAACCAATCCGCTCTATCAAAGTGGGTCTGATCGCCAAACTAGCTAGCATAACTGGATCCAATTCGCACTTCGGTCTGAAATCAAACTCCGCGATATACTCCAGTTGCTTCCATTCAAGAAACATTGCCCCTAAGCTGGCATGTCTCCTACTCAAGGCATCGGCTACCGCATTGCCCTTCCCAGGTGTATATGCGATATCAAAATCATACGAAGCCAAGAACTCTAACCATCTCTGCTGACGGAGATTTAGATCTTTCTGGGAGAAGAGATACTTTAACGATTTATGATCGGTAAACAACTCGAATCTTTCTCCCAAGAGATAATGTCTCCACATCTTCAATGCGAACACAATCGCTGCTAGTTCCAAATCATGGGTAGGATACTTCTTCTCATGCGGCTTTAGCTGTCGACTAGCATAAGCTACAACCCTACCTCCTTGCATCAATACTGCACCCAGTCCGGTACCACAAGCATCCGTGTATACCGTCATCTCTTCATTCCCTTTAGGAATGACTAACACTGGCGCACGCGTCAACCTCTCCTTTAGACTTTTGAAGGCATCCTCACACACTCCGTCCCAGACGAAGGACTGATTCTTCTTAGTCAACTGAGTCAACGGTGCTGCTATCTTGGAGAATTCTTGGATAAACTTACGATAATATCCAGCTAATCCTAAGAAACTTCTTACATCTGTTGCATTCTTGGGCGTAGGCCAATCCTGTACCGTAGCCACCTTCGTAGGGTCCACGGCAATACCACTCTCGGAAACAACATGACCCAAGAATCTCACTTCCCTTCTCCAAAAATGACACTTAGAGAATTTCTCTTTCAATTGGTGTTTCCTCAACACCTCCATCACTATCCTCAAGTGTCCCTTGTGTTCCTCCTCTGTCCTTGAGTAAACAAGGATATCGTCCACGAACACAAGAACAAACTTATTCAACTGATCCCTGAATACTCGATTCATAAGATCCACAAAATAGGCTGGTGCATTGGTCAACCCAAATGGCATGACCAACCACTCATAAAATCCAGACGGCGTCCTAAATGCCGTTTTCGGAACATTCTCATCCGCTACTCGTAGGTGATGAAATCCTGTCGCGAGGTCCAACTGGGTGAACACTCTAGCTCCTTCCAGCTAATCAAACAAATCATCTATCCGCGGTAGAGGATACTTATTCTTCCTCGTTATCTTATTCAACTCGCGATAGTCCACACACAAACGAAGGGAACCATCTGCCTTAGTGGCAAACACAACTGGTGCTCCCCACTCGGAGACACTCCTTCTAATAAATCCCTTCTTCAAAAGATTGCTGACTTGCACCCCGAGCTCTCGCTGCTCCCTTGGTGCCATACGACGAAGTGGCATCACTATAGGTCTGGCATCTTTCACTAAATCAATACGGAACTCAATCTCTCGGTGTGGTGGAAGCCCGGTCACCTCCTCGAAGACGTCCGGATACTGGCCAACCACGGGCACATCTGACAACTCATCCTGCGGGATGTCGAGGGAATTTACAAAACTAGCCATAACCCCATCACTAGGTAGACTACCAAACACTACCCTCCGCCCATCATCTGCCCTCACTGTCACCAAAAAGCCCTCACAGTCTACCACCACCCCGTATCTTTGGAGCCAATCGACTCCCAATATAATGCCATACCCAGTAAAGCCCAAAACAAAGCAATCACATACAAACATACAACCATGACTCGATAAGACCAAATTCCTGCAAATCATACTAAGGCTAGTCGAACCACCAATCGGGTTCGTCGCTATCAATGGTCTATCGACTATCTCGGGTTCCAGTCCCAACCTATCTACCAGGTCACTAGATATGAAGGAACGGGAAGCCCCAGTATCAAACAAAACTCGAACTGGTATATCATAAATAGAAAGCATACCTTGAATAACAACATTCTTTCCTTTCTCTGCCACAGTTGGGGCATTCGACGAAGAAGGAACAACATCAATAGCATATGCTTTCACAATCTGCTTCTCCTTAAGAGGTTGCGGACACTTATCTTTCTGATGTCCCACTTGACCACAGTTGTAGCACTTCCTTTTCGCTGGCTTGGCCCGACATTCCTTAGCATAATGGCCCTTCTTTCCACAGCTGAAGCACTCAACATCCTTCTTGCTCTTTTTCTGGCCACCTTTTGATTGGTCCTGCTTCCTCTTATTCTGAGAGTTATTCTTGCCTCCACCGCCTGCTTGCGGCTTTGGCCCTTCTGCAGATGCAGCCTCAGTCTTTGACTTATGGTAAAGACTCTCAGATCTCAAAGCTTTCCCCACGATCGATTCAAAAGTCTCATCGATGTGGTTAATGAGCCTTTCCCCCAAGTACCCATCCAAACCAGTAATGAACTTCTCATTCTTCTTTTCAGGAGTATCAATAAGAGACAGTCCATACTTCGACAAAGTGTCGAACTCAGCAATATAATCAGAAACTGCCCTCCCGTTCTTCTTAAGTTCCAAGAACATCTTAAACAACACTGACTTCTGGGCAGCTGGAATAAAATTCTCGCTAAAGTGAGCCTTGAACTGATCCCACGTAACCTGGTCCTCTGGAATAGCTGTTCTAATGGCATTCCACCAATTCATCGCTCGCCCTTGCAGCTGATGAGACGCTAGTCTTCTCTTCATCGCATCCTCGAGACCCAAGTCATCAAAGATATGGTCACAGCTATCCATCCAGTCCTGAACATCTGTGGCCGACTCCATTCTGTGGAACGGCTTCCCACCAAGATTAGTGTAATCCTTGCACAACTTGGCGAAATCGACCCTAGGCGCCTGCACTACTGGGCCAACACCAACTCCGGGATTGGGAATTGCCCCTTGCACTTCTCTAAGCATGTCTCTCATGAGGTTAGTAAACATAGCCCTCATGTCAGCGGCATTCCCTTGGTTGGTCCCTCTACCAGCACCTCTCGTGTCTCGGCTCATCGTTAATCTGTAAAAAGGGAAACGATTAACGACCCCATAGTGGTGCTAGTGCAGTGCGACTTCATCTTTATACTACTAATAGTATATATATAGCTTTTGAAAACCAAAGTAATCACAAATACGCGCTCTCATATACGTACTATCTCACCCTAGTGTCTTTCCCTAGGTTAACTACGCAACCTAGAGCTCTGATACCAAGTGTGACGGCCCGCCCCGCACCAACCGACATTTACTCCAAAGGTGCGTTGTACACATGTCCAGTTAGCACGGAACGAGTCGTCAGAAGGAAAAGGAAGAAGGAAATGAACATACAAAGAACCTGTAGAATGTCTCACAACGCATCGAACAAAATATAATAATAACATACTTGACATAAAATAGGAGAGACAGTGCATAAGCTGAAAATCAGAACTAAACATCATAGCAGCGGAAATCCAAAATACAGCTTATTACAACTTTTCAAACTGTCTCAAAGCAAAAGTAAGGTAAATGAGGTACACTACTAATGCCCAAGAAGCGACCACCAACGACACAGGGAGAATGTGTATATATATATCATACGTGGAAGCCTCCTGCCCGCCTCCGAATCAGCTACTCGCACATCACCAGCTAACCTGTCTCTAGTCTGCTCGTGTGAGCACCCAGAGTAATAAGAGGAGACATAAAACTCTGGGTCAGACATAAAGCCTGGTATGAGCGATAAGCATCTAAAGTGAACAATAACAGGTAGACTAAAACATACCTGAACCTGGACCTGCAAGCAAAGAGTTAGCACTACATATTGTACAACACTCTAAGGTATCATATCAAACGGTGTAAAGATACGGAGGTGGGGGAGGTGTGCATGTCATAATGATGGCAAACAATCAAGCATATCATCCATCCTCACATTTCTCACTCAGTGCATAAAGCATACGATATTCACCACTTCGATCACCCAACATACCTTGCTACGATCACTTTGCCCCATGAAGTCATAAATGGCTTCACTGCACTGATAACGTAGCCACTAATCCTTTGCTATGTCCACTTTGCCCCATGGAGTCACAAGAACCCCACTGCACTGGCTCATAGCCTTATAAATCCTTACTATGTCCACTTTGCCCCATGGAGTCACAAGAACCCCACTGCACTGGCTCATAGTCTTACTACGCATCACCTTGCCCCTCGGGTCATAATGACCCTACTGCACTGATAACGTAGTCTTGCTACCATCATTTTGCCCCTCAGGTCATAATGACCCTACTGCACTGATAAGCAGCCATCACTCATTCTTGGTGGTGAATCCAAGTTATGAACGTCGGCAACTCCTTAGTACACGTCCCGCAGCAAAGTCCAACCATGAAGTGAACTCCTTGGTTCCCAACTGGTTCCGGGATCCTGAGCTCTAACTTCCCCTATTGGACTACCTTTGCATCTCGGGTTATTGGTCAATACTGGGTCGGGTCGGGTTCCTCCTCAAGTTATCGGTTCGGGTCGGTGTCCTTTATCCGTTCGGGTCGGGTCTCCTTCTGGTGCGGTTCGGGTCGGGTGCTTCCCTTCGGGTCGGGTCGGGTGTCCCTTCTTGTTCGCGTTTTCGATCCGTCTTCATACTCCCTTCATATGCTCCTATCCGATCTGGGTGCTCCTACTCTGATTCGTCTTCGTGCTTCCGATCCGTCCTCCTCGATCCGAACCGTCTTTCTCGATCCGATCCGTTTTCCTCTATCCGATCCGATCCCAGTTCAGCTAGCGTGGCCTTCCTTTTTGCCACTTTTCCCAAGTGTTGGGTTCCGATCCGATCAGATTCTTTGCTCAGTTCAACATATCCGATCCGAGCCCCCTTATCCGATCCGATCCGAACCCTGCACTGTTTTCTGAAACTATTCCAGCAAGTGTTTACGCCATTCGACGACGTTTTCGACCATTCTAACTATTGGAATCAATCACAAAGCATTTCATACAGTCATAGCAACATGCATAATCAACCACAAACATCATTCACATCAATATCATAGGTTAAAATGGATCAAACATACCCAAAATCCCATATTTCCCCTTAAGCATGTTTAGGTGAAACTAATGATAGGATTAGCAAAACTTAACCAAATTAACCCAAATTCATATCAGAGGTCTAAAACATCATTTAGGAATTTATGAACATTTTTCCCGAATTTTATCATGCTTAAATTCGCTAATTAGCACTAATCACCCCTAATTAGCCATAATTAGTGTAAAACTATACAAATCACTCACCTTAGCCACAAAATAAACTAAGATCTGAAATAATTCTTTGATTTGATGTGAATCTCAGTGCCAAACAGCAGCTCCTTTGTTGCTTTGGTGAAGATCTTCCTTGATTAGAGGTTGCTAAGCCAAATCCTTGACCAAGAGATGATTTGGAGGTGATTTAGAGGTTAGAGGACATTTTTAGGGATCCTTTGTGATAAGTGGAGGCTAGAAAACTGAAATGGAATGATTCTCCATCTCATTTCAGCCCTCCGATAACCCTAATCCCGAAATGGGTTATGGGCCTACTCACTAATCACCCGATTTGGCCCGGTTAAGCAATTTTTCACCCTCCAAACCTTGTTTCAGCCATATCTCCCAAACGGTAAGTCCGTTTGGCTAATGTAACCACTCTACGGAAAGGTAAACCATCAAACGAATCAAATGGAAGTGGTTTCAGATCAAAATTCCTTTCCAATCAAAAGTTATGGCCAAAACAGTATCAACTAGGGGCAAAATGGTCATTTAAAAATCAACAAAAATCATGAACATGGGAAATGACTCTAGTGGATGTTTCCCAAAGTTACATGACCATACGACTTCACATGGGAAAGAAATAAATATTCTACAATCCTATGATGTGTAGAATACGGGTCATTACATATTATCCACCCAATATTTAAATTAAATATTAGATATTCAAAAATTAACCCATAAGGATCCGGGTCATTACAAGGGTGCTGGAGCTTCTTCCACTATATATACATGAGCTGCTTCAGGCTTCTTTAATAGCCGACAATCTTTTGCAAGATGACCAGTCTGATGGCATTTATTGCATCCCCTGCTCTCTTGAATCTTCTTACTGGATTTAGATCCATCCTTTCTTTGTTTCTTTAGATATTTGCAATTTGTCGACAAATGTCCTTGCCTATTGTAGTTGGAACATATGGCTGTTGTTACCCCGTTGTTTTTACTTACTTTGGATCTCTTACCTGTCTCGGGTCCTTTCTTTCCTCAGGCTTATTACTTGCCTCAGGATTCTCACTTTTAGACTTTCTCTTCCTGCTAGAACTGTTTTCTTCTTTATCTTCCAAAGCATGTTGCTCATCAATATTCTCATAGCGACAAGCCATTTCAACTACCTTGGCAAATGGAAGTTCAATGTGTGCAGTCACTCAACTATGGTACATACAGTGAAGACCCTATATGAACCGCTTGTTCTTCTGAAATGGTTCCTGTTTCAGTTCGGGTCCACAGCGAGAAAGTTCTTCAAATCTATTCACATATTCTTGAATGGTTCGATCCCTTTGCCGGAGATTAGCAAAATCGTCGTGCAAGCATTCGACCTTCTGTCGAGGGACAAACCTTTCATTAAAACTTTCTTTGAACTTGGTCCATGTCATGTCAACTTCAAGATCACCTAAAGTTATTGCATCCCACCATATCAAAGCCTCATCCTTAAGTAACCAAGACGCCATAAACCTCTTCCTGTGATTGGCTAATTCTAGACTCGCGAAGATCTGTTCGCACGGCCTTAACCAAGCTTGAGCTTCGGTTACTGTTCCAGTGCCAGTGAATGGCAGGCCGCCCAAAATTTTATACTTCTTAGCGACCAAATCTAGATCAAATAGTGGTTGTGGGGGCTTCTACTGAATTACAGGTTCATTAACAATGGGAATATTCTCCCTTCCTCCACCATGACCACTTCTAGTCCTACCTCTTCCTCTATCAATCAATTTCTGGAAGTTTCGCTAATATTTAGAAAAGAGTCAGTACAAAATAAAAGTTATCTTAAGGGATGGTAAAAGCATAAAGACATATGCAAAAACAATGATGTAATGATCAGGTTTTATGCTATTCTGCTGCACTCATTCTAGGATATTTCTAATACTATCTCTAATGAGTTACTCGTCTTAGAATACCGTTGATTCGATTTTTGATGAGTTGTTTAATAAGTTATACTCCAGAGCTAAGGTTAACCAATGCTCCGGTACCACGTGTGACAACCCAAACCCCCGTGTCATGGAAGCAAGGATAATCATTGGAATATAACACATTAATCACATCAGCAGATTACAGATAATAGCATAACACATGAAATCATAGAATAATATACATCATCATCATAATAGCGGAATCATAAATGTCATCATCATCAGAGTTACACAGATACAGGAAACTACTTAGTACATAAAAGGTTCCATCATGTAGATAATAAGTCTACCACATAATCAAATACAACATACATAAGGTAATGTCTAAATGTCCAAAATAAGTGATAAAAGATAGTCTTCATCTTCATCTAAAAGAGCACCCCATGCTATGGTGCATATCCAAAATAAAGCCTGTTACTTGTTTACTTGGCTGCCCATGTAAAAATAAGGGCACCCGAGTTTGCAAGTGAAAACAAACTACGAGTCAGTCATGGGACTGGTATGAGAAATCTTACTTAACTTATTTACTAATAAGGCTAATCACAGGACCACACTGCTAAAGTGGAATGGGTTTACTCCATTGGATTGCCAGTGTATAAATAAAGTAAATCATTTAAACAATGAAATGGTTTATTAGAAAAATGAAGCCATTATAAGACTCGGGTCCCATCACACAATGCAACGCAAGCCGGAGGATAGATTTTTTTACCTTATAATGGCCAAATATTCTTGATATGCAAAAAACAAAAATCATTTGATATTATTAATAGTGTCTAGTCAATTTAAAACACTTTCAAGATAAATGTATCAATCCTAGATGGCATAGCTACCATATACTATGTCGCCATATTAGTTTTACAATCAAAACCGATCGATGTCGTATTGGAAATTGGATTTCCGTCATGAACCAAGGCAAAGGATCTTCCTTACCAAATTTGAGACACTCTAGCCTGTGCCTCAGGAACAGAATGTATCATCGCTTGGATCTGGCAGGGCCGGTCCACAATTACTTTAGTGGATTGGCAATTCCTGAACAATATGTTTCCCTGCCCTATGGGGCATAAAATATAGTTAGTATGTCGACCATCAAATCCGAGGTACCTCGCTTTCCATCATCAACATAAGTAAAATGTCTGGGCTCCATACCATGGCACCACTCCTAGCTAGAAAGAAACGTATGTCCTCCCTGCAGTCCTCTCCCGTTTCTGGTTCATAACGGGGTGTGAAGCTCGGGAATTAACGCCATGTAACACCTCGTGAATTCTATAACATTAATCTTCACAAATTAAGGTGTAATTAATTCTAAATGAAAGAATTAAGGGAAATGGGTTACTCCATTGCGTTCGTCTCGGAATTCTGCTTGAGATAGAGTCCGAGATTGCGCGAATCGGGCTCCGTATGAAGGAGTTATGGCCTTTGGAAGTTTCAGGATAAAATTTAAATTCAAGCAGCTCAGTTTAAAATTCAAAATTCGAATTTCAGGTTCAAACTGGGCTAGGTGGGAAAATTCCCGCCCAGAGACTAGGTCGACCATAGGGTCGACCATAGTGTCGACCTGGCCACCCCAGGTCGACCATAGTGTCGACCTGGATGTCGACCTGTCAGTCGACCTGCCTGGTCGACCTGGCTGGCTAGGTCTGGCTCTTGCTCGATTTTTTTTGGCTCTGTGTGTCACTAGGGCTGACGTGTCACCTCTTGATTGGCTCTTTGAACTTTGTATGGCCTAGATTCCTCCTGTCTTCATCTGACGTCTCAAAACAATTTAAAAATCAATAGATACACCCTAAGTCTCAACTGAAAATTCACACAAAAAAATAAGAAAAGAGTCGTCATGCTGCCAGGGAGGAATTGAACATAGCCGTCAAGAGAGAAAAGCCTAAGAGACGAATCAAATTAAGAAGAAGATAAAAGTTTAATTAAATTAATCAGCGCAACGTTAATCTACCCAAAGGAGCGCATCTCAATTTCAGAATCCAGAATTCAAGATTCTGCATTCGTTGTAAGTATGGTGACTTTTCAGAATATGAATAAAAACTGTGATGTGATTCGATGTAAATGAAAACAGAATTGTGTTATTGTATGAATATGATATAAATTTTATGTATTGTAATGATTCTATCATTACTTGTGTATTGATATTTGTGGCCTAAATTGATTGATGCAAGCCTATTGAACAATTGTATATGAAAACAATGGAACTTGCAAGTTTATGGCAAAAACTAGAATTTGATCCCTTTATGTTTATGCCTATGACATGGACCATATACATTCACTAAGCCTAAATTAAGGCATATGTAAACATATTCTAGATTTGAAACCTTTTATTCCTACATGACCCAAAACCTATGAAATCATTCTTATGTTTATTTGCAAGTATAATTGGATCTATGCTAAGTATCATTTGGGTTTCATAAACTATGCAAGTTCATGTTGAAATTGGCTATGTGATTAGATGTTATAGTTGGACATTTTGGTGAATATACAACATGCTAGTTTTGTGGTTGACATTATGCCAAGTTAAACATGTTTAAACCCAAGTTTGTATAAACCAAAACTATGCCATTTCATATGTCACCTACTTAGTTATACTTTGATTTTAATGCAAGTTCACATGACCCATCATTTATGTTAGTATCGCTAAATTACAAGTTCATGCGCCACACACTCTTATATGTTGTAAAATATTACATGTTCTTGATTTCCCATTTCCTTACGCTTATAAAGTTGGGCTGAATTGTGTCGAGCCCAACATTTGTTATAACGTTGCGAACGTATAAATGGGGGTAATAACATTGGGTGTAAAACATGAAAATATATGTTGGCATGGTTGGCACTTGCCAACGACAATGGCATTTAAGTGGTATGAATTGCTATACCCAAAAATAAAAATACGACATTTACATATATAATTGAGAAGTATTAAAATATGTAAATTTAGAAAACACGATATGCTTAACCCGAGGTTGGATTGAGTTGTGATATAAACCTGCCCGGACCCGCCCGGCTGTCCAGTAGTCACAACAATACCTATCGAATATGGGTGGTTAAGCATTGAGCCCAATAAGGACCCGAGGTTAGACAGGGCTACGGTGTAAACCTGCCCGGAACCGACCGGCATATCCAGTAACTGTAGCAATACATGTCTAATGTGAGTGGTCAGGTGCTCCTAAGAGGCTAAGGACAGATGGTAGGGTTAAGTCAACTATAACACTTAACCAAATTCAACATGTTAACAAGAATTGATGGGTAGGGTTAGGTAAATACAGACACTTAACCACTTAACATGTTTGACTAGAAAATCTGGTAACGAGGGACCCGTTTCAGCAGTAACCCAAGTTAGGTATCAACGGTACCCTGAAACTAGGCAGGGTGGGGCACGATTACTGGGCTAATTGTAAGCGGTCAAAACGACAGCGGTGGTTGCACAGTGTAGGTCTAACGGGGTGCGGGCGTGCACACACTATGGAGCAGACAAACAGGGCACTGGGGACACCAGTAGTATAACCTATGCCTTCTAGAATTTGTGTCAGGGCCGCCACCATGGGTCTTGATACACCCCATGGTGGGACCACCATAGGTATCTACAATTCTTGGGGGCCGTATGACACATGTTAACGCGAGTAGGAGCCGATCTTTAGAAAATGGGGATCACTTCACCCTCAACATGGGGTGCTAGTTAGAATAAACTCAAGTAGATGCAGAGATATAGCATGGTTGCGATAGTACATTCGACACTTCCTTAGCTTGGGACACTTTCCTATTTTCAGTTTATATCTATCATGCCCTTTTCTTATTCACATACTGAACACTTACTCAGGCTTTATGTCTAACCCTATTTTCTTTTCGTCTTCTTTTCTTTCGTCCCCCCCCCCCCCAGGTCCACAGGGAGGAAACAACTCAGCTTAGTCAGACTCTTTACAAGCACCAAGACCGTAGATGTATGATTTGGATCTCTTTTGCTCGGATTATGGCCTTGGATATCACTTTGGGGATTTTTGTAACTTTATTTATGTTTTATACTTCTTTAATAATCAAGAAAATAATGAGGTTGAAATGTTGGAAGTATTTTGAGACAATTATGGAAATGTTTTGTTTGAACACGTATTGATGAAATAAAAGTCTGTTTGGTTTCTGCTGTTTTAAAATATGTGTATTTATATCTGTCTTGAGTTTATCTGTGGCTTTTACTTATAAACCTCCACTAAAGTTAGGGCATTCCCTTTGTGAGTGAGCTTAACGGAGGTGGGGTGTTTCACTTGGTATCAGAGCATAGGTTTACCAGATAAGATAAAAGTTTTTGAAATTGTTTTCAAAAAAGAAAGTTTAAAGAAGCATTTTTCAAGAAAAAGTGTTATGTTTATAAAAAGACCAAAATCCCCCAAAGCCATGTGCCCTATCTATCTCTCTCTATCCTTCATTTTGAAATTTTCCTTTCTGTTTCAGCATGTCTGGAGACCTTAACTTCCCAGAAGGAGTGCCGATACCTGGCTAGTTTAGGAGGTACTTAGAAGCAAGGGCCAATGGCGCGGGCCCAACAGACATCCCCCCTCTAGTGGCCGCGGTTCCTCCTCCTCCTCGTGGAAATGCCTTCGCAAAAACATGTAGAGACTTCAAGGCTATGGGTGGAAAAGACTTTTATGGGACAGAGTCCTTTGTAGGAGCAAGAAACTGGCTAAAGGAGACTGAGGATCTGTTTGTCATCTTCGGAGTTGATGACAGGCAAAAGATACAACTAGTGGTATGGTTGCTTAACGATGAAGCTTCCTATTGGTGGGAAATTACCAATGCGCAGAGGGCGGTGGAAACATGCGAAGATTTCAGGACAAGGTTTGAGATGAAATTTCTCTCCCAAGCTGAAAGAAGCTTGCAAATGGAGAAGTTTCTAAAGAGCATGACGATCAAGGAATATGTTAATCAGTTTAATCAGCTGGCTAGATTTGGGTTAGACTTAGTAAACACCCAACACAAGGAGGCGCTTCGCTTCGTCAAATGTTTGAATGAGCCTCTACACAGCCTTGCTATGACCCATGTATCCACGGGAGCGACTTATGAAAGCTTGGTGGACATGGTGTTGCTACACGAGGAAGACCACGGCAAGAAAGAAACTAGGGGGAAGAGAAGAAAGAGGGTCTACAAGCAAAGAAAACAGACTTCAAGAAAGGAGGGAAGAACAATAAGCCCCATGAGAAGAGAAGGTGCAATTTCTATGGCATTGTGGTACATATATCAAAAGACTGCCGAAAAAGGAAGGCGAAGATGGGTGGTTGCTTCCATTGTGGAGAGACTGGGCACCAAGCTAAGGGCTGCCCAAAGAAGAAAGGGCAGGGACAGAAAGCCGGATCCACTTCAGGGGGTCAGGTTCATGTGCTAGTGGCACCTCAGCAGGAACAAGGTAGTAATATTTCTGTAGAAAGTGTAGTCTATCTTTATGATCATCCAATTCGTACACTTTTTGACTCTGACGCATCACACTCTTTTACTTCATCTGCCTTAGTAGATTCTCTGCATCAAGACACTAGTATAGTAGAAGATCCCTTAGTAGTTTCAAATCCAATTGGGGGCTCCGATTACTTGTCAATGGTTTGTTTGGATTTGAAAATCTCTATTCTCAGCGTTGAGTTTAGTTGTAATGCCTTTATCTTGGGCTTCTCGGGATATGGTTTGATCTTAGGCATGGACTGGTTATCCAGTAATAGTGCCATTCTTGATTGTGAGAAAAGAGTAGTTAGACTCTTGACTCGGCTTGGTAACACTCTAGAAATTTCTTGTAATCTCTTGAATGCTGTTATGCTTAGTTATCTAGAGTCGCTTGATGCTTCTGATGAAAATTTGTAATCAGTAAGAGTAGTCTGGGAATATCCGGATGTCTTTGAGGAGGTGAAAGGCTTACCTTCGAGGCGGGAAATAGACTTCTGCATATATCTTGTGGATAACGCAAAGCCTGTAGCTTTACATGTCAGACACATGGCTCCAAGGGAGAGAAAGGAGCTCAGTAAGCAGATTAAAGAACTTCTCGAAAAAGGGTTCATTAGACGGAGCATTTCGAATTGGGGTGCTCCAGTGGTGTTCGCAACCAAAGCAGACGGTTCGCTTCGCCTTTGCGTCGACTATAGGGAGTTAAACAAATTGAACAAGAAAAATAGGCACCCTCTTCCCTGAATCGACGATTTGTTTGATCAGCTTGTTGGTGCGACGGTTTTCTTCCAACTTGATCTGGCAACTGGGTTCCATCAGCTAAGAGTAGCTGAAGATAGCATTGATAAAACGGCGTTCAGAACCCCAGACGGTTTCTTCAAGTGGCTTGTCATGCCTTTCGGCCTGACAAATGCACCCGCTTATTTTGTAGACCTAATGAGCAGGGTGTTCAGAGAATTCCTCAACAAATTTATGGTTGTCTTCGTAGATGATATCTTAATCTTCTCAAAGAATGAGGAAGAGCATGCTCAGCATCTGAAAGAAATCTCGGAAACTCTCCGTTCACATCAGCTAAAAGCCAAATTCTCCAAGTGCCACTTTTGTAGAAAGGAGGTAAGATTTCTGGGGCATATATTGTCCAAAGAAGGGTTGGCTATGGACCCCGTGAAAGTGGTGGAAGTGCAAGGTTGGAAGACACCAAGAAATGCAACCGAAGTTCGAAGCTTTCTTGGGCTAGCCGGTTTTTACCGAAAGTTTATTAGGGATTTCGCGAAAATATCAGCCCTACTCACAAGGCTAACAAAGAAGAATCTGGCATTCACTTGGGATTTGGATTGCGAGTTTTCTTTCCAACGATTAAAAAGGGCTCTCACAACAGCCCCAGTTTTTCCAGATGGAAGCAAAATGTTCACAGTATACACGGATGCATGTGGAACGGGACTAGGCATTGTTCTAATGCAAGAAGGAAGGGTAGTAGCTTATGGCGGAAGACAATTGAAAGTTCATGAGAAGAACTACCCAACCCACGATCTTGAGTTAGCCGCCATCGTCTTTACGCTTAAGTCTTGGCGCCATTATCTCCTAGGTGAGAAGTTTGAATTATACACTAACCATAAGTCGTTGAAATATCTCTTCTCGCAGAAGGATCTTAACTTGAGGCAGCAAAGATGATGGAGTTTCTTGCCTCGAATGACTTTGAAATTTCCTATACTCCCGGCAAAGGAAACATAGTAGCAGACGCGTTGAGCCGAAAGAAACTAACCTTAAGCCCGCTCTTTGTGGAAAGGCAAAGCTTGGAGTATATAGCCAGTTTTAACTTTAGGCCCTCCTCGGATTTTGTACCGGGTTTGTTAGCAACTCTCGAAGTACGCCCTACTCTCTTAGACTCAATAGGGTATGCACAACGTGAAGACCCTCAGCTTGTTGATGTGATTGATAAACTTGTTAGGGGTGAGACTTCTAGTCACCTCAGTAGATACGCCATCGATAATAAGGGTTGGCTGAGGCGAGATGGAAGATTATGCGTCCCACAAGCAAGGGAGTTGATAAAGAAGGTTCTCGAGGAAGCACATCATTCCAAGATGACTATACACCCTTGCGGTGATAAGATGTACAAGGATATAAAAAGGACTTTCTTTTGGAGCGGCATGAAGCAAGACGTGGTAGGTTTCTTCTCTAGGTGCATGACCTGCCAATGGGTCAAGGCGGAACTGAAGAAACCTGGAGGACTACTTCACCCTTTAGAGGTCCCACAGCGGAAGTGGGATATCATTTCAATGGACTTCATTGATGGACCACCTAGGTCGAGAAGAGGCAATACTAGCATTTGGGTAATAGTGGATAGGATTACTAAGAGCGCCCACTTCATACCTATCAAGAGTAGAAGGACTGCCTCATCTCTAGCATCTCTTTATCTCAAGGAAATAGTTCGAATCTATGGGATACCCTCCAGCATTGTTAGTGACCGAGATCCTATTTTCACAAGCGAGTTTTGGCGGAGTCTGCAAAAAGCTGTAGGCACACAGTTATGTTTGAGCACGGCCTATCACCCCCAAACTAATGGCCAGACGGAAAGGGTGAATAGAGTTTTAGAGGATCTTTCAAGACTTTACGTTCATGACTTTGGAGGGACGTGGGAGGATCACCTTCCTTTAGTGGAATTTGCCTACAACAACAGCTACCAAGCTACCATAGGCATGGCACCCTTCGAAGCCTTGTACGGAAGACCGTGCAAATCACCAACTTGTCGGTGGGAGTCTACAGATAAGCTTATACTTGGGCCAGATATGATTCGAGAGACTTCGGAGAGAGTGGACTTGATACGTAGGAGAATGAAGACTGCCCAAGACAGACAGAAATCCTACGCCGACAAAAGAAGGACCGACCTTGAGTTTGAGGTTGGGGACAGGGTTTTCCTTAAGGTATCTCCTTTAAGGAACGTCGTTCGCTTTGGATCCGCAAGGAAGCTAGCACCAAGATTTGTAGGACCATTACCTATCATCGAGAAGGTTGGGAAGATGGCCTATAGATTAGAGCTACCCGAGAGACTGGCCGGAGTTCATAACGTCTTTCATGTTTCTCACCTCTGGAAGTGTTTGCATGAGTCTGCGGAAGTGGTGGAACCTAGCATTCTAGAAGAAGCCGAAGTGAAACGTGAAGCAACTGTGAGGAGAGTTCCAACCCGCATCTTAGGAACTGAAGAGAAAAAGCTACGCAACCGCGAAGTCAAACTCATTAAAGTTCAGTGGAGCGACGTCGAGGAAGACGCGATTTGGGAAACTGAGGACAGAATACGCGCTGCCTACCCTCTTCTTTTTGAGGGTACATCTTCGATCACTCTTTTTCCTTAAGTTATGCTTTATCTATCTTTTTAGGTATATCTCCTCGGTCCTTTTCCTAACTCCTTAGGTAGAAAACAAATGGATGCAAACATGTATTTGAAAACATGTTATGGATGATGGCTGCAAATGGTTGCTAGTGGTTGCTCGTGGATGCGTATACACACACACCCTTGGTTATAGATCAGCTCAGTCACTTCATATTGCATATGCAATAATATGTATTCTCATTTGTATATGGTTGAAACTTGATATATTGTCATATGGTCGTCGCATTTGTATGAATAGCTGTGCACTCGTGTAGAATTATAAGTAGGAAAATTTTGCATACATAATCGGACTCCGTATGAAGGAGTTATGGCCTTCAGAAGTTTTAGAATAAAATTTAAATTCAAACAGCTCAGTTTAAAATTCAAAATTCGAATTTCAGGTTCAAACTGGGTTGGGCGGGAAAATTCCCGCCCAGAGACCAGGTCGACCATAGTGTCGACCTGGCCACCCCAGGTCGACCATAGTGTCGACCTGCTAGTCGACCTGCCTGGTCGACCTGGCTGGCTAGGTCTAGCTCGAATTTCTGTGGCTCTGTGTGTCACTAGGGCAGACGTGTCACCTCTTGATTGGCTCTTTGAACTTTGTATGGCCTAGATTCCTCCTGTCTTCATCTAACGGCTCAAAACAATTTAAAAATCTATAAATACACCCTAAGCCTCAACTGAAAATTCACACAAAAAAATAAGAAATGAGTCGTCATGCTGCTAGGGAGGAATTGAACATAGCCATCAAGAAAGAAAAGCCTAAGAGACGAATCAAATTAAGAAGAAGATAAAAGTTTAATCAAATTAATCAGCGCAACGTTAATCTACCCAAAGGAGCGCATCTCAATTTCAGAATTCAGAATCCAGAATTCAAGATTCTACATTCATTGTAAGTATAGTGACTTTTCAGAATATGAATAAAAACTGTGATGTGATTCGATGTAAATGTAAATAGAATTGTGTTATTGTATGAATCTGATATAAATTCTATCATGACTTGTGTATTGATATTTGTGGCCTAAATTGATTGATGCAAGCCTATTGAACAATTGTATATGAAAACAATGGAACTTGCAAGTTTGTGGCAAAAACTAGAATTTGATCCCTTTATGTTTATGCCTATGACATGGACCATATACATTCACTAAGTCTAAATTAAGGCATATGTAAACATGTTCTAGATTTGAAACCTTTTATGCCTATATGACCCAAAACCTATGAAATCATTCTTATGTTTATTTGCAAGTATAATTGGATCTATGCTAAGTATCGTTTGGGTTTCATAAACTATGCAAGTTCATGTTGAAATTGGCTATGTGATTAGATGTTATAGTTGGACATTTTGGTGAATATACAACATGCTAGTTTTGTGGTTGACATTATGCCAAGTTAAACATGTTTAAACCCAAGTTTGTATAAACCAAAACTATGCCATTTCATATGTCACCTACTTAGTTATACATTGATTTTAATGCAAGTTCACATGACCCATCATTTATGTTAGTATCGCTAAATTACAAGTTCATGCGCCACACACTCTTATATGTTGTAAAATATTACATGTTCTTGATTTCCCCTTTCCTTATGCTTATAAAGTTGGGCTGAATTGTGTCGAGCCCAACATTTGTTATAACGTTGCGAACGTATAAACGGGGGTAATAACATTGGGTGTAAAACATGAAAATATATGTTTGCATGGTTGGCACATGCCAACGACAATGGCATTTAAGTGGTATGAATTGTTATACCCAAAAATAAAAGATACGACATTTACATATATAATTGAGAAGTATTAAAATATGTAAATTTAGAAAACACGATATGCTTAACCCGAGGTTGGATTGAGTTGTGATGTAAACCTGCCCGGACCCGCCCGGCTGTCCAATAGTCACAACAATACCTATCGAATGTGGGTGGTTAAGCATTGAGCCCAATAAGGACCCGAGGTTAGACAGAGCTACGGTGTAAACCTGCTCGGAACCGACCAGCATATCCAGTAACCATAGCAATATCTGTCTAATGTGACTGGTCAGGTGCTCCTAAGAGGCTAAGGACAAATGGTAGGGTTAAGTCAACCATAACACTTAACCAAATTCAACATGTTAACAAGAATTGATGGGTGCGGTTAGGTAAATACAGACACTTAACCACTTAACATGTTTGACTAGAAAATCTGGTAACGAGGGACCTGTTTCAGCAGCAACCCAAGTAAGGTATCAACGGTACCCTGAAACTAGGCAGGGTGGGGCACGATTACTGGGCTGATTGTAAGCGGCCAAAACGACGGCGGTGGGTGAACAGTGTAGGTCTAACGGGGTGCGGGCGTGCACACACTCCGGAGCAGACAAACAGGGCCTTGGGGACACCAGTAGTATAACCTACGCCTTCTAGAATTTGTGTCGGGGCCGCCACCATGGGTCTTGATACACCCTATGGTGGGACCAGCATAGGTATCTACAATTCTTGGGGGCCGTATGACACATGTTAACGCGTGTAGGAGCCGATCTTTAGAAAATGGTGATCACTTCACCCTCAACATGGGGTGCTAGTTAGAATAAACTCAAGTAGATGTAGAGATATAGCATGGGTGCGATAGTACATTCGACACTTCCTGAGCTTGGGACACTTTCCTATTTTCAGTTTATATCTATCATGCCCTTTTCTTATTCACATACTGAAGATTTACTCAGGCTTTATGTCTGACCCTATTTTCTTTTCGTCTTCTTTTCTTTCGTCCCCCCCCAGGTCCACAGGGAGGAAACAACTCAGCTCAGTCAGACTCTTTCCAAGTTCCAAGACCGTAGATGTATGATTTGGATCTCTTTTGCTCGGACAATGGCCTTGGATATCGCTAAGGGGATTTTTGTCACTATATTTATGTTCTATGCTTCTTTAATAATCAAGACAGTAATGAGGTTGTAATGTTGGAAGTATTTTGAGACAATTATGGAAATGTTTTGTTTGAACATGTATTGATGAAATAAAAGTCTGTTTGGTTTCCGCTGTTTTAAAATATGTGTATTTATATCTATCTTGAGTTTATCTGTGGCTTTTACTTATAAACCTCCACCAAATTTAAGGCATTCCCTTTGTGAGTGACCTTTACGGAGGTGGGGTGTTTCACGCTATACACAAAGCTATACTAATTAAAGTTGTGCCATCAACAACAAGACTCTGCTTTTCAACCAAAACCTTGTTCATTTGCATCTTAACATGCCACATTGACAATTCATGCCAAACGACTGATGTCTATCAATATATAACCTCTGAGCTCGTACATCTCAAAGAAGGGTGTTAAGCAAGATAATAAATTCTCTGCCACCAAACAAATATATATTTAATAGAAATCAATCAACACAGAATGAAATTCAATGTCAGACACACATCCATTTACAAGTGCATTCTGGGTCTGAACGAAACCGGAGGCACCTTATTCCTCGTTCCTTATGTCCAATACAGAAGAGAGGCCCTTGCACATCCGGACAATCAACAAGTACGTCCGGACCACTACCACTGTAACCTCATCAACGGAGTTACCCATATCGAAGGCATCAGTAGTAATCTGTTCGATGTGAAGATTACTGGTCTTGCACCGTCTTCAATTTCTTCGACTTTTAATCATCATTCAGTTATTTGAAGTGAGATTTAACTCAGCCTTTTCAAATAATTTTCGAATACATATAATTAAAGGCTATTCTTTTCTTGGTTAAATTAAATTCAATTCTATAGATTAATGTCAAATGAATCTAACCGTCCATATTACTCTATAAGCCAAGTGAAATTGGTTTCTTTCCATTCCATATCGTTTATAATATTTTATAATGATTTATCGCTATTTTCTATTTATATAAAAATGGCCCATTTAATTCGAACGACGCTTCGGGTCGCTACGCGGCACTTGCGCTTTTTTCATTTAGATTTGAATTACACGTTTCTCAAAATCTAACCGTTGGATCTTAACAAATTTAATATCGTTGGAAAGATCTTTCCAAAGCGAATACAACGGTTCCAGTTTCGGGAAAATCCGATGGTCGGATCTCTCGGTGTAATCGTTTAAAATTACGATTCCAAAATGCGAACTTCAGGTGCACGATTCATTTTATTTTAATTAATATTATATATAAATAATATAATTTATTCGACGACTTCAAAACCATTTTAATTCTTCAAATAATTGGCTAACGCCTTTAAATTTTGAAAAATTTCGCAATAATATTCTTTGTTCGGGAGGGGTTTGAAAAATTTATTGGGTCGTATTAAGCACCCAATAAATCCAGAAAAAGCATACACAATTTTTAGTGACCTATCTATGCCCAAAAAAGAGTGTAAAAATCATATCTCACCAAAGAACCTCAAGATCTCAAATTTATTATTTTGAGCAAGAACATACAAAAGAAAACGAGAAAACGAATAAAGAGAAAAAAGAGGAAAATGAATGAATAGCAATATCAGAGACTTGGGATAGCTTTCTATTTACTCAGGCAATAAGAGGTTTAATATTAGTAACCCAATCTTTTCTTAGAAAATATGTTATATTTCCCGTATTAATAACAGCTAAAAATATTAGTCGTATGCTATTGTTTCAATTCCCTGAATGGTATGAGGATTGGAAGGAATAATCAATGGCAGGTTCTATTTCATTTGGCACCTGAATTCACATTCGAATCGGACCAAATCAAATATTTGTCAGGCTATTGTTCTTTTGTTCCTTCGAATCTATGGAGTAAGACATCGATTTCTCAATAAGATCAATTTCTAGTGTTGGAAATAAATAATTCATGTGCCGTATCTAAAATCAAGAGAGACGTGAATTATTGTCATTTCCAGACCTATTTGGTGTTTTTATTAATCCTGCCCCAAGCACCGTTACATGTATTCCTTAATCATGTCCATAATCATTTTTCTATTCAACCTGAAATACAGTCATCGCCATAGGAGCATCTCGCTCGTATGGTAATCCCAACCTCGTCATATATGCTCCAAATGCTTATATGGAATATGAGATGATATGCTATCTTCATGCAGAATGCCATGCGGTGTATTTCAAAATTTAGTTGTTGCTATCCTATGGCGTGATTTATAATCTCACACAGAACAACCATTACACCGCATCCAGTTTCATTCATAGGAGTTTATATAATAACAAAATTGCGCATCCAAATCATTAAGGTGTGCCTATTTGTCGGGCACGCAAATAAATTCTTCACTCAATAGCAAATCCATTTACCTGTTCAGCATGTGTTCATATTTGCATATCTAAGCTACAATAATATTTTTAGCGAACAAATATTTATTTCCATACGTGACAATTTTATATAACCCACATATAAGCTAAAAATAATAATTTTAGTGCACCAATATTTATTTCATAGCATACCCATTTTATTCACTTCATATACATGTTAAAAATAATATTTTTAATGAATAAATATATATTTCAACACACGGTTATTTTTAACACTTCATACATATGTTAAAAATGATATTTTTAATGATCGAATATTTATTTCAACACATAATTATTTTTATTGCTTCATATACATGATAAAAATGATATTTTTAATGAACATAAATATATTTAAATACATGATTATTTTTATTACTTCATATACATGATACAAATGATATATTTAACTAACAAAGTATATTTCAATACATGGTTATTTTATTCAACAGTTTCAGAAATTTTTGGCATTATAACGACGCGATATGTAAAACCGGAATAATGTCTTGCATTATCCCTCTCCTCATACTGGCTCACGCCATACATAACCTTCCCATTCAACCAAACCAATCATAGGGTTGGAAAACCCATACTCAACCAAATTTTCCACAACACAATCAATTTTGTTGCATTTCCAATTTATACAACGCATAACCAATTTTTATACATAGCATATGCATTTCCTACAACGCACAAACACACACACACACACACACATATATATATATATATATATACATATATATTATATATCACATATATATATATTATATTACGCATATACAACACGTATATATAATTTACTACATTTTACATCACAATCACAACAAATTACAGTTAATTTAAATCTTCCACGGTCTATGGACGAGGGAGGTGAGCTAACAGGCACCGTATACAATTTATAATGATTTTACAACACATATATAATTTACTCCATTTTATTTTGAATTTAGAAATCTCACATTGGGTTCCACTCCTCCTTAATTTGCGACTAGCTCTAAAATTCCTCCGGTCACTTCTAGAATGTATAATACGCTGGCACGAGTCCAATGTCCATTGTTTCACTGGATTTCAACACCTACGAGAAAGTTGTGAAATTTTAAAGGCTAATGACATTTTAAAATTAATTAACTAATTAATTATTTAAAAAAATTCACCTTCTCCTTCAAATTACACAAGCCGCGTTCAGCGCAGCTCCTTTCCAAACTAGGGTTTGATTTTGCACCACGATCACGGCGATAGCAGGCGATCAGATGGCACCACGTTCTCCGCCTCTGTGAGCTGCGCCTATCGCCACCACCTTGATGAACTCGATTGAGACTAGACGTCGGAATTCGAGGGCGAGCGGCATGAGTTCAGGCGGTGATTTCAAGACGATTACGCAACTTCAACTGCTCCATTCGTGTGGATTTGAAGAAAATGAGATTCTCTACAAAATTGCCTTAAGAATTTCATGATTTCGTTGTGTGTATCAAAGGTTTTTGAGGGGGAAAGATCTGAGCAGTTTCCGCCGTGAAAGAGCGAGGCTGCGGTTTTTATTTTGGAAAATGGAAATTAGGTTTAGATAATTATGATTGGTCGGATATTTATATTTAAATTATTTATTTTCTTTAGTTCCGGAAATACCCATTAATCAACACGAACTCCAAATCAAACCCAATGACTGTTGCCCCTAACTGAATACCCCCATTTAGAACACAATGGAATATGTTTCGTAAGCCCATTCAATTATTTCAGTTAGTTTTTCTCTAAATTAAAATAGATAACGTTCAATATTGAATTTGAACGTACATTTTAATTTACCTGGGCCGCATACTGATTCCAAAAATTCCCGAAAAATAAATCTAGCTATGTTTTGACGATACTATAACGGCCCGTGTAACACCCCCCCCCCCCTCCGTTAAGGACACTCACAAAGGGAATGCCTTAACTTTGGTGGAGCATTTTAGTAAACAGAATAGAAAATTTCAAGATAGATAAACAATACTTGAGAAATTATAACTTTATTACAGAGGAAAACAGAAATCAGTTTGGTTACATCTTTACCAAAAACTCAAGTACATAAATATTAGTCTTGTTCAGAATATCAACAGAGTACAAAACTTTAAAATCATAATCCCCACAGAAGCTGCCATAAGGAGTCAAGCCATACTTTAAGCACTCTAAGTACTTCAAGCAGAAGAAATCCGGATCAAGCTAAAGTGTTCCCTCCTTGGAAAACCTAGGGGGCGACGGAAGAAAAAGGGGCGAAAACAAGCAAGGTCAGACATAAAGTCTGGCAAGTCCAGTGACTTTCAGCATATGAACAGATAATAGTAATTATGACATGAAAATAAGCTGGATAAGAGATAACAGTAACAGGAGCAGCAGATGTACTTAGGTTAAACAGAAGAAACAGAATAATATTACTTTTCATTTCTTTGCACTAATACTAGTATAACAAGATTAGGTGTCACCCCAATGTCTAAACTGAAACAGAAACGGGAACAGAATAATTTCCACAGAAGAGAATGCTAGTAATGGGCCTTTACCACCCCAACAGAAACAGACAGAAACAGAATGTTAATAATGGGCCATTACCACCCGAACAGAAGGTACAGAAAAAGAAACAAATTAATCCCTACGGAAACAAAATGTAGAATTAGGTGTACACTAG
Organism: Allium sativum; assembly: GCA_030737875.1. NCBI lineage: Eukaryota > Viridiplantae > Streptophyta > Magnoliopsida > Asparagales > Amaryllidaceae > Allium > Allium sativum. The sequence goes on from CM060909.1 coordinate 117,168,175, forward strand.
TAAATGGGCCTTTACCACCCGAACAGACGGTACCACGTAGAAACAGACAGGTGTTACCACCCAACAGAAACAGACGGTACCAATAGAAACAGACAGAACTAAGTGTACCCTAAAACCCTACCCGAAGCGATCGGCTCCCTAATACATAAATACCCTGTGTCGGCCCCACAGTAGGGTGTATCACTCCCTAAAGTGACAAACAATTGGTACAAACCTATTTACAGATGTCACGGCGTCTTACATACTCAGAGGCAGACTGGGATCCATGCACGCACATGACCCGGTTGGAACGCACCATGAACACCCCTCGCCATTAACAGAATGAACCGCTTATAATTAGTTCAGTAAGCGTGCCCGGACCCTACCTACTGTTGGGTCAAAGTTTTGATACCAAAAAGGGTTACTGACTAATATGGGTCCCAAACAACAGATGACACAGGTAATTTCCCTCCTAACCTTGTGTCCCCAGACTAACAGATTTCAGATTAACTTGTTTACAAGTTCAGCCATACAGGGTTCAGATTAACTAGTTCACAGATCAGGCAAGTTTTCAGAATAACGGATTAGATATACAGATTTAACAGATTTACAGATTTGTCTTACTTTGTAATTGGGCCTACAGATTCACGAAACGGGTTTGTTAAATTCATTAGTCCAATTGGTTTAACCCTATCCACCCAACACATTTTAGACATCATATTTATCTTAGATTTGTATCAATTAAAAATTAATGTGCAAACCTCTCACATTAGACTGACAGTTTGCGGCCACTGGTTAGGCCGGTTGGTTCCGGGCAGGTTTCAGCTGCAAACTGAGTCTAACCTCGGGTTTCAAGCATGTTATGACTAACTTCTCACATTATAACATATTGTTTGCGGCCACTGGATGTGTCGGGCAGTTCCGGGCAGGATTATGCCGCAAACTCATTCAAACCTCGAGTTAGCCATGTTTCATGCTTTAGCCAATGCATTCATTCACAGACTATGCTAATATCATACTAATCATGCTAATTTAACAAATTAACTTCTATACAAGTTAAAGCAGATTATTCGAGGTTCTATTAACAAGTTTTCCTCAATTTTAAATCGATCCTACATATTTACATACTTCAAATTTCAGCATTTCAGTTCCAACAGATTACGCCATTCAACAGATTAAACAGATAACAGATCTTGCAGATTAGGCGATTTAGCAGATCTAGCAGATAAGGAAATTTAACATAATTAGCAGATTAGAAAATTTAATCTAATTAGCAGTTTAGGCAATATAACAGAACTAGCAGATTAGGCAATATAACAGATTTAATCATTCCGTAAAGTTTCCTTGACAGATCTTGCCTAATTATAAATTTGGCCTAAGTTTGCATGCCTACATAATTATCATGATTCACAATATGGTCATATACCCCCCCTCCCCCCGTTTGCATTGAATTTACATGGCACAGATTATGGTCATAATTTACCATATAACTCATGTCCCAGCTTTAGTTAAACTTGCCTAGTACAAAAGATTCACATATAAATTATACCAAATATAGCCGTCGATTTCAATGCATGTCATATATTCAAAAAATCTCCCACTTAGGTGTTATTCACATTTAACAGTTATCAAATCTTAATATAGATCTTCACACCTAAGTCATATTCTCTTTTTATCTCAAGTCATGAATCGTTATATAAAAAATATACCCAACAATCTAGAACTTTAAATTATAACAGACCTTAATTCAAAATATGCGCTATGTCAAAAGTCTCAAGACACATGTTAACATAGAATGGTTCCTCTTCTTCCAATTCACAGAATATGCATAGATCTAAATCTAGTTTACAACATCAGTCACAGATTAGCCATGTCCAATTATGCCATTATTCATTATTTGTCCCAAAGTTTAGCGTTTGTGCGTTAATCTCTTATGAGATGTGGCGCAGGCTTGTGGTAGCCTGGCTATAGAACAGAAAGAAGAAAGAGATACAGAATAAAATATATCGGAACAGAACGTACACAACCTAAAATTCAGATTTACAATCATGTCACAATTATAATTAAAGTTTATATCGGAAAATAACTGTACTTGGCTTCCGTGGTTTTAAGAAAGGATAATAAACTGTTGTTGATGCAGAAACGTTGAATTACTCCTCTTTAATTGTTGTTGTAGCTCTAAACTTTGATTTGAGTTCTGGTTTAGCTTTTAATTCTATTCAGGTTGGAAGCACTACACCATAATGGTCATTTGGCAACCCTTTTTTTTCACAATCGCCAACACTTATTTGTGTTGTAGGGTAATAACAATAGTATGCGTTGCTATATTAAAAAAGTGTTACCAAAAATACATAATAATAATTTTATTATTGGCAACACTTATTGGGGTTGTTACGGATGGATTCTAGGGGTAAAAACATAAACTAACCAGCAAAACCCTATTTCCCCTTTCACTTTCCTTTGTCCCAACGCTTACACAATATCGGCCGCCTAAATCACCAATTCCATATACCACGATTCCGGAAAAAAATCCGAGCATGGCGAAAATGAAAGAGTTCAAGTCCATTCTTGTCTAATCAAATTTTAAGGGTGGATTTGGGGTGCAACCGCGAAGAAGTATTTGAATCCGTTCCTCTCTAATCAGGCATCAGAGAATCGATTTGTCTTCAGGGAACATCATTTGAATTTCGATTTCAGGTACTCTATTTCAGTTTTGATTTCAGGTTAGAATAGCGTCGTTTGAATCTGATCTATTTTTTAATCCCTTTGAATCCCCTTTAGATTCTGTATTGCTTAAACATGGTATCGCGAAGCTTAAACATGGTTTGTTTGTTTTTTACAGTTTGAAACCCCTTTGACTCTGAACTATTTCGATTAGTCTGCAGTTTGAATCCCCTTTGAATCTGAACTATTTCGATCTCTGGTATTGCGAAGTTTAAACATTGGTTTGTTTATGTACTTTGATTCATTTATCTGTGTTCTCTTAGTTAACATGTCAGCTAAATATTTTACAGCCTAATCCAAATCTTAAATTTGAGAAACTGTGTTATGCATATTCTATTTCAGCCAGTTCTTGCAATCTTCTTTAACAAAATATGTAATTTTTGTTGTTCAACCACCGTGTGTCTAATAGCTGAAGTTTGAAGTTTTCTGCATATTTTACACTCCTCCTCAGACTATGAAATTTGCATCCTAGTTTCGCACAGCTGTCTGTATAGTATTTTAAATTATTGCTAACAAAATTATTATTTATCCAAATGTCCAGGTGCTTGTGAATAAGTCATTGGATATCAAAATCTGTTTGGATGCACAACCGTGAAGAAGTGGGTACATAATGCTAACAAATTACTAAATGTATTGACTCTTTAACAGTTCTGTCCATTTAGTATGTTGGCTTTTTATTACAATTTTTTTTGATATCGTTGTTACCTGTTCCGCGCTACTCAATGATATTTGAAGTAATACAAAATCTTAAGAATTTCGTTTTATCAACGTAGCATTCCAAATGGTTTTGATAAGTAGATCCGATAGGATAGCTGAAGATTATCGGTGATGTACACCAGTTATGTCATGAATATTAATTGTGTGCATATAGCCAAACTTATGCATGAGGAAATAATTAACACTGTCAGTATGGCAGAAGAATCTATGTATTTATATATGTATAGATATTATTAGGAATACATGTTTATTAATATGACGAATCAGATAGTAAAAAGGTTAGAAAGAGATACATATCTGTATCTGATATAAGAATGTTGACTGAAGCTTAATGAAGTTAGCATTATGGCTTGAGGACGGACAAGCATCCCTGAATGAATATTCATTTAACAATACATGCTACAGGTTAATTATGTTCAATATAATATATAGGGTGGTATTTTTATAATCTGAGGATGTACTGGTCTAACCGGTTCATTTATGTATTGACATGGTTCCCCGTAAAGAGTATGATATCTATATAGCCATACCTAAGTAAATAAAGTCTTGGTGGTTATTCAAAGTATAAATGTAAAGATAGAATACCATGGAATTCTGAATAAATTACTCGACCTTATTACATCTCTATGTGATGAAAAAGAAAACTAAATCTAAAGTTCACCGTTTTAAGTGTGAGTTATAAACTAATATATATATATATATACATACATACATACATACATATATATATATATATCTGATTTCTGGATCTATATCAAGATGGCTTATTGAAAAGAATACGTTTAAAAAGGCAAGTCATTTTCTGTTGATATCTAGATTGGATAAAGGAAACACTAAGAGGTACCTGTTTGTTGATTTTGGGTTAAATAACCAATGTTTCCAGGTATTTAAAAAGGAGGGTTTGATAAAATATGAGCCAAAGAGGCAGAGTTGAGATAAATGATGATAATGGCACATGTTTATGTTTATGAAAAATGAGATTAGGATATGGACTCACACTTGTTGTATGTATCAAATCTGGTACAGTCACCCTTAGAAGCAAGTATCTTATACATAATCAAGTTGTAGGCTGATAAAAAGGAGTATAATCTATTTGACCATGCCTAAATAAAATGTTAGCTACTGAGTTCTAAAAGATTTTAAATAGCTAGAGTAATGTCAGTACTATATATATAAATATACTTTATAAAAAGAAAAATAAGACAGAGTGATGTAAGGCATTCCATAAATAATGTTGTGAGATGAATGCAAGTAAATAATTGTTCCTCTTAGTACTAATGGATGTTTTGCCTGTAGACTGCACTCAATAAACATATACATAAATGTTAAGCTTGACCTGTATGATATAAATGTTTGAGTACAAGATATTGTGCGTACTTCAATTAATTTCGAGAACAAAACCTTATATAAGCTACAGGTTGAACCCTTGTATAACCTGTAGGATAGGCAAGCACCCATGAATAAGCATATATGTTATTGAAAAATTGTTATACCTAGTTGGATGAAACATGTAGGGTGTGTGAATTGGCTGATGTTTGCATTGATAAACAAGTTGGGTTTATTGCTTGAAAAAGAAAAATTGTGATGTTTAGGATAGTTCCTTATATTTGAATTCATTGTTTCATTTTTGGGTGTATGCCATAATTTTGTACTAAAACTATGTATAAGAATGAGTCACATAATTGACTTGGTATGGCAATGTTGGATGATCAAATATTGAATGAATAATTGCTATAAAAAAAACTAAATATAGGTTCGTAAGCAATATAACTGGCTTGGGATTGTTTGGATCAGTTTTTGTTGCTGAATGCCAAGGTTTTGATAGTTGTGTAAGGGTGGTAAAACTATATTCTTACTACCAAATTATATGGTTGTATCAAATAAAATCCTAAATTATATGGTATCAGATTTGAAATGTAATATCTACCACAGAATTTACAATAGTGCAGCCCTTTTTCTTCCTTTTCTTCATTTTTTTAGTAACCTATGGCCTAACCTAAAGACAACAAAATAAGTAACTTCATATGCTTATAATAAAAAGAGCAGTGATGAAAGTTTAAGATCATATTTTGTGAATTAAGACTATTTTAGAAGTTGTAAAAGTTCCAATTAATTATAAAAACTAATGTTCAAGTGTCCACTGTCATGTTTTGGATAACAATAGAGAGCAAACGGTATTTTAGAAGTTCTCTACTTATACCCAGTTGATCAACCCATTGAACCAGATATAGTAGTATATCCTTATATAAATATTTTTGCATTTTCATACTGGCAGTATAGTTGGTACCAACTAAGTGCAGGTAATACCCTAGGTGTTTGTTAATGTACTAATTCAAGCAGTATTAGCTAAGGCTAAAACTTCCTCTTTATGATACTCTGTAGGTACATACAGATGTTTCACCGCATATTTATAAGTCTAGTATTTGAACAAGAAAGTGCTGTTATACTAAGTGCATGGGTTGGATATAAACAACGGAAATATTATTATTAGGATTTTTAAAATATAGTTTGAGAAATTTATGTTTAAAAGCTTTCTTAGTATTGAATGGCTGAATATTTCTTTTGAATACAAATGCTTGAATATGAATAACTTGATTTCTGTGTATTTAGAACACATGTTTTTGGTTACAGTAAAAAGGTAAAGGCAAAATAAAATAAAATATGTAGAACCCAGAATAGCTTACCCCAAATTGTTTGTTGTTTATGAATGTTTGTTTTGTTAGACAAGTGAATGTTGCCAGTGTTTGAACTAAATACTTATATATATTGGATCAAGTTTGCTCAGTGTTAAAATAAAAAACGAGAGAGAGGGGGATATGAACACCTAGGTGAATAAGCTTTGTTGCTAATTTTTTTTTTTTTAATGTATCACTTCCAAAGAAGAAATGTACATATTTATTTTTTAATCATGTGCTTAATCCAGAGCAGTTATCATTAGAAACTATTTAATGAGGCATTAAAGCTAAGTTAACAACAACCATTTTAAAACATGTACGCTTTAAACATACATCCATCTTGATACCGTTGCTGTTTATTTATTTTTTGCAGATGTCCTCCTACTCAAGGCCTTCGACCGATTATCGTGATTACTTCTTATGGCATTATCCGTCTGTCTATTCAGACGATTCAGACGATACTCCCCAAATTGTTTGTTCAGCCGAATCTCACACACCAACTCTGTTTAGCGTTTACGAGAGGATAGAGTCAAGCTTACAAAGAGATTTGGCATTATTAAGTGTTCAGAATGTGGCACCGCCTACTAGGCAGCCAACACCAACAAGATTTCCAACCCTGCCAACATTCGATGTTGGAGAAGTACAGTCCCAAAGGTTGTTATGTCGTTGCAACATTGAACCACTATTCAGAACATGCTATTTGAATAAAAACGTCGGACGTCGATATTTTATTTGTGCAAACACTGGAAAATTTAGAGGTTGTGGATTCATCCACTGGATTGACAAACCATTATGTGATCATGATGTGGAATTTGCATTGGAGGTTCTCGAAGAAAACAAAAGGCTTAAAAAGGAGCTTAAATTGCAAGATTTCATCAAGTTCAATAGACAAAAGGCTTATCAAAATTAAAAAGGTATGACTTTGAATTTATAACATTTACTACTAGTTGAAACTTAAATGATGCTATTTAATTAAATGCATGCAGGAAGCAGTGGAAGAAGCGGAGAAAAAGAGAAAAATTGTTGGTATAAACTATGCATATTTTTGGATGTAGGTTTCGTTATATGGATGGAGTTTCACATTAGGTACTTGTAGACTTCAAATAAGAGAAATGTCTTGTATTTTGTTAATTATGTATTGTTGTTACTATGCAATTGGATACTTTTTCTCGATAATTATTTGGTTATAATTTGCATATGTATTGAATTTAGTATTTTTATGTATTGAATTTTTTTTAGTTCATACTTTGTTATTGTCACGAATATGGATTTTTGTTCTTATTGATTTTGTTACATGTTGCTATGTTGAGATAATATCATAGCTGAATGAATATTAAATAGCGTCCACGCTATCCTGTATGCAAATATAAGTGTTACATGTTATCAATGCTTATAAATGTTGCGAATATAATGTTACCAACGCTTATAAGTGTTAGGAACAAATATTTCCCAAAGCTTATAAGAGTTGTGAATGAACATCTACCAACGCTTATAAGCGTTGTAAATGAATATTTTCCAACGCTTATAAGCATTGCGAATATTCCCGACCCCCACACAGTGACACATATAAGTGTCACGGAAATTACTAGTGACACTTATACTCGTTGGGAATCCCCTGTTTTAGTGTAGTGAAGAAGATGCATCAGTCCAAGTTTTAATTCCAGCAGAGTAACAACGCCATTATTTTATTTAATAAGAACGGAGGCAAAGTATAGGAATGAAATTGTGCAGCATAAGGTTAGAGAAGAATGGTGTAAAGAGAATGGGGCTAGGGGGCTGTTTATATAGGGTTTCAAACTAATTAGAGCCGTCGATGAAGCTAGAGTTGATCAAGGCCATCCATCTCAAGAGAAGCCAATCAGAAAGTGATAAGTTAGCCCTAGTGACACAACAGAGCTCAGAAATTCGACCAGGACCCGACCAGGCCAGTCAGGGTCAAACCAAAAAGCTGTGCAGGTTTTCTCTCGGCCTGGGCGCACTTGGGAAGTGCGCCAATGTAAATTTGTACTGGCACATTTCCCAAGTGCGCCAGTGCAATCTTTTTTTTTTCTACTAAGCCACCAAACTTCGTTCGTCCATATCTTCTTTATACGGTATCCGTTTTACGCAAACTTGGACTCTATTTCAAGCAGAATTTCGAGACGAACGCAATGGAACGACCCGTTTCCCTTAATTCTCACATTTGAAATTAAGTATTCTTAAATTTAGCTAATCAGATTATTCGAAAATTCGGGGTGTTACATTCTCCCCTACTTAAAGGATTTCGTCCCCAAAATCTTCAAGTTAAGAAGAATGTGTCCTACCATCCAATCACCCATCTACTCAACCATCATCCACAAGCATCCGTTGTCCTTAGAAAACTTCTAATGTTGTATGAAAATATGCAAAAGTGTGTGTATATGTTCCTCATCTAATGCAAAGATTAGGCGGTCCACTGATTCAGTTAACCTCCTTAATGTGAATTTTGTTAGTGCCATGAGTCCAACATGTATGCAATTTTCCTATTTGATACATATAATTCTTATATGAGTGACAACCATTCATTCATATGCAACATCCATGTGATGAGTCAATCATTTTGCATCCAAAAAAAATTTGAAAATTCTCACACATCCATATGCAGTATGAGAGTGTTTTCGAGCCGATCTAGTGTCTAGTGTGTGTATATGCATCCACGAGCAACCACTAGCAACCACTTGCATCCACTTGCAACCATCAAACATAACATGTCTCAAACACATGTTTACATCCATAGGATTCCTATCTATAGGTCGAAGACTCGATCGATAGGATACAGCCGAGTGATGGGAGCGAGTACAGGTAAACAAAAATTTGGTTTCCATTAGACCTTGGTTGAGAGACAAATTCCCCTATGTATCAACCTCGAAGACCGAAATCAACATCATATTGACACCCAGAGGATTACCCTCCTTAGTCAATGTCAAAACTGGAAATCTCAAGCTTATCAGAAATATTCAGATATTTACAGATTACCGGTACAGATCAGATTACTAAATGATTCTTAGGAAACTAAGCATGATAAAAACCCAGAATGTATGCGTCATAGTCAACTTAATGCTCAACATAGATACCCAACTTATCACAATTGGATGAGTCATAACCCTTATGGGTCTGAGTCTACAATGGAATCAGAAACAATACTAGTATTCAAGTGCAGAGTATCGATTACAGAATCGAAATGCCATAATCAGAAAAGAGTTTTAACTCAAAAATCAGATAAAGAAATTAAACCTCCTACAGAAAGTTTTCCTATTTCTATCCTATCCACTAGCCTCGAGAGTGTTCACCTGCCCTCCAGAAGTTGGTCCTGCCCTCTGCCCTTGCCCTCGTTTCTTCGGGCAGTCCCTAGTGAAGTGTCCCATCTCACCATAGTTGAAGCAAGTGCCCTTTCTTTTTCTGCAATCCTTGTTTAGATGAGTCGAGCTTCCACAAGTAAAGTGTAACACCCCGTGTATTCTATAACTGTGGAATTAACAAATTAAAGTATAATTAATTTGAAATCAAAGAACTAAGGGAAACGGGATACGCCATTGCGTTCGTCTCGGAAAAATACGCGAAATAGAGTCCGAGTTTTCGAAAAACGGAGTCCGTATGAAGAAGATATGGCCTTCGGAAGTTTCTGAATTAAGTTTAAAATTCGAACAGAATAAAACAGTTTAAAAATTGAAACCGGGCCCAATTGGCCAAGGCGGGAAAACTCCCGCCTAAGACACCCAGGTCGACTGGGCTGTCGACCTGGTCTAACCAGGTCGACAGGGCTGTCGACAGGGCTGTCGACCTGGTCCAGACCCAGGTCGAACCCAGTCCACCCTGGCTGGCCTATTCTATGTTGGTCGATTTTCTGTGGTCTGCTTTGTCATTAGGGCTAGGTGGCAGGCTCTAATTGGTCCCTCTTGCGAATGAATGGCTACGATCAATCCAAGCAACATCGATGGTCCTAATCAGTTCATAAACTCTATAAAAATGACCCTAGACTCTACCTAGGTTTCCTACACAATTCTCTAGCCTCCATTGCTCTCTTCTTCTAATAAAAAAATAAAAATGGCGTCGCTGCTCTGCTGGAATTGAAACTAGATGATAATCAACATCAGCCTAAGCAACTCAATTCAAACTAGAGATTAAAGTTTCTGCAAAGATTCTACAGCAAGTTAAAGTTCTTTCTTTAATCTAATCAAGGCAAGTACAGTTATTTTCCGCTATAAACGTTAATTATAATTTTGATATGTTTTTAATTCTGAATCTGAGATTGTATATATATTCTCTTCTGTCAGATTTGTTTTTCTGTGACTATTCTGTATCCCTTTTCTTCTTTCCTGTTTTTATAGCCAGGCTACCACGAGCCTGTGCCTAATCTCATAAGAGATGAACGTATGAACGCAAATTTTGGGATAAATAATGAATGATGCAACTAAATTGAATGTATGACTTTAGGTCTGAGGCATAAAATATTCTGGACATATGCATAAATTTGACTATGAACATATAATTTATGCATGTTATGTTGTAATTTAGAACTGTAATTAATGAGCATATGTTGTAAACTAGATTTGGATCTATGCATATTCTATGATAGAAGAAAAGAGGAACCATTGTAAGATTACATATGATTTGAGACTTTGGACAAAATGCATATAAAAGTCAAGATCTGATTTTTAGAAGATATGATTTAAAGATTTATATTGTTGGGTATAGTTTGCATAATGATTCATGGCATGAAAAGAAGAAGGATATGGAAAGTTAGGTGTAAAGATTTACATTAATTAGGATATCTATTATTTAGATTACACCTAAATAGGGATTTTTGGATATATGGCATGCATTGAAATTAATGGTTATATTTGGTATAATTTATATGTGAATCTGCTGTAAGATGCTAGTTTAACAAAAATTGGAACATATGTTATATGGCAAATTATGTCCATATTCTATGCTATGTAACTTTATGCAAACATGGAGTATATGTTGTGAATCATGACAATTATGTAAGCATATGAATTTAGGCCAATTTATGATTGGGCAAGGCATGTAAATAGAACTTTTAGAAATATTAAATTTGCTAAATCTGCTAATTTGTCTAGTTGCCTAAACTACTAGTTTTGTTATATTGCCTAGACTGCTAATTAGATTGAAATGCCTAATCTGTTAAATTTGTCGGTTGAAATGCCTAACCTGTTATATGCCAAAATCTGCTAAGTTGCTAAATCTGTTAAATCCGTTAATTCATATAAAATCTGTTATCTGCTATGTTGATATAATCATCCTGTTATTGATATAATCTGAATTGGCATATATATATATATTGAGCGTGCGCATAAACGGTAAATTATTAATTAATTGGCCGCAAAGATAAACATGGCTAACTCGAGGTTAGAATGAGTTTGCGGCGTAAATCTGCCCGGAACCGCCCGGCACATCCAGTGGCCGCAAACAATAGGTTCTAATGTGAGAAGTTAGTCATAACATGCGTAAGACACGAGGTTAGGTCTGGCTTGTGGCAGAAGTCTGCCCGGAACCGCCCGGCATATCCAGCGGCTACAAGCTACCGACCTAATGTGAGAGGTCTGTGCATTAAATATTAATTAATGCAAAATCTAAGATAAGAATGACGTCTAAAACGTATTGGGGAAAATAGGGTTAAACCAAAGGGATTAATAGATGTAGTAAAACCCGTCCATGAATCTATAGGCCCAATACAAAGTTAGACAAATCTGAAAAATCTGTACATCTGATCCGTTAGCCTGAAAACTTGTTAACTTAATTTGTGAATCTGAATTCTGTATGTCTGAACTTGTAAACAAGTTAATCTGAAATCTGTTAGTCTGGGGACACAAGGTTAGGAGGGGAATTACTTGTGTCATCTGTTGTTTGGGACCCATATTAGTCAGTAACCCTTTCTGGTATCAAAACTTTGACCCAACAGTAGGTAGGGTCCGGGCACGCTTACTGAACTAATTATAAGTGGTTCATTCTGATAATGGCGAGGGGTGTTGATGGTGCGTTCCAACCGGGTCATGTGCGTGCATGGATCCCGGTCTGCCTCTGAGGATCTAAGACGCCGTGACATCTGTAAATAGGTCTGTGCCAATTGGTTGTCACTTTAGGGAGTGATACACCCTATTGTGGGGCCGACACAGGATATTTATGTATTAGGGAGCCGATCGCTTGGGGTAGGGTTTTAGGGTACGCTTAGTTCTGTCTGTTTCTGTTTGTACCGTCTGTTTCTGTTGGGTGGTAACACCTGTCTGTTTCTGTGTGGTACCGTCTGTTCGGGTGGTAAAGGCCCATTACTAGTGTACACCTAATTCCACATTCTGTTTCCATAGGGATAAATCTGTTTCTTCTTCTGTCTGTTTCTGATCGGGTAGTAAAGGCCCAGTATTAGCATTCTGTTTCTGTTAAAGTATTCTGTACCCGTTCCTGCTTCAATTTAGACATTAGGGTGACACCTAATTCTGCTATACTAGTAATAGTGCAGAGAAGTGTAAAACAATTGTTTATATCATTCTGTTTTTCTATTATATCTGCTACACCTGTTATAGTTATCTCACATCCAGTTTTATGTTCATATCATATTATTTTATCTGTTTATATGCTGAAAGTCACTGGACTTGCCAGACTTTTTGTCTGACCCTTGTTGTTTCGCCTCCTTTCTTCCGTTTCCCCCCCCCCAGGTTATCCAAGGAGGGAAATACTTTAGCTTGATCCGGATTTCTCTTTGCTTGAAGTGCTTAAAGTATGGCTTGGCTCCGTATAGCTTCCGTTCCATGGGGGTTATGATTTTAAACTATGCATTTTGAAGGCTTTTGTACAAGACTGATATTTTGTACTTGAATTCTGAAATTGAAAGGATGTAACCATATAAATTTCTGTTTCCTCTGTAATAAAGTTAAAAATTTTCAAGTACTGTTTTATCTGTCTTGTAAGTTTCTGTTCTGTTTACTAAAATGCTCCACCAAAGTTAAGGCATTCCCTTTGTGAGTGACCTTAACAGAGGAGGGGTGTTACATAAAGCACTTTTTCTCCTTCTTATCTTAAGACTTTTCATCCTTCTTTTGTTTTTCCTTTTTGGGCCATGCTTTCTTGTTCTGTGGTTCTTCCTTGTTTGCCTCCTTCTTGCCCTTGTCTTCCTCGTGTAGTAGTGCCATGTCCACCAATCTTTCGTAAGTCGCTTCCATGGGTACATGGGTCATGGCTAGGCTGTGCAGTGGCTCGTTCAATCCTTTAACAAAGCGGAGAGCATTTTTATGCTGGGTGTTGACTAAATCTAGCCCGAACCTGGCCAGTTGGTTGAACTGGTTGACGTATTCCTTGACCGTCATACTTCCTTGCTTAAGAGATAAGAACTTTTCCAGTTGTAGACTTCGTTCAGCTTGCGAGAGGAATTTCATCTCAAACCTTGTTCTGCAATCCATCCATGTTTCAACCGGTCTCTCGGCGTTAGTGACTTCCCACCAGTAGGAAGTTTCGTCCTTGAGCAACCATACCACCAACTGTACCTTCTGCCTATCTTCCACTTCGAAGATAACGAACAGATCCTCAGTTTCTTTGAGCCAGTTCCTTGCTTCTACGAATGATTCAGTTCCCTTGAAATCCTTTCCACCCATGGCCCTAAAATCTTTACAGATTTTTGAAAAAGCAATTGCACGAGGAGGGGGAGGAGAGGAGGAATCGCTGCAGCTGGAGGAGGAATATCTGCTGGGCCTGCATCGTTGGCCCTAGCCTCTAGGTACCTCCTGAACCAGCCAGGTATTGGCACGCCCTCTGGAAAGTTAAGATTCCCAGACATGCTGGAATGAAAGAAAAAGATTAAAACGGAGAACTGAAAAGATAGATATATGGCTTTTTGGGGATTATGTTTTTCAAAATAAACTTTATTTTTGAAAATACTTCCTTTTAAAACCTTTTTTGAAAATAGTTTTCAAACACTTTACCCAATCTGGTAACCTTCGGCTCTAATACCAAGTGTAACACCGCACCTCCGTTAAGGACACTCACAAAGGGAATGCCTTAACTTTGGTAGAGCATTTTAGTAAATAGAACAGAAAATCTCAAGATGGATAAAAAATACTTGAGAAATTATAACTTTATTACAGCGGAAAACAGAAATCAGTTTGGTTACATCTTTTCCAAAAACTCAAGTACATAAATATCAGTCTTGTTCAGAAAATCATCAGAGTACAAAACTTTAAAATCATAATCCCCACAGAAGCTGCCATAAGGAGTCAAGCCATACTTTAAGCACTCTAGGTACTTCAAGCAGAAGAAATCCGGATCAAGCTAAAGTGTTCCCTCCTTGGAAAACCTGGGGGGGAACGGAAGAAAAAGGGGCGAAAACAAGCAAGGTCAGACATAAAGTCTGGCAAGTCCAGTGGCTTTCAGCATATGAACAGATAATAGTAATTATGACATGAAAATAAGCTGGATAAGAGATAACAGTAACAGGAGCAGCAGATGTACTTAGGTTAAACAGAAGAAACAGAATAATATTACTTTTCATTTCTCTACACTAATACTAGTATAACAGGATTAAGTGTCACCCCAATGTCTAAACTGAAACAGAAACGGGAACAGAATAATTTCCACAAAAGAGAATGCTAGTAATGGGCCTTTACCACCCCAACAGAAACAGACAGAAACAGAATGCTAATAATGGGCCTTTACCACCCGAACAGAAGGTACAGAAACAGATTAATTCCTACGGAAACAGAATGTAGAATTAGGTGTACACTAGAAAATGGGCCTTTACCACCCGAACAGACGGTACCACGCAGAAACAGACAGGTGTTACGACCCAACAGAAACAGACGGTACCAATAGAAATAGACAGAACTAAGTGTACCCTAAAACCCTACCCGAAGCGATCGGCTCCCTAATACATAAATACCCTATGTCTGACCCACGATAGGATGTATCACTCCCTAAAGTGACAAACAATTGGCACAAACCTATTTACAGTTGTCACAGCGTCTTACATCCTTAGAGGCAGACCGAAATCCATGCACGTACATGACCCGGTTGGAACGCACCATCAACACCCCTCGCCATTATCAGAATGAACCGCTTATAATTAGTTCAGTAAGCGTGCCCGGACCCTACCTACTGTTGGGTCAAATTTTTGATACCAGAAAGGGTTACTGACTAATATGGGTCCCAAAAAACAGATGACACAAGTAATTTCCCTCCTAACCTTGTGTCCCCAGACAAACAGATTTCAGATTAACTTGTTTAGAAGTTCAGCCATACAGAGTAGATTAACTAGTTCACAGATCAGGCAAGTTTTCAGACTAACGGATCAGATATACATATTTAACAGATTTACAGATTTGTCTAACTTTATAATTGGGCCTACAGATTCACGAAATGGGTTTGTTAAATTCATTAGTCCAATTGGTTTAACCCTATCCACCCAACACGTTTTAGACATCATATTTATCTTAGATTTGTATTAATTAAAAATTAATGTGCAAACCTCTCACATTAGACTGACAGTTTGCGACCACTTGTTAGGCCAGTTGGTTCTGGGCAGGTTTCTGCTGCAAACTGAGTCTAACCTCGGGTTTCAAGCATGTTATGACTAATTTCTCACATTATAACATATTGTTTGCGGCCACTGGATGTGCCGGGCAGTTCCGGGCAGGATTATACCGCAAACTCATTCTAACCTCGAGTTAGCCATGTTTCATGTTTTAGCCAATGCATTCATTCATAGACTATGCTAATATCAGACTAATCATGCTAATTTAACAAATTAACTTCTATACAAGTTAAAGCAGATTATTCGAGGTTCTATTAACAAGTTTTCCTCAATTTTAAATCAAGCCTATAGATTTACATACTTCAAATTTCAGCATTTCAGTTCCAATAGATTACGCCATTCAACAGATTAAACAGATAACAGATCTTGCTAATTAGGCGATTTAGCAGATCTAGCAGATAAGGCAATTTAACATAATTAGCAGATTAGGCAATTTAATCTAATTAGCAGTTTAGGCAATATAACAGAACTAGCAGATTAGGCAATATAACAGATTTAATCATTCCATAAAGTTTCCTTGACAGATCTCGCCTAATTATAAATTTGGCCTAAGTTTGCATGCCTAAATAATTGTCATGATTCACAATATGATCATATCCTCCCCCCCCCCCCCTCCCCCCCCGTTTGCGTTGAATTTACATGGCATAGATTATGGTCATAATTTACCATATAACTCATGTCCCAATTTTAGTTAAACTTGCCTAGTTCAAAAGATTCACATATAAATTATACCAAATATAGCCATCGATTTCAATGCATGTCATATATTCAAAAAATCTCCCACTTAGGTGTTATTCACATTTAACAGTTATCAAATCTTAATATAGATCTTCACACCTAAGTCATATTCTCTTTTTATCTCAAGTCATGAATCGTTATATAAAAAATATACCCAACAATCTAGAACTTTAAATTATAACAGATCTTAATTCAAAATATGTGCTATGTCAAAAGTCTCAAGACACATGTTAACATAGAATGGTTCCTCTTCTTCCAATTCATAGAATATGCATAGATCTAAATCTAGTTTACAACATCAGTCACAGATTAGCCATGCCCAATTATGCCATCATTCATTATTTGTCCCAAAGTTTAGAGTTTGTGCGTTAATCTCTTATGAGATGTGGCGTAGGCTCGTGGTAGCCTGGCTATAGAACAGAAAGAAGAAAGAGATACAGAATAAAATATATCAGAACAGAACGTACACAACCTCAAATTCAGATTTACAATCATGTCACAATTATAACTAAAGTTTATATCGGAAAATAACTGCACTTGCCTTCTTTGGTTTTAAGAAAGGATAATAAACTGTTGTTGATGCAGAAATGTTGAATTACTCCTCTTTAATTGTTGCTGTAGCTCTAAGCTTTGATTTGAGATTTGGTTTAGCTTTTAATTCTATTCAGGTTGGAAGAAGACGCATCAGTCAAAGTTTTGATTCCAGCAGAGTAATGACGCCATTATTTTATTTAATAAGAACGGAGGCAGAGTGTAGGAATGAAATTGTGCAGCATAAGGTTAGAGAAGAATGGTGTAAAGAGAATGGGGCTAGGGGGCTGTTTATATAGGGTTACAAACTAATTAGAGCCATCGATGAAGCTAGAGTTGATCAATGCCATCCATCTCAAGAGAAGCCAATCAGAAAGTGACAAGTTAGCCCTAGTGACACAACAGAGCTCAGAAATTCGACCAGAACCCGACCAGGCTAGCCAGGGTCAAACCAGAAAGTTGTGCAGGTTTTCTCTCGGCCTGGGCGCACTTGGGAAGTGCGCCAATGTAAATTTGTACTGGCGCACTTCCCAAGTGCGCCAGTGCAATCTTTTTTTTTTCTATTTAGCCACCAAACATCGTTCGTCCATATCTTCTTCATACGGTATCCGTTTTACGCAAACTCGAACTCTATTTCAAGCAGAATTCCGAGACGAACACAATGGAATGACCTGTTTCCCTTAATTCCCACATTTGAAATTAAGTATTCTTAAATTTAGTTAATTTGATTATTCAAAAATTCGGGGTGTTACAGCCCACAATTCCGTACTATCTAAGCTGACTAATACAGCACACGTCCAACCCAAATAATATAGAAATACAAGTCACTAGGTTTAAAGAAATAGAAAAAGGTAGAAGAAGAATAGAAATAACAACACGGAATCTCACAACGAAACGAATAAAATAAAATATCATATATAATGACTTTAAATACAAAATCTGTATTGTATATATATACCATATCAGAGTACAACGCATATATAGCGAAAATAACTCTAAATAACTAACGGTGAAGCCTCCTGCTTCAAGCTCCTCCAAGTGTATCTATAAAAGCCTGAAGCACTTGACTGCCTGTAACACCCCACCTCTATTAAGGTCACTCTCAAAGGGAACGCCTTAACTTCGGTGGAGTTTTTTAAGGTACAAGATACTAATAAATTACAAGACAGATAATTTAAGTAGCAGAAAAAGATCAATATTATTTCATAAATACTTTTTTAATAGAATAATTCAACAACTGTTTCAACCTTCCAAATTATTACAACTTTTCATCTGTCTTGAAAATATAAAGAAGCAATACTGAAAATAAAATGACATAAATCCCCAACAAGTGCTTGAACATAGCCATAGCTCAAAAAGGAAAGTCCAAGCCTTACATCTACGGTCTTCAAGCTTTGACTAACCTGGGCTAAGAAGAAGTGTTTCCTCCCTGCGGACCTAGGAGGTGGGGGGGACGGAAGAAAAGAAGAGAAAGGAAAATGGGTCAGACATAAGTCTGGTAAGCCCAGTTATTTAATAGCATGTAAATAAGTAAAAGACTATGACATGAATAAACTGAACTTAGAATGATACCATAAGGATAGGGTAGTCCAAAAACGAGGTAAAGTAAGATTTAACTAGATTTGGCTATCGCACCCACTTTTACTTCTCTGCACCCACTAAGAGCTGTTTAACTAGCAATGTATGTTCATGATAAAGTGATCCCATTCATGTATTGATAGGCTCCTACTTGCATTCATGTATTCCCGGTGTCAAGCGGCCCCACGTGATTTTTAAGTACACGTGCTGGTTCCAGTATAGGGTGTATCAAGTCCCATAATGGCAAACCTAACACGATTCAAAGATGCACAAGTGTACACCTGGTGCCTAGTGCCTGCTTTTTCCAGTCTGGAGTTCGTGCACGCCCGTACTCCGTTGGAACCTACACTGATGCACCTGACCGCCGCCCTTTTGACCGCTTATATTCAACCCAGTAATCGTGCCCCACCCTGCCTAGTTCAGGGTACCTTGATACATCCATGCGGCTTACTGCAGAAAGGGGTCCTCGTTACTAGGGTTTTTCTAGTCAACATGCTAAATTGGTTAAGTGTCCTTGGTTTAACTTCACCCCTATAAATCTTGTCTAGTTAACATGTTAAGTTAGTTAAGTGTTTCCTCAATTACTTAATCCCACCAATCTTGTCTTGTTAACATGTTAAGTTGGTTAAGTGTTCCCTTAATTACTTAACCTCACCATTTCTAGCTTGATTGTTCAAGAGCTTTAATTAATTAAAGCACCAACCACTCACATTAGACAGGTATTGTTGTGGTTACTGGATGTGGCGGTCAGTTCCGGGCAGTTTTACACCACAACTCAGTCTAACCTCGGGTTTTTCTGGGCTTGATGTACTAACCTCTCACATTAGACATGTATTGTTGTGGTTACTGGATGTGTCGGTCGTTTCCGGGCAGATTTACACCACTACTCAGTCTAACCTCGGGTTAGGCATATTCATCTTTTACATTTTATATATGTAAATTTTCTACAAGTGTTTCATGTTACATATTTTAATTTTGTTCAAGACTAATGGAATAAATTATACCATTCATGGCCTTAACCATTTACATGGTTTTGGGCCCACCTACATTATTAACATGTTTTGATTTAATAACTATCCCAACGTTACCCCCGTTTGTTCGTTCGTATTAATCACAAAAAGTAATTAGGCCTGCATATTAGCCCAATTTATAAACAAGAGGTAAAGAAGGGAACATGCATAATATAGATTCAACCAAACACCTAAATTTTGCATAAAACTTTATTCATATAATTTAACATGTCACATGAACTTGCATATAATCTTGACTTAGATAATCATAAGCCTAAAACATGTTAATATGTATATCTAGGCATGTGTGAACATAACCTCAGTTATAAACTAGCATATGAAATAATCATGACATGTCCAATCCCAACGCATGAATAATTTTAACATTAACATATAGGTGTGAACTAGATCTAACAAGGTGAACTGGCATAAGTCCACTTTACAAACATGCATATAAATATAGATCTAGTTTTGGATCTAACATGTAACTTGCATATGAACCTATGTATAATTAGATCGTGATTGGATCTATCATAAAACATATAACTTGCATTAATCATATGAACCTAGATAGATCTTGACATAGATCCAACATAAAACCTGTAACTTGCATATGAACATATATATAGGCATATGGATCTAACATAAAGCATATGAATATATATATATATATATATATAGAGAGAGAGAGAGAGAGAGAGAGAGATCCAACACCAAGTCCAATAAGCCACAAATATTCCAAGACAATTCATGATAAAATCATCACAAGAAACAAACATGAATTAGCATCGTCAATATTATACAACATGGTATAATTCTATTTTTCACTTTATGTCAAATCACGTCTTAAATTTATTTACATCTAAAAGATAATTACACTTACAAAAGACAATCTTGATTTCTGGAATCTATATTCTAAAGTTGAAATGCTCGCCTTTGATGTAGACAATCGTTGTTTTAGTTTAGTTTTGATTCGACTAAATAGAGTTATCCAGTGACTAGATAGAGTTATCCAGTGACTAGATAGAGTTATCCAGTGACTCAGCAACAGGTTAGGAATGACTCAGCAATGACTCACTGTGGCGGCCCGCCCCGCACCAACCGACACTTCCTCCAAGTGTGCGCTGTACACATGTCCAACTGGCACGGAACGGTCGTCATAAGAAAAGAAAGAAGAGAATGAACTAATCAAGGAACCTGTAGAATGTCTCACAGCGCATGGAATAAAATATATTAATAACATACTTGACATAAAACAGGTGAGACAGTGCATAAGCTGATAACTAATAATCAATGTCAACATCAAAGCAGCGGAAATCCATATACAGCTTATTACAATTTTTCAAAATCTACTGTCTCTAAACAAAAGAAAGCTGAAGTAGAAGATACACCAACAATGCCCAAGCAGTGATCTTCAATAACACAGGGAGAATATTATGTATATAGTACGTGGAAGCCTCCTGCTCGTCTCCGGATCATCTACCCGTGCATCACCAGCTAACCTGTCTCTAGTCTGCTCGTGTGAGCACCCAGAGTAATAAGAAGAGACATAAAACTCTGGGTCAGACATAAAGCCTGGTGTGAGCGATAAGCATCTAAACAGAATAATAACAGGTATACTAAACCATACCTGAGCCTGGACCTGCAACCAAAGAGTTAGTACCACATACCGTACAATACTCCAAGGTACCATAATAATTAGTGTAAGAATACGGGGGTGGGGTGTGCATGTCAAAATGATAGCAACAAATCATCCATAGCAACCATCCTCACACCTCTCACTCAGTGCCTGAAGCGTACGACGTCTACCACTTTGGAACACTAGTCAAACTGAGGCAACGACGAATCCCGACTTGTAGAAACCCTGCTGTGACCAAGCCAAACACTTGGAGTCATGACCAAACATTTCAATGACCCACTTCATTGGTCATAGCCCTTGGTTCTACCAATGCCATAATGGCCCTGAATCCGCCTTCGTACCTCCTACCATAGTGGTCCAAAGCTATAGGTGTCGATAACTCCTTGGCACGCGTCCCGCAGCAAAGCCCAACCATGAAGTGAACTCGTTGATTCCCATCTGAACCTTAAGCTCTAACTTCTCATTTGGACTTCCTTTGCATCTCGGGTTTTGATCGAATTGGAGTGGGTCTTCAGAAGAGTTGTCACGCAGTAACAGTCCTGGAATTCGGTTCGGTTCGGTAATCATTGCCCTCGTCTGTTCGGTTCGGGTTTCTTCACTCCGGGTCGGGTCGGTGTCCTCCTTCGGGTCGGGTCGGTGTCTTCCTCCGGGTCGGGTCGGGTTGCTATCCTCCTTCCAGCTCATGCTCCTTCTTCGATCAGCTCCCTCGTTTCCTTCTACTCCGATCCGATCCGATCACTTCGCTTTACTTCAGTCCGATCCGCTCCGCCCCCTTTTACTCCGATCCGATCCCCTTGTCCACTCCAACTCTAAGTAAACGGCCTTCCTTTTTGCCAAGTCTTTCATGTGCCAAGCTCCAGTTCGGGTCGGGTTTCTTGCCCAGTTCACATTTCCGATCCGAACCCCCCATCCGATCCGATCCGAAGCCCTGCACAACTTTCTGCAACTTTTCCAGCAACTTGTTTACGCCGCTCGACGACGTTTTTGACAAATCTAGCTATTCTAATCAATCACAATTCATGTCAAATAGTCATAACAACATAGCAAACTAACCACAAACACCAAAACAATGAATTCATATGTCAAAATGGATCAAATGTGCCCAAAACCTCACATTTTTCCTATAATCCCCCTTAATCATGTTTAAGCATACGATTAGCAAAACACATCGAAATTAACCCAAATTTCTAACAGAGCCTTAAAACATTATTTTAGAATTTTAAGAATTTTTCCAGAATTTATTTACGTATAAATTCGCTAATCTTCACTAATTACCCTTAATTACCGTAATTAGTGCAAAAACTATGCAAATCACTCACCTTGGCCACAAATGAAACACCAAATCTGAAGTATCCTCTGTTTGGCGCTGTTCCCAATCTTATACAACAGCTCCAACCTTGCTTTGGTGCCTTTTCTTCTTAATTTAATGTTTGCTAAGCCTAATCTTCAATTAGAAGGTGATTAAGATGTGTTTTGAAGAGATTTAGAGGGTGGAGGCCATGGCTAGGTTAAGAGGAATGAATAGTGACGGCTGAAAAATGAGAAAAAAGTATTCTCCAAACCCTAACAGCCCTTTTAAACTCCTAATCCCGAAATTCCCCTTTGGGCCTAGCTGTTAATCACCCGGTTAAGCCCAATTAAGCTGTTTTTCACCATCTGAAACTTGTTTCAGCCATATCTCCCAAACGGTAAGTCCGTTTGGCTAATGTGACCACTCTACGGAAAGAGAAACCATCATCCGGAGCCAATGGAAGTGGTTTCAGGTCAAAATTCCTTTCCAGTCAAAAGTTATGGCCAAAACAGTGCCAACTGGGGGTAAAATGGTCATTTAAAAATCGGGAAAAATCATGAACATGGGAAATGACCCCAATAGTCGTCCCCCAAAGTTACATGACCATACGACTTCGTATGTGAAAGAAATAAATATTCTACGATCCTATGATGCGCAGAATGCGGGTCGTTACACTCTCCCCCCCTTAGGAAATTTCGCCCCCGAAATTCCTTAACCCAAAACATACAAGGGATCCCGCATGCCTAACAACCATATATAACAATCAAATATGTAAAACAAGCAAACAAGCCTATCCTAGCATGCGGAAAAACTAAATCAAAGTCAAAACCTTACCAGACAAAGAGTTCTGGACACTTCTTCCTTATGTCGTCCTCCGTTTCCCAAGTACAATCACTCTCGTCCTCGCTCCACTGTACCTTGACTAGCTTCACCGCCTTCCTTCGAAGTTGCTTCATGTCGTACTCGACAATACGGGCCGGCTTGCGGTTCCCAACCGCCTCGGGTTCTACTTCGAAGTCCTCTAACTGATCAGGTGAAAAGTCATGTCTGAGTCGTGAACGAACTTCCTTAGTTGGGAAACATGAAATACGTTGTGAACTCCCGCCATCTTCTCCGGTAAATCAATTCTATATGCCAAATTCCCGACTAGTTCAAGAACAGGGAATGGGCCAACGAATCTTGGTGCCAACTTGCCTCTCCTGTCAAATCGTATTACGCTCTTCAACGGAGAAATCTTGACAAACACCAAGTCGCCAACGGAGAATTTTAAGTCTCTTCTCCTCTTATCAGCATAGCTCTTCTGCCTATCCTGGGCAGCCTTCATTCGTTGTTGAATGACCTTGATCTTATCCGACGTTTCTCTCACCACCTCTGGTCCAAGCATAAACTTCTCGCCAGTCTCTATCCAACATGATGGTGAGTTGCACGGTCTTCCGTACAAAGCTTCAAACGGAGCCATACCGATACTGGATTGGTAGCTATTATTATATGCAAACTCTACTAGATGCAAATGGTCATCCCATGATCCACCAAAATCCAATATACATGCTCTCAAGAGATCTTCCAAAATACGATTCACCCTCTCCGTCTGACCGTCGGTCTGAGGATGATATGCGGTACTGAGATGTAACTCTGACCCTAGAGCTTCTTGTAAGCTCTTCCAAAACCCACTAGTGAACAACGGGTCTCGGTCACTCACAATGCTTTTAGGTACTCCATGGAATCTCACTACCCACTTCATATACAATTCTGCTAACTTAGCTGCCGTTCTGGTCGATCTGACCGGTATAAATCTTGCACTTTTGGTTAATCGGTCCACAATCACCCAAATGCTATCATGTCCCGATCTAGTCCTTGGTAAACCATCAATGAAATCCATCGAGACTTGCTCCCATTTCCATTCGGGAATTCCTAATGGCTGTAACAGACCACTAGGCTTCTTTTGCTCGGCTTTAACTAGCTGGCAATTCATGCACTTGGATATAAACTTCCCAACGTCTCTTTTCATCCCTTCCCAGTAGTAGGTCTGCTTCATATCTCGATACATCTTATTACCACCGGGGTGTATAGTCAGCTTTGAGTGATGACATTCTCTAAGCACTTCATCTCTCAATCCATTGACATTGGGTACAACGAGCTTTCCATTCTTTCTAAGCCATCCATCTTGATCAAGCCCATACTTGCTCATCTCCTCATCGATACCCATCTCTAACTTGGAGATGATTTCCAATAGGTTAGGATCGTCCCTCTGACTAGAGCCGATCCGCTCAATTAAAGTGGGTCTGATCGTCAAACTTGCTAACATTTCTGGGTCCAATTCGCACTTTGGTCTGAAATCAAACCCCGCGATATACTCCAGTTGCTTCCATTCAAGGAACATAGCCCCTAAACTGGCATGTCTTCTACTCAATGCATCAGCCACCGCATTGCCCTTTCCTGGTGTGTATGCGATGTCAAAATCATAGGAAGCTAAGAACTCTAACCATCTCTGCTGACGGAGATTCAGATCTTTCTGAGAGAAGAGATACTTTAACGACTTATGATCTGTAAAAAGCTCAAATCTTTCTCCCAAGAGATAGTGTCTCCACATCTTTAACGCGAACACGATCGCTGCCAATTCTAAATCATGGGTAGGGTATCTTCTCTCGTGCGGTTTCAATTGCCGACTTGCGTAAGCTACAACTCTACCGCCTTGCATCAATACAGCACCCAGTCCGGTACCACAGGCATCCGTGTATACCGTCATCTCTTCATCCCCCTTAGGAATGACTAACACTGGTGCGCTTGTCAACTTGTCCTTTAGGCTTTTGAATGCATTCTCGCACTTTTCATCCCAGACAAAAGCTTGATTCTTCTTGGTCAACTGGGTCAATGGTACTGCTATCTTGGAGAAACCTTGGATAAACTTACGATAATATCCCGCTAATCCCAAGAAACTTCTTACGTCTGTTGCATTCTTGGGCGTAGGCCAATCCTGTACCGTAGCCACCTTTGCCGGGTCCACGGCAATACCATTCTCTGATACAACATGGCCCAAGAACCTCACTTCCCTCTTCCAGAAGTGACACTTAGAAAACTTTGCTTTCAATTGGTGTTTTCTCAACACCTCCATCACTACTCTTAAATGTTCCTTGTGTTCTTCCTCTGTCCTCGAATAGACCAAAATATCATCCACGAACACAAGAACAGACTTATTCAACTGATCTCTGAATACCCTATTCATAAGATCCACAAAATATGCCGGGGCATTAGTCAGCCCAAATGGCATAACCAACCATTCATAAAATCCAGACGGCGTTCGAAATGCCGTTTTAGCTATACTCTCAGCTTCCACTCTAAGCTGATGAAAACCTGTCGCGAGATCCAACTGAGAAAATACTCTCGCGCCACTCAACTGATCAAACAAATCATCTATCCGCGGTAGAGGATACTTGTTCTTCCTCGTCACTTTATTCAACTCGCGGTAGTCTACACACAAACGAAGGGAACCATCCGCCTTGGTAGCAAACACAACTGGTGCTCCCCATTCAGAAACACTCCTTCTGATAAATCCCTTCTTCAAAAGATCGCTGACTTGCACCTCGAGCTCTCGCTGCTCTCTTGGTGCCATACGACGAAGTGGCATCACTATAGGCCTGGCATCCTTTACCAAATCAATACGGAACTCAATCTCTCGGTGTGGTGGAAGTCCGGTCACTTCTTCGAAGACATCCGGATACTGGCCAACCACGGGCAAACCTGACAACTCACTATGCGGAATGTCGAGGGAGTTTAGAAAACTAGCCAATACCCCCACACTGGGTAGACCACCAAACACTATCCTCCGCCCATCATCCGCTCTAGCTGTCACCAACAAGCCCTCACAGTCTACCGCCACCCCGTATCTTTGGAGCCAATCTACTCCCAAAATAATGCCAAACCCAGTAAAGCCCAAAACAAAGCAATCACAAACAAACATGCATCCATGACTCGATAAGACCACATTACGACAAATCATGCTAAGGCTAGTCGAACCACCAATCGGGTTCGTCACTACTAAAGGTCTATCGACAATCTCGGGCTCCAATCCCAACCTATCTACCAGGTCACTAGATATGAAAGAACTGGAAGCTCCGGTATCAAACAAAACTCTAACAGGAACATCGTAAATAGAAAGCATACCTTGAATGACGACATTCTTTCCCTTCTCCGCCGCGGTTGGGGCATTCGACGAAGAAGGAATAGCATTAAGAGCATATGCTTTCACCATTTGCTTTTCTTTAGGAGGCTGTGGACACTTGTCCTTGTGATGTCCCAGTTGGCCACAATTGAAGCACTTCCTATCTGCTGGCTTGGCCCGACAATTACTAGCATAATGGCCCTTCTTACCACAGCTGAAGCACTCAACATCTTGCTTATTCTTTTTCTTCTGGCCATCCTTAGCTTGGTTCTGCTTCCTCTTATTCTGGGAACCACCCTTGCCTCCACCACTTGCTTGTGGCTTTGGCTCATCTGCGGATGCAACCTCAGTCTTCGGCTTAGGGTAGAGACTTTCTGATCTTAATGCTTTCCCCACAATCGACTCAAACGTCTCATCGATGTGGTTAATAAGCTTTTCCCCTAAGTACTGATCCAAACCAGTTATGAATTTCTCATTCTTCTTCTCGGCAGTATCAATAAGAGATAATCCATACTTCGACAAAGTGTCGAATTCAGCAATGTACTCCGAGACAGCTCTGCCATTCTGCTTGAGCTCCAAGAATTTCTTAAACAGCATTGACTTCTGAGCAGCTGGGATGAACTTCTCACTGAAGCGAGCCTTAAACTGCTCCCAAGTAATCTGATCTTCGGGAGTAGCTGCCTTTATAGCATTCCACCAATTCATTGCCCGCCCTTGCAGCTGACGGGACGCTAACCTTCTCTTCATTGCATCCTCGATACCCAAATCCTCGAAGATACGTTCGCAACTATCCAACCAATCCTGAACATCTGTGGCTGACTCCGTTCCGTGAAACGGCTTCCCACCAAGACTAGTATAATCCTTGTTTAGCTTGGCGAAGTCGACCCTCGGCGCCTGCACTATTGGACCACCACCAATTCCACCATTGGGAGCTGCCCTCTGTACATCTCTAAGCATCTCTCTCATGAGGTCAGTAAACATCGTCCTCATGTTAGCAGCATTCCCATTATTGGCTCCCCTACCAGCACCTCTAGTATCTCGGCTCATCGTCAATCTGAAAAAGGAAACGATTAACGATTCCATAGTGGTGTTAGTGCAGTACAACCTCATCCTTATACTACTAATAGTATATATATATAGCTTTTAAAAACCAAAGTAATCACAAATACGCTCTCTCGTATACGTATATTATCTCTCTCTGATAACTTCCCTAGGTTAACTATGCAACCTAGAGCTCTGATACCAAGTGTGGCGGCCCGCCCCGCACCAACCGACACTTCCTCCAAGTGTGCGCTGTACACATGTCCAACTGGAACGGAACGGTCGTCATAAGAAAAGAAAGAAGAGAATGAACTAATCAAGGAACCTGTAGAATGTCTCACAGCGCATGGAATAAAATATATTAATAACATACTTGACATAAAACAGGTGAGACAGTGCATAAGCTGATAACTAATAATCAATGTCAACATCAAAGCAGCGGAAATCCATATACAGCTTATTACAATTTTTCAAAATCTACTGTCTCTAAACAAAAGAAAGCTGAAGTAGAAGATACACCAACAATGCCCAAGCAGTGATCTTCAATAACACAGGGAGAATATTATGTATATAGTACGTGGAAGCCTCCTGCTCGTCTCCGGATCATCTACCCGTGCATCACCAGCTAACCTGTCTCTAGTCTGCTCGTGTGAGCACCCAGAGTAATAAGAAGAGACATAAAACTCTGGGTCAGACATAAAGCCTGGTGTGAGCGATAAGCATCTAAACAGAATAATAACAGGTATACTAAACCATACCTGAGCCTGGACCTGCAACCAAAGAGTTAGTACCACATACCGTACAATACTCCAAGGTACCATAATAATTAGTGTAAGAATACGGGGGTGGGGTGTGCATGTCAAAATGATAGCAACAAATCATCCATAGCAACCATCCTCACACCTCTCACTCAGTGCCTGAAGCGTACGACGTCTACCACTTTGGAACACTAGTCAAACTGAGGCAACGACGAATCCCGACTTGTAGAAACCCTGCTGTGACCAAGCCAAACACTTGGAGTCATGACCAAACATTTCAATGACCCACTTCATTGGTCATAGCCCTTGGTTCTACCAATGCCATAATGGCCCTGAATCCGCCTTCGTACCTCCTACCATAGTGGTCCAAAGCTATAGGTGTCGATAACTCCTTGGCACGCGTCCCGCAGCAAAGCCCAACCATGAAGTGAACTCGTTGATTCCCATCTGAACCTTAAGCTCTAACTTCTCATTTGGACTTCCTTTGCATCTCGGGTTTTGATCGAATTGGAGTGGGTCTTCAGAAGAGTTGTCACGCAGTAACAGTCCTGGAATTCGGTTCGGTTCGGTAATCATTGCCCTCGTCTGTTCGGTTCGGGTTTCTTCACTCCGGGTCGGGTCGGTGTCCTCCTTCGGGTCGGGTCGGTGTCTTCCTCCGGGTCGGGTCGGGTTGCTATCCTCCTTCCAGCTCATGCTCCTTCTTCGATCAGCTCCCTCGTTTCCTTCTACTCCGATCCGATCCGATCCGATCACTTCGCTTTACTTCAGTCCGATCCGCTCCGCCCCCTTTTACTCCGATCCGATCCCCTTGTCCACTCCAACTCTAAGTAAACGGCCTTCCTTTTTGCCAAGTCTTTCATGTGCCAAGCTCCAGTTCGGGTCGGGTTTCTTGCCCAGTTCACATTTCCGATCCGAACCCCCCATCCGATCCGATCCGAAGCCCTGCACAACTTTCTGCAACTTTTCCAGCAACTTGTTTACGCCGCTCGACGACGTTTTTGACAAATCTAGCTATTCTAATCAATCACAATTCATGTCAAATAGTCATAACAACATAGCAAACTAACCACAAACACCAAAACAATGAATTCATATGTCAAAATGGATCAAATGTGCCCAAAACCTCACATTTTTCCTATAATCCCCCTTAATCATGTTTAAGCATACGATTAGCAAAACACATCGAAATTAACCCAAATTTCTAACAGAGCCTTAAAACATTATTTTAGAATTTTAAGAATTTTTCCAGAATTTATTTACGTATAAATTCGCTAATCTTCACTAATTACCCTTAATTACCGTAATTAGTGCAAAAACTATGCAAATCACTCACCTTGGCCACAAATGAAACACCAAATCTGAAGTATCCTCTGTTTGGCGCTGTTCCCAATCTTATACAGCAGCTCCAACCTTGCTTTGGTGCCTTTTCTTCTTAATTTAATGTTTGCTAAGCCTAATCTTCAATTAGAAGGTGATTAAGATGTGTTTTGAAGAGATTTAGAGGGTGGAGGCCATGGCTAGGTTAAGAGGAATGAATAGTGACGGCTGAAAAATGAGAAAAAAGTATTCTCCAAACCCTAACAGCCCTTTTAAACTCCTAATCCCGAAATTCCCCTTTGGGCCTAGCTGTTAATCACCCGGTTAAGCCCAATTAAGCTGTTTTTCACCATCTGAAACTTGTTTCAGCCATATCTCCCAAACGGTAAGTCCGTTTGGCTAATGTGACCACTCTACGGAAAGAGAAACCATCATCCGGAGCCAATGGAAGTGGTTTCAGGTCAAAATTCCTTTCCAGTCAAAAGTTATGGCCAAAACAGTGCCAACTGGGGGTAAAATGGTCATTTAAAAATCGGGAAAAATCATGAACATGGGAAATGACCCCAATAGTCGTCCCCCAAAGTTACATGACCATACGACTTCGTATGTGAAAGAAATAAATATTCTACGATCCTATGATGCGCAGAATGCGGGTCGTTACACTCACCGTTCGGAATAGAACACTCAGAAATCTGTGTAGGTTTTTAGCCTGACATAGGCGCACTTCCCAAGTGCGCCAGTGCATTTTTGTACTGGCGCACTTCACAAGTGCGCCAGTGCATTCTGGCCTGTTTCCGGTTTTTCTTCCTAAATTCGTTCGTCCATATCTCCTTCATACGGTGTCCGTTTTGCACGAACTCGGACTCTATCTCAAGAAGAATTTCGATACGAACGCAATGGCGCAACCCATTTCCCTTAATTCTTCTTATAAAAATTAAGTATACTTTAATTCGTTATTATAATGTTAACAGAAAATATGGGGTGTTACATTCTCCCCTCCTTTAAGGATTTCGTCCCCGAAATCTTCAAGTCAAGAAGAACGTATATCCTACCATCCAATCGTCCATCTACTCAACCATCAAACACAAGCGTCCATTGTCCTTAAAAGTCTTCTAATGCTTCATGATCATATGCACAGTGTATGTACATGTCCTTATCTAACGCAGAATCAGGCGGTTTACTGATTCAGTCGACCTCCTTAATGCACATTATGTCAGTGCCATGAGTCCATTATGTATGCAATTTTTCCTATTCATAATTCTACATGAGTGCACAATCATTGATACAAATGCAACATCCATATGATAACACAACAAGTTTCAATCCATATACAAATACATATATGCATATGCAATATGAAAGTGACTGAGCCGATCTAACACCTAATGTGTGTGTATATGCATCCACGAGCAACCACTTGTAACCATCAATCATAACATGTTTCAATTACATGTTTACATCCAAATGGGTTTCTACCTAAGGATAAAG
Source organism: Allium sativum (assembly GCA_030737875.1). Classification (NCBI taxonomy): domain Eukaryota; kingdom Viridiplantae; phylum Streptophyta; class Magnoliopsida; order Asparagales; family Amaryllidaceae; genus Allium; species Allium sativum. The sequence goes on from CM060909.1 coordinate 117,199,376, forward strand.
AATAGGACCGAGGAGATATACCAAAAAAAAAAGATAGATACAAGCACAAACTAAAGGAAAAAGAGATCGAGGATGTACCCTCAAAAAGAAAAGAGTAAGCTGCGCTTATTCTGTTCTCAGTTTCCCAAGTCACGTCTTCCTCGATGTTGCTCCATTGAACTTTAACAACCTTGACTTCGCGGTTGCGTAGCTTTTTGACTTCTGTACCCAAGATACGAGTTGGAACTCTTCTTACAGTTGCTTCTCGTTCAACTTCTTTTTCCTCTAGCATGCTTGGTTTCACCACTTCCGCAGACTCATGTATGCACTTCCGTAGGTGAGAAACGTGAAAGACATTATGAACTCCAGCCAGTCTTTCGGTCAGCTCTACATTGTAAGCCATCTTCCCAATCTTCTCTATAATAGGAAACAGTCATATAAATCTAGGTGCCAATTTCCTTTTGGCTCCAAAGCGAACAATTTTCTTCAAAGGAGATACCTTAAGGAACACTCTATCTCCAACCTCAAACTCAAGGTCGGTCCTTCTTTTATCCGCGTAGGACTTCTGTAACACCCCGTAATTCTGTAACATTAAGTTTCACAAATTAAAGTATAATTAAATTTTAGAAGAAGAATTAAGGGAAACGGGTTACGCCATTGCGTTCTTCTCGAAATTCTGCTTGAGATAGAGTCCGAGTTTGCGTAAATTGGACTCCGTATGAAAAAGATATCCTTAAATTAAAAATTGCAGCAAAACATGAAAAAAGAGGAATGAGAAAAGAATAATGTTTAGCATTGTTCTAACTTTTGTAAGCAAAAGACTTAGTAGCTCATTTGATTGGAACAGATGACTTGCATACAAAAGGTACAGAGTTCGACCCCCGCCAGCGCCCTATTTTTGTTTTAGGGGAATGGCTTAAAATAGCCTAGTGTGAACGCAGTTCAAAAAGTGGTTTAGTGTGAAAATGGGTAATTGGGAAGATAGATAAAAAGAAAAAAAAGAAAAAAATATATATATATACACATATACGTATACATACATACATACACACACATATATATATATATATGACATGTACGTATCATGAGGCGTACGTTGCGTATTTTTGGCTGCCAAGAATTGTTTTTTTTATAAGTGGCCTTCTCTAATTGGATTCATGACAAATTAAAGGAAAGAAATATTTAACATATTCGTACATATGTGCATTTATGTCATAAACATACAAATTAAATAAAAATGTATGGATGCAAGCAGTGAAAAGAAAGGTTTATGCATAATATTTGTATGCAGTAAATGGGGATTTTCAAAGAAGAAGAATATGAATAGGTTAGACTTAATTTTCTATTAATAGGAATGTCATTTATAAACCTGCAATTGACATCAATGTGGCACTGAATAAGAAAAATATGGTATGTGATATTATTTTGTGAACATAACATGCAAGCATATTAATATGACGAATATTTATCTGGCATTTAACTTAAAGATATGTCAATAGGGCATTGATTTGAAAACATGCAATTAACATTTATCTGTACATGTTAATTTGATAAATATATAAATATGTTGAGAAATATATAAATATGCTAATTTACAATGAAAAGGATACATTAATATTGTCATTCATGTTAATTGACATGTATATATGAATAATTAATGTATACGGTAAAAGGAAAGATGTATCTATTAAATACGTATTTATGTTTGATGGATTGACAATAAATAATAAATGTTGATAATGTACATTAAGGGAGTAATTATGGCATAAGTGAGTTACGAATTATTTATATATAGAATTTGTCCTAAATGAGAAATGTGTATATTGTAGGAAATATATATATATATATATATATATATATATATGCTAAAACATGGAATTGCATGTAATTGGAATAGTAATTATGGCATAATTCAAAATGGGGGTAATTTGCATGCATAGTAATTATGACATAATTTAAAATTGGAGTAATTTACAGTCCTTAATTGTGAACATAATTGGCCTCTTTTGAAATTGATGGCCTCGATTTACCCTAGCATCATCGGACGGCTCAAATTAACTTGCAACTCTATAAAAAGACCCTAGGTCTCCAACTAAATATTCACATGAAAATAAGAACTTAAGCCGCCATGCTGTTGGATGAGAACTAGAGAGAGCCTCCACTTGAAAGAGACGAACAACAAAGCTAAAATCAAATTAAAGATTAAAGCTACAACAAATTAAGATCAAAGCAACGTCTTCCCAAAGGAAAGCTTTGCAAATTCAGAACCTCAGAACTCAGAAAACAAGACCGTCTTACATTGTAAGTTTGGCTATATTTGTGGGATGCGAATAAGATGAATATCATGTTTTGCGGTGAAATGATAATAGTACGATACTCGTTATGTTATTATTATACGTTTGTGATTTGATTCTATTATCATGTTGTATTGGGAATTATTAAGTATGATGTTGTTATGATGTATAATATTAATCTATGCCAATGGTTTGATTCTATCATCATGTTGAATTGGAAGATTATTAGATAAGATTATTTGTATAAGTATAAACTTGGATTGTAATATCTTATGAGGATTGTGTAGTTTATTATGCAAGTTTATGTTATAAAATCAAGCGACCAATTGTCAAAATTTACATGTTTTGTATGCAAAACTTATGTCATGATCCAAGTTAACACTTATCATACGTTGTGATTAATTTGCAAGTATGTTTAATCTATGTTACCAAGTAACACATGTATATGTTGATTAGCCTATGTTGCTAACTCACATATACGTATGTTCATTTGCCTATGTCGCAAAATTAACATATGTATATGGATTAGTTCATATTTCTAATTCTCATGTATGTTGTTAATATATCCTATGTTGAAGAAGTACATATATGTTGAATTAGTTTATAATTGCAAGTTCACCATTATAATGTTCATGTTAGTCATTTTGCAAGTTCACCCCTGTAATGTTCATGATGGCTATTTTGCAAGTTCACCCCATTATGTTCATATTTATTATGTCATCAATGCCAAAATTATACCATGCCATGTTTATGCTAATTTACACCAATTTGTGTGCATAAATTAGGCTAAGCTTTTAGCTTAATATGTATACCAAAAATCATGCGAATAAAAAAATTAGGCTAAGATGGTTAGCCTAATATTAGACGGGGTAACGTTGGGTTAAAATGGTAAATTTAGGAAGACTGCCATAAATTAGTCATTAATCACATAAGTGATTGATGGCATAAATGGCGTTAATTAAAGACCTAAATTAATGAGATTTATTGAGAATAAATGTGGCAGTAATTTGAATTTGAATAATTTACATAATTAAAATGTAAATTAGAAAATACGAACATGCTTAACCCGAGGTTGGATTGAGTTGTGACGTAAACCTGCCCGGACCCGCCCGGCTGTCCAGTTGTCACAATAATACCTATCCAATGTGAGAGGTTAAGGCATTGAGCCCAATAAAGACCCGAGGTTAGACTGAGTTGTGGCGTAAGACTGCCCGGAACCAACCAGCATACAGGCAGCCACAACAATACCTGTCTAATGTGAGTGGTTGGTGCTTTAATTAATAAATTAAGGCTAAGTCAGGATTGAGAGGGTTAAGTCAATTAAATTAATACTTAACCAAATTCAACATGTTAACTAAAATGATGGGTACGGTTAAGTTTAATATGGACACTTAACCAATTTAATATGTTGACTAGGTGAGTGGCTAAGGTTAAGCAAATGTTTAACCATTATAACATGATTAACCGGACTAGTGACTGAGATTAAGTTAATTAGAACACTTAACCATGGAAACATGTTTGTTAGACAAGTGATTGAGGTTAAGCAAAATTTGAACTCTTAACCATGGTAACAAGTTGATTTGACAACTGGGTTAGGTTAAGTAAGTTAGAAACACTTAACCGCTGTAACAGGTTAGTTAAACAGTTGGGCAAGGTTAAGTTAAAAAGGAACACTTAACCAATACAAGACGAATAGGTAGGGTTAAGTAATAAGAAAATACTTAACCAATATAACATGGTTTGTGACAGGGTTAAGTCAAGATGAACTACTGATAACACTTAACCAGACAAAGGAATGGGTTAAGTTAACTTGTATCGACTAATGACACTTAACCAATCCAATTCGATGAGAAAGAAAACTAAGTAGTAATCCTTAGTATAACACGAGAAGTAGCAAACGATCTTAAAGAAGGCTCCAACGAATTGGGTTACGAAGCCTGAGGCTTCGAGGGGACGTGAGGGTACTCTTGGTATCCCTCTGTGAGGTGGCAGATGATCCTCCTGGACTCACAGAGGTTAAGGTCTGCGGTAGAAGAACCAAGAGTATGCCTTGGTTGCAATATATGGCAACCTAAAGACTAGGATGGACCAGCGTGATTCGGCGAGACTAGTTTTTGCCCTGTGATAGCAACTCGTCGTCTACCTACCATATTTAGTCAATCGTAGTACGCATACGGAAAGGCAGAGAACTCCCAATAGACCATATACTTGCTATCTAGTTATGGGTGAGGCTGGCCAATAGGAAAGTAGGGCATAGGGTGGCAAAAGTACAGTTCTCGTGCTTGATTTTCTTGGATTGCCTTTCATTAGTTGAGGGAGGGGTCACGTGGGACCATAACCACTGGTAGAAAATCAGACCTTAGCATCTGCATCGACAGATAACTTAAAGCTCCCGACCGAGTTCCATATCTCTTGATTAGCCCTGTTACGGGACTCGGGCCGCACATATAGTGTACATGTGCATCTAGACAGCGATAAACGATTCGCGACACATACGTGGGGAAAGTCTAGGAACATATACCACTCTAGGTAGTGTGTCCTAGACTAGGGGCATCGTTCGACAGGTTGCATAATCCCTAGTTGGACCTAGGTGGCATAAACCCTGAATCCGAGAAGCGTTCAATAGGTAACATAAACCTTAGTTGGATCTAGGTCGTGTAAACCCTAGTTGAATCTAGGAAGCGCCCGATAAGAAAACCCTAGATTAGACCTAGGTAATAAATAATAGATGTACACCTAAAGGCAACCGCAATTACAAGGATTGGGATCACGTTATCATCTTTATACAGATTACTAGTTGGGATACTAGTTAGGTGGTGCAGAGGTATAGAATGGGGTGTGATAGTATATTCGGTTTTAAACTGTCTTGCAATAGTTTATGTTAGACTGTTATTCCGGTATCGTCCTGTTCTCAGTTTATGCAAGTCATGATCTTTTTATTATTCACATGTTAGAAATATAGCTAGACTTACTCAGGCTTTATGTCTGACTCTGATTTTCTTTCGCCTTCTTTTCTTCCGTTTCTTCCCCCAGGTAGTCAGGGAGGGAGTAGCTCTACTTAAGTTTGGACCGTTCATGTTTCGAAGCTTGAAGATTAGTCAAAGTTTTTCTTGGATTCTCTTTTCCACCGCTATGGCTGGCTTATGCTATATTGGGGAATATAAATGTATTTTTATGCTTCTTTATTTTGTAAGACAGATGATACTCTGATATTAGAGAACAATTGTTGTACAAACTATTTTATCAATAAAGTAAAGTTTTATTTTCCGCTGTTTAATTTTGTCTGTCTTGTAATTTATCTGCACCTTTTACCTATAATGCTCCACAGAATTTAGTGCATTCCCTTTGTGAGTGACCCTAACGGATGTGGGGTGTTACACTTGGTATCAGAGCTGAAGGTTACCGGATCAGATAAAAGATTTGAAAAATTATATTAAAAACGGTTTTGAAAGAAGCATTTTCAAAAGAAAAGTTTTGTTTTAAAGGCATATTCCCCAAGGCCATACGCACTATCTTCTGATTCTTTGTTTGAATTCTTGTCCCCTTCTTTCTTGAGTCTTTGGGGCTCCTGTCTTTCTGGGAGGTAACCTCATCGCAGCATGGTTCCATAAGCTTGATAAGGCTACGATACCTATCGAAGGGCGAAGCAGTGCCCGACTTCCATCTATAGTCACGGTAGTTTCACCCGCGGCTAATTTTCTTCCAAGCTTTGTAGGGTTCTTTGTGCAATAGAGGTAGCTTTAAAGAGAACTGTAAACATGTTACACAAGGATGGTAAAGGTGGGAGATGAATAATTGTGGCAGGTGCCCTAGGTAGGAAGAAAGACTGACCTTAAGAGAGGTAAAAAGTACATAGCAACCTTTAGCTTTAGACCCTCAGATTTGTAACATGATGGATAAGCTAAGTAGAGGAGAGACCTCTAATCATCTTAGTATATACACTAGTATCAAGGTTAACATTTGTTTATCTTGGAAATGGAGGAGAAGCTTCGTAATCATGAAGTTAAATTAGATAAGGTACCGTATAGCGAATCTCGAGAAGGTGCGACATATAAGACTGGAGACTAGACACGAGCATCATACCCTTTTTCTTAAGGGTATATCCTTGATCTCTTTTATTTTTCTTAGGAATTTTATGCATACTTTCTAGCTTTTATGGTATATCCTCTAGGACGTATCATCGATCCTTAGGTAGAAGCCAATGGATGTAAACATGTATTTGAAACATGTTATGATTGATGGTTGCAAGTGGTTGCTCGTGAATGCATACACACACCATAGGCGCTAGAACAACTCAATCACTTTCATATTGCATTCGCATATATGTATTTGTTTATAGATTGAACTCAATGTGTTATCATATGGACGTTGCATTTGAGTGAATGGTTGTGCACTCAGATAGAAATGATATGTATCATTAGGATTGCATACATGATTGGACGCATGGCACTGACATAATTTGCATTAAGGAGGTCAACTGAATCAGTAGACCGCCTGATTTTGCATTAGATAAAGACATATACACACACTATGCATATGAATATGAAAGCATTTAGAAATCTTTTTAAGGACAATGAATGCCTGTGATTGAATGGTTGAGTAGATGGGTGATTGGATGGTAGGACACATTCTTCCTAACTTGAAGATTTCGGGGACGAAATCCTTTTAAGAAGGGGAGAATGTAACACCCCGTAATTCTGTAACATTAAGTTTCACAAATTAAAGTATAATTAAATTTTAGAAGAAGAATTAAGGGAAACGGGTTAAGCCATTGCGTTCTTCTCGAAATTCTGCTTGAGATAGAGTCCGAGTTTGCGTAAATTGGAATCCGTATGAAAAAGATATCCTTAAATTAAAAATTGCAGCAAAACATAAAAAAAGAGGAATGAGAAAAGAATAATGTTTAGCATTGTTCTAACTTTTGTAAGCAAAAGACTTAGTAGCTCATTTGGTTGGAACACATGACTTGCATATAAAAGGTACAGAGTTCGACCCCCACCAGTGCCCTATTTTTGTTTTAGGGGAATGGCTTAAAATAGCCTAGTGTGAACGCAGTTCAAAAAGTGGTTTAGTGTGAAAATGGGTAATTGGGAAGATAGATAAAAAGAAAAAAAGAAATAAATATATATATATACACATATACGTATACATATATATATATATATATATATATATATATATGACATGTACGTATCATGAGGCGTACGTTGCGCATTATTGGCTGCCAAGAATTGTTTTTTTTATAAGTGGCCTTCTCTAATTGGATTCATGACAAATTAAAGGAAAGAAATATTTAACATATTCGTACATATGTGCATTTATGTCATAAACATACAAATTAAATAAAAATGTGTGGATGCAAGCAGTGAAAAGAAAGGTTTATGCATAATATTTGTATGCAGTAAATGGGGATTTTCAAAAAGGAAGAATATGAATAGGTTAGACTTAATTTTCTATTAATAGGAATGTCATTTATAAACCTGCAATTGACATCAATGTGGCACTGAATAAGAAAAATATGGTATGTGATATTATTTTGTGAACATAACATGCAAGCATATTAATATGACGAATATTTATCTGGCATTTAATTTAAAGATATGTCAATAGGGCATTGATTTGAAAACATGCAATTAACATTTATCTGTATATGTTAATTTGAGAAATATATAAATATGTTGAGAAATATATAAATATGCTAATTTACAATGAAAAGGATACATTAATATTGTCATTCATGTTAATTGACATGTATATATGAATAATTAATGTATACGGTAAAAGGAAAGATATATCTATTAAATACGTATTTATGTTTGATGGATTGGCAATAAATAATAAATGTTGATAATGTACATTAAGGGAGTAATTATGGCATAAGTGAGTTAGGAATTATTTATATATAGAATTTGTCCTAAATGAGAAATGTGTATATTGTAGGAAATATATATATGCTAAAACATGGAATTGCATATAATTGGAATAGTAATTATGGCATAATTCAAAATGGGGGTAATTTGCATGCATAGTAATTATGACATAATTTAAAATGGGAGTAATTTACAGTCCTTAATTGTGAACATAATTGGCCTCTTTTGAAATTGATGGCCTCGATTTACCCTAGCATCATCGGACGGCTCAAATTAACTTGCAACTCTATAAAAAGACCCTAGGTCTCCAACTAAATATTCACATGAAAATAAGAACTTAAGCCGCCATGATGTTGGGTGAGAACTAGAGAGAGAGCCTCCACCTGAAAGAGACGAACAACAAAGCTAAAATCAAATTAAAGATTAAAGCTACAACAAATTAAGATCAAAGCAACGTCTTCCCAAAGGAAAGCTTTGCAAATTCAGAACCTCAGAACTCAGAAAACAAGACCGTCTTACATTGTAAGTTTGGCTATATTTGTGGGATGCGAATAAGATGAATATCATGTTTTGCGGTGAAATGATAATAGTACGATATTCGTTATGTTATTAATATACGTTTGTGATTTGATTCTATTATCATGTTGTATTGGGAATTATTAAGTATGATGTTGTTATGATGTATAATATTAATCTATGCCAATGGTTTGATTCTATCATCATGTTGAATTGGAAGATTATTAGATAAGATTATTTGTATAAGTATAAACTTGGATTGTAATATCTTATGAGGATTGTGTAGTTTATTATGCAAGTTTATGTTATAAAATCATGACACCAATTGTCAAAATTTACATGTTTTGTATGCAAAACTTATGTCATGATCCAAGTTAACACTTATCATACGTTGTGATTAATTTGCAAGTATGTTTAATCTATGTTACCAAGTAACACAATATGTTGATTAGCCTATGTTGCTAACTCACATATACGTATGTTGATTTGCCTATGTCGCAAAATTAACATATGTATATGGATTAGTTCATATTTCTAATTCTCATGTATGTTGTTAATATATCCTATGTTAAAGATACACATATATGTTGAATTAGTTTATAATTGCAAGTTCACCATTATAATGTTCATGTTAGTCATTTTGCAAGTTCACCCCTGTAATGTTCATGATGGCTATTTTGCAAGTTCACCCCATTATGTTCATATTTATTATGTCATTAATGCCAAAATTATACCATGCCAAGGTTAGCCTAATATTAGACGGGGTAACGTTGGGTTAAAATGGTAAATTTAGGAAGACTGCCATAAATTAGTCATTAATCACATAAGTGATTGATGGCATAAATGGCGTTAATTAAAGACCTAAATTAATGAGATTTATTGAGAATAAATGTGGCAGTAATTTGAATTTGAATAATTTACATAATTAAAATGTAAATTAGAAAATACGAACATGCTTAACCCGAGGTTGGATTGAGTTGTGACGTAAACCTGCCCGGACCCGCCCGGCTGTCCAGTTGTCACAATAATACCTAGCCAACGTGAGAGGTTAAGGCATTGAGCCCAATAAAGACCCGAGGTTATACTGAGTTGTGGCGTAAGACTGCCCGGAACCAACCGGCATACAGGCAGCCACAACAATACCTGTCTAATGTGAGTGGTTGGTGCTTTAATTAATAAATTAAGGCTAAGTCAGGATTGAGAGGGTTAAGTCAATTAAATTAATACTTAACCAAATTCAACATGTTAACTAAAATGATGGGTACGGTTAAGTTTAATCTGGACACTTAACCAATTTAATATGTTGACTAGGTGAGTGGCTAAGGTTAAGCAAATGTTTAACCATTATAACATGATTAACCGGACTAGTGACTGAGATTAAGTTAATTAGAACACTTAACCATGGAAACATGTTTGTTAGACAAGTGATTGAGGTTAAGCAAAATTTGAACTCTTAACCATGGTAACAAGTTGATTTGACAACTGGGTTAGGTTAAGTAAGTTAGAAACACTTAACCGCTGTAACAGGTTAGTTAAACAGTTGGGCAAGGTTAAGTTAAAAAGGAACACTTAACCAATACAAGACGAATAGGTAGGGTTAAGTAATAAGAAAATACTTAACCAATATAACATGGTTTGTGATAGGGTTAAGTCAACATGAACTACTGATAACACTTAACCAGACAAAGGAATGGGTTAAGTTAACTTGTATCGACTAATGACACTTAACCAATCCAATTCGATGAGAAAGAAAACTAAGTAGTAATCCTTAGTATAACACAAGAAGGAGCAAACGATCTTAAAGAAGGCTCCAACGAATTGGGTTATGAAGCCTGAGGCTTCGAGGGGACGTGAGGGTACTCTTGGTATCCCTCTGTGAGGTGACAGATGATCCTCCTTGGCTCACAGAGGTTAAGGTCTGCGGTAGAAAAACCAAGAGTATGCCTTGGTTGCAATATATGACAACCTAAAGACTAGGATGGACCAGCGTGATTCGGCAAGACTAGTTTTTGCCCTGTGAAAGCAACTAGTCGTCTACCTACCATCTTTAGTCAATCGTAGTACGCATACGGAAAGGCAGAGAACTCCCAATAGACTATATACTTGCTATCTAGTTATGGGTGAGGCTGGCCAATAGGAAAGTAGGGCATAGGGTGGCAAAAGTACAGTTCTCGTGCTTGATTTTCTTGGATTGCCTTTCATTAGTTGAGGGAGGGGTCACGTGGGACCATAACCACTGGTAGAAAAACAGACCTTAGCATCTGCATCGGCAGATAACTTAAAGCTCCCGACCGAGTTCCATATCTCTTGATTAGCCCTGTTACGGGACTCGAGCCGCACATATAGTGTACATGTGCATCTAGACCGCGATAAACGATTCGTGACACATACGTGGGGAAAGTCTAGGAACATATACCACTCTAGGTAGTGTGTCCTAGACTAGGGGCATCGTTCGACAGGTTGCATAATCCTAGTTGGACCTAGGTGGCATAAACTCTGAATCCGAGAAGCGTTCAATAGGTAACATAAACCCTAGTTGGATCTAGGTCGTGTAAACCCTAGTTGAATCTAGGAAGCGCCCGATAAGAAAACCCTAGATTAGACCTAGGTAATAAATAATAGATGTACACCTAAAGGCAACCGCAATTACAAGGATTGGGATCACGTTATCATCTTTATACGGATTACTAGTTGGGATACTAGTTAGGTGGTGCAGAGGTATAGAATGGGGTGTGATAGTATATTCGGTTTTAAACTGTCTTGCATTAGTTTATGTTAGACTGTTATTCCGGTATCGTCCTGTTCTCAGTTTATGCAAGTCATGATCTTTTTATTATTCTCATGTTAGAAATATAGCTAGACTTACTCAGGCTTTATGTCTGACTCTGTTTTTCTTTCGTCTTCTTTTCTTCCGTTTCTTCCCCCAGGTAGTCAGGGAGGGAGTAGCTCTACTTAAGTTTGGACCGTTCATGTTTTGAAGCTTGAAGATTAGTCAAAAATTTTCTTGGATTCTCTTTTCCACCGCTATGGCTGGCTTATGCTACATTGGGGAATATAAATGTATTTTTATGCTTCTTTATTTTGTAAGACAGATGATACTCTGATATTAGAGAACAATTGGTGTACAAACTATTTTATCAATAAAGTAAAGTTTTATTTTCCGCTGTTTAATTTTGTCTGTCTTGTAATTTATCTGCACCTTTTACCTATAATGCTCCACAGAATTTAGTGCATTCCCTTTGTGAGTGACACTAACGGATGTGGGGTCTTACAACTTCTGTCTATATTGTGTAGTCTTCATTCGTATTCGTATTAGGTCCACCTTTTCTGAGGTCTCCTTAATCATGTCTGGCCCAAGTATAAGCTTATCTGTGGATTCCCATCAATAGGTTGGCGATCGACACGGTCTCCCATATAAAGCTTCAAAGGGTGCCATGCCTATGGTGGCTTAGTAGCTGTTGTTGTAAGCGAATTCCACCGAAGGAAGATGATCCTCCCACGTACCTCCAAAGTCAAGAATGCACAGTCTCGAAAGGTATTCTAATACTCTGTTCATCCTTTCCGTCTAACTATCAGCTTGGGGGTGTTTGGCCGTACTTAAGCATAACTGTGTTCCTACAACCTCTTGCAAACTCCTCCAAAACTCGCTCGTAAAGATAGGGTCTCGATCACTCATTATGTTGGAGGGTATCCCATGGAGTCGAACTATTTCTTTAAGATAAATGGATGCTAGAGATGAGGCAGTCCTTCTACTCTTGACGGGTATAAAGTGAGCTCTTTTTGTGAGTCTGTCCACTATTACCCAAATACTGGTATTGCCCCTTCTTGACCTAGGCAACCCATCAATAAAGTCCATCGAAATGCTATCCCATTTCCACTGTGGGACCTCTAGAGGATGAAGCAAACCACTTGGCTTCTTCTGCTCCGTCTTGACCTGCTGGCAGATCATGCACTTAGAAGCGAATTCAGCTACGTCCCTCTTCATGCCATTCCAAAAGAAAACTCTTCTGATGTCTTTATACATTTTGTCTTCGCCTGGGTGTATGGTCAGCTTTGAATGGTGTGCTTCTTCTAGAACCGTTTTCACTAAATCTCTTACTTGTGGGACGCATAGCCTTCCATCCCGTCTCAACCATCCCTTATCATCGATGGAGTATCTATTGAGGTGACTCGAAGTCTCACACCTAATCGACTTATCTATCACATCTACTAGCTAAGGGTCTTCACGTTGTGCGGTTCCTATTGAGTCAAAAAGTGTAGGCCGCACTTCCAGTTTGCTAACAAGCCAGCTACAAATTCAGAGGAGGGTCTATAGTCAAAGTTAGCTATGTACTCCAAGCTTTTCCTTTCTACAAAGAGAGGGCTTAAGGTCAGCTTCTTTCTACTCAGAGCGTTTGCTACCACATTGCCCTTGCCAGGAGTATAGGAAATCTCAAAATCATATGAGGCAAGAAACTCCATCCATTTTTATGCCTCAAGTTGAGATCTTTCTACGAGAAAAGGTATTTCAACGATTTATGATCAATAAACAATTCAAAATTCTCACCTAGGAGATAATGGCGCCAAGACTTAAGAGCAAAAACGATGGCCGCCAATTCTAGGTCGTGGATTGGGTAGTTTTTCTCATGTACTCTCAACTGTCTTCCACAATAAGCTACTACCTTCCCTCACCCAATCCTATTCTGCACGCGTCCATATATACTGTAAACATCTTGCTCCCATCAGCCAATGTCTGAACTGGGGCTGTTGTTAGAGCCCTTTTCAAGCGTTGGAAAGCAATATCGCAATCCAAATCCCAAGCGAAAACTAGGTTTTTCTTCGTCAACCTTGTAAGTGGAGCTGAGATTTTTGCAAATTCTTTAATGAACTTTCGGTAAAAGCCTGCTAGCCCAAGAAAGCTTCGGACTTCAGTTGCGTTTCGCGGAACCTTCCTATCTTGCATGGCAACCACTTTTGCGGGGTCCACGGCTAACCCCTCTTTGGACACCACATGTCCAAGGAATCTAATTTCTTCTCTCCGGAAATGGCATTTGGAGAATTTGGCTTTCTACTGATGTGCACGGAGAGTATCCATGACTTCCCTTGACTGCTAAGCATGCTCTTCCTCACTCATCGAGAAGATCAAAATATCGTCCACGAAGACCACCACAAACTTATTGAGGAATTCCCAAAACACCATGCTCATCAAGTCCACAAAATAGGCAGGTGCGTTTGCCAAGCCGAAAGGCATGACAATCCACTCGAAGAAACCATCCGGGGTCCTAAATGCGGTCTTGGCAATGCTATCCTCAGCCACTCTTAGCTGATGAAACCCGGTAGCCAGATCTAGTTGGGAGAAAACGGATGCACCTACAAGCTGATCAAATAGATTGTCAATTCTGGGAGTGGTTGCCTATTCTTCTTGGTCAGCTTGTTCAGCTCCCTATAATCCATGCATAGGCGGAGTGAACCATCAGCTTTGGTCGCGAACACTACTGGAGCACCCCATTCAGAAATACTCCGTCTTATGAACCCCTTTTCAAGCAGCTCTTTAACTTGCTTGCTGAGTTCTTTTCTCTCCCTTGGAGCCATGTGTCTAATGGGTAAAGCAACGAGTTTTGCATTGTCAACGAGGTATATGCGGAAGTCTATCTCCCGCTTCGGAGGTAAGCCCTTTACCTCTTCAAACACATCCGAGTATTCACGGATTACTCTAACAGACTGCAAATTCTCAACAGGCGCATCAAGAGATTCTAGATAACTTAGCATAACAAAATTCATGGGATTGCAAGAGATTTCGAGAGTGTTATCGAGGCGAGTCATGAGTCTAACCTCTCCCTTTTCACAATCGAGGACGGCACCATTACTGGATAGCCAGTCCATGCCTAGAATCAGCCCATCGCCCGTGAAGCCCAAAACATAAGCATTACATTTAAACCCAACGCTTAAAATAGAGATTTCCAAATCCAAACAAATCATTGGCAAATAAACTGAGCCGCCAATTGGATTTGAAACAACCAAGGGATCCTCTACTATATGGGTGTCTAGGTGCAGAGACTCAACTAAAGCAGTAGATATAAGAGTGCGATGCGCCAGAATCAAAGAGAGTATGAACAGGATTATCAAATAGATAAACTAAACTCTCAACAGAAATATGTCTACCTCATTCCTGCAGAGGTGCAACGAGAGCATGAACCTGCCCTTCAGAAGATGATCCAGTCCTCTGTCCCTACCCTTGACTTTTTGGGCAGTCCTTAGACAAGTATCCAGTATCCCCGCACTGGAAACAAGTGCCCAATTTCCTCTTTTTCTTTCTGCAGTCCCTAGCCAAGTGTCCAGGTAACCCATAGAAATTGCACTACATCTTCTTACGGGATTTATTATCCTTCCCGCCTTTCTTGGGGTCCGTCTTCTTGTTCTGAGATCCATCTCCATTTTTGTTTTGAGGCTCTTCCTTCTTCACCTCCTTCTTGCCATCTTTGTTCTCCTCTTGCAACAGAGCCATGTCCACCAGTCTCTCGTAAGTCGCTCCCATAGGTATATGGGACATTCCCAAACCTTGCAGTGGCTCATTCAGTCCTTTGGCAAAGCGAAGAGCCTTCTTGTGTGGATTGTTTACTAACTCCAGTCCAAATCAAGCAAGCTGGTTAAATTTATTGACATATTCTTTGACCGAGAAGCTGCCCTGTTTAAGTGATAGGAACTTCTCCATTTGCAGACTCTGCTCAACTTGTGAGAGGAACTTCATTTCAAATCTCGCCCTGAAGTCCTCTCAAGTCTCTATCGGTTTTTCAGCATTAGTGATTTCCCACCAAAAGGAGGCCTCGTCTTTGAGCAACCACACCACTAACTATAGTTTCTGCCTCTCATCTACTTCAAAGATAACGAATAATTCCTCAGTCTCCTTGAGCCAGTTTCTGGCTTCCACGAATGATTTGTTGTATATGACGTAGTTGTATACACAATTATATGATTTTTGTTTGATGATAACAACCAAATAAATATTATTTTAATGTGTTTGTTATTGTGCTGTTATATCACATCACGGACAGAAATATAATATTTATATTTAAATAGAATACTACTGTACACAAATTTAAATATTCACACAGTATTTTATTTAAATATAATATTTTATTTCAATATTTATACAGTACAACTTTTACAACTCCACTATTTGTACACTCCATTGTTACTTTTCATATCAGTACAATTTTCATACATTTAGTACATTTTCATTCATACAAATACACTCAGTCACTCAGTTGTACTTTTTCATTTACATTTCATATATACTGACACAACACTGTCTTTTGTCATCTTCAGTCTTCTGTCTTCACAGCATCTTCATTGTCAGTCCAGTCATCATCTTCATACCTGTCATATACAGAAACACACGCACACAATATATGGAACAGAAATAATTTTCAAAATACATGCAAATATAAATTTTATTTTTAAAATTCTATTCGCCTCAGATTTCTGGTGTGTTTCTCATCATTTTTCATGACTTTATCTGATTCATCTGTGTTTATGCAGACAGTTTGTATATGTACAGGGATAGGAAATTTTCTGAATGGCTGCATATACACACATGTATATATATACACATGTGCACTGCCATGCCAATTCAGTGTGCAACTGAGGAGTAGCCACGTGGACCAACTCGACTCAGTGCAAAACTCAAGCAACATTCATGGTCGAGCCTGTTCAAAGTTTCAACAAACTAAAGTGGACAAGCATGTACATGTTCAGTAATATACAACATAGCTCAAGTTCATGTGCAACTAACTTCAAGTACATGTCAATGCAACAAAGAGGATAGGGGGCACAATCAATTGGCAAGGCTAGGCAGTGATATTCATGACAATAACAGTGCACACATGTGCAATTCCATAGTGAAGCCAGTTTCAGTTCATCAAGCCAGCAATGAAAAAGTAAGGTGTGCACAAACATTAGCATTGTACAACTCAGCATGGATAATGAAAGTGATACAAGCATGGTTCATGACTCAGCATTGTGGTGCAACAGTGCAAAGAATAGTGCATACATATGTGCACAAATCAAGCATTCAAGTTTAATGACAAGATCAACACAGGTGGAGGGTATAGCAAGCATGTGGATGTTGACATAGCCATTTGTAGCATGGTGGGTTACAGCAAGTATGTTATGATGAACAAATAGTGCAGCATGGTTCAAGTAGAGGTGGCAGATCAACATAAGAAAAATGAAGCCATAACAACTCAGCATATATGAATTCATTCAGGAGCAGCCATGTATAGACTCATGAAGCATGGCAGTGTGGTACATATATAATAGCAACATGCACAGTGCAATTGTGATGTGTGCAGCATGGGGTCAGTATGAAGCAAGTTCAAATAAGTCAAATACAATGTGTGACATACAGTAGCAAAATGCACATGCTAAGTTTCAGGTGCAAATAAGGTCAAGCCTATACAGCGGCAAATGGTAGTGCAGCACTAAGCATGGCTGATGGAGATACAAACTGCTCAAGCAACCGTACAGGTTGCAAATTCTAGAGAAACATTTTTGGATAGAAATTTAAAAGATTGATTCATGTTTTTAAATCATATCATGAATTCACGTGAGCTCTGTTTTTGGCAAGAAAACAATCCGGTTTAAAGGCCTTCACAATCACAGTTTTGGATTTCCAGAAATTACTCTATTGATTTATGGAAAGAAATTCAAATCAAAAAAACTGAAATGGTTCGGTTTTAAATCAAAAATGCATTCGAATATGGTATGGGAGATACATACATGCAAAACAGTTCAAAGATGAACAAGAATGAATCATTCAAGGAATGATTCACGGCAATAAATATTTTCCACAAATAAACAATGCAGATTTTTTTTAAATGATCTAACATGGCAAGAAATCAACTATTTTGATTTCCAGTTTTTCACAAATTAATCAGTGCAAACATATTACGCAAGAGTGGTTAAAGGCAGAGCAAAAATCACGCAAGAGCCAAATATTTTTTTTCTTCAGAATTACTCACGTCATTAAGGCCATAAGTGGAAACAAATCAAAGGATTTCATTCAAGAATTCCAAAAGGGGAAACCGAGCCAAAATCAGACAAAATCAAATCAAGTCACATGTTTTTGAAATCAGAGATGTTTAAGGATTTCTAATCCTACCTAACAACCTTATCATCACAGGCATGATCATATTGAAAACCAACAAAAAACTAAATCAGAGAGAAAATTTTAGTCAATAAAAGAACACTCACAATTTCATTAGGGTTTCGATCGCCAGAGTGAAGAATCACATAGCCACACATCAATCGAGCAAGACAGAGAAGCAATCAGAGATTCGAGCACCTGAAATCATTTCCAGAGCCAAAAAATTATCAACGTCGATTCGAGGATTTCAGAAACCCTAGTAATTGCCCTGCCGCCATTTGTGATTTCAGAGAAAAAGGGGATCGGACAAAGGAAGGGTAAATCAATTCGGGTAGTTTCCAGAAAAACCCTAGCAAATTTTTTAGAGCCACCATTACCAAGTAAAAGAGAATCGGGCAAATAAGAGTGACAATGGACTAAAGGATATTGGGCCTGCCAAGTTTTTAAAGGCTAAAGGGGATGACCCTTACTTTAATTTCCTAGGGTTTTGTTTTTATTTACTTTGTATTTTGTTTTTCCTTAGTAATCTTCGTTTGTTTTCTAGTTTGTCAAACTAGGGAAATCAGTCAGGGTGTTGACTGACAGTTGCTAGAATCTGTATAAACTAGGTTACGTGTTACGGGTTTGTAATACGGGAAATCTGATCGAGGGGATATCGATCAGTCTAGGGTTTTGAGCGTAGGGTTAGGACAGGAGCAGGCACTGCGAGTGTACATGGTCTTGTATGCGGGATCTGTTTATAACACCTAGTAGAAACCTTAGGAATGCAGCAGTAGGCAGGATTTTGCCGAAGCTGGGTATCTCTGTGTGTTATTTCTTTTATGTTTGTTATTTCTGTTGTATTCTGTGATCTGTTTATTATTTAATATCCTGTCAGATTTTTAACTCAGCGAAAAACTATGAAAAACCCTATTCACCCCCCTCTAGGGTTATTCTAGATCCAACAAGTGGTATCAGAGCAGGTTATTTTTTTAACTCTAGAGTCATGGGTCATTCTATTTGTCAGTCCATAGAGAGTCAGTCCAGTCCTATTCCATCTATTTTTAATGGTACAGATTTTTTAAATTGGAAATCGGAAATGAAATCTTATTTAAAATCTGTTGATATTAAATGTTGGAACAGTATTATTAATGGGTACGATATTGTAAGTAGGGCAGATACTGAATTTAATTTACGAGCTACTCATACTTTATATTCTTATATTGATGATGTTTAATATAGCCTTATTTCCCATTGTTTAACTGCGCAGGAAATCTGGTAGATTCTCAACACGCTGCATGGAAAAACTGACAAATGCCCAAAACCCCAGAATGATAACTCAGCTTCAGATTTGTGTTTAACAGGTTGTACAGATAGAATTTCAGATGGAGTCTCAACAGGAAATGTTTCTTTGATTCATCGTTTAACTGAATCTGTTGAGAAGCTAAAATCTAAAAATAAACTTTTGAAATCTGAGAAGCTTGAGTTGATATGCAAAAATAATGTTTTGGAATCAAAACTCAAAAATGTTAAGAGGTCTTCAAATTATAATTGCAAAAATTGTTTAAATTTGAAAAATGATCTTGTTCATTAAAATAAAAATATTTAGAAACCTGAAAATCAAATCCTGATTTTAAATGAGAACAAGATAGAGCTTGAAAGCACAAACAATTGTTTGCAAAAAGAATTTGAAAATTTTAAGATGACTGAAAATTCCAAATATATTTTTGCTAAAATTTTTTTGCTGAAAAGTGATTTGATTTTGAAAGAACTTGAAAACGAGTTTGAAAATTTCAAGAATTTTGAATCTGAAAATAGAATACATTTTGAGTCTAAGATTTCATAATCCCAATCCAGAATTAAATTGCTTGAATCTGAAAATTTGTTTTTGAAACAATCTAATGCTGAAAAGAAAATCACTGTTAATCGTTGTTCAGATCTGATAAAAGAAACTAGTGATCTTAAATCCAAGATTCAACGACTTGAGTCACTTTTGAATAAATTTTCAAATGAAGAAAAATTGTTGAATATGCTGTTACAAAACCAATTTTTTGTTGGAAATAAACGTGGTCTTGGTTTTGGGAGAATGAATGGTTTTGAAAAACAAAATTAAAGTGTTTTTAAAAATCCTTCAAACTCCTTTGAAAAGAATAGCCTTGGAAAGTTTAACACTGATAATTCAAAAGGGTTTTTAAATCACGAACGAAATGAGAATGTGTTTTATGACAAACCATTAAAACAATCTTGGATCTCAAAAGAAAATAATACGGGCTTTGTTAAATTCAAACAGATTTGGGTTCCCAAGGGTACAAAGATAAATTCAGATGGTTTGTTATATAGACAGGTTTGGGTACCGAAAGTTTGCTACACAGCTATGAGTGGTAAAACAATCTTTGTTGGACCACTTAACCCTCTCAACTGCTAGGTACCACTGATGGCTGAGGAACTGCTTTGGAAAAGAAAATTTGAATTCAAGCTATTCCATATCTTTGATTCATTTAGAGTTCCTTAGCCAAGCCTGTTGAGTTAGAGATTCTGGTTTAAATTGCTTTCAGGTATGATCTCTAAACTCACCTTTGTATATTCTTTCTGCTTTTATTTTCTATGTTTATTCCTTCCTCTACCCCTTCTATTTTTCTTCAGTTTTTTTTGATTTGATTTATCACTGCCATATTTTTTTTTCTTTATGAGCTTTATTAACTTCCAATTGTAGAAGTCATTTTTTTTCCTGGAAATTTGCTTCTCTTGAATAAAACTCTAATGTTTTTTCCAGATCTTAAACTCAATCCTGTAAATCCCTGCAATTGTTTTGAAGTTTTCTTTCTGATTCTCTGAATTCATAACAGTGTTGATGCATTAATATCATATCTTGAACACTGTCATTTCGAATTCTAAATTTTTGAAGATCTAAATAATTATTGAAATTTCACACACTTATGCTGTTTTGAGTTTCTTCCAATTCATTTTGGAAACGCTTAAAATATTATACTCATTACAATACACTGCTTCTTATCATTTGTGATAATTTCAGAAATTTTTCAGATTGGCTTGGATATTTTGAATTGTCTTGAATTACAGTGATACATCTAGAAATTCACCTTATATTCATGATCATTGTTGTTGAAATTTATTTGTCTAAGACAATATGAAATTCTTGATATTCTGAACATCACATGCCTCTAAATTTGAAATTATCAATCTCGTATGACTGATTCATTATATCTCAAAACTTGACATTGATTCAAGTGATTTCAAATAAATTATTTTTTAATTTTCTGGATCATCACTATCTCTTAAATTTGATGTAAATGATCTGAAATTACTCATGTGCTTGTCAGAAATTGTTTTCAAAAAATTCCTTGAAAAATTTGGGTCTTGAAATTTACTGGTATTTCATGGTTATTTGATTTGAATATCTGTTTGTTTAAAATCATTTGAAATTATTGATTTACTGAATCACACACATATCTTGAATGTGAAACTAATAATTTGGTGTGATCGATTCATTGAATCTAGAGTTTTTCATATTTCTAAAATGATTTCAAATAAACAGTATTTCTAATCTTGGATCATGAATGATCTTATGTGACCATCCTCTGACAAGTCTGATGTGATATTGTTTTCTGTGCTGCTCTGATACTGTTTCGAATAATTTCTAGTTATTATCTGCAGCTTTGAAAAAAGTGCAAATTTATTAATTCTGTCTGTTTGGGCTTTGTACTTAAAATTTGTTAATAGAGACACCAAGTGGTATCAGAAGCGCTGAATTTTTATGTAAATATATTTTTTCTTATCCCTAATTGCTTTGTATAGCTCTTCATATTCCTCTTGTAATTGATTTTCAATTTTAAACTTATTAATTGATTATTCATTCAGAAATTGAAATCAATATCCAAAATTGAACTATATTTATAATTCATCAAAATTATTATCAGATCTTGAAATTGTGATGAGTTGTGACTGGAGTATATTTCACAACAAGAGGAGATTTTATCTGGATTTTCATGATGGTTGAATATTTGTATAATATCTTTGAACTGGCAATTATTTCATGACCATTTTCATTATCTATCATCCTTCTACCATCCATTATGATTTTATATAAATATGGAGAGTTAACATCTTTTAGAAAATCTTTTTGAATAAACAGTGGAAATATTTGTGATAGAAATTGGACTATGTTATTATTCAGAATTAGTGATAATTGAAAATTTTCAATGATCTCAGTACAGTCGAACATATTTCATAATATAATTAATTTAGAAATTTATTTCACAGTCCATTTCTGTAGCTACTCCATTTTCTATCATCCATATATTGGTTTTATATATCAAGGAGTTTTTCTTTTGAAGCTAAAAACGATAAATATATAATTAATATATAAGTGTGTCTCTAACCTCATTAAAAAAATCCATGCTCTGGTCATGCATGGTTATGAGACAACTTATAATTTAAGCTACGACTGACCTCATTTACAAATCCAAGATCTGGTTATGCGTGGTCAGTGTGCTCTTAAATAAACAAATAAAAAAATGTGCTATAAATAGAAATCTATTTGGAATTTTCCTTGGTGTGCAAAAACAAGTCTATCAATCCATATTCTAATATGTGAAATGTGTTAAAATCTTATGACGTATTATGATTTGTTGATTGATAGGTATTGGGATTTGAGATTATTCAATTTTCGCACTTAAGTTGAGTTATTAATTATGGTCCAAATCCATCATTGTTTTTTGTGCTCTTTTTTATAAACTTCTTTGAAAATAATTGGAAATGATTTGTTTTTAATTACTCTCCCCATTTTATATAAAGTTCATCGTAAATCCGTCATTCTCTACAATGTGAAATATGCCACTAGTTCTTAGAATATTATGATTTTTATTTGACTGATTGAGATTCATGATGACTGTTCTTCCTCTTAAAACTGGAATTACATTTATTAGTCATTTTTCATCTAAATTTTAACTTCTGTATCCTTTTGATGATAACAAAAGGGGGAGAATGGATTGAGATTCTGTTTTATGAGTGAATATTTTATAAATATTTTCATTTTGTAAATTTATTATTATTCAATTTTCACTTTTCACTCATGCACAGTTATAGGGGAGCTTTTAAATAGGGGGAGTTCAAAATTCACTGTCAAACACATCAATTGTACTCAAAATGTTTTATTTGTTTGTCATCATCAAAAGGGGGAGATTGTTGTATATGACGTAGTTGTATACACAATTATATGTTTTTTTGTTTGATGATAACAACCAAATAAATATTATTTTAATGTGTTTGTTATTGTACTATTATATCACATCACAGATAGAAATATAATATTTATATTTAAATAGAATACTATTGTACATAAATTTAAATATTCACACAGTATTTTATTTAAATATAATATTTCATTTCAATATTCATACAATACAACTTTTACAACTCCACTATTTGTACACACCACTGTTACTTTTCATAACTGTACAATTTTCATACATTTAGTACATTTTCATTTATACAAATACACTCAGCCACTCAGTTGTACTTTTTACACTGACACAACACTGTCTTTTGTCATCTTCAGTCTTCTGCCTTCACAGCATCTTCATTGTCAGTCCAGTCATCATCTTCATACCTGTCATATACAGAAACACACACACAGTATATGGAACATAAATAATTTTCAAAATACATGCAAATATAAATTTTATTTTTAAAATTTTATTTGCCTCAGATTTCTGGTGTGTTTCTCATTATTTTTCATGACTTGATCTGATTCATCTGTGTCTAGGAAGACAGTTTGTATATGTACAGGGACAGGAAATTTTCTGAATGGCTGCATATACACACATGTATATATATATACACATGTGGACTGCCATGCCAATTCAGTGTGCAACTGAGGAGTAGCCACGTGGACCAACTCGACTCAGTGCAAAACTCAAGCAACATCCATGGTCGAGCCTGTTCAAAGTTTCAACAAACTAAAGTGGACTAGCATGTACATGGTTCAGTAATATACAGCATAGCTCAAGTTCATGTGCAGCTAACTGCAAGTACATGTCAATGCAAAAAGAGGACATGGGGAACAATCAAGTGGCAAGGCTAGGCAGTGATATTCATGACAATAACAGTGCACACATGTGCAATTCCATAGTGAAGCCAGTTTCAGTTCATCAAGCCAGCAATGAAAAAGTAAGGTGTGCACAAACATTAGCATGGTACAACTCAGCATGGATAATGAAAGTGATACAAGCATGGTTCATGACTCAGCATTGTGGTGCAATAGTGCAAGGGACAGTGCATACATATGTGCACAAATCAAGCATTCAAGTTCAATGACAAGATCAACACAGGTGGAGGGTATATCAAGCATGTGGATGTGGACATAGCCATTTCTAGCATGGTAGGCTATAGCAAGTATGTTATGATGAACAAATAGTGCAGCATGGTTCAAGTAGAGGTGGCAGATCAACATAAGAAAAATGAAGCCACAACAACTCAGCATATATGAATTCATTCAGGAGCAGCCATATACAGACTCATGAAGCATGGCGGTGTGGTACATATATAATAGCAACATGCACAGTGCAATTGTGATGTGTGCAGTATGGGGTCAGTATGAAGCAAGTTCAAATAAGTCAAATACAATGTGTGACATACAGTAGCAAAATGGACATGCTAAGTTTCAGGTGCAAATAAGGTCAAGCCTATACAGCAGCAAATGGTAGTGCAGCACTAAGCGTAGTAGATGGAGATTCAAACTGCTCAAGCATGCGTACAGGTTGCAAATTACAGAGAAACTTTTTTGGATAGAAACTTAAAAGATTGATTCATGTTTTTAAATCATATCATAAATTCACGTAAGCTCTGTTTTTGGCAAGAGAACAATCTGGTTTAAAGGTTTTCACAATCACAGTTTTGGATTTCCAGAAATTACTCTATTGATTTATGGCAAGAAATTCAAATAAAAAAAACTGAAATGGTTCAGTTTTAAATCAAGAATGCATTCGAATATGGTATGGGAGATACATACATGCAAAACAGTTCAAAGATGAACAATAATGAATCATTCAAGGAATGATTCACGATAATAAATATTTTTCACAAATAAATAATGCAGATTTTTTGTAAATGACCTAACATGGCAAGAAATCAACTGCCTTGATTTCCATGAATTCACAAATTAATCAGTGCAAACATATTACGCAAGAGTGATTAAAGGCAGAGCAAAAATCACGCAAGAGCCAAATATTTTTTTTTTACGAATTACTCATGTCATTAAGGCCATAAGTGGAAACAAATCAAAGGATTTCATTCAAGAATTCCAAAAGGGGAAACCGAGCCAAAATCAGACAAAATCAAATCAAGTCACATGTTTTTGAAATCAGAGATGTTTAAGGATTTCTAATCCTACTTAACAACCTTATCATCACAGGCATGATCGTATCGAAAACCAACAAAAAACTAAATTAGAGAGCAAAATTTATTCAATATAAGAACACTCACAATTTCATTAGGGTTTCGATCGCTAGTGTGAAGTATCACAAAGCCACACATCAATCGAGCAAGACAGAGAAGCAATCGGAGATTCGAGCACCAAAAATCATTTCCAGAGCCAAAAAATTATCAACGTCGATTCGATTGGAGGATTTCAGAAACCCTAGCAATTGCCCTACCACCATTTGTGGTTTCAGATGAAAAGGGGATCAGACAAAGGAAGGGTAAATCAATTTCGGCAGTTTCCAGAGAAACCCTAGCAAATTTTTCAGAGCCGCCATTACCAAGTAAAAGAGCATCGGGCAAATAAGAATGACAATGGACTAAAGGATATTGGGTCGGCCAAGTTTTGTTCAAAGGCTAAAGGGGATGACCCTTACTTTAATTTCCTAGGGTTTTGTTTTTATTTACTTTGTATTTTGTTTTTCCTTAGTAATCGTTGTTTGTTTTCTAGTTTGTCAATCTAGGGAAATCAGTCAGGGTGTTGGCTGACAGTTGCTAGAGTCTGTATAAACTAGGTTACGTGTTACGGGTTTGTAATACAGGAAATCTGATCGAGGGGATACCGATCAGTCTAGGGTTTTGAGCGTAGGTTAGGACAGGAGCAGGCACTGCGAGTGTACATGGTCTTGTATGTGGGATCTTTTTTTAACACCTAGTAGAAACCTTAGGAATGCAGCAGTAGGCAGGATTTTGCCGAAGCTGGGTATCTCTGTGTGTTATTTCTTTTATGTTTGTTATTTCTGCTGTATTCTGTGATCTGTTTATTTTTTAATATCCTGTCAGATTTTTAACTCAGCGAAAAACTGTGAAAAACCCTATTCACCCCCTCTAGGGTTATTCTAGATCCAACATGATTCGCTCCCCTTAAAGTCTTTTACACCCATGGATCTAAAGTCTCTACAGATCTTTGAGAAAGCATTTCCTCTCGGAGGAGGTGAAGGAGCAGCAGCTGGGGGTGGAGGAATGTCTGCTGGGCTAGCGTCATTGGCCCTAGCTTCTAGGTATCTCCTGAACCAGCCAGGTATCGGTGCACCCTCTGGAAGGTTAAGATCCCTAGACATGCTGAAACAAAAAGGAAAGATGCAAAACGAAGGATAGAAAGATAGTGCATATGGCTTTGGGGATTATGCCTTTTTAAATTAACACTTTTTCTTGAAAATGCTTCTTTATGACTTCTTTTTGAAAAATAGTTTCAAAAATTTTATCCGATCTGGTAACCTTTAGCTCTGATACCAAGTGTAACACCCCACCCCCGTTAAGGTCACTCTCAAAGGGAACGCCTTAACCTCGGTGGAGCATTTTAAGGTACAAGATACTAATAAATTACAAAACAGAAAATTTGAGTAACGGAAAAAGATCAATACTATTTCATAAATACTTGTTCAACACAAAAATTCAACAATAGTTTCAACCTTCCAAATTACTACAACTTTTCATCTGTCTTTAAAACATAAAGAAGCAATACTGAAAATAAAATGATATAAATCCCCAACAAGTGCTTGACCATAGACATAGCTCAAAAAGGAAAGTCCAAGCCTTGCATCTACGGTCTTCAAGCTTTGACTAACCTGGACTAAGCAGAAGTGTTTCCTCCCTGCGGACCTGGGGGGAACGAAAGAAAAGAAGCAAAAGGAAAATAGGTCAGACATAAGTCTGGTAAGCCCAGTTATTTAATAGCATGTAAACAAGTAAAAGACTATGACATGAATAAACTGAACTTAGAATGATACCACAAGGATAGGGTCGTCCTAAAACGAGGTAAAGTAAGATTTAACTAAATTTGTCTATCGCACCCACTTTTACTTCTCTACACCCACTCAGACCTGTTTAACTAGAAATGTATGTTCATGATAAAGTGATCCCAGTCATGTATTGATTGGCTCCCACTCGCATTCATGTATTCCCGGTGTCATGCGGCCCCACGTGATTTTTAAGTACTTGTGTTGGTTCCAGTATAGGGTGTATCAAGTCCTATAATGGCAACCCTGACACGATTCAAAGATGCACAAGTGTACGCCTAGTGCCCAGTGCTTGCTTTTTCCACTCCGGAGCCCGTGCACGCCCGTACTCCGTTGGAATCTACGCTGACGCACCTAACCACCGCCCTTTTGACTGCTTAAATTCAGCCCAGTAATCGTGCCCCACCCTGCCTAGTTCATGGTACCTTGATACATCCATGTGGGTTACTGCTGAAAAGGGTCCCCGTTACTAGGGTTTTTCTAGTCAACATGCTAAATTAGTAAAGTGTCCTTGGTTTGACTTAACCCCTATAAATCTTGTCTAGTTAACATGTTAAGTTGGTTAAGTGTTTCCTCAATTACTTAACCCCACCAATCTTGTCTTGCTAACATGTTAAGTTGGTTAAGTGTTCCCTTAATTACTTAACCTCACCATTTCTAGCTTGATTGTTCATGAGCTTTAATTAATTAATTAATTAATTAATTAATTAAAGGACCAACCACTCACATTAGACAGGTATTATTGTGGTTACTAGATGTGCCGGTCGGTTTCGGGCAGTTTTACACCACAACTCAGTCTAACCTCGGGTCTTTCTAGACTTGATGCACTAACCTCTCACATTAGATAGGTATTGTTGTGGTTACTGGATGTGCCGGTCGGTTCCGGGCAGGTTTACACCACAACTCATTCTAACCTCTGGTTAGGCATATTCATCTTTTACATTTTATATATGTAAATTTTCTACAAGTGTTTCATATCACATATTTTAATTCTGTTCAAGACTAGTGGTATAAATTATACCATTCATGGCCTCAACCATTTACATGGTTTTGGGCCCACCGACATTATTAACATGTTTTGATTTAATAACTATCCCAATGTTACCCCCGTTTGTTCATTCGTATTAATCACATAAAGTCATTAGGCCCACATATTAGCCTAATTTATAAACAAAAGGTAAAGAAGGGAACATGCATAATTTAGATTCAACTAAACATGCTAATTTTGCATAAAACTTTATTCATATAATTTAACATGTCACATGAACTTGCATATAATTTAGACTTAGATAATCATAAGCCTAAAACATGTTAATATGTAGATCTAGGCATGTGTGAACATAACCTCAGTTATAAACTAGCATATGACATAATCATGACATGTCCAATCCCAAAGCATGTATAATTATAACATTAACATATAGGTATGAACTAGATCTAACAAGGTGAACTTGCATAAGTCCACTTTACAAAAATGCATATAAATATAGATCTAGTTTTGGATCTAACATGTAACTTGCATATGAACCTATGTATAATTAGATCGTGACTTGGATCTATCATAAAACATATAACTTGCATTAATCATATGAACATAGATAGATCTTGACCTGGATCCAACATAAAACTTGTAACTTGCATATGAATATGAACATATATATAGGCATATGGATCTAACATAAAGCATATGGATATAAATAAATATAAATATATATATATATATATATATATATCCAACACCAAGTCCAATAAGCCACAAACATTCCAAGACAATTCATGATAAAATCATCAAAAAAACAAACACGAATTAGCATCGTCAATATTATACAATATGGTATAATTCTATTTTTCCCTTTATATCAAATCACGTCTTAAATTTATTTACATCTAAAAGATAACTACACTTAAAAAAGACAATCTTGATTTTTGGAATCTGTATTCTAAAGTTTAAATACTCGCCTTTGATGTAGACAATCGTTGTTTTAGTTTAATTTTGATTTGATTTTTTTTGTCCCTTTTAATTTGCTTCAAGTTGAATGGCGGCTACTCTAGGTTGTCCAACGGCAGCATTACGGCTCTTGGTTTGATTTTTAATATGATTTAGGGTTGAGGTATTAGGTTACTTTTATAGAGATTTAGATTAATATAGGCCATTGGATCACACAGGAGCAATCAGAACCGTCTAGACTAGATAGAGTTATCCAGTGACTCAGCAATAGGTCAGGAATGACTCAACAATGACTCACTGTTCGGATCAGAACACTCAGAAATCTGTGCAGGTTTTTAGCCCGACATGGGTGCACTTCCCAAGTGTGCCAGTGCATTTTTGTACTGGCGCACTTCACAAGTGCGCCAGTGCATTCTGGCCTGTTTCTGGTTTTTCTGCCTAACTTCGTTTGACTATATCTCCTTCATATGGTGTCCGTTTTACACAAACTCAGACTCTATCCCAAGCAGAATTTCGAGACGATTGCAATGGCGCAACCCATTTCCCTTAATTCTTCTTATAAAAATTAAGTATAATTTAATTCGTTATTATAATGTTAACAGAAAATATGGGGTGTTACACTGCTCGTACAAATTTGGGCACCCAAGAGTTTAGTAAAAAAAAACAAATAAACTCTGGGTCAGTTACGGGACTGGTGTGAGTATACTCCAACCATATTGTTTAACTTTGAAAATCTTTTGAAAGAAAGGGTAATAGTAAGACCAGCCCACACATAAACATGGATGGTTTTTACCTTACTATAACCAAAACATTTTAATATCAAAATCCAGTGATATTATAATAATGTCTAATCAAATAAATAATCAAATAGTAGAACGCTTGCATCTCATGCTCTACGTACATAGTATAAAATCAAAAACCGCAGGGCGCTTATTGGAGATTGGATTCCAACTATGACAAGGTATGGGACCACCTTCTGATCAGTGTACTCTAGAGGGGATGCACTGGGGTTCAGCAAGAACATCTTGCAACCCGGCCACACATGACCGACCACTCATTTAGCTTGAGTGTATGGAATATATTGTCACCCCATTACGGTTTTAAGGGCCCATCGTACATCCGCGAAGATACAGAAAATGAAAGAAGAAACAAATATGATTTTTCTCTAGATCGATGACAATATACCCTGCTTGGGAATGACCCATCTAGCCATGCTGCCTGCCCGATTTTTGTCATTTTCCTGTTTATAAGGTTTGAGGTTACGTTTAACTTTTCAGTACATCTGGCCACCATTCTCTTTGAATGCCCCATCGTCAATTCCGTTAACCACTAATTTGATTTATGCAAATACACTACGGGTGTAAGAACAAAGAGAAGTTGCCTTCTCCCCACCAACTTGGTATATTCGTAAAAACCAACGGGCGTGATCATTGGAAATACTCTATCAAACATTCGTCCATACAAGTTGTCCTGGGTCTGGACAAACAGAACAACCCTTGCATTTCACACCATCTCCAATTTCTTCAGCATAATCTATTTCGCAACGCTTAAGCTTATACGGAGTGGTTTTCAGATATTAAATCCAACCGGTCTCTCCGTATTGACAACGAGGGCAAAAAATCATTGATAGTAAGTGATTTAACTATCAAAGGAAAACAAAACATCCATCACATAATTAAACAATTACTGGCCCCTTTTTATTAATATTAATTGTTAAATATTTTCCCATTTTCTTATATTAAATTTCCAGAAAATTTCGCCAGCACCTCCTTTGTACTGGTCAATATTTCAAACCCCAACTCGCCTCTCTAGGCCCTTTCCATTCAAAAAGAAAATCAAAAAGCCAAGCGGCTTGCCCACTAGGCTCATAAAATCTCATATGGAAATTGAAACATGTACCTTTTTGTCGAGCACTTAAATTATTATCTTCATACTCTTCATTCACTTCATCCCATACCTGTCTACCATATATTCAACCATTCTCAATTTATTTCAATCAATATAACATTTCATTTAACCCCGTTCAATTTGCTAATTTATATTGTAAATAGCACATTTCAATTTTAGTTGGAAGCAGTCGTGTATAAACACATTATTATTGACTTACTAAGTCAAACTCAAATTGCATATTCAATTCCAAAATTTTATTTCAGGTTACATACTCAAACGTTCAATTTCAATTCATTTAACCAAGTCAAGTTCAATCCAAAACTCCGCTAACTAATTATTTTTTCAAATTAGTTAACCTTACTCGATAATTAAAAATCTGATTTTTATTTCAAAAATAAATTCATTTACAACATTCGACTTCAAATCTATTTATACTCAAATCTGGATTTTTCTAATTCTAATTCAGATTTTTATTCATTAAAAATTCCTTTAATGAATTAATTAAATCGTTATGGTTATTAAAAGATTTCACAGCGACTTTTCCAAAATTTGATATTGATATAACATAAAATCTATAAATTGAAATCCAAAATTTTCTCTTCGATTTGAAAACAATCGCTTAGTAGTCCTGAACGTTTCTTGTTTCATTGAATTCTGAGTTATATAGAGTTCTATATACTCAATTGAAGTTCAAAACGCCAAATTACGAACTACCACGCAGTGGCGAGTTCGTTGTAATTAAACTAAATATAAACATTTTATAACTTCGTTTAGTAAATAAATTTCAATTCCACTTTCAATATTTTTGAAAATAAACCCGTTACCTGAATCTCAACTTAACGATCATGATCTCCTAAACTCGTCGATTATTTTATTCCATCTTCATACTCCATTATAAATTTATTCAAACTCCAATTTTCTATATTCAGTAGTAATCCACACGGAATTAGATTAAAATTCGATATAATCGATTTGAAATATAAATTCCTTTATGGGAACAATCAATTACTTCAACATACTTTACCATTACAAACTAATACCCTCCCTTGATAATAGTGAAGTCTTTCAAGTTGGGGTATTTTATTTACCTCCCAGACCTTGATTGACAACGTTCTTATCTCGAGACAGATAAGAGTTTGTAATTCAAAACTGACATCACTAATCATAAAAAAATTCTCTTCTATTCCATTTAAAATATGATTTTTAAACGCTATTTCTTATATTTGGAAAAATCCATTTCCAATTTATCCAATGAAAATTGCTTTATTACATTTATAAACATTTGTTTATAAATAGGCTTCCTTATTTTTTATTAAACAAGCTTACATTTTAAATTCCATTTTAATCTCGATTCTCATTAGAAATATTTTATTATTATAACCTATATATATCTATTAAAATTCCAAATTTCTATTTAGAACAATTCCAATTTCTTTTGGAAATAAATTTCATTTCTATAAATTTAACATCAGTGGATTCAAATCATAAATCTCTATGGATTTATTTCAATCCAATTTACATTTCGAACATCAGAATGAATTTCATCGTTTCTTCTCGAAACAATTCCAAATTCACCTTTTAATTTCATATTTAAATTAAAAAATTAAATTATCCATTTTTCTTTATTTAAAAATATCGTTTAAACATTTCACTTCTTGGTTTAAATATTAAAACTAGTTTCTATTTCAAATCTCATTGAAATCCAATTTCTCTTCGGACAATAAATTTTGCTACTTAAATTAATACTTGGATTTAATTTTAAATATTATAAATTATAATATTTCTTTCCATTTATAAAACATTGTTTATAAACTCAGCTATTTCTTTTATTACTAAAACCAAGTTGGTACTTCTCAGTTCATTCAAAATTCCATTTTTTTGTTTCGAAAACTAAATTTCCCTTTTTAAATCTAAAAATCCCTTTTTAATATCTAGGGCCAGTGATATTCTAATATCCAACACACAAATCAACCATTCAACTCACACATCACACACATATAAAAATATGTAAACAACAGTAAATAATTTTGAGGAATCCATTTTGATTCCTTCAACCTGTTTTTCGTGCATCCACAGATGTCAGACAACATAAATAAAACCAATCCTGCTTCAAGGTAGGTTATCGCAGTATAGAAGGTCATCCACTCATATATCGTCGGGCGATAGGGTGATCCGCTAATGATACTGGGGGCATCCGCTAATGGTACTGCGGGAATATCCAATCACCAATACTGTATGTGTGTATATATATATATATGTATATATATTCAACCACCAAGCCTAAATATAACTAAAAACATATATAATCATCCCAATAATTCAACAACCCATTCGTGCATATAAACAATCAAAAATTTATTTTTAACGTTTAAAAATAAATTTAAATATAAAATTATGAGTGAGATTTACTTACCTTGATTTATTTATGCCGAATATCCTATTAATTTCAACATCATCGCGGGTGTGAATCTATTCAAATTGTTTCGAATACATTTTATTTTGTATCTACGATAATTTGTTTTATAAATCGATTAAGCTATTTATTTAATTTAAAATGACTACTATATTGAATAAATAATTATTCTATGTATGTTAAGATTTTGAAACAACGTGTACCTTATCACTTTCACCCATCCCCACCGATCGACCAAGCATATTCAAAATTATCAATCCATTTCTTTGCTGAAAATCAACCCTAAAACTGCCATCGTCCATTACGGAAATTCATCGAATACTTTGCACGCCATCTCCATTTCATTTCCTATTAACGTAGCTGCTGCCCTCCTTCAACTCTCATCAACCCTTCACTGCATCCATCCTAACACCACTGCTGTGCCATTATTGAACTGTTATTATACTAACCAGTTCAGTAATTAGAGCACCACCCAAAACAATTAAACCAACATCAGCATTCCTTAGTTGAACGTCAGACATCACCAAAACCTCTCCAACATCCAACTGTCAAACACCAGATCGCAACTAGTACCCTCTTTAATTTTCACCCATCACTTCCTTGAAACTGCATTACCCCGTTCCTTCTTTCATCAACAGGATCCCTCCCCAATTCAACATCGAACTCCAGCTTAACCCACACCAAAGTCAGCCTCCACCTTGTTCACTGAAGAATCCCAAAACAAGCTTCGATTCTTCCTAAATCCTACCTGTGCAACACCCTTCTCCACTCGCACCCTCCAAGATATCCCTAGAAAACCTAATCGCTCGCCTCCAATCTAGTTCAGTACCCCTCGCAAGCTTCGTTAACCCACATCGTCCAGACCATGTTCGATTTCCCTAATATCGCGATTTCCTTTCTTTGAGTGGGTCAACTTTTGAAAACGAAAGATGAGAGAGGGCCGGGAATCGATTTGGGTTTCTAAAATTTGATAAAGGTGCCACTAGTGGTTTTTATTTGCTGAAGCTATGATTTTGACGGCCTGCGTTTTGATTTTTGAAGGGTTGAAAGCTGCGACATTTTATTTTGACTATGAAGCTTTGGATTTGTTGAAGAAGAAATAGATAGGAAGCGGGAAAATAGAACGAATTTGAAATGAATTAAAAGGCTTCCATTGTTTTAAATTGAGCAGAAGATGGCTTGAATATATATGCACGAATGGGGAACATGGATGTACACGCCATTAAAATTCTGCCTCCCTGATATCAAACAAGGGAGATAAAACTTTCAGCTTGAAAAGAAATATGCTAGCGATATAAACATATAAGTCTGCTGACATGTTAGCCTAAGATAATTTTTTTATAAATTGATGTGTTTAAACTAATTAAATAATCAAAATATCCTGTGGTCCAAAATTCATAACTCTGAATCCCTATCTAGTCGCAACGACTGACATTTCTAAGTTTATACGATATTCTGAACTCTTAATGGAACATATTCTGAAATTTTATTTAATCGTTTAAGGAAGATAACAATTTAAACTGACCATTGATATTAAATTCAATAGCTATAAATCGATTTCAAAATAACTAATCCATCGATAATGAATTATTATTATCGTTCTAATTCAATATAGAATTTATATTAATCGGCTGAATTGTTTTGATTCAGTTTTAACTGTGAATTTAATTATTATTGTTTCGTATTACGATATCCAATATATCCTATATTAATTCGTATATTGATTATTTAAACGATAAAAATCCATTTAAAAATTCATTTATATTTTCAAATAAATATTTAAAATCAATTTAAATATTCAATATTAAATGCTAAAAATCCGGGATGTTACATTCCTTCCCCTTAAAAGAATTTCGTCCCCGAAATGACTAAGGCAGAAGAAACGTTATATACCCGTTAACTTTTCAAAAGCCCACTATGTTCAACAAAGTATTTCATATTTTATATTCATCTCCAATACACTTTAAGTTTTTATGGAAATATTTAATTTATTATTTCCCATCCAAAATTCCACAAATTAAATTCAATTTGAAAATCATCTTTTTAACTTTACAAAAACTTTCAGATCTTTTGAAAACTTTTCTAAGTCCTTAAATTTTGGAGAAATTTCGGCAGAGTCTCCCTTGTACGGAGGAGCTTTTGCAATATGCCAAAAGAGATGAAAAAGTATACATCGACCCATATAGTTGGAAAATAGTTCATATATCCTAATTTGAATTTTTTACATAGGCGTACCTTATATAAGCATTATGTAGCGAGCATGCATAGCATATCCGCAATCTACGCATCCAAAACTAAGCCAGGCAGCTCTATGTACCTGTACTTACTTAATTTGAACTCATTAGCCTCATAATATTAAGGTTTTAATAACTTTCATTCATTTTAAATGGTTAAACACACAGATTCAACACACACATATCATACTATGTATATTTATTAAATATATGCTAAAACAAGTTCCGATATTTAGTTTACATCACATTTTATCCATATTATTCACCAAATACTCACATTTTTTCATTTAAATGGTTTATAATCAACATATTCACATTTAAGTTCATTCAATTCAAATGATTTACAACAAATAAATTCAGATTTGACTTATATTCCGTGTGTATGCATTACAATTTATTCAAATTGATTCTAATAAAAAAACATTTATAACAAACAAAAATTTTCTATGCATATATGGTTAATATAATAAACAATTTTTTTTGGCTTTTAATTTTATTTCAAATCGATTCTTCAGCTTCACTCTTACCAATCCAATTTATTTAACTTACATAAGTTAAAATTTTAATTCCATAATTCAAATACCCAGTTTTATTTCAAATCATTTTGAAATCATATAAATATATACGTAGATATATTTATAACCATTACAAATTCCAAACATTTGAATTTGAATTTTTCAAAACAACTTGGTTTCTCAAATAATTCCCTTTGAAAATCTCACTATGATAGCAATCTATCACTTAGAAATTCGACAATGAACACTGATGATGTCGCGATCATCATCAGAATTATTTTCTAGTGTCCTAAGTGAATTTAGTAATTTATCATATCAAAAAATCCATCTAAAATAAATTTTACTCAAAAATACTTCCAAAACAAGACTATATTATTTTAGTATACTTTAGAAAAATACTTTCCAACTTTTTCGGGATTTAAATTCCAATTTGTGGTTTCAATCAAATTTTAATTCATCTCATTGGTATATACAAGTTCTATTTGAGTATATATAACCATTTCAGTTTTTATAATCTAATTTGATTATAATCTCACCCAACACATCCCTATATATAATTTTTATGAAAATATTTATTTTTTCATATAAAAATATAGATTTGGGTAAAATTATTTCATTTACCCAGCTTTCAAACATATTGTGTCAAATTACTCTGTTCAAGTATTTATAAACCCCTATCGGCCACGTCAGCTAAACGTGTCGATGTGAAATTTATATATCACTCAACAGATCGATCAACACAACATAAAACAGTTTTTATACAAATCTACAAATATGCTCTCTCATATATATACACTCAACTCATTCTAGGGTACTACTGAACCTATTTCTAATGAGTAATGCCCCATCAAAACCTAGGTGTTCGCTCAGCCTAAGCTCTGATACCAACTGTAACGGCCCACAACTCCGTACTATCTGAGCTGACTAATACAACACACTTCCAACTCAAATAATACAGAAATACGAGTCATTAGGGTTAAAAAAATAGAAATAGGTAGAAGAAGAACAGAAATAACAACACAGAATCTCACAGCGGAACGATTAAAATATAATATCATATATAATGACTCTGAAATACAAAATCTGTATTGTATATACATACCATATCAAAGTACAACACATATACAGTAAAAATAACTCTAAATAACTAACGGTGAAGCCTCCTGCTTAAAACTCCTCAAGATGTATCTGTAAAAGCATGAAACACTTGACTGCCCGTACAAATTTGGGGCACCTAAGAATTTAGGAAAAAAACAAACAAAATAAACTTTGGTTCAGTCATGGGACTGGTGTGAGTAAACTCCAACCACATTGTTAACTTTGAAATTCTTTTGAAAGAAAGGGTAATAGTAAGTCCAACCCACGCATAAACATTGACGGTTTTTACCTTACTATAACCAAAACATTTTGATATCAAAATCCAGTGATATTATAATAATGTCTAATCCAATAAATAATCAAATATTAGAACGCTTGCAACTCACGCTCTACATACATAGTATAAAATCCAAAACCGCAGGGCGCTTATTGGTGATTGGATTCCAACTATGACAAGGTATGGGACCACCTTCCGATCAGTGTACTCTAGAGGGGATACATTGGGGTTCAGCAAGAACATCTTGCAACTCGGCCACACATGACCGACCACTCATTTTGCTTGAGTGTATCGAATATATTGTCACCCCATTACGGTTTTAAGGGCCCACTGTACATCCACGGAGATACAAAAAATGAACGAAGAAACATATATGTATTTTCTCTAGATCGATGATAATATACCCTGCTTAGGAATGACCCATCTAGCCATGTTGCCTGCCCGATTTTTGTCATTTTCCAGTTGATGAAGCTTGAGGTCACATTTAACTTTTCAGAACATCTGGCCACCATTCACTTTGAATGCCACATCGTCAATTCCATTAACCACTAATTTGATTTATACAAATACACTCCAGGTGTTAGAACAAAGAGAAGTTGCCTTCTCCCCACCAACTTGGTATTTTTGTAAAAACCCGCGGGCATGATCATTGGAAATACTCTGTCAGACATTCGTCCATACAAGTTGTCCTGGGTCTGGACAAATAGAACAACCCTTGCATTTCACACTATCTCCAATTCCTTTTGAATAATCTATTTTGCAACATCTATGCCTATATAGAGTGGTTTTCGGATAATAAATCCAACCGGTCTATCCGTACTGACAACGATGGTCAAAAATCTTTGATAGCCGGTGATTTAACTATCAAAGGAAAACAAAACATCCATCACATAATTATACAATCACTGGCCCTTTTTTTATTAATATTCATTTGTTAACTATTTTCCCTTTTTCTTATCGAATTCAATATATATATCGTTATATTGATTTTGTTTATCAAATTTCTCAAAAATATTCTAACTCCTTAAATTTCCGAAAAATTTCGCCAGCATCTTCTTTGTACCGATCAATAGTTCAAACCCCAACTCGCCTCTCTAGGCCCTTTCCATTCAAAAAGAAAATCAAAAAGCCAAGCAGCTTACCCAGTAGGCTCATAAAATCTCATATGGAAATTGAAACATGTACCTTTTTGTTGGGAACTTAAATTATAATCTTCGTACTCTTCATTCACTTCATCCCATACATGTCTACCATATATTCAACCATTCTCAATTTATTTCAATCAATAAAACATTTCATTTAACCCAGTTCAAATTGCTAATTTATACTTTAAATAGCTCGTTTCACTTTTAGTTGGAAGCAATCGTGTTTAAACACATTATTATTGACTTACCAACTCAAACTCAAATTGCTTATTCAATTCCCAAACTTTAATTCAGGTTACATACTCAAACGTTCAATTTCAATTCACTTAAACAAGTCAAGTTCAATCCAAAACTCCACTAACTAATTACTTTTTCAAATTAGTTAACCTTAATCGATAATTAAAAATCTGATTTTTATTCCAAAAATAAATTCATTTACTTCATTTGAGTTCAAATCTATTTTATACTCAAATCTGGATTTTCTAATTGAAATTCGGATTTTTATTCACTAAAAATCCCTTTAATGAATTAATTAAATTGTTATGGTTATTAAATGATTTTACAGCGACTTTTCTAAAATTTTATATTGATATAACTCAAAATCTATAAAACGAAATCCATATTTTTTCTTCCATTTGAAAACTAACATTAATAGTCCCGAATGTTTCTTGATTCATTGAATTCCGAGTTATATAGAGTTTTATATACTCAATTCAAAACGCCAAATTACGAACTACTACTTTGTGGCGAGTTCATTTTAATTAAATTAAATATAAACGTTTTAAAACTTTTTTAGTAAACAAATTTCAATTCCACTTTCAACATTTTTAAAATAAACCCGTTATCCAAATCTCAACTTAACAATCAAGATCTCCCAAACTCGTCGATTATTTTATTCCATCTTCATATTCCTTTATAAATTTATTCAAACTCCAATTTTCTATATTCAATACCAATCCACACGGAATTAGATTAAAATTTGATGTACTCGAATCCAATTATAAATTCCTTTATGGGAATAATCAATTACTTCAACATACTTTATCATTACAAACTAATATCCTCCCTTGATAATAGCGAAGTCGTTCAAGTTGGGGTATCTTATTTACCTCTCAGACCTTGATTGACAATGTTCTTATCTCGAGACGGATAAGAGTTTGTAATTCAAAACTGACATCACTAATCGTAAAAATTTCTCTCTTCTATTCCATTTAAAATATGATTTTTAAACACTATTTCTTATATTTGGAAAAATCTATTTCCAATTTATCCAATGGAAATTACTTTATTGCATTTATAAACATTTGTTTATAAATCGACTTCCTTATTTTATATTAAACAAGCTTTCATTAAATTACGTTTTAAACTCGATTCTCATTTAAAATATTTTATTACTATAACCTATATATATATGTATATATATATATATTAAATTCCAAATTTTTATTTAGCACAATTCCAATATCTTTTGGAAATAAATTTCATTTCTATAAATTTAACATCAGTGGATTCAAATCATAAATCTCTATGGATTTATTTCAATCCAATTTACATTCCGAATATCGGAATGAATTTCATCGTTTCTTCTCGAAACGATTCCAAATTCACCTATTAATTTCATATTTAAATTAAAAATTTAAATTATCCATTTTTCTTTATTTAAAAATATCGTTTATAAATTTCACTTCTTGGTTAAAATATTAAAACCAGTTTCTATTTCAAATCTCATTGAAACCCAATTTCTCTTTGGAGAATAAATTTTCCTTGTTAAATTAATACTTGAATTTAAATTTAAATATTATCAAATGATAATATTTCTTTTCATTTATAAAACATTGTTTATAAACATAGCTAATTACTTTTATTACTAAAAACAAGTTGGTACTTCTCAGTTCATTCGAAATTCCATTTTTTATTTCGAAAATTAAATTTCCATTCTTAAATATAAAAATCCCTTTGTAACATCTAGGGCCAGTGATATTCTAATATCCAAAACACAAATCATCCATTCAATTCACACATCACACACATATAAAAATATGTAAACAATAGTAAATAATTTTGAGGAATCCAGTTGGATTCCTCCCACCTATTTTTCATGCATCCACAGATGGCAGACATTATAAATAATACCAATCCTGCTTCAAGGCAGGATATCGCGGTATAGAAGGTCATCCACTCATATATCATGGGGAGATAGTGTCATCAGCTGATGATACTATGGGCATCCGCTAATGGTACTGCGGGAATATCCTATCACCAATAGTATGTACATGTATATATGTATATATATATATATATATATATATATATATATATATTCAACCACCAAGCGTAAATATAACTTATAACATATATAATCATCCCAATAATTCAACAACCCATTCATGCATACAAACAGTCAACAATTTATTTTTAACGATTAAAAATAAATTTAAATATAAAATTGTGAGTGAGATTTACTCGCCTTGATTTATTTATGTTGAATATCCTATTAATTTCAGCATTATCGCAAGTGTGAATTTATTCAAATTGTTTCAAGCAAATTTTATTTTGTACCTACGATAATTTATTTTATAAATTGATTAAGCTATTTATTTAATTTAAAATGACTACTATAATGAACAAATAATTATTTTATGTGTATTAAGATTTTGAAACAATGTGTACCTTATCGCTTTCACCCATCCCGACCGGTGGACCAAGCATATTCAAAATTATCAATCCATTTTTTTGCTGAAAATCAACCCTAAAACTACCATCATCCATTACGGAAATTCATCGAATACTTTGCAAGCCATCTCCATTTCATTTCCTATTAACATAGCTGCTGCCCTACTTCAACTCTCATCATCCCTTCACTACATCCATCCCAACACCACTGTTGTGCCACTGTCGAACTGTTGTTATACTATCCAGTTCAGTAATTACAACACCACCCAAAATAATTAAACCATCTTCAGCGTTCCTTAGTTGAACACCAGACATCACCAAAACCTCTCCAACATCCAACCGTCAAGCACCAGATCGCAACCAGTACCCGCTTTGATTTTCACCCATCACTTCCTTGCAACTGCATCACCCCATTCCTTCATTCATTAATAGGATCCCTCCTAGTTCAATATCGAACTCC
This sequence comes from Allium sativum, assembly GCA_030737875.1. Taxonomy (NCBI): domain Eukaryota; kingdom Viridiplantae; phylum Streptophyta; class Magnoliopsida; order Asparagales; family Amaryllidaceae; genus Allium; species Allium sativum. The sequence goes on from CM060909.1 coordinate 117,241,024, forward strand.
AGCTTAACCCACACCAATGTCGGCCTCCACCTTGTTCACTACAAAACCCCAAAACAAGCGTCGATTCTTCCAAAATCCTCCCTGCGCAACCCCTTCTCCACTCGCACCCTCCCAAATACCCCTAGAAAACCTAATCGCTCGCCTCCAATCCTAGTTTAGTACCCCTCGCAAGCATCGTTAACCACATCATCTAGACCGTGTTCGATTTCCCCAATATCGCGATTTTCTTTCTTTGAGTGGGTCAACTTCGAAAACGAAAGACGAGAGAGGGCCGAGAATCGATTTGGTTTTCTAAAATTTGAGAAAGGTGCCATTAGTGGTTTTTATTTGCTGAAGCTATGATTTTGAAGGCCTGCGTTTTGATTTTCAAAGGGTTGAAAGGTGCGACATTTTATTTTGGCTATGAATGCAACAACCCAGAAAATCAAAACCAATTTGAAAATTTTATTTTAAGAAATTTTATTGGAAATGTGTCAGAATTTAAAAAAATCCATTTTTAAATAATAAGAAAGCTATTAAAAATAGCTATTTTACAAACGACCTCCGTTTTCGATGAAACCATTTTTGTTGGATCTGGAATGTCAAATTATTGCTAGGTTTAAATTTCCATAATTTTTGGAATTAATATGCGAGTGTTGTAAATTAAAATGTGTTCGATAATTTCTGTTGAATTTGATCGACCGTTAAAAGGCCATTTTTAAAACGGTTTCCAAATTCGATAAAATTAATTTTTTTAGAGCCGTATCGTCAAAACATAGCTAGAATTATTTTTCTGGAATTTTTGGAGTCCGTATGTGGCCCTGACAAATTTAAATGTATGATTAAATTAAATAACTAAATGATTTATATTTTAATTTGAAGAAAACAAGCTGAAAATGATCAAATGGGCTAATGAGACTTAGGCCATTGTTTCCGGAATAGGGGTATTTGGCTAGAGGAAACATTTGTTGAGCTGGATTTGGAGTTATTAGGAATTGACATTTTTTTTGTAAATTAGAGAATTTAATAACATTATATTATAAATATGGATTAAACTAAAACCCTAATTCAGAAAACAAGCCGCTGCCACCCTATTTCCATGGCCAGAAAAGCTCCAACCTTTCTCTCCCATTAACTCTCCATCCATTCAGTGAAATCCCTCACTCCTTTTGACAAAATTGTAGTACTTTTTTCAATCCCACATCCATACGGATAACACAACCTGAAATTGCATATTTTGATCGCAACAACCCCAGAAAGACCCATCGTTTACGCCACCACCCCTCCTCCCTGGACTGATCGAGCTCGACCACGTGGGCCCCCTGAGCGCCACTCTCCCCTCTCCGTATGGCACCCCCCGATCGTCACGATGCTTAGTGGTTTGATCGATAAGTTTAGACCTAGTTTGGAACTAAAGAAGAAAGGTGCAGCCGAGGTTTCAGTAAGAAGAAGGAAGGGTAAATTTTTAATTAAATTATTTAGTTAATTAAATGTAAAACATTATTTTCACAAATAAATTCGTAACTGGTTCATATTTTATCATAATCACGTGAAACATGAATCGTTTGGATCATAGTCGAGTCTACTTCATTTTAGCAGCGACAAGATAATTTAGATCGATCTGAAAATTTTGGGAAAAATCCAAAGCACTGTGAGATTTCTTATTTAAAAATTAAAATTAAAATAAATTGTTATGCGTTGCAAAATTTTTATTTACACGCTGTTAAGATCGTACTTGATTTGAATTGGTTGATGTTGTTTGTGGTGATCCGATGGATTTAATTGGATATAATGGAATTGTTGAAAATTTGTGTACAAATAAAAATCCTCTTTTTTTTGTCATTAGAAAATATAGAAATTTGTATGCAAATAAAATCTCTTTTTATTTGTTATTAGAATACACAGAAAATGTTATGCAAATAAAATCTCTTTTTATTTGTCATTAGAAAATATAGAAATTTGTAAGCAAATAAAATCTCTTCTTATTTGTCATTAGAATACATAGAAAATGTTATGCAAATAAAATCTCTTTTTATTTGTCAATAGAAAATATAGAAATTTGTAAGCAAATAAAATCTCTTTTTATTTGTCATTAGAATACACAGAAAATGTTACGCAATTAAATTCTCTTTTTATTTGTCATTAGAAAACATAGAAATTTGTATGCAAATAAAATATCTTTTTATTTGTCATTAGAAAACACAGAAAATGTTATGCAAATAAAATATCTTTTTATTTTTCATTAGAAAATAGAGAAATTTGTATGCAAATAAAATCTCTTTTTATTTGTCATTAGAATACATAGAAAATTGTATGCAAATAAAATCTCTTTTTATTTGTCATTAGAATATATAGAAATTTGTATGCAAATAAAATCTCTTTTTATTTGTCATAAGAATACATAGAAAATGTTACGCTAATAAAATCTCTTTTATTTATCATTAGAAAATGTTAGACCGAATTCTGGGCCTAACACCCAAAAATCTATGTGAAAACCTCGAGATCACAGATTAATGCAGAAAAAGCAATAAAATAAGATGAGACACACGAAATTTTTATAGTGGTTCGGCTCAATCCAAGCCTACATCCACTTTGTAGTTTCTTAAATCCTAAGAAGTTATTACAATGTTGCTTGTTTGCAGTTTATACACGAAATCCTCGTGTTTACAATGAAGAAGAGGAGATTAATGGGGAGATTATACACGAAATCCTCGTGTTGTAATGTGGAATTCAACTTCTAGGTTATGCAGTAGCCTTGCGAAGAACCATAGTTGAAGCCATGGAGAGTTAGAGTTCCAAAAGTCCCTTGAAATAGCCATGTTGTGGTGTATTTATAGGCGTCGAAGAGCCTCTTGGTGACCCGGTTCGGATATGCCACGTGTCACGACCGGAGTTGATCTCGAGAAGTAGTGGAAGAAGTCCTTCTGTTCGGGTTTTTCCATGTGGAGCCTGATCCACGAATGTAGAGGCGGTTACTCCTTGAGAATCACTCAAAGCTGATTGCATGGTAGCAGGTCGAAGGGGGTCGGATCGGTTCTCCATCCGATCCGAACTGGGTCGATGTCTTCAATCCAAAGACTCTGTGTCCAATGCTTCGGAGGTGGAGCGGATCGGGTATGCTTTATCCCGATTCGAGCCGGAGTCTCCGATCCGAGCCAACATTTAAGTGTTGAAGGGAGGATGCTGAGTTGGTGAAGGCAGGACGCCTCATTCCGATCGGAACCGACTTATCCGATCCGATCCGAGGATCTATTCAATGCTAAATTTCCGGTCTCCGGTTCTGCACGCGTTCACGGAAACAGGCATAACTTTCAAACCGTAAGTCCGTTTTAGTCAAACGAAAGCTCAAACTGAAGCTAATTCATAGAGCTACAAAATTTACAGAGCTTAGCTCTGTAATCGCTGTTTTCGGGCCCAGAAAAGGTCATCTGTTAGGAGTTCCGGGCCTTTCTTTGTTTGTTATGCGATTTCGACCAAATCGCTGCCTGTCTTCTGACAATGCTTCCAATACTGGAGCGTATTGTTGATCAGAGATTTCATGTGTGACTGCTTTGACTAAAAAGCAGGTCAACAGAAAATATAGAAATTTGTAGGCAAATAAAATCTCTTTTTATTTGTCATTAGAATACATAGAAATTTGTATGCAAACAAAATCCCTTTTTATTTGTAAGTCACAGAAATTGTCAAAATAGTTTACACAATAAAATCTTCTATTTATTTTATATGTGAACATAGGAATTGTCAAAATTATTAAACATGAAAAAGAGACATGCTTAGGAAACATTGTTGAAAACATTAAAAATGATATTTTTAATGTATATATTGATTCATTATAAATAGAATCATATTTAGGAAAATTTGTTGAAAACATTAAAAATGATATTTTTAATGTATATATTGATTCATTACAAAAAGAGATATGTGTAGGAAATTTGTTGAAAACATAAAGAAATGATATTTTTAATGTATATGTTGATTCATTATAAAAAGAATCATATTTAGGAAAATTTGTTGAAAACATCAAAAATGTTTATAGGTTAAGATATGTTTCGTTTTGTTGAAAACATCACTTTAAACGTTAGTGAATTCGTCGAATGATTTATATATATATATATATATATATATATATATATATATATAGATTAAAATAAAATGAATCGCGTGCGGTAATTCGCGTTTCGGCATTCATAACTTTAAACGATTATACCGAAAGATCCCACTGTCGGATTTTCCTAAAACTGGAACCATTAGGTTCGCTTTGGGAAGATCTTTCCAAAGATATTAAAATTTTAAAATTCATTCATGAAATGGGTAATTCAAATTTGGTTATAAACAGAGCCTGGACCACGTAAAGATCCGAAGCGTCATTAAATTAAAATGGACTATTTTTATATAAATAAAAAAGCAATAAATCATTGTAAAATAATATTAAGGATATGAAATGTTTTAAATTACGTATATTCGATAATTATTTGAAAAAATAGAGTTCAATCTCGTTTCAAATAATTATATGACGATTTAAATCGAAGTCATTGAAGATGATGGTTGAAGACCGGCGATCTTCACATCGAATGGACGACTACTGATGCCTTTGATTGGAGTTGCTGCCTTGAAAGGGTCATGGTGGTAGTTGTCCAGACGTACTTGTTGATTGTCCAGATACGCGAGAACCTCTGTTCCGTATTGGACATATCGGATGCGGAATAAGGTGTCTCCGGTTTCGTTCAGACCGAGAATGGACTTGTAAATGGATGTGTCTGACATTGAATTTCGTTCTGTGTGAATTGATTTCTACTTAATATATATCTGTTTGGTGGTAGAGAATTTATTCTCTTGCTTAACACCCTTCTCTAAGACGTACGAGCTTATAGGTTATATATTGATAGATATCAGTCGCATGGAGTGAATTGCTAGTGTGGCATGCCAAGATGCAAATGATCAAGGCTTTTGTTGAAAAGCATATCCTTGTGGTTGATGATCAAAGCACAACTTTATTTAGCATAGCTTCGTGTATAAGCGTTACTTCACAAGCCTCACACCCCGGTAGGAGTCAAAAACGGGATCGTGACTACAGGGAGTGCATGCATTTCTTTCTAGCTAGAAGTGGTGTCATGGTATGGAGCCCAGACATTTTCACTTATGTGGATGATGGATTGTGAGGTACCTCGATATATTGGTTGCTACTGGCCAAGTGATAGGTCCAACAGGACCGGGAAACGTGTGTTCAGGCATAACCAATCCACTGAAGTATTTATGGACCGACTCTGAAGATCCAAGGGTTGCTCGTAGGTGTGATCCTGAGACATTTGCTAGAGTGTCTCGAATCAGGAGAAGCCATCCCTAGCCTTGACTCATGATGGAAACCCAATTTCTGATACGACATTACATATGTGATTGTAAACCTATATATGGCGACATAGTTGGATGGGGTACTATGCCGTCTAGAATTGATACGTTTAATTTGAAAGTGTTTTTAAACTAATTAGACATTAATAATATTACATATTTTTCTATACGTGAAACACCCCACCTCCGTTAAGGTCACTCACAAAGGAAATGCCTTAACTTCGGTGGAGCGTTGTAGGTAAAAGATACAGATAATTTACAAGACAGACATATAAACAACGGAAAAACTAAACTTATTTCATAAGCACGTGGTTCAGTCAAAACATTACAACAAACTGTCTCAAAACAACTTCCAAATTATTACAACAAAATCTCTGTCTTGATTAAAACATAAAGAAGCATAAAATGATAATAAAGTAGAATAAATCCCCATCAAGAGTGTATCAAAAACCATAGCCCAAGAAGAGAGAGTCCAAGCAATACATATACTCTCTTCAAGCTTGCAAAAGGTCTGAGCTAAGCTGAAGTATTCCCTCCCTGCGGACCTTGAGGGGAGGGGAAACCGAAGAAAAGAAGACGAAAGAAAAATGGGTCAGACATAAGTCTGGTAAGTCCAGTGATTTTTCAGCATGTGAACAAGAAAAAGGATCATGACAGGAATAAACTGAAAATAGGACAATACCAGAATAACAAGATAACATAAACCAAGATAAGGCAGTTTAAACTGAATATACTATCACACCCATTCCTATTTCTCTGCACCTACTAACTGTTGTTCAGCCAGCCTCTCATTTTCATAACAAAGTGATCCCCTTTATCGATTAGCTCCTATTCGTATATGTTTACCACTTGTGTCATTCGGCCCTGCCTGATTGTAGATACCTGTGCTAGTCCCACCATCGGGTGTATCAAATCCTATGGTGGAAACCCGACACAATTCCAGATGCGCAGTGTATAACTAATAATGCCAGTGCCTGCTTTTTCCACTCCGGAGTACGTGCACACCCGTACTCTGTCAAAACCAACACTGACGCACCACCCTCCATTTTTTTGACCGCTTATAATCAGCCCAGTAATTGTGCCCCACCCTGCCTAGTTTAGGGTATCATGATACATCTATGTGGGTTACTGCTGAAATGGGTCCCCGCTACTAGGGTTTCCTAATCAACATGTTAAAATGGTTAAGTGTTCTCAAATTAACCTAACCCCACCCATCAGTTTAGTTAACATGTTGTATTGGTTAAGTGTTGCCTTAATTAACTTAACCCTACCATTCTTGTCTTATCTTTAATTCATTCATTAAAACACTAACCACTCACATTAGACATGTATTGTTGCGGTCGCTGGATGTGTCGGTCGGTTCCTGGCAGTCTTACACTGCAACTCAGTCTAACCTCGGGTTATTTTGGGCTTAATGCGCTAACCTCTCACATTAGATCTATATTATTACGGTTGCTGGATGTGTCGGGCGGTTCCGGGTAGTCTTATACCGTAACTCAATCTAACCTCGGGTTAGGCATATTCGTCTTTTACATAATTTACATATTTATCCTTCATGTTTATATGTAAATTATCAATTAATTGTTGTCATTCAAGTCATGCCCCATTTACCTTCTAAATCATGTTCATAACTTTTAGTTATATAAATCATACCATTCATGCTACCAAACTATGCCAATAATATGTAATTTATTATTTTCCCAACGTTACCCCCGTTATACGTTCGCATAAATTACATAGAATGCTAGGCTACACAATTTAGCCTAACTCATAAACAAACGGGAAAAGAAAGGAACATGTAACATTCCAACAAGCATAATATGGATCCGATTAAACATATGTCATATGAATTTGGCATAGAACAATATACATTTAATTATGAACTTACAATTTAGATCCATTCAACATGAATCATAATCATATAAATCGGAGTTCACATAGAACTACACAAACTTAATTAGGCATGTAGATGGGAACTTGCATTTGGGTTGAATCAAGTTAACATAGATCTAAACATAGAGGCATGTGGATCTAAACATTTAGGCATATATGACATGACTTAACTTATATACTTGCATGTAACATAACATGATAGAATCACCAAACTTATATACAACATGATGGTTTCATTCCCAAATTTCTATACAACATAATAGGTTTATTCACCAAATTTTATAAAACATGATAGGTTCAATAAACCACAATAGCCTCACGGACATATATGATAGAATTGTCACAAGAATAGACATGAATTAGTGTCACTATTAACATACAACTAAGCACAGTTCTAATTTTCACTTTATTACAAACCATGACTTTAATTTGTTCACATCTAAAAGATAACTAAGCTTACAAACAAAAGAACAATCTTGTTTTCTGGGATCTGTTTTCTGAAATAGAAAAGCTTTCCCTTGACGTAGACTATTTGTTCTCTAATTTAGATTTGATTTAAGGCTTCTAACTTGCTGTCTAGTTTTCCTTCTAGTTGGAAAAGAATGACGGCTACTCTAGGTTGACCATGGACAACATGATGGCTCTTGGAATGAATTTGTGTGGTTTAGGGTTGGGGTTGTTTATATAGATGTTTAAACTAATATAAGCCGTTAGATCAACCTAGGAGAAATCAGGACCATCCAAACAAGATAGAGTTATCCAGACACCGCCACCTATGCCCTAGTGACTCAGCAACAAGTCAGAAATCGTCACTGCCTGGATCAGAAGGCAGGAGTCGACCCCTACAGGGGGGTCGACTCCTCGGGGGGGGGGGGAGGGGGGGTCGACCACTGAGCGGGAATTTTCCCGCTCAGCCTACTCTGCTTGAATTTTGAATTTTGAACTTGGTTTGGGATATTTAATTATTATTTATATATTTATATTTAATTTCTGATTTAATATGTAATCTTCTGGACTCCATAACTTCTTCATACGGAGTCCGATTCACGCACACTCGGACTCTATCTCAAGCAGAATTTCGAGACGAACACAATGGCGTAATCCGTTTCCCTTAGTTCTCACTTTTAAAATTAAGTATTCTTTAATTCGTTACTATAATAAACACGGAAAATTCAGGGTGTTACATTCTCCCCTCCTTAAAAGATTTCATCCCCTAAATCTTCAAGTCAAGAAGAATGTATATCCTACCATCCAATCGTCCATCTACTCAACCATCAAACACATGTATCCATTGTCCTTAAAAAGACTTCTAATGCTTTCCTGATCATATGCATAGTGTGTGTACATGTCCTTATCTAATGCAAAATTAGGCAGTCTACTGATTCAGTTGACCTCCATAATGTGAATTATGTCAGTGCCATGTGTCCATTATGTATGCAATTATTCCTAATCATATTTTCTACATGAGTGCACAATCATTCATACAAATGCAACATCCATATGATAACACATCAAGTTCAATCCATATACAAATACATATATGCATATGCAATATGAAAGTGACTGAGCCGATCTAACAACTAATGTGTTTGTATATGCATCCACGAGCAACCACTTGCAACCACTTGCAACCATCAACTATACCATGTTTCAAATACATGTTTACATCCATTGGTTTCTACCTAAGGATAAAGAATAGAACCGAGGAGATATACTTAAAAGGTAGATATAGGCATGCATAAACTTAAGGAAAAAGTGATCATAGATGTACCCTCAAAAAGAAAAGTGTAGGCTGCGCGTATCTGTTCCTCAGTTTCCTAAGTCGTATCTTCCTCAGCGTCACTCCATTGAACTTTAACAAGTTTGACTTCACGGTTGCATAACTTTTTGACTTCTGTACCCAATATACGAGTTGGAACTCTTCAGTCGCTTCTCGTTCCACTTCTACTTTCATAGTTGAGAAACATGAAAAATATTATGAACTCCAGCTAGTCATTCGAGCAGCTCTACTTTGTAAGCCATCGTCCCAATCCTTTCAATGATAGGAAATGGTCCTACAAATCTTGGTGCCAACTTTCCTACGGACCCAAAGCGAATGACATTTCTCAAAGAAGATACTTTAAGGAACACCCTGTCTCTAACCTCAAACTCAAGGTCGATCCTTCTTTTGTCTGCGAAGGATTTTTGTCTGTCTTAGGTAGTCTTCATTCTTCTTCGTATCTATTCCACTTTCTCTGAAGTTTCTCTAATCATGTCTGGCCCAAGTATGAGCTTGTCTGTAGACTCCCACCAACAAGTGGGTGATCGGCATGGTCTTCCATATAAATCTTTGAAGGGTGCCATGTCTATAGTGGCTTGGTAGCTATTGTTGTAAGTGAATTCCACCAAGGAAGATGATCCTCCCATATCCCTCCAAAATCAAGAATGCACAATCTCATGAGGTCTTCTAATACTCTGTTCACCCTTTCCGTCTGACCATCGGTTTGGGGGTGATAGGCCGTGCTTAAGCATAGCTGTGTTCCCACAGCCTATTGCAATCTCCTCTAAAACTCGCTCATAAAGATAGGATCTCGATCACTCAATATGCTGGAGGGTATCCCATGGGGTCGAACTATCTCTTTAAGATAAATGGATGCTAAAGACGAGGTAGTCCTTCTACTCTTAACAGGTATAAAGTGGGTGCTTTTAGTGACCCTGTCCACTATTACCCAAATACTGGTATTGCCCCTTCTTGACCTAGGCAACCCATCAAAAATGTCCATCGAAATGCAATCCCATTTCCATTGGATCTCTAGAGGATGAAGCAAACCACCAGGCTTCTTCTGCTCCACCTTGACTTGCTAGCATGTCAAGCACTTAGAAACGAATTCAGCTACATCCCTCTTCATTCCATTCCAAAAGAAAACCTTTTTTATGTCTTTATATATCTTGTCTCCACCTGGGTGTATGGTCAACTTAGAATGGTGTGCTTCTTCGAGAATCATCTTCACCAAATCCCTTGCTTGTGGGACGCATAGTCTTCCATCCCGTCTCAACCAACCCTTATCATCGATGGAGTATCTATTGAGGTGACTAGAAGTCTCACCCCTAATTAGCTTATCCATTACATCAACTAGCTGAGGGTCTTCACGTTATGCGGTTCCTATTGAGTCCAAAAGAGTAGGTCGCACCTCTAGCAATGCTAACAAACCAGGTACAAATTCAGAGGAGGGCCTGAAGTCAAAGTTTGCTATGTACTCCAAGCTTTGCCTTTCTACAAAGAGAGGGATTAAGGTCAGCTTCTTCCTACTCAAGGCGTCTGCTACAACATTGCCCTTGCCAGGGGTATAAGAAATCTTAAAATCATACGAGGCAAGAAACTCCATCCACCTTTGTTATCTTAAGTTTAGATCCTTCTGTGAGAAAAGGTACTTCAACGATTTATGGTCAGTAAACAATTCAAACATTTCTCCTAGCAGGTAATGACGCCATGATTTAAGAGAGAAAACAATGGCAGCTAGCTCCAAATCATGATTTGGGTAGTTCTTCTCATGTACCTTCAACTGCCATCCCCCATAACAAACAACCTTGCCTTCCTGCATCAAGACAGCGCCTAATCCAGTACCACATGCGTCTGTGTATATTGTAAACATTTTTCTCCCATCAGGAAATGTCAGAACAGGGGCTGTTGTTAGAGCCCTTTTCAAACGTTGGAAAGCAACATCGCAATCCAAATCCCAAGCGAAAGTTAGGTTCTTCTTTGTCAACCTTGTAAGTGGAGCTGAGATTTTCGCAAAGTCTTTAATGAACTTTTGGTAAAAGCCCTCTAGCCCGAGAAAGCTTCGGACTTTGGTTGAATTCCGTGGAACCTTCCAATCTTGCACCGCAACTACTTTTGCGGGGTCCACAGCTATCCCTTCTTTGGACACCACATGTCCAAGGAGCCTTATTTCTTCTCTCCAGAAATGGCATTTGGAGAATTTGCCTTTTAGCTGATGTACACGAAGAGTATCCATGACTTCCCTTAAGTGCAGAGCATGCTCTTCCTTACTCTTCGAGAAGATTAAAATGTCGTCCACGGAGACCACCATAAACTTATTAAGGAACTCCTTGAACACCCTGATCATCAAGTCGACAAAATAAGCGGGTGTATTTGTCAAGCCGAAAGGCATGACAAGCCATTCGAAGAAAGCATCCGGCATTCTTAACGCGGTCTTATTAATGCTGTCTTCAGCCACTCTTAGCTGATGAAATCCGGTAGCCAGATCTAGTTGGGAGAAAACCAATGCACCTACAAGCTGATCGAACAAGTCATCTATTCTTGGAAGTTGGTGCCTATTCTTCTTGGTCTGCTTGTTTAGCTCCCTATAATCAACGCATAAGCGAAGTGAACCATCTGCTTTGGTTGCGAATACTAATGGAGCACCCCATTTAGAAATACTCCGCCTTATAAACCCCATTTCTATCATCTCTTTAACTTGCTTGCTAAGCTCTTTCCTCTCCCTTGTCGCCATGTGTCTAACGGGTAAAGCCACGGGTTTTGCATTATCAACAAGGTATATGCGAAAGTCTATCTCCCGCTTCGGAGGTAAGCCCTTCACCTCTTCAAATACATCCGAGTATTCACGGACTACTCTAACAGACTGCAAATTCTCAACAGACGCATCAAGAGATTCTAGACAGCTAAGCATAACAGAGTTCATTGGATTACAAGAGATTTTGAGAGTGTTACCGAGGCGAGTCATGAGTCTAACCACTCTCTTTTCACAATCGAGGATGGCACCATTTCTGGATAACCAATCCATGCCTAGAATCAACCCACAGCCCGTGAAGCCCAAAACATAGGCATTACATCTAAACCCAACGCTTAGTATAGAAATTTACAAATCCAAACAAATCATGGACAAATAAGCCGAACCCCCAATTGGATTTGAAACAACTAAGGGATCCTCTACTATACTTGTGTCTAGGTGCAGAGATTCAACTAAAGCAGTAGATATAAAAGAGTGCAATGTGCCGAAATCAAAGAGTGTACGAACAGGATGATCAAAAAGATAAACTAAACTCTCGACATAAATATTTCTACCTCGTTCTTACGGCGGTGCTATGAGAGCATGAACCTGCCCTCCAGAAGTAGATCCGGCTCTTTGCCCTTGCCCTTGCTTCCTTTGGCAGTCCTTAGCCATGTGTCCAGTCTCGGCACATTGAAAACAACCACCCATCTTCCTCTTCTTCTTTCTGCAATCCTTAATCAGATGTCCAGGAATGCCACAAAAATTACACTTCCTCTTGTCATGGGGTTTGTTGTTCTTCCCGCCCTTTATGGAATCCGTCTTCTTGTTCTGTGATCCTTCAATTTTGTTTTCTTGAGGTACTTCCACCTTTGCCTCTTTCTTTCCATCTTTGTCTTCCTCCTGTAACAATGCCATGTCCACCAGTCTCTCATAAGTTGCACCTATAGATATATGGGACATAGCTACACTATGCAGTGGCTCATTCAACCGTTTAACAAAACAGAAATCCTTCTTATGTGGAGTGTTCACTAACTCCCGTCCGAATCTAGCCAGCTGGTTGAATTGGTTGACGTATTCCTTGACCGACATACTTCCCTGTTTGAGAGCTAAGAACTTCTCCATTTGTAGGCTTCGTTCAGCTTGTGAGAGGAATTTCATTTCAAACCTCATTCTAAAGTCCCATAAGTTTTAACTGGTCTCTAAGCATTAGTAGCTTCCCACCAATAAAAGGCTTCGTCATTAAGCAACCATACGGCCAACTGTATCTTCTGCCTATCGTCCACTTCGAAGATAACAAACAAATCCACAGTTTCTTTGAGCCAGTTCCTTGCTTCTACAAATGACTCAGTCCCGTTAAAGTTCTTTCCACTCATGACTCGAAAGTCTCTACATATATTTGAGAAAGCATTTGCACGTGGAGAAGGAGGAGGAGGAGGAACGGCTGCAGCTGGGTAAGAGGAACGTTTGCTGGGCCCGCATCATTAGCCCTAGCCTCTAGGTACCTTCTGAACTAGCCAGGTACCGGCACGCCCTCTGGAAGGTTAACATCCCCAGATATGCTGAAACGAAAAAGAAAAGATTCAAAACAAAGGATAGAGAGATAGTGCATATGGCTTTGGGGATTATGCCTTTTAAAATAACACTTTTTCTTCAAAAATGCTTCTTTAAACTTCTTTTTAAAAATTAGTTTTCAAAAACTTTTATCTAATCTGGTAAACCTTTGCTCTGATACTAAGTGAAACACCCCACCTCCGTTAAGGTCAATCACAAAGGGAATGCCTTAACTTCGGTGGAGCGTTGTAGGTAAAAGAAACAAATAATTTACAAGACAGACATATAAACAACGAAAAAACTGAACTTATTTCATAAGCACGTGGTTCAGTCAAAACATTACAACAAACTGTCTCAAAACAACTTCCAAATTATTACAACAAAATCTCTGTCTCGATTAAAACATAAAGAATCATAAAATCATAACGAAGTAGCACAAATCCCCATCAAGAGTGTATCAAATCCATAGCTAAAGAAGAGAGAGTCCAAGCAATACATCTACTCTCTTCAAGCTTGCAAAAGGTCTGAACTAAGGTAAAGTATTCCCTCTCTGTGGACCTGGTGGGGGGGCGAAAGAAAAATGGGTCAGACATAAGTCTAGTACGTCCAGTGATTTTTCAGCATGTGAACAAGAAAAAGGATCATGATAGGAATAAACTGAAAATAGGACAATAACAGAATAACAAGATAACATGAACCAAGATAAGGCAGTTTAAATTGAATATACTATCGCACCCATTCCTATTTCTCTGCACCTACTAACTGTTGTTTAGCCAGCCTCACATGTTCATAAAAAAGTGATCCCATTTATCGATCGGCTCCTATTCATATACGTTTACCACTTGTGTCATTCGGCCCCGCCTGATTGTAGATACCTGGGTGGTCCCACCATGGGGTGTATCAAATCATATGGTGGCAACCTGACATAATTCCACATGCATAGTGTATAACTGCTAATGCCCAGTGCCAGCTTTTTCCACTCCGAACTACGTGCACGCCCGTACTCCGTCGGAACCTACACTTACGCACCACCCGCCGTTGTTTTGACCGCTTATAATCAGCCCAAAAGCGTGCACCACCCTGCCTAGTTCAGGGTACCATGATACATCTATGTGGGTTACTGCTGAAATGGGTCCCCACTACTAGGGTTTCCTAATCAACAATCTAAAATGGTTAAGTGTTCTCAAATTAACCTAACCCCAACCATCTGTTTAGTTAACATGTTGTATTGGTTAAGTGTTGCCTTAATTAACTTAACCCTACCATTCCTGTCTTAGCTTTAATTCATTCATTAAAGTACCAACCACTCACATTAGACATGTATTGTTGCGGTCGTTGGATGTGCCGGTCGGTTCCGAGCAGTCTTACACCGCAACTCAATCTAACCTCAGGTTGTTTTGGGCTTAATGCGATAACCTCTCACATTAGATCTATATTTTTATGGTTGCTAGATGTGCTGGGCGGTTCCGGGCAGTCTTATACCATAACTCAATCTAACCTCAGATTAGGCATATTCGTCTTTTACACAATTTACATATTTATCCTTCATGTTTATATGTAAATTATCAATCAATTGTTATCATTCAAGTAATGCCCCATTTACCTTCTAAATCATGCTCATAATTGTTAGGTATATAAATCATACCATTCATGCTACCGAACAATGCTAATAATATGTAATTTATTATTTTCCCAACGTTACCCCCGTTATACGTTCGCATAAATCACATAGAATGTTAGGCTTCACAATTTAGCCTAACTCATAAACAAAAGGGAAAAGGAAGGAACATGTAACGTTCCAACAAGCATAATATGGATCAGACTAAACATATGTCATATGAATTTGGCATAGAACAATATACATTTAATTATGAACTTACAATTTAGATCCATTCAACATGAATCATAAGCAAATAAATAGGTGTTTACATAGAACTACACAAACTTAATTAGGCATGTAGATGTGAACTTGCATTTGGGTTGAATCAAGTTAACATAGATCTAAACATAGAGGCATGTGGATCTAAACATTTAGGCATATTTGACATGACTTAGCCTATAAACTTGCATGTAACGTAAGATGATAGAATCACCAAACTTATATACAACATGATGGTTTCATTCCCTAATTTCTATACAACATAATAGGTTCATTCACCAAATTATATATAACATGATAGGTTCAATAAACCGCAATAGCCTCACAGATATATATGATAGAATTGTCACAAGAACAGACATGAATCAGCATCACTATTATCATATAACTAAGCACAATTCTAGTTTTCACTTTATTACAAATCACGACTTTAATTTGTTCACATCTAAAAGATAACTAAACTTACAAACAAAAGAACAGTCTTGTTTTCCGGGATCTGTTTTCTGAAACTGAAAAGCTTTCCCTTGACGTAGACTATTTGTTCTCTAATTTAGATTTTATTTGAGGCTTATAACTTGCTTTCTAGTTTGCCTTCTAGTTGGAGAAGAATGGCGGCTACTCTAGGTTGCTTCTAATTTGCTTTCTAGTTTGCCTTCTAGTTAAAGAAGAATGGCGGCTACTCTAGGTTGACCATAGAGAGCATAACGGCTCTTGGAATGAATTTTCATGGTATAGGGTTGAGGTTTGGGGTTGTTTATATAGAATTTTAAACTAATATAAGCCATAAGATCAACCTAGGAGAAATCAGGACCACCCAGACAAGATAGATTTATCCAGAAACTGCCACCTATGCACTAGTGACTCAGCAACAAGTCAGAAATCATCACTGTCTGGATCAGAATGCAGGAGTCGACCCCTACAGGGGGGTCGACACCTATGTCGACTCCCCTAGGGGGGCGACACTTATGTTGACTCCCCCTGGGAGGGGTCGACCCCTGAGCAGGAATTTTCCAGCTCATCCTATTCTGCTTGAATTTCAAATTTTGAACTTGGTTTGGGATATCTAATTAATATTTATATATTTATATTTAATTTATGATTTAACATGAAATTTCTGGACTCCATAACTTCTTTATACGGCGTTCGATTCACGCAAACTCGAACTCTATCTCAAGCAGAATTTCGAGATGAACGCAATGGTGTAACCCATTTCCCTTAATTCTCTCTTTTAAAATTAAGTATTCTTTAATTCGTTACTATAATAAACACGGAAAATTCAGGGTGATACAATACGTATCAACCATGTTTGATCATTATGAGGTAAAACTCTATCCTCTGGTTTGCATTGCATTGAGTGATGGGACTTGTGTCTTATAATGATTTAATTTTCTAAAAAGCATTTCGTTGTTTTTAAAAGATTTATTTAATTTATGCACTGACAATCCAATGGAGTAAACCCGTTCCACATTAGCGGCATGGTCTTGTGATTTGCCTTATTATTAGATAAGTTAAGTAAAGATTTCTCATACCAGTCTCATGACTGACTTGTAGTTTGTTTTCACTTGCAAACTCAGGTGCCCTTGTTTTTACATGGGAAGCCAAGTGATAGGTGACAGGTTTATGTTGGCTATGTACCGAAGTGGAGTATGCTCCTGGGCAGAAGATGAAGATCACCTCTATCTTTTATTTCTACTTTAGAACATTTAGACATCATTTATCTATGTTGTAATTGATGATGATTTAGAACTATTTCTACTTGTTGCGACTTTTTAAGTGCTAAGTTGTATCCTGTATCCTCTGCAATTCTGACGTGGATGACATTTTAATTCCGCTGTGATGATGACATATTATTCTATGATTTAATGTGTTATGCTATTTATCTATAATCTGCTGTTGTGTTAAATATGTTATATTCCAATGATTATCCTTGCTTTCATACTACGGGAGTTTAGGGTTATCATAGTTGGTATCAGAGCTAATGGTTAACCTGAGCTTCGGAGGTTAACATATTTAAAACAATTCGTTAAGATATAATCAGCAGTATTCTAAGGCGAGTAGCTGATTAGAGATAGGATTAGTAATGTCCTAGAAGTAGCACAACAGAATAACACATAATACTCAGTCATTACATCATCATTTTTCCATATGTCCTTTACTTTTACGATCCCTTAAAAATTATCATTTCTATTGGTCAGATTCTTTCCTTGATGATACATAACTAACTGAAAATGAATACGAGAGCTAGAGCCAGAGGGAGAGGTGGAGGCAGGGGACAGGGAAGAGGTGAAATACCCGCTGCTCAGGACCAGCCTAATCCAAAGGCAGTAGTACCACCATCACTACCCCCGCAGCCTTTTGATCTAGATAAAGTAGCTAAGAAGTTCAGAAATTTGGGAGGCATGCCATTCACTGGCCGTGAGACAGTGACGGAGGCTTAGGCATGGCTCAAAACATGTGAGAAGATTTTTGGGGCTTGGAACTAGAAGACCATCGGAAGCGATTCATGGCATCATGGCTGCTCAAGGACAAGGCTCAGATATGGTGGGAGATAGCTATGATTGGTGGTATTGATGCTGATATGACTTGGACAAAGTTCAAGGAGCTTTTTAATGAGAAGTTCATTCCTCGGCAAGAAGTCAAGTGTCTTCATGATGAGTTTGCTAACCTCCAACAAGGAGATCGGACTATTTATGAGTATGTGAGGAAATTTGAAGAGCTTTCAGGATATGCATCTGAATTAATTCAGGACCCGTTCCAGAAAAATAAGAGATTCATTAATGGTCTTTTAAGGAAGTGCCTCAACAGGGTGGTGTCACATATCGAGCTTCCATTTAACAAGATGATTGAGATGACATGTAGATACGAAGAAAATGACAAAAATTCTCACCAGGATTGGGAATGGAATCAAACTAATAACACGAGGAAGTAGTCTAACAAGAAGCCAGAGGCGAGCAACACTGCAGCCGCCAAGCCTCAAGAAAGCAAAAGGGCCAAAGTCAAATGCTTTAACTGCCAGAAAATGGTACAATACAATTATGAATGCAAATCTCCAAAAAGGCCAAAGGGGAGTGAGTCAGGATCTAGTCAGAATCTCGATCGGAATCCTCGAAATGCTAACGAATGCTTCAATTGCCACAAAACGGGGCATTTCATTAGAAACTATCCACTGCTGAAGAAACCCGAGGTAGCTCATGTACATGATGAAGCGGGTGCACCAGCTTCTTTCGAAGGAGCAGGTAAACTAGATGTTTTGGGAGGTACTCTTTCTGTTAAGAATATTCCTATTACAGTATTGTTTGACACTGATGCATAAAGTTTCATTTTTAATAACACAGTTAAAAATTTAAATTTGAAATCAAGAAATCTTAAAGAATCGATTAGTGTCCATAATCCGATAGGAGGTTCCCTTGTCCTCGGTTTATACTATAGAGTGCCGATCTCTTTTCTTGCTACCGGTTTTCTTTTGATCTAATCATCATGAATTTTTCCGAACTTGATATCATTCTTAGGCTGGATTGGCTAACAAAATATGAGGCCAAAGTTAAATGCGCCGAAAGAATTGTTAGAGTTAAAACGAATCTCGGGGATATATTTATACCATGTCACGGCTCAGAAACTGATAGAAAAGAATTTTGGTCTTCTATAGAAGTTACTTCTACTTCTATTGAGATTGTTCCTGTAGTTAAAGATTATGCGGATGTGTTTGAAGAAGCTGATAGCTTATCTCCGTGAAGAAAAATTGACTTCAGGATCAACTTAGCTCCGAATGCAAGGCCAGTTGTGCATCCTATTCGAAGAATGACGCTGAAAGAGAAAGAAGAACTGAGTAATCAAACTAAAAAGCTTTTGTGGAAAGGTCTGATCAGGTCTAGCTTCTCAAATTTGGTAGCAGTAGTGGTGTTTGTTCCGAAGTATGACGGTACTCTCCGGTTATGTGTGGATTACCGAGACCTCAATAAGGAAACACTAAAAAACAAATATCCATTGTTGTGTATAGATGATTTACTAGATCGCTTGAATGGACCGCAAGTGTTCTCTAGGATGGAACTAGCTACAGGTTTCCATCAATTGCGCATTACCGAAGAATGTCTTCCTTTGACAGCTTTCAGAGGGCCAGATTTACTCTATGAGTGGTTAGTAATGCCGTTCGGCTTATGTCATGCTCCTACTTGCTTTGTCGATCTGATGAACAGAGTATTCTGCGATGTCTTGAATAAATTTGTGCTGGTTTTCATTGACGACATCTTAATCTTCTCTAGTCCATTGCTGAGCATGAAAAGCATTTGAAAGAAGTTTTGGAGATTCTGAGAAAGAATGTATTAAAAGCCAAATTTTCAAAATGCATATTCTGGCAAGAAGAAGTGAAGTTACTCAGTCATGTCGTATTGAAGAAAGGAATTTCAGTTGATCTAGGCAAGATTACCGCCATTCAAGATTAGAATCAGCCTAGCACTCCTACTGAAGTCAAAAGTTTTCTAGGATTGGCTGGTTATTATCGGAAATTCGTGAAAAATATTTCGAAGCTATCTTGTCCATTGACGAAGCATACAAAGTTTAATTGGATACCTAAATGTGAGGCAACTTTCCAAGAGCTGAAATTGAGGTTGACCATTGCTCCAGTGTTGAACATTATTGAGGGCAATCAAGATTTAACAGTCTATATTGATGCTTCTATTGAAGGTGTTGGTGCGGTATTAATGCAAAGAGGCAAAGTAATTGCTTATGCTAGCCGTCAGCTGAAGCCGCATGAGAAGAGATATCCTACCCATGATCCTGAGTTCTTAGCCATCGTGTTTGCTCTAAAAATATGGAGGCACTATCTTTTGGGTGAGAAGTTCGAATTATATACTGATCATAAGTCATTGAAGTATTTGTTCACCCAGAAGGACTTGAATTTGAGGCAGCAGCGTTGGTTAGAATTTCTTGCGGCATACGATCTGGATATTTTGTATACTCCAGGGAAAGCCAATGTTGTAGCTGATGCACTCAGCAGGAAGAATGCGATCATCGCCAATCTTATCATTATGCCTTTATTAATTGATAAGATCTCTGCTCTTCAGAAAAACGATAAGTTTATTCAGATGGTTAGTGAACGTGTTCGAAAGGGCGAAGCTTCAAGATTCCAAATGGACAGCAAGCGGACTCTTAGATTACAAGGGCGAATTTGTGTGCCGGATATTACTGAGCTTAAAAGAGAAGTAATGGATGATTGTGACAAATCTAAACATAGCATCCATCCAGGAGTGAGTAAGATGTATCATGGTCTCAAGCCCACATTCTGGTGGAAGGCAATGAAGAGAGACATTTCCAAAAATGTTACAGATGTTCTACTTGCCAACAGATCGAAAGCGGTTAACAGAAGCTCGCAGGAACGTTGCAACAACTAGAGGTTCCAAATTTGAAGTGGGATCAAATTTCTATGGATTTCATTGATGGCTTGCACCAAACCAGGAAAGGCAATGATAGCATATGGGTGATCGTAGATCGTTTCACGAAGACCGCCCATTTTATTCCTGTTCGATCTAATAGAACAGCTCGAAGTCTGGCGCAGTTTTATTTCAGAGAGATTGTCAGACTACATGGAGTTCCCAGTAGCATTGTTAGTGATCCTGATCCGATATTTGCTAGTAAATTCTGGGAAGCATTCCAAGAGGATCAGGGGACAAAGTTGAAACTGAGCACTGCTTATCATCCTCAGACAGAGGGCCAAACTAAGAGGGTGAACCGTATACTAGAAGACTTGTTGCGGGCATGCATTCTTGATTTTGGTGGGTCATGGGAAGATCACTTGCATTTGGTTGAGTTCTTTTATAATAACAGTAACCAAGCAAGCTTGCAGATATCGCCATTCGAAGCATTATATGGAAGGCCATGTAGATCTCCCGCATGTTGGGTAGAACCAGGCAGTCGATTAGTATTGCGTCCCGACATGATTCGAGAAGCATCAGATAAAGTCATCTTCATTAAGAAGCGGCTTCAGACAGCTCAGAGCCGATAGAAGAGCTATGCAGATTCAAGAAGAAGGGATTTAGAATTTGTTGTTGGTCATTATATGTACTTGAGAGTCTCCCTATTAAGAGGAGTAGTTCGTTTCGGGAAGACTGAGAAGTTGGCGCCTAGATTCATTGGTCCATTTTCTATTCTCGAAAGAATTGGAACTCTTGCTTATAGGGTTCAGTTGCCTGACTGGTTGCCAGGATTGCATGATGTATTCCATGTGTCTCAACTTCTAAAGCATGTACATGATCCAGACTTGATTGTGGAGGAAGCAGCACAACAAGATTTGGAGATTACCCCAAGCTTTCCAGTAAGAAGTGAACCAGTAAAAATTGTTAGCAAAGAAACCCGAGTTCTGAGAAACAAGAGGATTCACTTAGTCAAAGTGCAGTGGAGCGGAGATCCTAGAGACTGTACATGGGAGACTAAGGATAGCATCAAATAGGCTTATCCCAAGTGCAGAGTGGACATCTCTGATTAGATCTTGTGTTGAGGTACATTTGCAATATTTTGCATTTTCTATTTTATTTCCTACTTTACTATTGTTTCCTTTACGGGGAAGAAAAGTTTTTAAGTGGGGGAGATTGCAACAAACCAGAAAATCAGAACCAATTTAAAATTTTTATTTTAAGAAATTTTGTTGGAAAATGTGTTAGAATTTAAAAAAATCCATTTTTAAATAATAATAAAGCTATTAAAAATAGCTATTTTTCAAATGACCTCCGTTTTCGACGAAACCATTTTTGTTGGATCCGGAATGTCAAATTATTGCTAGGTTTAAATTTCCATAATTTTTGGAATTAATATGTGAGCGTGGTAAATTAAAACGTGTTCGATAATTTTTGTTGAATTTGATCGACTGTTAAAAAGGCCATTTTCAAACAGTCTCCAAATTCGATGAAATTAATTTTGTTAGGACCGTATAGTCGAAACATAGCTAGATTTATTTTTCGGGAATTTTTGGAGTCCGTATGTGGCCCCGGTAAATTTAAATGTACGATCAAATTAAATAATTAAATGATTTATATTTTAATTTGAAGAAAACAAGCTGAAAACGATCGAATGGGCTGATGAGACCTAGCCTATTGTGTCCGGAATATGGGTATTTGGTTAGGGGCAACATTCGTTGAGCTGGATTTGGAGTTATTAGGAATTAACGGGTTTTTTTGAAAATTAGAGAATTTAATGATATTATATTATAAATATGGATTAAACTAAAACACTAATTCAGAAAACAAGCCGCCGCCACCCTATTTCCATGGCTACAAAAGCTCCAAACTTTCTCTCCCAATAACTCTCCATCCATTCAGTGGAATCCCTTACTCCTTTTGACAAAATTGTAGTACTCTTTTTAGTCTCCACATCCATACGGATAACACTGCCTGAAATTGCATATTTTGATCGCACCAACCCAAAAAGACTCGTAATTTGCATCGCCTCCCCTCCACCCTAGGTTGATCGAGCTTGACGGCGTGGCCCCCCCTGAGTGCCACTCTCCCCTCTCTGTTGTGGCACCCTCCGATCGTCACGAAACTTAGTGGTTTGATCGATAAGTTTAGACCTAGTTTGGAACTAAAGGAGAAAGGTGTAGCTGAGGTTTCAGTAAGAAGAAGGAAGGGTAAATTTTTAATTAAATTATTTAATTAATTAAATGTAAAACATTATTTTCACAAATAAATTCGTAACTGGTTCATATGTTATCGGAATCGCGTGAAACAGGAATCGTTTGGATCGTAGCGGAGTCTACTTCATTTTAGCAGCGACCAGAGAATTTAGATCAATCTGAAATTTTTGGGGAAAATCCAAAGCACTCTGAGAGTTCTTATTTAAAAATTAAAATTAAAATAAATTGTTATGCATTGGAAATTTTTATTTATACACTGTTAAGATCCATATTGTTTGTCGTACGTGATTTAAATTGGTTGATGTTGTTTGTGGTGATCCTATGAATTTAAATGGATATAATGGAATTGCCGAAAATTTGTATACAAATAAAAATCCTCTTTTTTTGTCATTAGAAAATATAGAAATTTGTATGCAAATAAAATCCCTTTTTGGTTGTCATTAGAATACACAGAAAATGTTATGCAAATAAAATCTCTTTTATTTGTCATTAGAAAATATAGAAATTTGTATGCAAATAAAATCTCTTTTTATTTTTCATTAGAATACATAGAAATTTGTATGCAAATAAATTCTCTTTTTATTTGTCATTAGAATATATAGAAATTTGTATGCAAATAAAATCTCTTTTTATTTCTCATTAAAATACACAGAAAATGTTATGCAAATAAAATCTCTTTTTATTTGTCATTATAAAATATAGAAATTTGTATGCAAATAAAATCTCTTTTTATTTGAAAACAGAATACACAGAAAATGTTATGCAAATAAAATCTCTTTTTATTTTGTCATTAGAAAATATAGACATTTGTATGCAAATAAAAACTCTTTTTATTTGTCATTAGAATACACAGAAAATGTTATGCAAGTAAAATCTCTTTTTATTTGTTATTAGAAAATATAGAAATTTGTATGCAAATAAAAACTCTTTTAATTTGCCATTAGAATACATAGAAATTTGTATGCAAAGAAAATCTCTTTTTATTTGTCATTAGAATATATAGAAATTTGTGTGCAAATAAAATCTCTTTTTATTTGTCATTAGAATACACAGGAAATGTTATGCAAATAAAATCACTTTTTATTTGTCATTTGAAAATATAGAAATTTTTAAGCAAATAAAATCTATTTTTATTTTTCATTAGAATACGTAGAAATTTGTATGCAAATAAAATCTCTTTTTATTTGTCATTAGAATATATAGAAATATGTATGCAAATAAAATCTCTTTTTATTTGTCATTAGAATACACAGAAAACGTTTGCAAATAAAATCTTTTTTTATTTGTCATTAGAAAATATAGAAATTTGTATGCAAATAAAATCTCTTTTTATTTTTCATTAGAATACATAGAAAATGTTATACGAATAAATTCTCTTTTTATTTGTCATTAGAAAATATAGAAATTTATATGCAAAAAAAATCTCTTTTTATTTGTCATTATAAAATATAAAAATTTGTATGCACATAAAATCTCTTTTTATTTGTCATTAGAATACACAGAAAATGTTATGCAAATAAAATCTCTTTTTATTTATCATTAGAAAATATAGAAATTTGTATGCATATAAAATCTCTTTTTATTCGTCATTAGAATACACAGAAAACGTTATGCAAATAAAATCTCTTTTTATTTGTCATTAGAAAATATAGAAATTTGTATGCAAATTAATTCTCTTTTTACTTGTCATTTGAATACACGGAAAATGTTATGCAAATAAAATCTCTTT
This sequence comes from Allium sativum, assembly GCA_030737875.1. Taxonomy (NCBI): domain Eukaryota; kingdom Viridiplantae; phylum Streptophyta; class Magnoliopsida; order Asparagales; family Amaryllidaceae; genus Allium; species Allium sativum. The sequence goes on from CM060909.1 coordinate 117,265,515, forward strand.
TTATTTTTCATTAGAATATAAAGAAAATGTTATGCAAATAAAATCCTCTTTTTATTTGTCATTAGAAAATGTAGAAATTTGTATGCAAATAAAATCTCTTTTTTTTAATCATTAGAAGGCACAGAAATTGTTATACAAATAAAATTCTCCTTTTTTATCTGTATACATGTTAACATAGAATATGTGTAGAAAATAAAATTCTTCTTTTTATACATATAAAACATAGAATTGTTGTATAAACAAAAATTTTCTTTTTATTTATACATATGAAATATAGAAATGTGTAGAAAATAAAAATTATCCTTTTATTTGTATACATGTTAACATACAATTGTTGTATAAATAAAAAATTTCTTTTTATTTATACATATGAAATATTGGAATTCGCAAAAAATAAAATATCCTTTTTATTTGTCATTAGAAACATTGAAATTGTTATGCAAATAAAATATTCTTTTTTATTTGTCATATGAAATGTAGAAAACAAGTAGACAAATAAAATATTCTTTTTATTTGTCATATGAAATGTAGAAAACATGTAGACAATAAAATATTCTTTTTATTTGCTCCTTTTATTGTAACATGTAAGTCATAGAAATTGCCAAAATAATTTACATAATAAAATCTTCTTTTTATTGTATATGTGAAAATAGAAATTGTCAAAATTATTAAACATGAAAAAGAGACATGTTTGGGAAAATTTGTTGAAAACATTAAAAATGACATTTTTAATGTGTATGTTGATTCATTATAAAAAGAATCATATTTAGGAAAATTTGTTGAAAACATTAAAAATGATATTTTTAATGTATATATTGATTCATTATAAAAAGAGATATGTATAGGAAATTTGTTGAAAACATAAAAAAAAAATTTAATGTATAAGTTGATTCATTATAAAAAGAATCAAATTTAGGAAAATTTGTTGAAAACATTAAAAATGTTTATAGGTTAAGATATGCTTCGTTTTGTTGAATATCAGTGAAATCGTCGAATGATTTAGATTTATATATATATATATAAATTAAAATAAAACGAATCGCGCGCGGTAGTTCGCGTTTTGACAATCATAACTTTAAATGATTATACCGAATGATCTGACCGTCGGATTTTCCCAACATTGGAACCGTTAGGTTCACTTTGGGAAGATCTTTCCAATGATATTAAATTTGTTAAAATCCAATGGTTAGATTTCGCGAAATGTGTAATTCAAATTTGGTTAAAAACAGCACTAGGGCCATGTAAAGACTCGAAGCATCGTTAAATTAAAATGGGCTATTTTTATATAAATTAAAATAGCGATAAATTGTTATAAAATAATACTAACGATATGAAATGTTTTAAATTACATATATTTGAGAGTTATTTGAAAAGACCGAGTTCAGTCTCATTTCAAATAATTATACGATGATTTAAATCGAAGTCATTGAAGAAGATGGTCGAAGACCAGCGATCTTCACATTGAATGGATGACTACTGATGCCTTTAATTGGAGTTGCTACCTTGAAAGGGTTACAGTGGTAGTTTTCCAGACGTACTTATTGATTGTCTGGATATATGAGAACCTCTCTTCCGTATTGGACATACGGGACGAGGTATAAGATGCCTCCGGTTTCGTTCAGACCCAGAACGGACTTGTAAACTAATGTGTGTCTGACATTGAATTTCATTCTATGTGAATTGATTTCTACTTAATATATATCTATTTGGTGGAGGAGAATTTATTCTTTTGCTTAACACCCTTCTCTGAGACGTTCGAGCTTAAAGGTTATATATTGATATATATCAGTCGCATGGCATGAATTGTCAATGTGGCATGCCAAGATGCAAATCATCAAGGCTTTTGTTGAAAAGCAGAGCCTTGTAGTTGGTGATCAAAGCACAGCTTTATTTAGCATAGCTTTGTGTATAAACGTTACTTCGCGAGCCTCACACCCCGGTATGAGTCAAAAACGGGATAGTGACTGCAGGGAGTGCATGCATTTCTTTCTAGCTAGAAGTGGTGTCACGGTACGGAACCCATACATTTTTACTTATATGGATGATGGATTGCGAGGTATCTCGATATATTGGTCGCTACTGGCCAAGTGATAGGTCCAACAGGACCGAGAAACATGTGTTCAGGCAAAACCAATCCACTAAAGTATTTGTGGGCCGGCCTTGAAGATCCAAGGGTTGCCCGTAGGTGTGATCCTGAGACATTTGCTAAAGTGTCTTGAACAGGGTGGAGCCATCCCTAGCCTTGACTCATGATGGAAACCCAATTTCCAATACGACATTACGGATGTGATTGTAAACCTATATATGGCGACATAGTAGGATGGGGTACTACGCCATCTAGGATTGATACATTTACTTTGAAAGTGTTTCTAAATTGATTAGACACTAATAATAATATTAAATATTGTTTTATACGTATCATGCATATTTGATCATTATAAGGTAAAACTCTATCATCCGGTTTGCGTTGCATTGTGTGATGGGACTTGAGTCTTATAATGATTTCATTTTCTAGAAACATTTCGTTGTTTTTAAAAGATTTATTTAATTTATGCACTGGCAGTCCAATGGAGTAAACCGGTTCCGCGTTAGCGGTATGGACCTGTGATTTGCCTTATTATTAGATAAGTTAAATAAAGATTTCTCATACCAGTCCCATGACTGACTCGTAGTTTGTTTTCACTTGCAAACTCGAGTGCCTTTATATTTACACGGGCAGGCAACTGGCAGGTGACAGGTTTATGTTGGCTATGTACCCAAGTGGAGTATGCTCTTAGGCAGAAGATAAACATCACCTCTATCTTTTATTTCTACTTTAGAACATTTAGACATCATTTATCAATGTTGTACTTGATGATGATTTAGAACTCTTTCTATTTGATGAGACTTTTAAGTGCTAAGTTGTATCCTGTATCCTATGCAATTCTGATGTGGATGACAGTTTAATTCCGCTGTGACGATGACATATTATTCTATGATTTAATGTGTTATGTTATTTATCTGTAATCTGCTATTGTGTTAAATATGTTATATTCCAATGATTATCCTTGCTTTCGTACTACGGGAGTTTGGGGTTATCATAGTGAAGCTTTGGATTTGTTGAAGAAGAAATAGAAAGGAAGGGGGGAAATAGAACGAAGTGGAAATGGATTAAAAGGCTTCTTGATATCAAAAAAGGATGTACACGCCATTAAAATCCTGCCTCCTTAATATCAAACAAGGGAGACAAAACTTTCAGCTTGAGAAGAAATATGCTAGCGATGTAAACATATTGGTCGGCTGTCATGTTAGCCTAAGATAATTTTTTTATAAATTGATGTGATTATACTAATTAAATAATAAAAATATCTTGTGGTCTAAAATTCGCAACTCCAGATCCCGATCTAGTCACAATGACCGACATTTCTAAGTTTATACGATATTCTGAACTCTTAACGGAACATATTCTGAAACTTTATTTAATCGTTTAAGGAAGACAACAATTTAAACTGACCATTGATATTAAATTCAATAGTTATAGTTCGATTTCAAAACAACTAATCCATCGATAATAAATTATTATTATCGTTCTAATTCAATATAGAATTTATATCAATCGGCTGAATTGTTTTTATTTTGTTTTCACTGCGAATTTAATTATTATCGTTTCGTTTTACGATATCCAATATATCCTATATTAATTCGTATATTGATTATTTAACTGATAAAAATTCTTTTATATTTCCAAATAAATATTTAAAATCAATTTAAATATTCAATATTAAATGCAAAAAATCTGGGATGTTACAGATGCGGTCCTAACAAAATTAATTTCGTCGAATTTGGAGACCATTTTAAAAATGGCCTTTTTACTGATCGATCCAATTCTATTGAAATTACCAAACGCGTTTTAATTTACCACGCTTACATATTAATTCCAAAAATTATGGAATTTTAAACCTAGCAATAATTTGACATTCCAAATCTAACAAAAGTGGTTTCATCGAAAACGGAGGTCATTTGCAAAATGACTATTTTTAAGGGTTATTTTCTAATTTAAAATCAAAAATTTAAATTATGGCTCAATTTCTTGTAAAAATACCTTAAAAATAATTTTTAAATTGGTTCTGAATTTCAGGATTGTTACCTCATGTATCTTTGGATAATCCTTTACAACTTCATAAATATCATCACTTGACCATATCATAGGTAGCCTCAAAGTTTCATGCTTATTAGCTGTAAAAGATTCTTATCTCATATAAAAGGATGATTAATATGATGAAAACATCAATGACAATCCGACCTTGAAATTTTCTTTCCATGAGATAAAGAAAATGCTCTTGTTTCTTCCATATAGTAAGGACCAGCTAGTTGACCAGCCGTACTCCAACCTGAAAGCATTGCATATGCAGGAAAATCGCTGATTGTCCACAACAAAGAAACATACATACGAAAGTTGCTTTATTGCAAAATATCATATGTTTACTCCTTCGTACCACAATTTTTGTATTCTTCAATCAATAGTTGTAAATAAACTTCAACTCCTTGTGTCGGATCTTCAGGACCAAGGACAACAATTGTGAGAAACATGTAAGGAGTTTTCGTACACATATACGGAGGTAAATTATAAGGTGTGACAATTATAGGCCAGGACGAATATTTAACACCGAATTGAGAAAACGGTGAGAATCCATCCGTAAATAAACCAAGTCTAAATTATGACTCTCGATTGCAAAATCGGGATACTTCTAGTTAACATGCTTCCCCATCAGTTGGATGTGTTAACGTACCTTCTTCCTATGTTCTCACATTGTGCCATCTCATATGTTATGCGGTTACAGAAGATGCATATAACCTTTGAAGTCTAGATGTAACATGTAAATAATGCATACGTTTATACGAGGCTTCCTTTCCCTTTTCTTTCTAGGTTTGCATATTTCCTGATTACATATTTTATAATTCTTAAGGTTGATATGTTCCTTCCAAAATAGCATGCAACCCTTTAGACATGTATCTATTTTTCATACGATAAACCAAAAGCCGACATCATTTTTTTTACTTCATAATAATTTTCACACATTAAATTTTTGGAAGGCATATGTCGCTTCACAGCTTGTACAATAGCTATGAATCCATCTTCTGTGAGGTTGTGTTTACATTTCATCACAATGTAATAAGCAATTGCTGATAATTGGGTTACGCTTTTACAGCCTTCCCAAAGTGGTTTCTTCGCGGCATCTACTATGCGTATACGGACTTTATATAATATACGTATATTTTCAACATTCGATCGAACTAACAGTATGTTATAAAATTAAATATTTTTTCAATAAATTTTTATAAAACATAAACTTAATTATTTCCATTTCCATTAAACGCCCCTTAACAAGTTTAAGATCTCTTATATATTAATTCAACATATATACATGCACAAAATTATATTGTGACACAAACAACATGAACGTGCAATACATAAATTAATAATAAGAATTGGGCCTCAATTAATTCAGCCTATATATGGATTAATTAACAGCACTATACATACAACACTATATATGCATGTATACATACAACATAAACCAATTAACCCTATATTAGCAACATGATTAATTCAACCTATATATATGCATATATTACCAATACTATACATACAACCGTATAATCTAACAAACTAATTAGCCATAAATTAGCAAATATAAGGTATTAAAAAATATCTGGGTTTATACCTTCGAAATTGGAGAGGAATTGTAGCCTAGAGAGGAGGAGAGAGTCTTTCAGATGTGGAGAGAGTAGGGGCGACAAAGGAGGTGTTGATGGCCGATTTCTGAATTGGGAAGGATTTGGGGATTTTTTTGGTTGAGAAACGAAATGGGGAAGATGATAGCAGGTCAGTTTATTTCTGCTTGACTAAGCAATGAGTATCAACAGTCGCCAACGACATTAAAACCAATGGCTTCCTGCATTTTATATTTTATAACGTAAAGAAAATTCCGGAAATAAGCCTCTGCTGGAGGCCATTGCCAGCATCCATTGCTATATACTGTGTGTCTTGTAGTGTTATGAATATCATCAAATCTTAATGCTTCTTAAATATAAATCTAACATATGATTTTTCCTTACTAATTCAAAATTTTATTTTATAGATCTTTCTTTCTTTATTAATCTTTATTAGTAGTTGTCTTTAAAACTCACACTTTTGGTCTGGTTACGAAATTTCAAAATTACCCTTACGTATCTTTATTTTTAGTAGCCAAGACAATGTGGCATAGTGCTAAGGTGTGTAACCACCGAGAAAGGACGGTCCTGAGTTATAGGAGATAATAGGCAATAATTTTTTAAGACCCTCACATATAAAAAAAAAATTGATGAATAGAGAATATAAGAAAGCAAGAATATATCATTCATTCAAAATGATAGTTGCGACTTGCGATTATATAGAAATATCACAAGAGACTTTTATAAAATAAGTTCACATCATACCTAATCTTCTTACACTTTGAGTTGTAATGTTTTTTAGCAAATCACTTAAATCAAGCGATTCTAAAAAAATTCAATAGATATTTTCGCTAATCCATTCAGCCTTTCTTATGACATAGTCGTCTGAATAGAATATTTAATTCATTTCAATTTTGAATAGATTTCTCTCGACCGAGACAATGGTCATGGTAATAGTCAATAATATTCTATAAGCAACACATGCATTAACATAAAGACAACTCATCCACTTGATATAGTTTAATATATATATATATAAGACTCCTTTCGCATTTGTTGACAAAATTTCTCTAATGATTTTCCACTCCGCAAATACCTTTGCACCATCAATATCGGAAACCACCTCATGTTTCAAATAATTCTCTAAATTATTACGTGAAGATTTCATGCTATCATAAGAACCAGGTTTCAATCTTTCTAAATCGTATGAAAATCCGGATATATCATCATACTTTTTATTTTGTTTGAATCTACAATATACAAAAAGTAATTGACTCCAGAAGATTCTTTTGGCGATTGCATGATCTCTTTACTATTATTTCCATAAAGTGCTTTTTTCTACGTACTATGCACCTCTCATGAAATAAAGGTTATAAATCCAATTCATTTGCAATTTTTTTCAGCTTCAACCATAGATGATTCAAATTCGTTTTCTTAAAAATGTTTGAAAAATAAAATTAGGCCTTTTAGGTGATCCATAGCAATGTCAATATGCATATCTTGTACTTGTAATTCTTTGCTTACTCGATTAACATTATTCAATAAAGTGTACCACATAACCATACCAAGTAAGAATTCAAAGTTCTCAAACTCATATTTTATTAGGGATTGAGCCTCACTTTTGCACATGGGATTTTCATTAAGACTCGCCAATTGAACTAAAGCATATTTTTATTTTTGGAGCTAAATCGCTTTCACAATTTCCACATGACTTTTCCAACATGTTTTTGATAATGACTTTAGTAAGTCCATCAACATTATCTTTAAATATTTTCCATCATTTAGTTGAGGATCAAAACAAAGTATATATACGTTGTACCACTCCAGAAGAAAAAAACTGCTTTAGAGCAACATTTAACCATATCACAAAGTACAAGAGTAATGGTATGACAACCCCAAGAGGTATAAAATGCTTTAGGATTAACTTATAGCAATCGATTTCGAACACCTTTATTTTTTCCGTTTATGTTAGAATCATTGTCGTAGCCTTATACTCTGCATGATCAATATCAAGTTCCAAAAGCACTTGTCTCCAATGCTCTTTTTTCTTGCTAATTTGTTCTTATGCACCTTTGTCAATTGTTTCGTTCTTTTGGAAACTAATTTCTGATTCAATCCACTTCTCCATTATAGTGATATGATCAGTGATAACATCATGTGCTTTGAGATTTTCACTAATATTTTTCCAATCATTTACTCCTTCATTTGCCAAATGAAACATCATTTTATTATTTTGAATAACTTGCAACAAAAACAAAAAACTTTATGCAAAGCTTTGGAGTATATCAACCATTTTCTATTATGCTTCTCCTCATTTGATAATTTCCTTAAATAGTGTATGGCAGAGAAACGTCTATTTGATATATCTCTAGGAAAACTAAAATTGTTATCTCTTGTAGGGTCACTTTGTACAATCAAGTCTCCCAAGCGTTGGTTCATATTTTTCTAGTTTATCGGATCACTGATATCTAAAGAAAGTGGCACAAACTCCATGATCATACCATTTTCCTCACTTAAATTGAGATCATTCGCACCAATAACTTCATTCTTATTTCTCATAACTTCATCTACCTCAACCTCGATTCTTTGTTATACAATAACAAGCTCTTCCTATTGTTTCTTGCTAATAAGGTTATCAAGTCAACCCACTTGTTTTTTAGTACCATTTTCAATTTTAAGTTATTTCTTTCTTTTAGAAGCTCTGGACTTATATTTTCTAAAAGACATTATAGTGTAAAACAATTGCGTTTGAATTAAAAGAATTACGAGAATATCTTGCAAAAATAGTGATACAGTAACTTAACAAGTTATGATTTCACCATTTTAATTTCCAGTATTGTATCATGCAACTCTTGTTCTCAAAAAAATTTAAAATTGTATTTTAAGTTAGCTTACAAATTGCAAGTGGTTGATAAGTATACTGCTCAAATATAATATTTGTATATTTTATGATTAGAAATCACCTATATTGATTTAAAACATCTGGAACAACCATAAAAGCTAATTTCTAGTCAAACATATATAAAAAATGATATATGGACTTTCGAAAAACACTAAAGTATTTCCAACATAAAATGCATCATAATAGGGGATTCTCGATTAAACATATATGTTTTTTAAAAAGCTAGTACTATAAACTAATATATATCAATCTTAATGTAACGACCCGCATTCTACGCACCTGAGGATCGTAGAATATTTGTTTCACCTACATGCGAAGCCCTATAGTCATGTAACTTTGGGAAACGACTATCGGGGTCATTTCCCATGTTTACGATTTTTGCCGATTTTTAAATGACCATTTTGCCCTTGGAGAATCTTGTTTCTTCTATAACTTTTAATTAGAAAGGAGTTTTGACCTGGAACCACTTCCATAGGATTCGAATGATGGTTTACCTTTCCGTAGAGTGGTCACATTAGCCAAACGGACTTACTGTTTGGGAGATATGACTGAAACAAGGTCTGGAAGGTGAAAAACAGCTTAACCGGCCGAAATTAGGGTGATTAGCAGCTAGGCCCATAACCCATTTCGGGTTTAGGATTATGGGAGGGTTGATAGGGTTAGAGAAAACATTTCATTTCAGATTTCTAGTCACCATTTACATCCTTGTAACCCTAGCAATGGCCTTCACCTTCTAAATCACTCCCAAATCACTTTCTAATTGCGTATTAGCTTAATCTACACCGAATCAAGAAAGATTAGTATCAAATTAGAGTTGGAGCTGCTGTGTTGCATTGGAAACCGCACCAAAATAGTAGAGTTTCAGATCTAAAGTTTTATTTGTGGCTAAGGTGAGTGATTTGCATTGTTTTCACTAATTACGGCTAATTAAGGAGTGATTAGTGTTAATTAATGATATTATACATTTTAAAATTTTGGAAAAATATGTAAAAATTCCAAAATGTTATTTTATACCTTTATTAGAAATTTGGTTAATGTAGAAATGTTGTGCGAATCCTCATACTAGATATGATCAAACTTGATTAAGGGGAAAACTTGGGTTTTGGGTAGGTTTGATCCATATGGACGTGTTAAACTATCGTTTTGGTGTTTATGGTTGATTATACATGTTGCTATTATTGTTTGGAATTTTTTGTGATTGCCTAGAACTGTTAGATTGATCAAAAACACCATCGTATGGCGTAAACAATTTGCTGGAAAGAGATGTAGGAAATTGGACTAGACCCGTTCGTGAGACACACCCACTGGTGAGTATGTATCACGAACCGACCCCCTCCACTAGTGGACCGCCTACTCCCGCCGAGCCAACCCCCACGAACCAAGTTGCCTGCCTCGAACCAAGGTGGAGGACAGGACGGTGGAGCACCTCGAGATGTTGGCCACGATCCAATGTCACGAACCGGAGGACAGGCCACAAATCGGTACCACCAAGCCACCCAGGATAGAGACCCACGAACCGAGGAGGAGCACCACGACCCAGATACTCATCAAGAGCCGGAGAAGAGCCATGCCACTGTTGAATAATGAGATTTTGATCGATGTCAAAAAACAAAGCTACTATGCGTAATGAATCATAAAAATAAGGTTATATATATATATGTATATACATTGAGTCGTTTTAGAATTATGTTAAAATCCATCCTCAAGTATACACGAATGTGCTAATCAAAGTTATATATAAATATATATATATATATTTATAAAGCCATCAAAAAGCCAGAAATGTACCAAAACTGGCCTACCAGTCTACTGGTAGGAGATGGACCAGTCGAATAATCAACCTATTTTGGTATATAACAGCTAGTTTTAATTTTTTTTATAAATACATGTTAATTCTACCAGTCAACTGATGATTTTTAACCAGTCGACTGATTCGACCTAGATTTTATTTTCTGAAGAGTTGCTTCCATTCATGAAGAGATTCCTCTTCATTAATCAAAGGAAATGGACATATATTTTTATGGAAACTATTCATGAATGTTTGTTACTCTTAGACTATTATATAAGCAACTTTAATCATGGTTTACATTAAATTTATCTATCCGAATTTTACTGATTTTCTGATCATCATTCTACTCTCTCCATTTACATTCTTTGTAATTAAAAAGCCCTCCATTTCAAATACTTGTTGAATTCGTGAATCAATTAAATATCATTTGATTCAACAAGCTATATTCTTCCTTAAATATTCGCATTCAAAGTATATACTCGAGGATCAGATTATAGGAAGGTTGTACTTAAAATGTTGGCTATCCTTGTTGTTTCAAAACACAAATCAGAAGTCAAACTCTTTGTAAGTGTTAAAGACCTGTGTAGTTGCTCAGGCGAGAGGCATCCTTGTTGGGGCTCGGGTGTACTGACCTATTCCTACGGGTTAAGAGAGGGTGTTGTTAGTGAATTCCGAAGAGGAGCTTTGGGACTGGACGTAGGGTGGGAAGTCCGAACTAGTATAAAAACTCTTGGTGTCTCTTTTACTTTATTTACCGCTCTTATTTACTTGCTATATATATCTCGGTAACTTAATTTTATTTGCATAAACTATTACACATTATTTAGCTAGTATATCACATATATTTCCGCACCCATGTAGATACTTTAAGTCGTATACACACCGACTTTTCAATTGGTATTAGAGCAAGGTTATCATATAACCGTAAAACCGTTATTTGATAATTATATAATATGGATAGTAACACTACCATTAGCAATAACACCGGATATTCTGAAGGCCAATCAACGGCTTGACCACCCTTCTTTAATGGCATGAACTATAGTTACTGGGCTACTAGAATGAGAATATACATGCAAGGTAATAGCTATGATGCATGGAATAGTACTCAAAAAGAATATACATCACCTACTACCGCATACACTGAGAAAAATGAAGCTACTGCAAATGCTAAGGCCATGAATATGCTACATTGTGCACTTGATAGAAATGAGTTCAATCGGATTTGTATGTGCAACACTGCATACGAAATCTGGAGAACACTTAAGATTACTCATGAAGGCACTAACAAAGTTAAACGAAGTAATCAAAAGTCGGTTTCAAAGTTTTAAGATGAACGAGAATGAATCCATAAATGATATGTATTCACGTTTTCGAAATAATTATCATTCATTATTAGGAATAGGAGAAAAATATTCCGACTTTGACATAGTTTCAAAAAATTTAAATTCTTTAATCGATGAATGGGAGAGAAAAGTATTAGCGATCGAAGAAGCTAATGATCTCTCTGCCATGAAATTGGAAGAATTGATCGGTAGTCTAATGTCAAATGAAGTGAACTTGCAGGCAAAGAAAGCATAGGTGCAAAATAAAAAGAATTTAGCTTTCCATGCAGAAAAAGAAGATACCGATTAAGATTAAGAAGATATTGCATTTATTGCTAAAAAATTTATAAAATTTCTAAAATACCAAAAGAGTCAAAGCAAAAATATAAAGAAAAATTCATCAAAAGAACCTGATCCAGCTTTAGTAGAATGTTTCAACTATCACAAGACCAGACTGTCAAAAGAACTGTCCAGAGCTAAAGAGTAATCGCAAAAGTGAAAAATCAAAGAAATGAGCCGTTTTAGTCACTTGGGATAATTCGGACTCATCTTCTGAAAGTGATAGCGATAGTGAGCAAGCAAATGTGTGATTTATGGCTAAAGACAACGATGTAAGTGATTTTACTCCTGATGAATTAGTAGAAATAAATACGGAAATCTTAGAATCTAGAAAGAGGTAATTAGGGAGAAGGACAAACTTTGCCGAAAAATTAGGCTGAAGGATACCAATTTTTATTTTTAGTCTTAAGGACAAACTTTGAACCAAAATTAAACTGAAAGAAAATGGTAAATGTAATTAGCATTATATTTAGTTTTTTACACTACACGAAAATGCTAAATGTACTAGCATTATTCGGTTTTACACTGCAGAAAATGCTAATTACATTTAGCATTGTCCTTCAGCCTAATTTTTTTTCAAAGTTTGTCCTTAAACCTAAAAATAAAACTTGACGTCCTTCAGACTAAATTTTCTCTAAAGTTTGTCCTTATTACTATTTTCCACATCTAGAAAAATGTTTAAAGGAAAATTTAAACAATCCAACGAAGACAAAAACAAAGCCGAATTTGAGAGAGACCTTTTGAAGGATGAAAAAGAAATCTAAGAATATGAAATTAAAAGATTACAAGATTCTCTTTCAAATGCAAATTCTCAAATTTCTTTGTTAAGTCAAGAAACAGAAATTCAAAAGAATAAAAATGATTTATTGCTTTCTAAAAATCATGATTTGAATAATAAAGTTAGAATTATAGAGATAGAAAATTCTATTTAAAAACTAAATTAGAAATTATTTCTAAAAATGTAAATAATTTTAACAAGGGTAGAGAGAATTTATCTACAATTTTAGAAAATTCTCAATTGGTTTTTAATAAAAAAGGACATGGATATAATAATAAAATAAATTCAAAAAGGAAATCCAGTTTTGAAGATTCTAAAAATTTACCGAGAATTTCTAGTAGAAAATTAAATACTTCTACTAAGAAAAAATATTTGGAAAATACTAGTATATGGATTCTAAAACAAATAATATTCTTATTAGGAATAAATATATTAAAAAAAAGATACAGTTCATTATAATAGTGATTATTTTTTTCAAAAAGGAACCCAAGCCCTCTTGGGTTTGGCTTCCTAAGATTTAACCCTTAGGACCCTAATGGAGGAAGTGGGTACCAATGAATTTTTTTAATTATTTTTTGTAGGTTCCACTTCACAAAAATAGAGGAAAATGAATACTAGACAGTGGTTGCTCAAAGCACATGACAGGAGACAAGGAAATGCTAACAAATATTACTTACTCAAAAGGAGGAACTGTTACAACTGGAGATAATTCCAAAGGATACATCTTCGGCAAAGGCGATGTGAGCAATTACGGTATATCAATTCACCTTTATTTCGGATGTTTTATTAGTTAAGAATTTAAAACACAATTTATTAAGTATAAGTCAATTGTATGATAAAGGTTTTAAAATAACTTTTTCCGAAAATAAATGTAGTATATTTGATTCAAACCAAAATCTTATTTTCGATATTTTAAATATGACAATTAATAATAACCCGAACATGTGTTTATTAGCCAAAGATAATGATCCTTAGTTATGGCACAAACGATTTTGTCATATTAACTTTAAATCCATTAACAAATTATCTAAAAATGATCTTGTAAGAGGTTTACCCAAAATAAAATTCAAAACTGAAAATTTGTGCGATGCTTATCAACTCGGAAAATTAACAAAATCATCTTTTAAATCTAAAAAGGTTATATCAACCTTACAACCACTTGAATTATTACATGTGGATTTTTTCGGACCAACTCAAGTTCAGTCCATAAATCACAGAAGATATGTGTTTGTAATTATTGATGATTTTTCAAGATATACTTGGACTATGTTTTTAAGGAATAAAAGCGATACTTTTGATATTTTTAAGAACTTTTTCAAGCAAATTTAGAACTTAACTAATTTAAAAATAAAAAATATACGAAGTGATCATGGAGGAGAATTTGAAAATGAGAAATTTGATTTATTTTGTCAAAAGAAAGGAATTTTTCATAACTTTTCATTTCCTAGAACTCCACAACAAAATGGAGTTGTAGAACGTAAGAATAGAAATTTACAAGAATGTGCTAGAACATTATTAAATGGAAGTACATTACCAAAACATTTTTGGGCTGAAGCAGTCGCAACATCTTGCTATGTTTTGAACTGTGTTTCCATTCGACCACTTACTAAAACACTCCATATGAACTTTTTACTGGTAGAAAACCAAATATATCTTATTTCAAAGTTTTTGGTTCGAAATGTTTTGTTTTAAATACAAAAGACCAGCTGGGAAAATTCGATTCAAAATCTGATGAAGGAACATTATTAGGATAATCTGAGCGTAGCAAAGCTTATCGTATTTTTAATAAAAGAACCGGTGAAATCGAAGAATCACTTCATGTATCATTTGACGAAAATATTATTCAAAATTCGTTAAATTTAGATGCTTTGAAAAATAATCCTTTACATGATGATGATATTGAAATATACAGAGAAGATGAAAACATTATTCATAATAATATAGAGAATAATGCTATAGAATTACAAGATAATATCAGTAATCAAAATACTCCTGCTAATGAAGTTCGGTCTCCACCAAGAATATTAAGGGATCATCCAACTCAAAATATCATTTGAGAAATAACTTCAAATGTAAGGACAATAAGTCAACTTAATTTAGTAAGTAATGTAGCCTTTTTATCAAATATAAAACTCAAAAATCTTAAAGAAGCATCAACAAATGAAAATTGGATAATCACCATGCAAGAAGAACTAAACCAGTTTGAACGTAATGAAGTCTGGGAACTAGTTCCAAGACCAAATGATCAAACTGTTATTGGAACAAAATGGGTTTACAAAAATAAAGCAGATGAATTCGGTAATATCACTAGAAATAAAGCGAGACTTGTTGCACAAGGTTACAATCAAGAAGAAGGCATAGATTATGAAGAAACCTTTGCCCCAGTTGTATGACTAGAAGCAATTCGAATACTATTAGCATACACTTGTCATCATAATTTTAAATTATATCAGATGGACGTTAAAAGCACTTTCTTAAATGGCTACATTAAAGAACGAGTATATGTTGAACAACCTCCACTATTTGCTCATGAAAAATATCCTGATCATGTTTATAAACTGAAAAAGGCATTATATGGATTGAAATAAGCACCTTGTGCTTGGTATGAACGTCTTAAAGCATATTTGATAGACTCAGGATTTCAAATTAGAAAGGTTGATCAGACACTTTTTATTAAGAAAGATCATAAAGATATTCTAATAGTTCAAATATATGTAGATGATATTATTTTTGGTTCAACAAATGATCAATTATGTCAATAATTCTCAAAAATAACGATCAATGAATTTGAAATGTCACATATGGAAAAACTTTCTTATTTTTTGGGATTACAAATAAAGCAATTACATGATGGAATTTTTATCAATCAAGAAAAATATTGTACCAATTTAATAAAAATATTTGGAATGGAAAACACTTCAAGTAAACCTACACCAATGAGTACATCGATACATTTAGATAAAGATGAAAATGGAAAAAATGTCGATCAAAAATTATATAGAAGCATGAATGGTTCACTTTTGTATTTAACTGCGAGTAGATCAGATATTATGATGAGTGTTTGCTTATGTGCCCGATTTCAAGCTGATAAAAAAGAGTCGCATTTAAGAGAGTTAAACGAATATTACGATATCTAAGCAGTACAAAAGATTTTGGACTCTTCTATCCAAAAGATTGTTCCTTTGAATTAGTGTCAGATAGCGATGCTGATTTTGGAGGATCACGAACATATCGTAAGAGTATGAGTGGAACATGTCACTTTATTGGTAATTACCTTATATCTTAGTTTAGGAAGAAACAAAACTACGTTTCCCTATCAATATGCGAAGCTGAATACATATCTATTGCACTAGTTTGTGCTCAGGTATTATATATGCAGCAAACACTAAAATATTTTAATGTAAATTTGTCAAATTCTATAATATATTGTGACAATACAAGTGTAATAAATTTGTCTAAGAATCCGGTAAACCATTCCAGAACTAAACACATTGATATTAAACATCACTTATTGAGAGATAACATTGAAAAACAAATGGTTAATTTAAAATTTGTCAACTCAGAAAATCAAATTGCTGATATCTTCACTAAACCCCTTCTAGAGAATTCTTTCATTAAACTTTGACGAGAGTTAGGGATTGATTCATTTAAAGATCTCTAAAAACGTTCTTCGATTACTTTGTACTTATAATATCTTCATATCTTTTTAATCGATGACAAAGGGGGAGAAAAATATCTCTCATGCTATCTATGTTATATACCATTGTTATGTTTCCATGCTATTATACTATTGTATTTCCATATTATTGGAAATTGTGCTAACACTTGTAAATGCAGGATTCAAATGGTAAGTATATACTAACAAATTTGTGCAAGAATTCAGGGGGAGCTATACATTTATGGGGAGAAAATCCAAATTGTTGTCATCAATCAAAAAGGGGAGAATGTGGAACGAACAAAGCTACTATGGGAATTGAATCATAAAGATAAGGTTTATATATATACACACACACACACTAAGTCATGTTAGAATTATGTTAAAATCTATCCTCAAGTATACACGAATGTGCTAATCAAAGTTATATATATTTATAAAGCCATCAAAAAGCCAGATATATACCAAAACTGGCCGACTAGTCGACTGGTAGGAATGGACCAGTCGACTGGTCGACCTATTTTGGTATATAACGGCTAGTTTAAATTTTTTATAAATACGTTTTTATTCTACCAGTCAACTAATGATTTTTAAGCAGTCGACTGATTCGTCCCAGATTTTATTTCTGAAGAGTTGCTACCATTCATAAAGAGATTCCTCTTCATTAATCAAAGGAAATGACAAATCTTTTTATGGAAAATATTCGTTAATGTTTGTTACTCTTAGACTATTATATAAACAATTTCAATCATGGTTTACATTAACTTTATCAATCCGAATTTTACTGATTTTCTGATCATCATTCTACTCTCTCCATTTACATTATTTGTAATTAAAAAGCTCTCCATTTCAAATACTTGTTGAATCCGTGAATCAATTAAATATCATTTGATTCAACAAGCTATATTCTTCCTTAAATCTTCGCATTCAAAGTACATACTCAAGGATTAGATTATTGGAAGGTTGTACTTAAAATATTGGCTATCCGTGTTGTTTCAAGAACACAAATCAATAGTCAAACTCTTTGTAAGTGTTGAAGACCTATGTAGTTGCTCAGGCGAGAGGCACCCTTGTTGGAGCTCAGGTGTAAGAGAGGGCATTGTTAGTGAATTCCAAAGAGGAGATTCGGGACTGGACATAGGGCGGGAAGTCCGAACAAGTATAAAACCTCCTGGTGTCTCTTTTACTTTATTTACCGCTCTTATTTACCTGCTATATATATCTCGTTAACTTAGTTTTATTTGCATAAACTATTACACATTATTTAGCTAGTATATCACATATATTTCTGCATTATCCATATAAATACGTTAAGTCATATACACACTGACTTTTCATCCAAAAGCCGAACCAAGACGAGTACCATGAGTTGTTATGAAGGTCATGAACTAAAGAATCACGAACCAGGTGACGACCAAAACCCGAGATGCAAAGGTAGTCCAAATAGGAAGTTAGAACTCAAGACCCAGACGAGAACCAACGAGTTAACTTCATGAGTTGGACTTTGCTGCGAGACGAGTGCAAAGGGATTTTCGATGCCTATAGCTTTGACTCACCACTACGATCATTGGCTTTGGATCAGTGCAGTGGAGTTGTATGACTCCATGGGGCAAAGTGATCGTAGTAGGGCTATGAGCCAGTGCAGTGGAGTTGCCATGACTCCATGGGGCAGAGTGGACATAGCAAAGGATTAGTGGCTATGGATCAGTGTAATGGAGCCGTCATGTCTCCATGGGGCAAAGTGATCGTAGCAAAGAATTGGGTGATCAATGTGGTAGATATCATATACTTTACGCATAGAGTGAAAGATGTGAGGATGATTGCTATGTTTGATGTTTGCTATCACCATGACACGCATGCCCCCTCCCCATTATTTTCACACTATGTGTTAGTATCACCTAAGGGCACTGTACATCCTATTGTGCTAACTCTTTGGTTGCAAGTCTAGGTTCAAATATGGTTATGTATACCTGTTATTGTTCTGTTGTTGCTGCTTATCGCTCATACCAGACTTTTGTCTGACCCCAAGGTTTATATCTCTTCTTATTACTCTGGGTGCTCTTAAACGAGCAAACTAGAGATAAGTTATCTGTTTATGCATGAGTAACTGTCCGGAGACGAGCATGAGGCTTATACTGATCATTTCCATATATTCTCCCTGTGTTGTTGCTGGTCACTACTTTGGGCATTAGTAGTGTACCTTCCTATTTTTCTTTAGAGACAATTTTAAAAGTTGTAATAAAGATGGTTTGGATCATAAGCTGTATTTGGAATTTTCCGCTGCTATGACGTTTTAGTTTTCAGCTTATGCACTGTCTCGCTGTTTTATATCAAGTTATGTCATTATTATATTTTGTTCTATGCGCTATGAGATATGCTACAGGTTCTTTGATGATACATAGTTTCAAACCCTTTTCCTTTGACTACCATCCCGAGCTGGTTGGACATCGGCACAACGCATTTTATTGGAAATGTTGGCTAGTGCGGGGCGGGCCATCACACTTGGTTTTAGAGCTCTAGGTTTCATAGTTAACCTAGGGAAAGACACTAGGGAGAGATAGTATACGTATATGAGAGAACGTATTTGTGATATTTTGGTTTTCAAAAGCTATATATATGTATATACTACTAGTATATCAAAGGATGAAGTCGCATCGCACTGGCACCACTATGGAGAGGTTTATCGTTTTCTCTTTACAGATTGGACGATGAGCCAATATACGAGGGGTACGGGTTTAGGGGCCAATAATAGGAATGCTCCTGACACGAGGACGAAGTTTACTACCTTCATGGAGGAGATGCTCAGGGATGTTCAGGGAGCAGTTCCTAATGCTTCTAACGGTGGCGGTGCAGCAGTGCAAGCGCATAGAGCCGATTTTGCCAAGCTCTACAAAGATTATATTAGTCTTGGTGGAAAGTCGTTCCATGGAACGGAATCGGCTATGGATGTTCAAGATTGGATCGATAGTTGTGAGCGCATCTTCGAGGACTTAGGGATCGATGATGCAATGAAGAGAAAGCTAGCATCGCGTTAACTGCAAGGACGGGCGATGAATTAGTGGAATGCTATTAAAGAAGCTACCCCTGAGGATCAAATTACTTGGAATCAATTTCAGACCCGCTTTAGTGATAAGTTTATTCCAGCTGCTCAGAAATTAGAATTGTTTAGGAAATTTCTAGAGCTTAAGCAGAATGATAGGGCAGTCTCGGAGTATATTGCTGAGTTCAACACTATATCGAAGTATGGATTATCCCTTATCGGCACTGCCGAGAAGAAGAACAAGAAGTTCATATGTGGCTTAGATGGGTACTTGGGGGAAAGGCCTATAAACCACATCGATGAGACATTTGAATCCATCGTCGGAAAGGCATTGAGATCAGAGAGTCTTTATCCTAAGCCGAAGGTCGAGGTTGCTATTACATCTGCAGGGGAGCCAAAGCCACAAGTAAACGGCAGAGGCAAGAATAATTCTCAAATTAAGAGGAAGCAGAACCAGACCAAGGATGGTCAGAAAAAGAAAGACAGGAAAGACGTAGAGTGCTACAGCTGTGGCAGGAAGGGTGTAACAACCCGGAATTTTGGGGCCAATTTAAAAAATTTATTTTAGAAATTTTAATGAATTTAGGATATTTAAAATAATTTATTTTAAATAATAATGATTAAAAATTGATTTAAATCGAAGTTAGAATGAATAATTTAATTTTAATTATAAAAAGAGTTAGAAATAGCACGGTAGTTTGAAAAGTCAAATTTGAACTTTGACTGACCGTACAGGATGCAAAATTTAACGTATTTTAGTGAAACCAAAAATGTTGGAATCTATTTAAAAATATCTTTCTAACGAATCTGAAAAATTGAAATTTATAGCAGGAATCAAAAGTTATGCCCAAATTAAAATTTAGAAAGGTCGCTATGAAATTTATAAAGGTCAAAAATGCCACTTTTTGCATACGAAGGAATTTGAACTCGAAACCACTTCCATTGAGTTTAGAATGATGTTTCTGCATTTAAAAAGTATAAACACTTATATATTTCGAGTTTCGAAAATTATTTGTTTAAAAATGTATTTTTAATATTTAATATATACGCCTTAAAAATAGCCATTTTACAAATGACCTCGGTTTTCTACGAAACCACTTTTGTTGGAACCGAAATGTCGAATTATTGCTAAGTTTAATTTTTCCAGAATTTTTCGAATTAGTATGTAAGCGTGGCAGAAGATAACACGTTTTGTCAGTTATAGTTAAAACTGATCGACTTGAAAAAGGCCAATTTCAAATAGGCTCAGAATTGAATGAAACTAATTTTTCTAGGTCCACAGCGTCAAAACATAGCTAAATATATTTTTTCGGGAATTTTTGAAATTAATTTGTGACCCTGGTGAATTTATTTGTACGGTGGTATTAGAAATAAAAGACTTAAATTTTAAAATATAGAAAACTGGGTCAAGATGATCATTTGGGCCTGTAGGACATAGCCGGATGAGTCCGGGATGGGGGTTAATGGGTAAGAATGACAGTCGTTGGGCTGAAATCTGATAAAGTGGCTAAACGGGCCTTTATTGGATAATTAACGAATAAAATAATATAAAAAGGGGGATTAATACCCTAATCCTTCTTCCCCGATTAGAGCTCAGCCGTCACTCACGTATGGCCTAAACTCCCTCAAATTTTCATCCTTCGATTTCTCCTGCTCCAAGCAAAATTACCCCATGCTCCTTTGGAAGTTTTTCAAGCTCTTCTCCTCCTCTTCCTTCTCCGACAAGTCTCACATCAAACCGCGCCCCGTAGCTCCCTCCCCACGCCCACGAACCCACCGAGAAAAACCCGCCGCCCAGCCTCGAAGAATGCGCCGCACCTCCCCCTATTCCTGGCGGTTGTGCGCCTCTCCTCCCCCTCCATCCTCCAACAAACGGCACCCAAAACCGTTGATCCAATCTTGAGTTATCATGATTCAAAGTTTGGAACAATTTCAGAGGTTCAAATTAATTTAATTAAATCGATTTGCAACGCTTGATTTCGTTGCTAATGTTAATTTAATAATTAAAAACATGTTTTGATTTAATTCGATACAGAACCCGGCAAATCTGACAATCTTGGAACAATGTGACAATACACAACATCATAGATCGGTTGTGTACAAGTTTCTAACTTTCAATTTGATTTCTAGATCTGACAAATCCCAAGGTGAGAACTTTGAATCTATTCTTGAATTTAATTTAAATTTAATTTTTAATTATTCCCTTGAAAAAAATCTGTATACCTATTAGGTGTGCAATAATTTAGATCTGTGTTTGCGATCAATTTTGTTGTTATTCAGATTCGCGTTTACGTTGCTGTTATTTATTTTCAGATCTGGTTAAGATATGAGATTAGCGCTGCTATTATTTTGTTGTTATTATTCTAGATCTGTCGGTTAGGATCTATGTACACGCTGGAATTTAATTTCTATTTTATTACCTCAGATCTATTCCTTAAGATTTGCATATGCGCTTGAATTTTTATGTTGTGTTGTAACCAATCAAAAATATTGAATTTTTCATTGCGTTTGTTAGCGAATAAAAAAAAGATTAATTTTTTTTTGTTGCATTGGAAATCAAAGAAAAAGATTGGATTTTTATGTTGCACTTGTAATCAAATGAAATTTGTCATGTATGTTAAAAAGTTACATTAGAAATGAAATTTGTCATTTATGTTAAAAAGGTCACATTAGAACAAAAAAAAACATTTCTTTTTATTTGTCATATTTAAAATTAGAAATAGTAAACAAATAAAAATGTTTATTTATTTGTTGTCTTGAAATTAAAATGGTTGTCAAATGAAAATATTCACTTTTATGTATTTTTGTTAATATGGAAATTGCTATGTAAAGTAGATACTTATTTTGTAAACGGAATAGGCCATTTGGTTGTATTCATATTTCATAAACAAAATAGACTGTATGAAAACAAACACATCATTTTGGTTGAAATAGATGGTATGAAAACAAAACTAGCCTTTATTTAGTCACTAGAATAAAAACACCATTTTTGCTAAAAATGTTAAGTTAGAATAAAAACACCATTTTTGCTAAAAATGTTGCATAAGTTATATAAAAGTTCATTTTTGTTAAAAATGTGGCGTTAGACAAAAATAACATCTTAGATAGAAATGTGACATTAGAAAAATATCATCATTTTTGGTATAAAATGTAACATTAGTAAAAATATCATTTTTGTTACAAATGTGACATTGGAAAATATTAACATTTTGTTATAAAATGTTGTTATAGAACAAAAATATCATGTTTGTTTTAAAATGTTATGTTAGGTAAAAATGTCATTTAATAGAAATGTCATGTTAATATAATAATGTCATATTAGAGAAAATGGTCATTTATTTACACTAATGTCATATTAGAGAAAATGGTCATTTATTTACACTAATGTCATGATAGAGAAAACAGTCATTTATTTACACTAATGTCATGATAGAGAAAATGGTCATTTATTTACACTAATGTCATATTAGAGAAAATTGTCATGCATTTATACTAATGTCATGTTAGAGGAAATTTGTCATGTTAATATAAGATGCCACGTTAGGAAAGGTCATTTATGTTTGTATTAAAATGCCATGTTAGAAAATGTCATTTTTGAAAAACAGGTTATGCAAATAAACACTTCTTTTTATTTGTCATATACAAGGTTGAAAACACGTAGACAAATAAATACTTCTTTTTATTTGTCATTAGAAATACAGAAGTTTGTATGCATACAAAATCTCTTTTTATTTGGTCACTAGAATTGTAAACATGTCATTTGGTTGAATTAGAAATATTAGATTTAAAATGTTATTTGGTTGAATTAGAAATATTAAAATTAAAATGTCATTTGGTTAGAATATTGTCATGACAAATACATATGTCATTTTGTTGGAATATTGTCACGTAAATAAAAATGTCCTTTATCTAGAATAATGACATATTACATAAAAATTGTCTTTTATTCAGAATAATATACACTATATAAATAAAAATGTTGAAACACAGAAAGAGAATTATATTTTTATGTAATAAAGATTACAAAGAAAAGAGGATTACATTATGTGTAATTAAAGAATAAGAATTTACATTAAATGAGATTACATTTTTATATGTAATTAAAAAGTAAGAATTTACATTAAATAAAATCACATTTTTTTTATGTAATTAAAAAGTAGGAAATTGCATTGTTAATGAAATCACATTTTTATGTAATTAATTAAGATATGATTTTGCCATGTAATGAAAATTACATTTTTATTAGGAAATTAAAGAGTAGAACGCAACGTTGAAAAATAATTTACATTTCTATGTAAATAAAAGAATAAAGAATGGAATGTAACGTTGAAATATAATCTACATTTCTATGGAAAAATAAGATATGAATACTTATGTATTTGTTATGTAATTTAAATGAAACTTACATTTTTATCAATGTAATAAGAAGGGAATGAGAAGAATACATTTACAATGTATTAAATAAGAAAAGAATTTACATTGTAAATTAAAGTTACATTTTATTATGTAATTTAGAATAGGATATATACATTGTAAATTAAAAATACATTTTATATGAAGTTAAAGAATGAGAATTTGCATTGTAAACGAAAAGTACATTTTTAATGTAATTAAAAAGTAGGATTTTACGTTGCCAATTAAAAAGACGAAATTTGACATGTAAGGTTAATTACAATTTACATTGTAATTGAAAAGGAGATTTTACATAGTAACTAAAAGATAAGAATTTTACATTATAATGTTGATTACAATTTTAATGTAATTTAAAAAGAAGATTTTGGCATTGTAAATTATTGCATTTTCAATGTGATTAAAAGAATGGATTTCCCATGAAATTATAAGAATAGAATTAAAAGAATAGAATAAAAATCATATACTTTTATCGTCATTTTCGAGACGGTAAAAGGAAGTTACATTTTTCAATGTAAATAATGATGAAATAGAAGTTATATTTTTAAAAAATTTACATTTTTCAATGTAAACAAAAGGAATTAAAGAATTTACATTTTTCAATGTGATTAAAGAATGTAAATAAAATATGAAATAGAAATTTACCTTTTGCTTATGTAAATAAAAAGAATTATTTTAGATGACACTTTCGTTTACATTTTCATCTAAATAGGATATGTAGAGGTGAATGATAACATTTATTTACATTTAGGTAAATAAATAAGAATAAGGAAAAGTAAACTTATTCACATATGGTGTGAATAAATAAGAAAAAGAAATGTTTTTAAATGACATTTTCTATGCATTAATTGAATTGAAAGTTACATTTTAGTTGTTGTTAATTAACAAATAAAATGTGGGAAGGGAATTGAACGGTTTATATAACATGATATCTTGATATAAACATGTCACATTACATCATTGTATGATAGGAACATGATTGTGCGCTGTTGGTTTGGTTGATTTATTACCCTTATATGTTAATGACCTGTAATGTCGTTGAAATGCAAATGAACTACTTTTATCAAAATAAAAATAGTGATAAGTAATAACGTTATGAAATAATTTAAATGATAATTATGCGAAGATTATTTGAAAAGACCTGGTTGTACTCATTTAAAATAATCATACGACGTTTTAAATGGAAGAATTGAAGACGGCGATTGAAGACCGACGATCTTCACATCGAATGAATAACTAGTGTTGAGGCCCTTGATTGATTTGCTCCCAAGACGGGGCTAAGATGGTAGTTATCCGGACGTAGTGTTGATTTGTATGGATTTGGCTTTCGCTCAGACCCAGAGCATAAGCTTATAAATGGATGTGTGTCTGACATTGAATTTTGTTCTATATAAATTGATTTCTATTAATATACGACCGTTGGTGGCGGAGAATTTATTCTCTTGCTTAACACCCTTAGAGGTTGTGTATTAATAGTTATCAATCACATGGCGTGAATTGTCAACATGACACGCTAAGATGAAGATGATCAAGGCTTTGTTGAAAAGCAGGCCTTGTGGTTATAACGTTACTTCGCGAGCCTCACAACCCGGTTGAGTCTAAAACGGGAGAAGGGAACACAGGGAGAGCAGCACGTTTCTTTCTAGCTAGAAGTGGTGTCGGTGCTTAAACTGGCTGATATTTACTTATGTGGATGATGGAATGTGGCGCGCCTCATATGATAGGTCCTATAGGACCGGGAAACGTGTGTTCAGGAATTGCCAATCCACGAAGCTGTATGTGTGGACCAGCCCTGTAGGATCCAAGGGTTAACTGCGGGGAATCCTGAGACATTAGCTAGAGTGTCTCGAATCGGTAAGGAGCTCCTCCCTAGCCTTGACTCATGATGGAAACCCAATTTCCAATACGACACCATGCGGTTTTGATTGTAGGACTAGTATGGCAACATAGTAGGATGGGGTACTATGCCGTTTATGATTGATACATTTACTTTGAAATGTTTTTGAAACGTATATACACTAACAATAATATCAAATCCGTTTTATTGTATCAAGCATTTTTGACCATTATAAGGTAAAACTCTATCCTCCAGTTTGCGTTGCATTGTGTGATGGGACTTGGGTCTTATAATGGTTTCTTTTTTTCTAAAAAGCATTGCGTTGTTTAACGATTTACTTTTAATTATGCACCGGCAATCCATTTGGATAAAACCCGTTCCGTGTTAGCGGCGTGTTCCTTGGATTTTCTTTATTACTATTAGTGAAATTAGTTAAGAATTCTCACACCAGTCCCATGACTGACCCGTTGTTTGTTTCCACCTTTGCAAACTCGGGTGCCCTTTTTTCCACACGGTCAGTCGAGTAGTTTGCTACAGGTCTCCATCTCGAG
This sequence comes from Allium sativum, assembly GCA_030737875.1. Classification (NCBI taxonomy): domain Eukaryota; kingdom Viridiplantae; phylum Streptophyta; class Magnoliopsida; order Asparagales; family Amaryllidaceae; genus Allium; species Allium sativum. The sequence continues at coordinate 117,291,835 of CM060909.1, forward strand.
CAGGATCCTGGATTGAAGGTTAAAGCTGTGTCCAGAGCATAGTTCTTTTCCGCTACACTGTATTGTATTTGTTATAATTTATCTTCCGATGTAATTTTATTCGATGTACTCTGATATTCTGTACTCTGATGTAACATTATTGCAATGTTTATAAAAGTCTGTTGTTGTTGTTCTGATGTGTTGTAGCCCAAAGTAAGCGTATCCGGCGATTTCATGCAAGGGCTATTTTCGGGTCATTTCATTTTGGTATCAAAGCCAGGTTAGCTCAAACCTTTGGGGGTACAACTCATTAGAACTGAACAAAAGACTCATCAGAGATTGGATTAGTAATATCCAATAAGAATACTCATTAGAGATAGGATCAGCAGTATCCTAGAATGAGAAAACTCATTAGAGATGGGGTTAGTAATGTCCTAGAATGAGTTGAGAGTGCCTAGTTTATAATTAACGTATTTTTGATTATATATAATCCGAACTTTGGAAATATGATTTTTGAATATATAAAGTTATACATTTTAAAAGTTAATCAACAAATAAAATTATTGAAATCAATAAAAGAATGAAAGATGAGTTAGATACTTAAACAACTTTTTAGTTTTGTTCCTTTTCGAGGACGAAAAGTATTTAAGTGGGGGAGACTGTAACAACCCGGAATTTTGGGGTCAATTTAAAATTTTTATTTTAGAAATTTTAATGAATTTAGGATATTTAAAATAATTTATTTTAAATAATAATGATTAAAAATTGATTTAAATCGAAATTAGAATGAATAATTTAATTTTAATTGTAAAAAGAGTTAGAAATAGCATGGTTGTTTGAAAAGTCAAACTTGAACTTTGACTGACCGTACAGGATGCAAAATTTAACGGATTTTAGTGAAACCAAAAATATTGGAATCTATTTAAAAATATCTTTCTAACGAATCTGAAAAATTGAAATTTCATAGCAGGAATCAAAAGTTATGCCCAAATTAAAATTTAGAAAGGTCGCTATGAAATTTATAAAGGTCAAAAATGCCACTTTTTGCATACGAAGGAATTTGAACTCGAAACCACTTCCATTGAGTTCAGGATGATGTTTCTGCATTTAAAAAGTATAAACACTTATATATTTCGAGTTTTGAAAATTATTTGTATAAAAATGTATTTTTAATATTTAATATATACGCCTTAAAAATAGTCATTTTACAAACGACCTCGGTTTTCGACGAAACCACTTTTGTTGGAACCGGAATGTCGAATTATTACTAAGTTTAATTTTCTAGAATTTTTTGAATAAGTATGTAAGCGTGGAAGAAGATAACACGTTTTGTCATTTACAGCTAAAACTAATCGACTTGAAAAAGGCCATTTTTCAAATAGACTCAGAATTGAAAGAAATTAATTTTTCTAGGTCCGCAACGTCAAAACATAGCTAAATATATTTTTTGGGAATTTTTGGAATTAATTTATGACCCCGGTGAATTTATTCGTACAATTGTATTAGAAATAAAAGACTTAAATTTTAAAATAAAGAAAACTGGGTCAAGATGATCATTTGGGCCTGCGGGACATAGCCAGATGAGTCCGGGATGGGGGTTAATGGATAAGAATGACAGTCGTTGGGCTGAAATCTGACAAAGTGGCTAAAGGGCCTTTATTAGATAATTAACGAATAAAATAATATAAAAAAGGGGGATTAATAGCCTAATCCTTCTTCCCTGATTAGAGCTCAGCTATCAGTCACGTATGGCCTAAACTCCCTCAAATTTTCATCCATCGATTTCTCCTCCTCCAAGCAAAATTACATCATGCTCCTTTGGAAGTTTTTCAAGCTCTTCTCCTCCTCTTCCTTCTCTGACAAGTCTCACATCAAACCGCGCCTCGTAGCTCCCTCCCCTCGCCCACGAACCCACCGAGAAAAACCCGCCACCCAGCCTCGACGAACGCGCTGCACCTCCCGTTATTCTTGGTGGTTGCGCGCCTCTCCTCCCCCTCCATCCTCCAACAAACGGCACCCAAAACCGTTGATCCAATCTTGAGTTATCCTGATTCAAAGTTTGGAACAATTTCAGAGATTCAAATTAATTTAATTAAATCGATTTGCAATGCTTGATTTCGTTGCTAATGTTAATTTAATAATTAAAAACATGTTTTTATTTAATTCGATACAGAACCCGGCAAATCTGACAATCTTGGAACAACGTGACAATACACAACATCATAGATCAGTTGTGTACAAGTTTCTGACTTTCAGTTTGATTTCTACATCTGACAAATCCCAAGGTGAGAACTCTGAATCTATTCTTGAATTAAATTTAAATTTAATTTTTAATTATTCCCTTGAATAAAATTTGTATACCTGTTAGGTGTGCAATAATTTAGCTCTGTATTTGCGATCAATTTTACTGTTATTCAGATTCGCGTTTACGCTGTTGTTATTTATTTTCAGATCTGTTTAAGATATGAGATTTGCGCTGCTATTATTTTTTTATTATTATTCCAGAGCTGTCGGTTAGGATCTATGTACACGCTGGAATTTAATTTCTATGTTATTACCTCAGATCTATTCCTTAAGATTTGCATATGCGCTTGAATTTTTATGTTGTGTTGTAAGCAATCAAAAATATTGAATTTTTTGTTGCGTTTGTAAGCAAATAAAAAAAAAGATTAATTTTTTTTGTTGCATTGGAAATCAAAGAAAAAGATTGAATTTTTATGTTGCATTTGTAATCAAATGAAATTTGTCATGTATGTTAAAAAGTTACATTAGAAATGAAATTTGTCATTTATGTTAAAAAGGTCACATTAGAACAAAAAAAACATTTCTTTTTATTTGCCATAATTAAAATTAGAAATAGTAAACAAATAAAAATGTTTCTTTATTTGTTGCCTTGAAATTAAAATGGTTGTCAAATGAAAATATTCACTTTTATGTATTTTTGTTAATATGGAAATTGCTATGTAAAAATAGATACTTATTTTGTAAACAGAATAGGTCATTTAGTTGTATTCATATTTCATAAACAAAATAGATTGTATGAAAACAAACACATCATTTTGGTTGAAATAGATGGTATGAAAACAAAATTAGCCTTTATTTATGAGACGACCCCAAACCCCGTACTGACGGTGACAAGGGTAATCCGTGGAATATAACACAGAAAAAGATAATAGCAGAACAGAAATAAATAAATACACCAGATAATGCACAATAGAATATACTGGATAAAAGTAATCATCAGAGTTACACAGTATACAGGATCTTACTTAGTACAAATACAGTTCAGCTATACATAAATGTCTACAGCGGAAAACAAACAATATATGTACAATAGGAGCTGAACAGCATAAAAAGATATAAATGATAGAATCCATCTTCAGCTCCAGCTATCTAGAGAAAGCCAGCTAAACCTGAATACAAGGCTGCCCGTGTAGAGAAAAGGGGCACCCGAGTTTGAAAGTGAAACAAACTACGAGTCAGTCATGGGACTGGTATGAGAAATCTACTCAACACATTTAATATATGGCTAATCACAGGACCACGCCACTTTCGTGGAACGGGTTTACTCCATTAGATTGCCAGTGCTTTAAAAAAAACATTCTTTTAATCATCGCAATGTTTTTTATAAAAATGAAGCCATCATAAGACTCAGTTCCCATCACACAATGCAACGCAAACCGGAGGATAGAGTTTTTACCTTATAACGGCCAAAATATGCTTGATACGAATAAAACAAAGGCATTTGATATTATTGCTAGTGTTTATATGTTTTGAAAACAATTTCAAATCATAACTATCAATCATAGACGACATGGGTACCATATATCATGTCGCCATATATATATATATATATATACAATCAAAACCGCACAGTCACGTATTTGGAAATTGGATTTCCGTCATGAACCAAGGCAAAAGATAGTCCTTACCGAATTCGTGACTCTCTAGCCCGAGCCACAGGCAAGTACTCAGTCATGCCTTTGGAGCGACAGGGCCGGTCCACCAATGTGGATTAAAATGCCTGAACAATACGTTTCACCGCCCTTTGGGGCATAAACGAGCCAACGAATGACTCCATCGGACCCGGATCGTCCGATCAAACCGAGGCGCCTCGCAACAGCAACAACCACACAGGTGAAAAGTATATAAATGTCAGGGCTGGTAGGTCACTGACACCACCCTTGCTAGAAAGAAATGCATGCCCTCCCTGAGGTCCTTCTCCTGTTTCTGGTTCATACCGGGGTGTGAGGTATGCGAATTCACATTATACACAAAGCTACGCCCTACAGGAGGTGCTTTGATCATCACCACAAGACTTTGCTTTTCAACAGAAGCCTTGATCATTTGCCACTTAGGCATGCCACACTAGCAATTCATGCCATGCGACTGATGTCCATCGATATACAACCTCTGAGCTCGTGCGTTTCAGAGAAGGGCGTTAATCAAAAGAATAAATTCTCCGCCGCCAAACAGATGTATATTTAATAGAGATCAATCAATACAGAATAAAATCCAATGTCAGACACACAGTCCATTTACAAGTCCGTTCTGGGTCTGAACGAAACCGGAGGCACTAAATACCTTGCAAACCCATCGATCACCACGTACGTCTGGACGATCACCACTCACTATCCATATTTCGGGATGCCTCCCAATCAGGACCTCGGTTACCATCCAAACGAGGTGAAGATCTCCGGTCTTCGACCACCATCTTCATCTTCGACTTTCAACCGTCGGTCAATTATTTGAAATGAGAATTAACTCGGCCTTTTCAAATAATTCACGGATATTTAGAATTTCAAATCAATTTATTTCAATGGTTAAATCATTCGACAACAATAAATTTGTTCTTTAATGTAATTTTCACACCAAACACATTCAACCATCAAATACCACTTAAATCGAGCAAATTCAGTTTATTTCCATTCCATATCATTTATGATATTTTATAATGATTTATCGCTATTTTTATTTATTTTAAAATAGCCAATTTATTCAAAACGACGCTTCGGGCCATAACGCGGCCATAGCGCTGTTTTTCTTCAGATTTGATTTACACATATCTGAAAATCTAACTGTTGGATCTTCACACAATTTACATCATTAGAAAGGTCTTTTCAAAATGAATCCAAAGGTTCCAGTTTTGGGAAAATCCGACGGTCGGATCTCCCGGTACAATCGTCTGAAGTTTCGATTTCAAAATACGAACTGCAGCGTCGTTATTCGATTAAATATAATTATATATATATATATATATAATCGATTCTGGCGCTGTTTTTCTTCAGATTTGAATTAAACATTCCAGACAATCCAACCGTTGGATTTTTACAAAGTTGGTGATGTTGGAAAGATTTTTCCAAAGCGAACCCAACGGTTGCGGTTTCAGGAAAATCCGATGGTTGGATCTCCCGTACTAATCGTTTGAAATCACGGTTTCAAAATACGAAACTGCAGCATCGTTATTCGATATATTTTAATTCTATATATACATATATATATATCGATTCTTCGATTTCAAAGCTACATTCTATTCATTCATTTGATAAAAATGATATTTTTATCTAACTGTCTTCTATTTCAACACTTCACTATTTTTAACAATTCGTTTATATAATAAAAATGTGATTTTTATTGTAAAACAATTTATTTCAAAACACTATTATTTCGTATAGTTAATATAGGGGATAAAATAGGATTTTTATTGTAAAACGATTTATTTCAAAACAGGACTATTTCATACTTTTCATATTTTTGCTAAAAATGGGATTTTTATTATAAAACAATTTCCTTCAAAATATGAATACCATTCAACACATGAATTTCAATTCAACGAATGAATATCGATTCAACACATGAAGATTTTCTATAGTTTATATATATAGATAAAAATGTGATTTTTATATTTAAAACACGAATACCATTCAACACATGAATTTCTAATCAACGAATGAATATCGATTCAACACATGAAGGTTTTCTATTCAACGAATAAATATAGTTTCAGCAAATGAAAATAATTCAAACACATGAATATTATTCAAAATTTCGGTAGCATAACGGCAGGGTAGTTAAAAGCGGGACAGTCCCTAGTATGGCTCCTCGCTCTACCTTAAAACCTCGCGGTTTTTGATAATGGGGATCATGCATCTAGTTCGCACGCAGGCGGCATGTATATTTTTATTTCATTTCCACAAACTAACCCTATGTGGTTTCAACCAAATATTTCTCAACCACAAACGGGTATTTTTCAACCACAATCAATCAATATCAACCACAAACAATCCCCAAACAACCATTCGCTATTAATCAATTTTCACACCATTCACAATTAATAAATATCGTCCATGGTTTGTCGACGAGGGGCGTATATATATATATATTTATATATAGCAATTCACTTCTATTTCAACACATATATAATTTTTACAACGCATATATAACTTTTACAACGCATATATATAACTTATACATCGAACATACAACTTATACAACGCTTTTACAGGAGGTGTACAACGCTTATATAACTCATACATCGACTATATAATTTATACATCGTCGTTTTCCATATCGTTTATAAATTAGAGATCTCACCTTGGGTCCCACTCCACCAAAAATAGCAGAAGGCTCAGAAAAATATGCGGTCTCTTCTAAAATGTAGAAGACGTCCACACGAATCCACGGTTTCTTATTTCACTGAATTTCGACCACAAAGAAAAAAGATATGATTTTTCAAAGTTTGCAACGGTTTTAAACTGTTAAAATCAGTTTTTAAATTAAACAGCCATTACCTTTCAGAAATCTTCAAAACTAGGTTTGAATTTTTCGATCAATCCGTGCAATGGTTCCACGATCGGGTTGCGCAGGGTCGAAGGCCTACGTGAGGCACACGTGCGCCAGGGAGGAGGGCCAACTCGGTGGGCCCCAGCGGTCGTGGCGGCGGTTTAAACGTTGAAACTTCACGGAGGTTTCCGCCATAAATCGTTTATCAGGGAGAGAGAAGGGGGGGGGGTCTGACGTGGACGAGTAGATTTTTTATTTATTTATTTATAAATTTTAAAAATCCGAAAATACCCCTTGCCTCTTGCAAACCCCAATCCAAACCCAACGACTGTCGTCCCTAGCGTTTTACCCCCATTCCGAACACAATGGGATATGTTTCGAAGGCCCATTCGAATGTTTCAGTCAGTTTTCCTTCAACTTAAAATATAAAACATTCAATATTTAATTTGAACGTGCATTTCAATTTGCCAGGGCCACAAACTGATTCGAAAAATTCCAGAAAAATAAATGTAGCAATGTTTTGACGATACGGTCCCAACAAAACTAGTTTCGTCGAATTCTGAGACCGTTTGCAAAAAGGCCCATTTCTGGTTGATCTAATTTAACTGTAATTGATCAAAACACGTTTTCCTTTGCCACGCTCACATACTAGCTTCAAAAATTATGAAATTTGAAACCTAGCAATAACTTCACATCCCGGATCCAACAAAAGTGGTTTCGTCGAATTCCGAGGTCGTATGCAAAATGGCCAATTTCACGGGCTATATAAATTCTATAGCGACCTTTCTGAAAAATCATTTGGCCATAACTTTTGCTTTCTGCTATGAAAATTCGATTTCTCAGATTCGTTAGAAGGTATTCACTAACAGATTTAAATATTTTTGGTTTCACTAAAATCCATTTTGTTTTGCACCCGGTATAGTCCGACAAAGTTTGAATTCAATTTTTTGAAACTGCAGCGCCATTTCAGGCCTTGTTTATAATTATAATTAATTATATTCGTTTTCAATTGTCGATTCAATCCACTTTTCATCTCTATTATTTAAAATATTTATTTTAAATATTTAAAATCCATAATTTTAGCCAATTTAAAAATTTTAAATTGGTTCAGATTTTCTGGGTCGTTACAATTTAGTCACTAGAATAAAAACACCATTTTAGCTAAAAATGTTAAGTTAGAATAAAAACACCATTTTTGCTAAAAACGTTGCATAAGTTATATAAAAGTTCATTTTTGTTAAAAATGTGGCGTTAGACAAAAATAACATTTTAGATAGAAATGTGACATTAGAAAAATATCATCATTTTTGGTATAAAATGTAACATTAGTAAAAATATCATTTTTGTTACAAATGTGACATTCAAAATATTAACATTTTGTTATAAAATGTTGCTTTAGAACAAAAATATCATGTTTGTTTTAAAATGTTATGTTAGGTAAAAATGTCATTTAATAGAAATGTCATGTTAATATAATGATGTCATATTAGAGAAAATGGTCATTTATTTACACTAATGTCATATTAGAGAAAATGGTCATTTATTTACACTAGTGTCATGATAGAGAAAACGGTCATTTATTTACACTAATGTCATGATAGAGAAAATGGTCATTTATTTACACTAATGTCATATTAGAGAAAAATGTCATGCATTTTTACTAATGTCATGTTAGAGGAAATTTGTCATGTTAATATAAGATGCCACGTTAGGAAAGGTCATTTATGTTTGTATTAAAATGCCATGTTAGAAAATGTCATGTATAAAAAACAGGTTATGCAAATAAACACTTCTTTTTATTTGTCATATACAAGGTTGAAAACACATAGACAAATAAATACTTTTTTTATTTGTCATTAGAAATACAGAAGTTTGTATGCAGACAAAATCTCTTTTTATTTGGTCGCTAGAATTGTAAACATGTCATTTGGTTAAATTAGAAATATTAGAATTAAAATGTTATTTGGTTGAATTATAAATATTAGAATTAAAATGTCATTTGGTTAGAATATTGTCATGACAAATACATATGTCATTTTGTTGGAATATTGTCATGTAAATAAAAATGTCCTTTATCTATAATAATGACATATTACATAAAAATTATCTTTTATTCAGAATAATATACACTATATAAATAAAAATGTTGAAACACAGAAAGAGAATTACATTTTTATGTAATCAAGGTTACAAAGAAAAGAGGATTACATTATGTGTAATTAAAGAATAAGAATTTACATTAAATGAGATTACATTTTTATATGTAATTAAAAAGTAAGAATTTACATTAAATAAAATCACATTTTTTTATCTAATTAAAAAGTAGGAAACTACATTGTTAATGAAATCACATTTTTATGTAATTAATTACGATATGATTTTGCCATGTAATGAAAATTTCATTTTTATTAGGAAATTAAAGAGTAGAACGCAACGTTGAAAAATAATTTACATTTCTATGTAAATAAAAGAATAAAGAATTGAATGTAACGTTGAAATATAATCTACATTTCTATGTAAAAATAAGATATGAATACTTACATATTTATTATGTAATTTAAATGAAACTTACATTTTTACCAATGTAATAATAAGGGAATGGGAAGAATACATTTACAATGTATTAAATTAGAAAAGAATTTACAATGTAAATTAAAATTACATTTTATTATGTAATTTAGAATAGGATTTATACATTGTAAATTAAAAATACATTTTATATGAAGTTAAAGAATGAGAATTTGCATTGTAAACGAAAAGTACATTTTTAATGTAATTTAAAAGTAGGATTTTACGTTGCCAATTAAAAAGACGAAATTTGACATGTAAGGTTAATTACAATTCACATTGTAATTAAAAAGGAGATTTTACATGGTAATTAAAAGATAGAATTTTACATTATAATTTTGATTACAATTTTAATGTAATTTAAAAAGAAGTTTTTGGCATTGTAAATTATTACATTTTCAATGTGATTAAAAGAATGGATTTCCCATGAAATTATAATAATAGAATTAAAAGAATAGAATAAAAATCATATATTTTTATTGTCATTTTAGAGGCGGTAAAAGGAAGTTACATTTTTCAATGTAAATAAGAATGAAATAGAAGTTATATTTTTAAAGAATTTACATTTTTCAATGTAAACAAAAGGAATTAAAGAATTTACATTTTTCAATGTAAATAAAATATGAAATAGAAATTTACATTTGCTTATGTAAATAAAAAGAATTATTTTAGATGACACTTTCATTTACATTTTCATGTAAATAGGATATATAGAGGTGAAAGATAACATTTATTTACATTTAGGTAAATAAATAAGAATAAGGAAAAGTAAACTTATTCACATATGGTGTGAATAAATAGGAAAAAGAAATGTTTTTTAAATGACATTTTCTATGCATTAATTGAATTGAAAGTTACGTTTTAGTTGTTGTTTATTAACAAATAAAATGAGGGAAGGGAATTGAACTGTTTATATAACATGATATCTTGATATAAACATGTCACATTACATCATTGTATGATAGGAACATGATTGTGCGATGTTGGTTTGGTTGATTTATTACCCTTATATGTTAATGACCTGTAATGTCGTTGAAATGCAAATGAACTACTTTTATCAAAATAAAAATAGTGATAAGTAATAACGTTATGAAATAATTTAAATGATAATTATGCGAAGATTATTTGAAAAGACCAGGTTATACTCATTTCAAATAAACATACGACGTTTTAAATGGAAGAATTGAAGATGGCGATTGAAGACCGACGATCTTCACATCGAATGGGTAACTAGTGTTGAGGCCCTTGATTGATTTTCTCCCAAGACGGGGCTAAGATGGTAGTTATCTGGACGTAGTGTTGATTTGTATGGATTTGGCTTTCGCTCAGACCCAGAGCATAAGCTTATAAATGGATGTGTGTCTGACGTTGAATTTTGTTCTATGTAAATTGATTTCTATTAATATACGACCGTTGGTGGCGGTGAATTTATTCTCTTGCTTAACACCCTTAGAGGTTGTGTATTAATAATTATCAATCGCATGGCGTGAATTGTCAATGTGGCACGCTAAGATGAAGATGATCAAGGCTTTGTTGAAAAGCAGGCCTTGTGGTTATAACGTTACTTCGCGAGCCTCTAAACCCGGTTGAATCTAAAACGAGAGAAGGGAACGCAGGGAGAGCAGCACGTTTCTTTCTTGCTAGAAGTGGTGTCGATGCTTAAACGGGCTGATATTTACTTATGTGGATGATGGAATGTGGCGTGCTTCAGATGATAAGTCCTATAGGATCGGGAAACGTGTGTTCAGGAATTGCCAATCCACGAAGCTGTATGTGTGGACCAGCCCTGCAGGATCCAAGGGTTAACTGCAGGGAATCCTGAGACATTAGGTAGAGTGTCTCGAATCGGTAAGGAGCTCCTCCCTAGCCTTGACTCATGATGGAAACCCAATTTCCAATACGACACCATGCGGTTTTGATTGTAGAACTAGTATGGCAACATAGTATGATGGGGTACTATGCCGTCTATGATTGATACATTTACTTTGAAATGTTTTTGAAACATATATACACTAACAATAATATCAAATCTGTTTTATCGTATCAATCATTTTTCACCATTATAAGGTAAAACCATATCTTCCGGTTTGCGTTGCATTGTGTGATGGGACTTGGGTCTTATAATGGTTTCATTTTTCTAAAAAGCATTGCGTTGTTTAACGATTTACTTTTAATTATGCACCGGCAATCCATTAGGATAAAACCCGTTCCGCGTTAGTGGCGTGGTCCTTGGATTTTCCTTATTACTATTAGTGAAATTAGTTAAGAATTCTCACACCAATCCCATGACTGATCCGTTGTTTGTTTCCACCTTTGCAAACTCGGGTGCCCTCTTTTCCACATGGGTAGTCGAGTAGTTTGTCTACAGGTCTTCGTCTCGAGCAGGATCCTGGATTGAAGGTTAAAGATGTGTACAGAGCATAGTTCTTTTCTGCTGCACTATATTGTATTTGTTGTAATTTATCTTCCGCTGTAATTTTATTCGATGTACTCTGATGTAACATTATTGCAATGTTTATAAAAGTCTGTTGTTGTTGTTCTAATGTGTTGTGGCCCAAAGTAAGCGTATCCGGCGATTTCCCGCAAGGGCGATTTTCGAGTCGTTTCAAAGGGCCACTTTGTCAAATCATGTCGAGCAAAGCCAACGGACAGGAAGTGCTTTAATTACAGCCAAGTGGGACATCATAAGGATAAATGTCCGCAACCTCCTAAAGAGAAGTAGATTGTAAAAGCATATGCTATTAATGTTGTTCCTTCTTCGTCAAATGCCCCTACTGCGGCACAAAAGGGAAAGAATGTCGTTATTCAAGGTATGCCTTCCATTTATAATGTTCCTGTTCGAGTATTGTTTGATACCGGGGCTTCCCATTCCTTCATATCTAGTGACTTGGTAAATAGGTTGGGATTAGAACCCGAGATTGTTGATAGACCTTTAGTTGTGACGAACGCGATTGGTGGTTCTACTAGCCTTAATATGATTTGTCGTAATTTGGTCCTATCGAGTCATGGATGTATGTTTGCTTGTGATTGCTTTGTTTTTGGCTTTAATGGGTTTGGCATTGTTTTAGGAGTCGATTGGCTCCAAAGGTATGGAGTGGTGGTAGACTGTGAGGGATTTTCGGTGATAATTAGGGTGGATGATGGGCGGAGGTAGTGTTTTGTGGCCTATCTAGTGATGTAGTGATGGCTAGTTTTCTAAATTCCCTCGACATCTCGCAGGACGAGTTATCAGGGGTTCCCACTGCTGGCCAGTATCCGAATATCTTCGAAGAAGTGACTGGACTTCCACCACACTGAGAGATTGAGTTCCGTATTGATTTAGTGAAAGATGCTATACCTATAGTAATGCCACTTCGTTGAATGACGCCAAGGGAGTAGTGTGACGAGAAGGAATTTCGCTCGATCCGAACCAGTCGCTAAACCGACCCAGACCGTTCGAAACGCCCGATCGTTTTGAGAACACAACAAAATAGAACTCATACAAAAGAACATTTCATTGTATATTACAACAATGCATCAGATTACAAGAATATACATAGTATAAACGAATAAATATTAAACAGAAATATCAGAGATTTAAATTACATTTAAATACATAGCAGCGGAAATAATACAATACACAACTAGAAGAGATATACGGATACAAAGCTTTCCGGATATCGTTCCAGCTGTAAACCAGGATCCTGTGAATATAAATCTGCAAAACCAAAACTACTAGCTGCCCGTGCCAAAATAAGGGCACCCAGAGTTTAGGTCAAAACAATAAACTCCAGGTCAGTCATGTGACTGGTGTGAGAACTAAAACAGTTATTAATCTTTATTTTAAAGTTCGGTAAATCAAGGGTCCACGCCATATAACACGGAACGGGTTTCCTCCCAAGAATACCAGTGCATAAAACAAACAGCGCAATGCTTTTCTAGAAATGAAGCTATTATAAGACCCAGGTCCCATCACACAATGCAACGCAGCCGAGGATAGGGTTTTCCCTTATAATAGCCAAACATGCTTAGTACGTTTAAAAGAAATCATTTGATACTACTATAAGTGTATAGTGTCAAAACACTTTCAATCATAAATATCAATCATAGACGGCATGGGTACCATATATCATGTCGCCATACTAGTTCTACAATTAAAACCGCAATACACGTATTGGAAATTGGGTTATCATTTATGGTATGAACCGAGGCTAGGGGCAAGATCCTCACCGATTCGAGACGCTCTAGTCTGCCCCTCAGGCAAGCGCGCAGGCAAGCCTTGGATCGTCAGGGCCGGTCCACCGATGTGGATTATTATGCCTGAACACTACGTTTCCCCACCGTATGGGGTGTAAGTCTGGCCCGTCAGCCGACCAGAAGCATCGGCCGAAACCGATATCACGAGGCGCCTCGCTTTTCAGCAAGTAATAATAAGCAACATCCACATGAGTCAAACTCGTCAGCCAGTTCAAGCACTGACGCCACTCCTAACTAGAAAGAAACGCATGCCCTCCCTGAGGTCCGTCTCCCGTTTTTGGTTCATACCGGGTGTGAAACTCGCGAAGTAAACGTTACACAAAGCTACGCCACAAAGGCCGTGCTTTGATCATCACCATAAGACTTTGCTTTCCAACAGAAGCCTCGATCAATTTCCCCTTAGGCATGCCACACAGGCAATTCACTCCATGCGTTTGATATCCATCAATATATAACCCCTGAGCTCGTACGTCTCAGAGAAGGGCGTTAAGCAAGAGAATAAATTCTCCGCCGCCAAACAAATATATATTTAATAGGGATCAATTGCACGGACTAAAATCCAATGTCAGACACACACAATCCATCGATCTCCAAGTACGTCTAGACGATCACCAACTGTTTCCATCTTCTTGGTTGTACAGCCCAATCAAGATCATCAGTAATCACCCAAACGACGTGAAGACCTCCGGTCTTCGACCATCGTCTTCATCTTCGACTTATCGTCGTATCAGTTATTCAGAATGGGATAAACCCGGTCTTTCCAAATAACTCGCGTATATTTTAAATAAGTGTTACACAAACACAACATACGCCTCATTCCAATTCATCAGTCACTAACCGGAAATTAATCAAGAGAATAATTTCCCAAATATTAACCCCGAAGGCCGAAACCAACATCAGATCAATATCCAGAAAACCATTCTGCTTGGCTAACCGACAGTTAGTTTCTAAATTTCACATTCATAGGGAAAGGTTCCCATTAATTTTATCCAAGATAAATTCCTTGAATTTATTCTTTATTCTATTTTTGAATCTCAATTCAAACTAGTCAGGATTAACGAACCTTACCGAGGTAATCATTTATTTTAATTTCCCAATCCCAACCTATTCATCCCATGAAGTAAAACTGGTAATACTTCATATCTAACACCACAGTGTTATCGGTAAATTCAATTACCATTTCACGTTCAAATCTAATTAAAGATTTAACTATTGCCTGGAGCAAAACAGTGATACTCCATTTTCGATCATTTCAATCTAATTAAAGATTCATTAAAACTCCACTTAGTTTTAATCTTCGACTAGGTTAAAGAATCAGTGTCATTTAAAACACGGTTCACGATAAACCCAAAATCACATTCCATTAATTATCGGGTTAAAGAACAAGTGTTATTTAAAACACTGTTCACGATAAACCCAAAAATCAATATCAATTCAATTTCAATTAAATATTATTTAATTGGTACACTTCATTAAATCTAAATAAAAGGATTTAATCTTTTCTCAACTGGGTTCAAGAACAGTGTTAGTGAAGACACCATTCACGACAAACCCAAATCACATTTGATATTCAATATAAGGCTTTGAATAGAAAATATATCGGCTTATATTCAATATCAAATTCTACGATTAACAAATGTCGTATTGGAAATAACGGTATAAATATATATCTTTCAAATTTCCATAACAACATATGTATAATCACGAATTCCAACATCGAAATATTCCGAAGACAATTTCGATTCAAATCCACTCCAATGCAATCATTGGAAATTCTGGTTATTTTAAAACCCTTTTCAAATTCAATTTATTTATTTAGAAATAAATAGAATATTAATTCTAGTTCAAAACTAGTTCATTTCGACAAAAATCTATTTTTATCTTTTCAAATATGGAGTTTTTTTCATCCCAATTCTTTCTAAATCATTTCTTATGATTTTACACAAATTATTACAATTTTTAATAATTTTGTCAAGGCCCGTACAGTCGATTTCCATCAATGGCCATCGAACTGCACTTACAGCGACCTTTTTCAAATTTGATTTGGACATAATTCCAAATCCAACCGTTAGATTTCGAATTTCTAATATTCGTTAGAAAGCTCTTTTCGATATGAACCCAACGGTTCCGGTTTTAGGAGAATCCGACGGTCGGATCTCCCGTAATGTCCGTTTGAAATAAATGGTCGAAATTCACGAACTGCCGCGGCGCGTTCTATTCAGGCCATTATATTATATATATATAATATAATATATATATATATATATATATCGTCGATTTCTATTTAAAACGAATTATATAAATAGTTTTAAATTCGTTTCAAAAGCAATTTCACTTCCATTTCAATTCAAATCAAAATTGAATTCTTCTTTATAAATTCGTTTTAAAATTCATTTCTATTCAATTCAAATTTCAATTAAATTTGAATTCATTTCAATTTGTTTCCAATTCAATTCGAATTCATTATATATTCAATTCATTTCGAAATCGTTTTATATTCAATTCATTTCGAAATCGTTTTATATTCAATTCATTTCGATTTTATTTCAAAATATGCGTTTTCGAAATCACTTTTCAATATGCATTTTAAAATGAATAAAATCGATATAAATATCGTTCACGTCAAAATGGCGTCAATCTAACCAACACGGCTTCATATATTTCTATTTTCAAATATTCTATTCAACAAATGAATATTTATTTTTGTCAACACACGACTAATCTCAACGAATGAGTACTGTCCACGTGTGACAATTTTTGTTAAATTATTTCGTTCAACACATGACTAATCTCAACGGATGAGTACAGTCAACACATGAACCTTTATTTTATATTGATAAAGATGCAAATTTTATTATTAAAATATTTCGTTCAACACATGACTAATCTCAACGAATGAGTACAGTCAACACATGAACTTTTATGTTATAATGTTCTTTATTTTCTAAATTGGAATGAGGCCCAATCAATCACCATATAAAATTAATTATATGGATTTTCATACATCACACGCATATAATAGCATTGAAGAATAATCAACCATCAACCAAAGTGCACTACACTGTATAAGCATCAAATATAGATATATAACGCTTATAACAGCCTGTCAATCAATCGATCGACATATTTAATCAATCAGGATGAGTGAACTTCAAATTTCATCCTAACACCCGTGTGGGGTTTCAAACAATCAAACACAGATTTTATTTGTGCAGTTGGGCGATGTGTAAAATTTATCGTCCCAATCAATGTCCTTCAAATAGGTGTACATGAACAAACCGTCCGGTTTGTAAATGAATATTTATTTATTCACATTCACGTTAAAAATTATATTTTTAACGATCAAACTATTTTATTCAATCTATGAATATTCTATTCGATTCATTTATTAAATAAAATGTTATCTTTATTTTTCTAACTTATTTTTATAAAATTTCGGCGGCATAACTGCACGATACTAGAAACGGGACAAGGCCTAGCCTTATCCCCGGTCTAGTGAAGGCCCACGACATTCACACATCAATCAATCCATTCCATTTCACCCAACAACTCAAATTTCAATCAAATAATCTAACTAATTTTTGCAATCAAACAAACAAGTCCATGGTCTGTGGACGATTGTGTCGGGTGCTACTAAGCACCGTCTGCATCCTAGTATATATATATATAACTAGAAAATGAGATTGGAAGGTGAGGAATTCTCACCGATAGCTATCCAACCATCTCGACTCTTCTTTTGCAGAAGTCTTCGTTGTTCTCGCCCTTTTGTCACCTTCGTTGACCGTAGCCACTACATATATAAAAATCGAATTTTTACTTCGTTGTTCAATATATAAAAATCGAATTTTTACTTCGTTGTTCAATATATAAAAATCGAATTTTTACTTCGCTACTCAATATATAAAAATCGAATTTTTACTTTGCTATTCAATATATAAAAATCATATTTTTCTATATCAAAAAAATCCCACCTTTATATAATTAAAAATCTCATCTTTCATATGAGAAAAATCTCGTTTTAAACCGCTACTTCTAAAATAAAAATCATGCCTTTTTACTTTCTAAAAATTCAAATTTTATTTAATAAAAATCTATTCCTTACTATATAAAAAGAAAACTGATTTTCCCTTTTATTTTTAAAGCTAATCATATTTCTAATTCAAATCCACTTCATAAAATCATATTTTTAATTCGAATCTACTTCATAAAAATTCAGTCTTTTACTTTATAAAAATTCAATCTTTTACTTTATACAATTGTTTTATATAAAAAGAAAACTGATTAAAAAAAAAAAATTCTTCGCCATTCTATACATATAGATTGTACTTTTAAACAAAGTTATATTTAAAATAAAAATAAAATCTATGGTTGTTTACAGAAAAGTAGAAAGAAAAAGAAACACAAACTCGCATTTTAAAAATTGAATTTATTACCTCCCTGTACTTCATTCGCTATCGAATTAGAGCCACCAGTGTTCGAATCCATTCACTGACTAAGGAACCTCCCTGTCGCACGCTTCATTACAGCGCCGGAGTTCCGCCTGACTGCCTCCTTGCGACGACTGGCACGTGGTCCAACTCAGTGGTCTTCAGGCGATTTGGTGAAGGGAGGGGTCGTCGGATTATCATTGGAGGTAGGACTGGCGCGCGCAGGTGGCAGCGCTGGCCAGTGGTAGGCCATCGCGGGGTGGAGGCGGCGGTGGAGCTCGCGCCTGAGCTAAGGGGGGGCGTCATTCGATTTCGGGATGGGCATTTGGGGGCGCGGTTTTTGAAGCGGAGAAGGGAGGGTGAGGGAGACGATGAAGGAGGAGGAGAACGGGGCTCTAGGAGGGGGTGCGACGTCGGTCAGGGGGGAGGTGGAGGAGCGGTCATCGTTTTTTTTTCTTTTCAGATCTATAAATCGACGGGGGAGATAAGGAGGAAGGGAGGGGTTTTAATGTAAAGAGGGTTGACTTTTCTTTTTATATTAATTTAATTTTCAAAAAGCAACTTTTTATTTCGAACTCGAAACGAGACCCACTGACTGTCGTCCCTAGCGTTTTACCCCCATTCCGAACACAATGGGATATGTATCGCAGGCCAATTCGATTGTTTCGATCTATTTTCGTCAAAATCAAAATATAACTCTATATATTGAATTTGAACGCGCATTTCAATTTACTGGGACCACATACTAACTAGAAAAATTCCTGAAAAATATTTCCTAGCTTCGTATTGACGATACGATCCTAACAAAACTAGTTTCGTCAGATTCTGAGACCATTTGAAAAATGGCCATTTTCCAGTCGATTAAAATCAACTAAAACTGGTCAAATGCGTTTTCCTTTGCCACGCTCACATATTGATTCGAAAAATTATGAAATTTGAAACCTAGTAATAACTAGACATCCCGGACCCAACAAAAGTGGTTTCGTCGAAATCCGAGGTCGTTTGCAAAATCTCCATTTTAAGGGCCTGAATTCCATAGCGACTATTCAGAATTTTCAACTGGACATGTCTTTTGATTCCCGCTATCAAATTTCGATTTTTCGGATTCGTTGGAAAGATAGTCACAATTAGATCCCATTATTTTTGGTTTCACTAAAATCCGGTTTATTTTGCACCCGGTACATTCAATTGAAGTTTGAAATCGAATTATCGAACCACCACGCCATTTTCAATTCCTTTTATAATTATATATAAATATTTATATTCTAACGACGACGCGTATAAATATATACGTTTGAATTCTCTTCAAAATAAATTTCTCGTCGATATTATTTAAAATAATTCATTTTAAATAATCAAAATTCGCTAAAATTGCCAAAATAAAAATTTTAAACTGGCCCAGATTTTCGGGTTGTTACAAGCAGCGAGAGCTCGGGGTGCAAGTAAGCGATCTTTTGAAGAAGGGATTTATCAGAAGAAGTGTTTCCGATTAGGAAGCACCAGTTGTGTTTTCCACTAAGGTAGATGGTTCCCTTCGTTTATGTGTGGACTATCGCCAGTTGAATAAAGTGACTAGGAAGAATAATTATCCTCTTCCACGGATAGATGATTTGTTTGATCAACTGGAAGGAGCAAGAGTGTTTTCTTAGTTAGACCTCGCGACAGAATTTCATCAGCTTCGAGTGGCAGCTGAGAGTATTCCTAAAACGACATTTCGGATGCCGTCTGGATTCTATGAGTGGTTGGTCAAGCCATTCGGGTTAACTAATGCACCGGCCTATTTTGTAGATCTTATGGATAGGGTATTCAGGGATCAATTGAATAAGTTTGTTCTTGTGTTCGTGGACGATATTCTTGTTTACTCGAGGACAGATTAAGAACACAAGGAACATTTGAGGAAAGTGATGGAGGTGTTGAGAAAACACCAACTGAAAGCGAAATTTTCTAAATGTCACTTCTGGAGGAGGGAAGTGATATTCTTGGGCCATGTTGTTTTAGAGAATGGGATTGTCGTGGACCCTGCGAAGGTGGCTACGGTACAAGATTGGTCTACTCCCAGGAATGCAATAGATATAAGATGTTTCTTGGGGTTAGCTGGATATTATCGTAAGTTCATCCAGGACTTCTCCAAGACAGCGGCACCGTTAACTCAGTTGACCAAGAAGAATCAAGCTTTCATCTGGGACGAATGGTGCGAAAATTCATTTAAGGGTCTAAAGGGGAAGTTGACAAGTGCACCAGTGTTAGTTATTCCTAAGGGGAAAAAAGAGATGACGGTACACACGGATGCCTGTGGTACCGGACTAGGTGTTGTCTTGATGCAAGGAGGCAAGGTTGTAGCTTACGCTAGTCGGCAACTGAAACCGCATGAGAAAAGATATCTTACCCATGATTTGGAATTGGCAGTGACCGTATTCGCGTTGAAGATGTGGAGACATTATCTTTTGGGAGAAGTTTTGAGTTATTTACCGATCATAAATCATTAAAGTACCTTTTCTCCCATAAGGATTTAAATCTTCATCAGCAAAGATGGTTAGAGTTCTTGGCTTCGTATGATTTCAATATCACATACACACCCGGGAAGGGCAATGCGGTAGCTGATGCATTGAGTAGGAGACATGCCAGATTAGGGGCTATGTTTCTTGAATGGAAGCAGCTGGAGTTATTGCGGGATATGATTTCAGACCTAAGTGCGAATTGAATCCCGAAATGTTAGCAAATTTGACGATCAGACCCACTTTGATTGAGCAGATTGGTTCCAACCAGAGGGACGATCCTAACCTATTAAAAATCATATCCAAGTTAGAGATGGGTATCGACAGCGAGGAGATGAACAATTATGAGCCAGATCAAGAAGGATGGCTTAGAAAGAATGGGAGACTAGTTGTACCCAATGTCAATGGATTGAGAGATGAAGTGCTTGGAGAATGTCATCATTCAAAACTAACTATACACCCCGGTGGTAATAAAATGTATCGAGACATGAAGCAGACCTACTACTGGTAAGAAATGAAGAGAGACGTTGGGAAGTTTATATCCAATGCATGAACTGCCAGCTAGTTAACGCTGAGCAAAAGAAGCTTAGTGGTTTTTTGCAACCATTAGAAATTCCGAATGGAAGTGGGGACAAGTCTTAATCGATTTCATTGATGGTTTACCCAGGACTAGATCGGGCCATGATAGCATTTGGGTGATTGTGGATCGATTGACCAAAAGCGCAAGGTTTATACCAGTCAAGTCGACCAGAACGACAGCTAAGTTAGCAGAATTGTATATGAAGTGGGTATCCATGGAGTACCCAAAAGCATTGTGAGTGACCGAGATCCGTTGTTTACTAGTGGATTTTGGAACAGCTTATAAGAGGCTTTAGGGTCAGAAATACATCTTAGTACCACGTACCATCCTCAAACTGACGTTCAGACAGAGAGGGTAAAACGTATATTGGAGGATCTCTTGAGAGCTTATATATTGGATTTTGGAGGGTCATGGGATGACCATTTGCATCTAGTGGAGTTCGCATATAACAATAGTTATCAATCCAGTATTGGTATGGCTCCACTTGAAGCTTTGTATGGAAGACCGTGCAACTCACCATCATGTTGGTTGGAAACTGATGAGAAGTCTGTGCTTGGACCGGATGTAATAAGAGAAACTTCATACAAGAATAAGGTCATCGAACAAAGAATGAAGGCTGCCCAAGATAGGCAAAAGAGTTATGCTGATGAAAGACGAAGGACTTGGAATTCTTCGTTGGCGACCTAGTGTTTGTCAAGATCTCTCCATTAAGGAATGTTATTCGATTTGGCAGGAGAGGAAAATTGGCACCAAGAGTTGTTGGTCCATTTCAAGTCCTCGAGCAAGTGGGGACTTTGGCGTACAAAGTTGGGTTGCCTGACAAGATGGTAGGAGCTCACAATGTATTTCATGTTTCCCAGTTAAGGAAGTTCGTACACGACCCTGATATGGCTATTTGACCGGATCAGTTGGATGACATCGAAGTAGAGCCCGAGGCGGTTGGGAATCGCAGGCCGATTCGTATTGTCGAGTACGATATGAAGCAACTTCGAAGGAAAAGGGTGAAACTGGTCAAAGTCTAGTGGGGTGATAACGCGGATGACTGTGCTTGGGAAACAGAGGTGAGCATAAGGAAGTCGCATCCAGAACTTTTTACTACTAAGATTTTAATAGCGATAGTTGTTCCCTTGTTAGTAAACCGCATGCTAGGATAAGCTTGTAGTATTATTGTGTGTTTGAGTGTTTGTAAATGGTTTATAGGCATGTGGGACCCATTGTTGTTTTCTTAGTTAAAGAATTTCGGGGGCGAAATTTCTTAAGGGGGAGAATGTAATGAATTGCATTCTACGCACCAGAGGATCGTAGAATATTTATTTCACTTACATGAGAAGTCGTATGGTCGTGTAACTTTGGGAAACGACTATCGGGGTCATTTCCCATGTTCACGATTTTTGCCAATTTTTAAATGATAGTTTTGCCCTTGGTGAATCTTGTTTCGTCTATAACTTTTGATTGGAAAGCAGTTTTGACCTGAAACCACTTCCAATGGATTCAGATGATGCTTTATCTTTCCATAGAGTGGTCACATTAGCCAAACGGACTTAATGTTTGGGAGATATGACTGAAACAAGGTTTGAAAGGTGAAAACAGCTTAACCTGGCCAAATTAGGGTGACTAGCAGCTAGGCACATAACCCATTTCGGGATTAGTATTATGGGAGGGCTGATAGGGTTTGGGAAAACATTTCATTTCAGATTTCCAACCGCCATTTTCATCCTTGAAACCCTAGCAATGGCCTCCACCTTCTAAATCACTCCCAAATCACTTTCTAATTGCGTATTAGCTTAATCTACACTAAATCAAGGAAGATTAGTGTCAATTCAAAGTTGGAGCTGCTGTATTGCATTGGAAACCACGAAAAAACAGTAGAGTTTCATATCTAAAGTTTTATTTGTGGCTAAGGTGAGTGATTTGCATTGTTTTAACTAATTACGGCTAATTAGAGGTGATTAGTGTTAATTAATGATATTATACATGTTAAAATTTTGGAAAAAATATGTAAAAATTCTGAAATGTTATTTTATGCCTTTGTTAGAAATTTGGGTTAATTTGGACATGTTTTGCTAATTATTATGCTAGATATGATTAAACTTGATTAAGGGAAAAACATGGATTTTAGGTAGGTTTGATCCATATGGACGTGTTAAACTATCGTTTTGTTGTTTATGGTTGATTATACATGTTGCTTTTACTGTTTGGAATGTTCTTTGATTGCCTAGAACTATTAGATTAGTCGAAAATGCCGTCGTATGGCGTAAACAGTTTGCTGGAAAGAGATGCAGGAAATTGGCTAGACCCGTTCGTGAGACACACCCCACTCGTGAGTATGTCTCACGAACCGACCCCCTTCACTCGTGGACCACCTACTCCCCACGAGTCAATCCCCACGAACCAAATTTCGTGCCTCGAATCAAAGTGGAGCACGAACGGTGGAGCACCTCGAGATGTTGGCCACGATCCAATGTTACAAATCGGAGGACAGACCACAAATTGGTACTACCAAGCCACCCTGGACAGAGACTCATGAACCGAGGAGGAGCACCACGACCCAGATGCTCATCACGAGCCAAAGAAGAACTAGGCCACGAGTCGAATCAAGACGAGTACCATGAGTTGTTATGAAGGTCATGAACCAAAGAATCACGAACCGGGATGATGACCAAAACCTGAGATGCAAAGGCAGTCCAAATAGGAAGTTAGAACTTAGGATCCAGGCGGGAACCAACGAGTTAACTTCATGAGTTGGACTTTACTGCGCGACGAGTGCAAAGGGGTTATCGATGCTTGTAGCTTTGAATCACCACTAAGAGACGGATCATTGGCTATGGATCAGTACACTAGAGTTGTCCTGACTCCATGGGGGCAAAGTGATTGTAGCAGGGCTATGAGCCAGTGCAGTGGAGTTGCCATGACTCCATGGGGCAGAGTGGACATAGCAAAGGATTAGTGGCTATGGATCAGTGCAGTGGAGCCGTCATGACTCCATGGAGCAGAGTGATTGTAGCAAAGAATTTAGTGATCAAAGTAGTAGATATCGTATACATTACACACAGAGTGAGAGATGTGAGGATGATTGTTATGTTTGACGTTTGCTATCACCATGACACGTACGCCCCCTCCCCATTATTTTCACACCATGTGTTAGTGTCACCTAAGGGTACTGTACATCCTGTTGTGCTAACTCTTTGGTTGCAGGGCCAGGTTCAGGTATGGTTATGTATACGTGTTATTGTTCTGTTTTTGCTGCTTATCGCTCATACCAGACTTTAGTCTGACCCAGAGTTTTATGTCTCTTCTTATTACTCTGGGTGCTCTTAAACGAGTAGACTAGAGATAGGTTATCTGGTTATGCAGGAGTAGTTGTCCGAAGACGAGAAGGAGGCTTATACGTATCATTTCCATATATTCTCCCTTTGTTGTTGCTGGTCACTACTTTGGGCATTAGTAGTGTACCTTCCTATTTTGCTTTAGAGGCAGTTTTAAAAGTTGTAATAAAGATGGTTTGGATCATAAGCTGTATTTGGAATTTTCCGCTGCTATGATGGTTTAGTTTTCAGCTTATGCACTGTCTCTCCTGTTTATTATCAAGTTATGTTATTATTATATTTTGTTCTATGCGCTGTGAGTTATACAACAGGTTCTTTGATGATACATATTTTCAAACCCTTTTCCTTTTACGACCGTCCCATGCTGGTTGGACATCAACACAGCGCATTTTATCGGAAATGTCATCTGGTGCGGGGCAGACCGCCACACTTAATATAGATGCTTAAGCAAAAAATCTTCAATAAGATAACATGAGGGAAGAATGTATCCTTCCCATAAACCGCCTAATAAACTAATTCCTTTGAAATTCCATACAAGATCCGGTGCTTACTATTGCACATGATTTAATGTAGAATGAAAAACATTTCATAGAAAATTGAGGATAAAAAAGACTTGTTTATCAAATAAACAAAAAGAGTTGTAACAAATTTACCTAATAGTTGAAAGTTTTGAGCTAAAACCTTCATTTCCTTATAATTGATCAGTTGAAACTATAAACTAGTAACCCAAGCTTTTCAATCGAATTGTAACATCCTTCCATATTGACCATGCCGAATTAAAAAGACATGTCAAACTCGATCCGTTCAAAACGACAGATTGTTATTAGCTTCTGAGGTAAATAGAATAAATCACATAATTAAAGACACAGACACATACCAATATAATATCTCACATCGGAAAATACCTACTATTATAGTAGTTCATGAAGCTACTAAATAAAATTTTATAACAAAGTTTATATAAAACAATACAGCTGAAGTCAAATATAATGAATTTCTAATAAATAAATAAATGATAATTGTATGAAACAAATACGATAAGATTAGCTGGAAAACTGGAGCAACGGAATAGGTAGAAATAGGTGAGCAAAACCCAGTATGAGCTCCAAACTCCAATAGTAAATCTCGAAAGCTGTAATGCTTAATCTGACTCGAGCAATACTGCAAAAACAAAACAACTCGGATCAGGACTAACATTCTTATGGAAGTAAATCAACTCAATTGAAATGTTTAATGAAATGCATCAGTAACTTAAATGATGTTTGGGATCACCATCCTCTAAGGATTCGTTAAACTAGATATATATAATACAGTACGCTAATATAATAGTATCTATGGTTAAATATATAATATTAAAATAGTGTAAGCGGGATTACATTTTTACCCTTACACCGTTTATAATACCGTAGTCTATGTAGATACCGTAACGTCCACCATAAACTAGTGGCTGTCAGAGGGCACTCCTAGGTATGGTACAGATCAAAGTCGTAAGGGGCTCGATCAGGATAATATGATAAGGCACACAAGGAATGCCCAAACTAGGAATATACTAGTTGCATGCCCGGACAAGTGGTAACACATAGCCGCAACTACCTCCCACCTTGTACCAATACTCCCAAATTAAGGATGCACATTTTTCAAATTAAATAAACCGAGGGACTATTGAAGTAAAGGAAGAAGCGTTGCCGATGGGGGTAGTTAACCCCACTTGGTCCATTATAGCCCTGTTTTAGTCATTTTAATTATGACCCGAAGGTCAAGGACATCCATCATCGTTCTCTTACTTCATTCCAGTATCATTCGCCAAACCAACCTACTACATTATGGATTCTCCACCACGTACACAGTTGTTAAAGTGGTTTTCAGTATTAGTAGAGAGTTTGACAATAGCCGATCCCGATCTCATTATCAACCAATTGTCTACATTAACCGTGGTCATTTTATAATCGTTTTAAAATTCATACGGAATCTCAGATTCAAATTTGATATCAAAATTACACAACACCAAATAAGCCATTTTATCACACTTTTTCATTTGCAATTTATCACAGTTATAACTGTGATGGATTTATCACAAAAATAATCGTTGTAACCCAATATTACGTTAAAACCGTTATAATATATGGTTATTCTGCAAATAGTTAGAACCCCTGGGGAGAGCTCTGTAATTACCTTTTCCTTCTTTCTTTTTCCTTCACTCGCTCATGTCTTTTCTTCACTTCTAACGCATTCTACCCTATTTCCGGTTCCTCCTTGTCGCTATTCCTATTCCAGCGCATTTATTTAATTCGTAGTTATGCACCGGGGATCCGTGGTTCTCGTTAACAATTACGGTTCGCACCACTCAGATCCGAGGTTCACGTCGACATCGACAACTAGGGTTAGGGGCCTTCGCTATCCCTATTCCAGCGCATTTATTTAATTCGCAGTTATGCACTGGGGATCCGTGGTTCTCGTTAACAACTAGGATTCGCACAACTCAGATTCGAGGTTCACGTCAACAACTAGGGTTAGGGGTCGCATCACTGTTCTTGGATCTAGGGTTTAAGTCGGTATATGCTGTTCACTGAATAAGGTATACTCAAATTCTATTTATATTTAACTGATTTTGATTTGTATTAGTTTCTACTGATTTCGAATTTTGATGTAGGGCTGTAATGACCCGGATATTTGACAGTGTAATAATTAACTTATTTAATTATTTAAATAACGAATATATTATTTAATCGTCGACGTTAGAACGTATAATTATATTATAATTAAAATCGAGCTCGAAATGGCGTTGCAGTTCGTTATTTGGCGATTCGAACTTCAACTAAATGTACAGAGTTCGTTTTAAATCGGATTTCTGTGAAACAAGAAACGTGTGGAGCTGGTGGAGTATATCTTTCTAGTGGAAGAGAAAAATCGAGATTCCGTCGTGTAGATTTTGAGATATGTCAAAATCAAATTTTAAAATAGTCGTTATAGAATCGTTTATCGACCGTATCAGTTTATTCGATATAACTAGAGATAGGGTTTGAATTTAGACAAGGTTCTTTTGGGACATAACGATAATTTATTTTTAGAATTTTACTGTAATTTTTAATTAATTAAATTAGCAACTTTTTATTTGGAGTGTTTTGCACCCTGTAATCAACATTTCGGGGTTTCACAATATGAGTCTATCTACCGGTATTATTACATTTTTGGGACCAGAGGACATCACTCATGTCAATAGTATTTTTGTTTCTGTCCATAACAGTCCCTACGTGAACAGAATATTTCATAGTACGGTACACTATGTTTTTAACTTATAACAAACTAAACTGAATGGTTAACTGGTCAAACGAACTCGAAATTCAACGAAACAAGTTTCATACGAAACCTTAGGAAGAGGTCTAGTGGAACGTCAAGGCCTCATATTTTTAAGTTTTTTTCTGTAATTTTAATGAATTAATGCTCGGTGTTTTTCATCGATATTTTCTAAGGGATTTTCGCAAACGGTGTCGGAATTCGACGAAACCTGTCCCATTGGATCCGGAATATTTTTCTATGCTAGGAATAGCTTAGTTTGTCGAAAACAGAGATCGTATGGACGTATGGTAAGACGAGACTTCACGTGTAAGTTAAATATAATTAAAATATATATTTAATGGTCCAAATCCCCTCCCTATAAATACCCTCCTTGTGACTGTAACCCTAAGTATTAGTCAACACTTATACAACCGCCACTCTTCAGCAAATTGAAACCCGCGAGCCTCAAAATTCACAGCAAATTCAAAGTAAAAATCGAAAACAAATCCAACTAAGTCATCCGATTTACTTGCTTCAAAATCATTGATGCCGGTATTCTTAGTTCGACGCAAAATATTTGGGGGCGAGAGGCTCGAACTAGCAACGGACGTCGCGTAAGGCAAGAGGCGTTGCAGCTGGGTTCACCATGGATCGGAGACTGTGTTCAAAACTGGAAGGGAGAGATCGGCGGTAGTAGTTTTCCGGTAGCAGTTTGAATTCGGTGATGAGGATAGTATACGCGAGTTAATTGGATGTAGGAACCGATCATGGTGGTTTGTTTACAGGAGAGGGACGCGGGTAGAAGATGATAAGGGAGTGCGGGTTGGCAACAGTGATGTTGAGGAGGACTGTGTTGAAGTAGGTGGTTCCGATTTACTTGTTTTGTCTGTGGGAAGAGAGTATGGATTTTGGGGGGTGAAGAATTACTGTATTTGTTTTGACTTCTGGGAGTGTTTGGGTAGTTGATATGTGTATTGCGATTGTAATGTCTGTGAAGAGGTCAGGGCGGGTTTCAGGAGAGTTCGTCGAGCTGAGGATTTCGGATGGAGAAAATGTATGTGAGGAGATCGTGAATGGAAGTGGGATGTCACGACAAATGGTGGATCTTGGATGGAGAACTCAAGCACATATTGTGTTGTACAAACATGGATTCATTTCATATGTAAATGATGGAGAAGAAAGAATAAAAGAGGATGCCGGATTTGTGGTGAAGTGAAGATGTCAGTGGTTTTTGTGGAGCTTGAGAATGAGGCCGAGTTGTTGAAATTGAAGAGCAGAAAACAATCGAACAAACGAGATACCATTGGAATCATATCAAAGAGCCGAACATTCTGGAACTGATTGGAAATGATTTGGAGCTGGTCTGGATTTATGATGGAATCAAACGTCCAATCTGAACTCAGTACCGTAAATCATTGGTTAACGATTACGGACAATGTGAGTAAAACTCACTAACTCTCCTCAATTTATATTTTAATATAAATTGTACTTTATGTATTGACTGCTGTAGATTGATTGTTAAACTGGACTGTTAAATAGATTTGATTGAAAACGTAGTTATAGTAGTCTATGTACTGTTAATCAAATATGGTTCTGTACAGCAGGATATTTCATTTCAAAATGAAATATGATATATATTATACTGTGTAACATCTGTGGATGCAGGGAGATAGGTTGGAGGAATCCGACTGGGTTCCTCAACAATTATTTTACTGTTTTCATATATTGTGATATATGTTGTGATTTATAATCTGCTATTGATTATGGATGTTAGAACGATATTGATCATCGTTGTTTGATATTTTAAATACCATAAGAAACCCTGAGTTGTAAAAAGGAATATTTCAATGTATATCGAAATAAAGGAGTTTTATAAAATCAACCGATTTTATAAAAGGAAACAATTTGAAAATAGAGTATTTATAAAACGAACACGGTTTTATAAAAGGAAGTATTTATAAAACAAATAGAGTTTTATAAAAGGGGTATTTATTTAGAAAATAAATAGAATTGAAAAGGGAAATATTTATTTAGAAAATAAATAGAATAAGGAATATTTATTTAGAAGATAAATAAACCGTTTTAAATAGGAAATATTTGTAATGGTAAATAGAAGTTATAAATAGGAAATATTTGTAACGGTAATTAGAAGTTATAAAAAAGGAATTAATTGTAACGGAAAAACGTAGTTTATCAAAAAGAGTTAATCAAACGTAGTTTATCAAAAGGAGTTAATCAAACGTAGTTTATAAAAAGGGGTTAATCGAATATAGAAATTAAGAAGTAGAGTTAAACAATATTAGAAACTGACTAGAGATTGGTAAGTTGAATATTTTTCTGAGTGTTGATCTGATGTTGGTTTCGGCCTTCGGGGTTTATACTTAGAGAATTGTTCTCTTACTAGTTTACAGTTAGGGACTAATAGTTGTGGAATGGTAGTGATGCGTAAATGAGGATTGGAAATGTTTTCAAATGTTGAAAACATATATTTTCTAATTTTAGAAAATAAGGAAATATGAATATATATATATATATATGATTGATGATTGGATCGATAATTCCATTTGGAATTAAGATCGTTGTTTGTACACCGACATGTTTTCATTGATAGTTAAATCACAGACTATCAAGTTTTGACCATATTTACGTTGTTGATATGGAGAGACCGGTTGGATTCTTATCCAAAGAACCACTCTGTATTGGCATAAGCGTTGCGAATATGCCAAAGAAAATTGAAGACGGAGTAAAGTGCAAGGGCTATTGTATAAGTCTTAGATAACAATGGACTAAGATGGATGTACTGAATAGTGCCTTCGGTTTCGTTCAGTCCCAGAACGAACGTAAATGGACGAATGTCTGACAAAGTATTTCCAATGATCGAATGGGTTGGTCTGTATAAATATATATGGTTGCAACGGATTTATTCCCTTCGCATAATATCCAGAATCTATTTGTGCAGATCCAACTAATGATTAACGGATCTGATAATGTGGCATTCAAAGTGATCGTGTTATCAATGAATGGAAAGTAAGCGTAGTTTCTAGCCTCACATCCGGTAAATGACAAAAATCGGGCAGGCAGCATGGCTAAGTCGGTCGCACCGAAGTAGGGTGTATAATCACCTATCTAGAGAATATTCATTTGCTTCTTTTAATCTATCAATGCTGTCCCATATATATACGGGAAACGGTTGCTGATCCCAGCCGTTGGTGATGTACATTCGATACACTCAAGCGAAATGAGTGGTCGGTCATGTGTGGCTGAGTTGCAAGATGTTCTTGTTGAACTCCAGTGTATCGTTCCTAGAGTACGCTGATCGGAAGGTGATTTCATACCTTGTCATAGTTGGAAACCCAATCATCCAATACGCACCTGCGGTTTTGATTGTATACTATATATGTAGAACGTGAGATGCAAGCGTTTCTACTAGACTGATATCTATTTGTATTTAGACATTATCATAATATCAGAATGATATTGCTTTTCAAATATGTTTGGATTCTCATAAGGGAAAAACCCGTTCCGTATTCACGGCGTGGTCTTATGAGATATCATATACCTGTTTAAATGATTTGAGTTTACTCACACCAGTCCCATGACTGACCCGGAGTTTATTTGTTTTGTCTTCCCTAAACTCTTGGGTGCCTAAATTTGTACGGGCAGTCAAGTAGTCGGGATTTACAGATATACTGGAAGAGCTTGGAGCAGGAGGCTTCAGGATCATATAGCTATAGTTATTTCCGCTGTGTTGTAAGTGTTGTACTCTGCAATATTATTGTATACATATACTGTTGTATTTCAAAAGTATGTTATATTTTATTCGTTCCGCTGTGAGATTCGTGTTACTCTGATGATGATGTTCTTCTTCTTCTTCTTCTATTCTACTAGTTCTATCTTATCTATCCTCACCCTCTATCTTCTTTCTATTAATTTCTTGAATTTTCAGTGCAATTTGGGGTTGGACTTGTGTTATTTAGTCAGCTCAAATTGGACCGGATTTTCGGGTCACTACAAGGGCTTTTGATTTTCATATTCCATTCTTGTGTGTCTATGCCTAGTATAAAAACTTTTAGTGGTGCTTATGTCAACATGTAAATTCTAAGGAATTGTTGGGATTGATATTGGGTCAAATTTTAATTGATGTTTAGTTTACAGATTCTACTCTCAATGCAAGTCCATGTTTCCTTTTTAACCAAAAACTCCTATTAGTTCAGGCTCTAAGTCCTTGGAATTTTTTTCATGAACATTCTTTACCTGAATAATTAATGCATGTACAAATCATTTGACTTCATTATATTTAGCCTGTTGCAAATACGACATTATTTAAAATAAAGAAATATATACAACATGTTTTTCTGTTCAATACACATGATATCATAATCTGTAAACCGACATGTGTGATTTAAATCATCTTTTCGTTCAATTTAAATGAATTTCGATGGAAGATGATTAGTTTCATCTCCAAATCAAGTGAGCACTTTTTACAATTTTTTCCTTTCTTGAACTAATTCAAAAACTCAGCCTGTTAATGAATCGTTTTGCGCTACCTTTCTTTTGAGAATCACTAAACCACTTTACGCCGCATTTTATGTAGAACGAATACACTAGTCGTTGCATGTAGTCTTCTTTTGAGGATTCAAAGGATAGAGTGTTGGAGACTACCTTGTACATCAGTTATCTTTCAGCTTATGTTCTTGAGATCGATAGGCGAAAGGTTGTTGGCATTGGTGCGGATTTCAATTTCCTTTTGCTATTGTTCTTTTATGACGATCTATTCTTAGAATTTTAAATTTAAGTTTCATAATCTTCGCAGTAAACTTCTGGATACAAGTTGGTAGTCTTTATATCATAAGCCCAACAGTTTTCTTATTCATAATGCTGCAAGTAAGTTTGACTTTTACTATTATCTTGATCAAATTATAAAATTAACTAACATATATAGAAGCAATCCTTGAAGAATCCTACTATAAAGGATGTTTATATTTTTTATAGTGTGAAGCTAGATTCAAAGGATTCCAGTATGAAGATAAAAGAATGAGGGATTTTAGAAGCTAGAGACATGCACAAGGACAATCGAATAAGGTATTTGTACCATATTTTTTGGTTTAGGTTACAAAAATGTGTACCGATAAAATTATGCTTATTGTAGTTGAGAAAATACATAAAGCGCACATGGGGCGAAGAAATTTGAGAAATAAAATCTTTTTAGCTCCTTGAAGTGTAAGACAGTACTGATTCAAATTGTTATCACAAAAAAATTGATTATTGCTATATAACAGACATTTTTAATTTGAAAAACACACATTTTTGAGAAATAAAGGTAAATAAAGTGAATGTATATAACAATGTACATGGTTATGTATTTAAATACCTAGCAGTACTTATCCAGTTGTAGTCACATTTAAAACTGAAGCACATTTCAATTTTTTTCAAATTTTAAACTGAAACAAGTGGTTTAAAACTGAAACGTGCCTCAGTTTTAAACTGAAGTGTGCAGATCGCTTCAGGTTTTAACCTGAAGCGTACGTAAGTACGAGAATTTATCTATATACTTTTTTACAAACAAGATGGTGTCGTTTTGAATCATGTGATCACAATTTTTCCTTCACCCATTCTATTTGCATGTCTGAGTTTGTAATTTATTTAGAACAGAGTAAGTGCATGTCTGCACAATTGAACCTGCTTAAAAATTTCACTTAATACCACGTCGTAGTTTTTATTTCAGCATATCTATTAAAAAAGGAAGTCTTAATATCATGTCTATTACCATATTATTATTTAGTCCACATGCAAACAATGTGTTCCTTGTAGATGTAATCGAATATACTCAAGTTTATATTATTAACTTTTGAAACGTTTCAAGGTATATTTTAGTTGCATATTTGATCCATCACTTATTTTGTTCCATCCTTGTTTTTCAATACATTTCATATACTCTATTTAGGTTATTTGCAGGCTTTTATGCACATTACAGTAGGCAAGCATTAAGAAGAAACATCATTCATTTTTTTAAATTAGTAATTTTTTAAACCAAAAGTAGACGAAAGCTAATGTTACATGGAAAAACAAAAATTGAATAGCTGTTTTAGTTCTAGGTTGCGATAGTAGACTAAGTACTCATGTTATACTTTAGCAAGTCAAGGAAAAATCATAAAAGAATAAGAGGATTGCCCTCCCACTCCCACTTGAATAAGGCCTCCTTAAGTTAAACGTGGTATATATTGCAACTAAAAGTAAATCTTAAAAAAATTTGGTTAGACTTACCAAATATCGTTGATAAAATTTCATTGACTACGAAAATTATATTCTAACTTTTTAAATCATGCCTAAGTTTTCTTCATAAAACATTAGTATGAACCCATGCCACGGTTATGTCCATAATCAATTGGAACCTTCATGTTAGTACCAAATAGTTTTGAAAATCTTAGTGGTAATGAAATGAATATATGTTATCGTTCAATAGCCAAAAAAATGTTCTTGTGCAAAAACACTAAAAATAAAGAACATTGAACTTCAACTTTGTAAAAGAATTAAAATTACGTTTCAGACATCAAGAAGTTTAAAAAAAATTCATAAAGTCTAAATTTGTAAGAGCAGATTAAGATATTTAAAAAAATGATGTACACAAAGGAACATCGATCATTATTCTGATAATTACATGAAAGCTGTAAACTTTTAATACCGTCAATTCACAGTAATTTTAATAATCATATATTGTCATTAATGCTTATTTGGAGTTTACAATAACTTATTCTTCTAGATCTAAAAATATATGAATGAAATGATGCTTATTTAGCTTTGGCTATTAATTTAATTATACTTTAATTGAATGCCATTTCAACCTATGTAGGTTATGTGGACAATGGAGTGCAAACCCAAACTCTTTTCAATGTACACATCAGGTGCAAAATTTAGCGACACATCAAGTTTAATTTCAATTGCCAGCACATGAAAGAAGCACAAGAAGCTTGAAAGGATGAACTTGTTTACTCAACAATCTAGTAAAGATGACCAGGATGCCACTCTATCCATTTTTCTAGTGACCAGCGTTCTTGAAGCACAAAATATTGCAGGAGGCCAAAGGCTTGGATGATGTTGTCAAGGTAATATGTAACTTTTCATAAAGCTGTCATTAAGTGTTAGCACCCTTCTTCACAAAAAAACTATCATTTACTATTTTTGTTTGGAAAAACATGCACAATTGATACCATTCTAATGTTCGATATTATTTTTCATATGTCTGTATGATATGAATGATATAACTGAGATTTTGGAAGCAAAGAAGGCATATAACAATGCACTGCAGATTCACAGCGTATAGTTAACAAAGGTTACCCCTGTGAATTGTTTTCTCTGACTTCTATTTTATTAGGATAGTGGAAAGAGGTAAGTTTGATGAAAGGGAAATACGATTTTCGCTACGAAAGGAGAAGAGAAAGGGGCATCAATATGAGATTTGTGTTGTGATGATTATTAGGATGGTGATCTCTTTTAATTCATTAGTATAAAACATAAATAAATTTATGTAGTAATAAAGGCAAAACATTATAGGATAACAAATACATTGAAACATATACAACAAGTGCAAATATAATAATGCAGAATAGGAAATTCAGGCATATAATTCCAAGAAATAAGGAAAGACTTGCAACAACTAGTTCGTTTCTTATGTTATCTCTGACCAACGCCATATTATTTCCGGTGATTCTTTGAATTGATTCATTCTATTTCATGTCAGTCATTTGATTCTTCAAGGTATTTATTCCAAATATGATTGAGATCAAAATCAAATGGCCTAAAGTTGGAGTCCTGCTGGTTATATTTCAGTATGAAGTTAAATGTGATGTGCCCGATAAATGTTATAGCAATGTGGCCTTTTTAATATTAAGTTAGGTTCCATAATATGTGTATCTCGTACTGTCAATCTAACCATGGTATTTGTAGGCCATCAATATTTATAGAGAGGTATATAACTGTTGCCTAAATTTGAACAGGTTGATTGATTAGTTTTCCTCTTGTAGTAGCTGGCAGCAAATAAGTAATTTTTCAAAGTAAAATGGTGAGTCGTAAATGTATTTTTCCCATATCCATACCATGTTTTATATGTGTTTATATCTCTCTTTTGTTCTTCCTTTTCTTTTCTTCAATAATAATTTATCAATACATAGAACGTCCCATTTTAGATTTAAATCATTGAATATAAGATGTCTTTTTAGTCATGAATGGCGAAGAAGATGATCTTTATATGTCGATTTTGGATTCAAATAAAACATTTCTAGAGCGACTTAAAATCATATATTTTTTCCAGAAACATAATGATTTTCAAGCAACTCAATAACTTGGTTATCAATGATTTTCAGAAATTCCGAGCAATGATAACAAAAAGGAAAAGGAGATGACGATAACCAATAATGAATGAATAATGTGAATGGTTAAACTAATTATTGTATTTTGGTTCATATTTCAAAGAAAAACATAAGTTGTATAGCGAAAATCGGTGTTACCTAAGTACTAGGACTGTATTTCTTCTTTATGCCAATATTGCTCCTTATCCAAAATGTTAGTGTAAGCATTAACTCTTACTTT
Source organism: Allium sativum (assembly GCA_030737875.1). Lineage (NCBI taxonomy): Eukaryota > Viridiplantae > Streptophyta > Magnoliopsida > Asparagales > Amaryllidaceae > Allium > Allium sativum. The sequence continues at coordinate 117,328,091 of CM060909.1, forward strand.
AAAGAGGTGGATTAAATTCATCTGGATTGGTGGACATAATGATATGATTACTGTTTTCAGGAATAATCTGATGTATTTTAAAATATGCTGATAATTACTAATGAGAGGGAGTTGTTGTGGTGGAACATTATCTTTACTAATAATACAAATACTTTTGGATGGTGAAGCTTTTTTGTATTTCCGATTGTACCCAACAACATACACGTCCGCGACATACATTCGGCAAATAACCAAGGACATAACTGGCATTTAGGAATTCCCGCCTATCAGACACGTTCACACATCCAAAAAAGATGTGGTCCGGTTCAGTTTCGTACCATTTCGTAATTAACTAATTAATCTTCACTTTGTAAAACCGTATTTTTCCCCTTTTTTGTCACCATGGATTTACCAAGATGAAGAACTATGTCGAAACACTGCAAGTGATCATCTTTGACCATCAAATCTGAGATGGAATGGTCTGATTTTATTATTTAGGTTTTTATTTCCTAATCATTCAATCTCTCCTTCATAAAGCTAGAGCTTTCCCCCAACTCTTTCGTTACCATGGATTTAGAAAGATGAAGACCTAATGATGTTGAGACACTACAAGTAATAATCTTTAAGCATCAAATCTGAAATTGTGTAATCAATAAACAAAAAGACAGCCTTGCTACATTGAGGTAGTTTTGTTGGAAACTCGATTAATTGTTTTGTTACTATCAGATTATTATTTTTTAGTCAAATCTGAGATGGCGTAATCAACGAATAAGAAGATAGCCTTGCTACAATGAGGTAGTTTTGCTGGCAACTCGATTAATTAGTTTGTTACTATTAGTTTTTTTTTTAAAATCAATTCTGAGATGCGTAATCAATAAATAAGAAGGTAGCGTTGCTACAATGAGGTAGTTTTGCTGCAAACTCGATTAATTTATTTGTTGCTATCAGATTTTTATTTTATTTTTTATTGCTGATATAGTTTGATAGAATAAACATGTTGGGTTTTTCTGTTGTGTATTAGGCTAACATTTCAGTATAGGGCGTATTAACTATGTATATTGTTTCTCATGTCCTTTTTTAGGCATCCTTTGATGAATTAAATTTTCCTAATCTTTTACTGCCTTGATGTATCCTTATATTTTGATATGATATAATCTACCTTTTACTTCCCTTCAAGTGGTAACAAATTTACAGATCCGAACATTCTTATGGATGCACAAATTTATCATACAATTTCAAATGACAGCCACTGCTGCCTTTCAGTTGCTATCCAGCCCATGTTTTCATCCACTACCACGTTTTGGAAATCATCGTGAGTCTAATTTCAATACATTTTCTCATATTTCTAATTTTTTTTCATACTTTTGGTTTTTTTTCATGTTAATGGTTTTTGAGTTTTGTAATTTTGATGGAGGGGTTGCGTATTAGAGTAGTCATTTTGCTTGCGATTAAAGGGAAGAGTTTGTTATTATTGCCGAAAACATTTAAGGGCCAATTGTAGCAGTTGATAACATATGAATTTTATGCTTTGTAAAGGTCATCTCAAAGTATATGCTTTTCTATATTTTGTTTAAGATAAAGTAGAATACTTTCCAGCAAATTCTAAATGGACAACCAATGAAACCCATTGGATTCTATTATTATATTGCTTCTCAATGAACACTAAAATTGTACTACGTTCTTCTCATGTATACCAAAGAATGGACTATGTTTTCATGTTTGCAAGCATTATATTCATTAGCAGATCACTGATATTTAAGATAGATAGTCATCAACTACAATTATTATGATGTACTACTATTTCTTGCCTAAAAAATGAATCCAATGTATGCTTTGTTTAGTATCAACATAGTGTAAAATTCAACTTCTATGTTTCCTTTTTCAGGCCAGTCACAACTAGACATTGGACACAGTGGGAAGTGCCTCTGCCTTTCTATCTTCTGTTAATATGCATAATTTTTTTGTATAGAGTTTGTTCTATATCCGTTTTCTATGTCTTTTTTCTATTAGATAAAGGGATGGGTGAAAGAAGCAGATCTGGTGCTACAGGTTTGAATTCGCCTTAAGCCGCTGCTACTTATGAGAGTCTACCAATGTTATCTCAACTGCTAGAGCCAGGTTTGAATTCACCTTAAGCCGCTGCTATTTATTTTGTGTCCAAATTTCACATGTTTTTGTTTTAGATATCTGTCTATTTCATGTATTATTTGCTATGAACTCAACAACTGATATGTATAACTATTGTGATTTTGGTCGTTTCTCAAGCTAATATCGTTTAAGCATGTTGTCATTAAAAATGTATCTACAGCACATATGTAGGAGATGTCATATATTATTATTACTTTCTACAGAACTCCAAAATTGATAGTACTTCATGGTTATAATTTCAAAATTGATAGGGCAGTACTTCATGGCTATTATTTTATTTGTATAATAATCATATGTCTTTTCATGTTTTAAGTGAAATCAACATAGTCAGCGTTCTTGAAGCACAAAATATTGCCGGGGGCTAAAGACTTGGATGGTGTTGTCAAGGTAATATGTAATTTTTCAAAAAAAAATGTCATTTAGTATAAGAACCATTCTTCATTAAAAACTGTCATTTGCTAATTTGGTTTGAAAAAAAAACATGCACAGTTGGTAGTGTTCTAATGTTCAATATTATTTTGTATATGCCATTAGATTCTAAATGATATAACTGGGAGAATGGATGCAAACAAGGCATGTAACAATGCATTGAAGATTCACAACAAATACTTAACAGAGGTAACTAATGACATTTGCATAAACTCAATTCAAACTGAGCTTCAGCAAGCTCAGTTCAAACTTGGACTGAGCACAAGCTCAGATCAAACTAAGCACAAGGTCAGTTTGATATGAGCACAAGGTCAGTTCGGTCTGAGCTGGAGCTCAGTCTGAAAACCGAGCTACGGCTCAGTCTGAAAACAGATCTAAGCTCAGTTGTATAACTGAGTAGCTTAGTTTACAGTTCACACCTATAGTATTTATTTGTACGTTATTTATGTTGCTTATGTTTATTTGACTATTTCAACCTGTATTCAGCGTGTCTCAATACTGATGACATTTTGCACCAAACATGTTTACTGATATCCTTTAAAATTGATGTAAATTTATTATGTAGGTTGCAGAAAAGAGTTTACTTGGGCAAAAAAAGCGCATATGTTTTCTCCACCCTTGAAGTTGATGTACCAGCAGGGAAGCTCACCAAAATATGTCTACAGATGTATACCTTTTAGATGAACATGTTGAATTCATATTAGAATAGTCAAATGTAACATTGAAAAGAAAATGTAATTTTGGAAATGGAAAGTAAACTTTGTTGTTAAATCTAAAATGATTTTTTAATGTTTGTTGAAATTAAGTTTCTTCCAGGTTATTTTTTTCCATATATGCTTTAAGAAATGAAGTTATTAGATACTACTATGTATAGTTTGTAATATGCTACAATAAATTGTGATTGATATGCTATAGTGAATTATGGTTGTTGTATACGTCTGAAATTAATAACAGTTATATGTGTTAGAAGTTCCCATTTTATAACAGTTATAAGTGTGATAAACATTTTTCTATCACGTTAATATCTGTTATAATTTTTGTTTTCTTAATGGCTATAACCGTTAGGATATTTTCAATTATAACAGTTATAAACGTTACAAATTTTACTGATTGTCACATTTACAAACGTTATATTATTCGTGACAAAAAACTGCCATACACGGCTATAACCGTTACCGAACTTATTTGTCATGCTTATAACCGTGACAAATGCCCCTTTATGGTGTTCTTTTAGATATCTAACTTCGATTTTAATTTTGAAAACTACTCACTTGAATCTTTTAACCATATCGAATTAGAAGATCATATCTTAAAGGTCTCAAATTATAGTGCAAATCAATACAATTTTTTTAACTTTAATTCTGTTTTAATTTGAATTATAGTTATTAAGTATAAATCAATACTAAATTATGGTATATATCAATAGTAAATTATAGTATAAGTCATATTTTTCAACTTTATAAGAATTCTATTTATTAAGTCGATTCATAAAGTCCAACGTTTTGGCTCAAATTCAATTTCTATAATTCAAATCAACTCTTATATTTCAATTCAACAATTTATAACATATTTTATAATTTCAGGTTGTACGTTCAAAATCACTACTTATAGATTCAAATCATTCTTATAAATTCGATTTATAAGATCTATAGATTTCATATCAAAATGATTTATATAATCAAGTCCATACATAATGAATTTATATATTCAAATTCACATTCAGTCACTTTACAGTAGAATTCATTTTCATATCCACTATAAATTCAAATTCATTTCCTTGAATTTATAAATTCAAATTGAAAACCAGTTTATGCATTTTAAGAAGATTTCTTATAAAAGTTCACATTTTAAACCAATTAAGATTCGCTGTGATCTAGAGTCAAGCGAATGGAGTTAAATCGAATATTAGCCACATGAAATAAAGTTAAAACAGACATAGTTATTCGAATATAAATTAATCGAATATTAGTTATTATATAGGAGTTAAATAAGTTGAGTTAAGCAAGTAAGTTAATCAAGTGAGTTAATAAAGTTGAGTTAGTCAAGATGAGTTAATCAAACCAAGTTAATCCAAATGAGTTAATCCAATGAAGGAGTTCTTCGAAGTAGTTTATTCGAATAGAATTAAAGGATTTATTCGAAGTAGTTTATTCGAATAGAATTAAAGGAGTTATTCGAAGTAGTTTATTCGAATATAATTAAAGGAGTTATTCGAAGTAGTTTATTCGAATAGAATTAAAGGGGTTATTCGAAGTAGTTTATTCGAATAGAATTAAAGGAATTATTCAAAACAGTTTATTCAAATAGAATTAAGGGAGTTAATCGGATATAGTTTATTCGAAAGGAGATTAATCGAATGTAAATCGTTCGAAGAAAGAGTTATCTTATATAGTTATTCGAAGAAAGAGTTATCGAAAAGGAGTTATCGAATAGAGATTATTCGAAGGAGAGTTATACGTTGGAATTTGATTAGATCGAATTTGGGAAAGTACACTTTCTATTGTAATCAAGATTTAATGATTTCTTTATAAATTGTCTATTTAATTATTTAGTTAAATTAAGGAATAAAATTATATTTTTAAGTTAGATATTTAAGAAGAAGGGATTATAACACTATGGTTATAATCAATGTTTTAAAATAAAGAAGTGGATACATAAATAGAATCTGAGTTACGTAAGGAAGTTTGTTTAAGATTTGAAAGGCGAACCTCGTCTATTTCGAAGTTAGAAATGTTGTTCAGTTAAGGTCTGAGAGGTAATTATACCCTAACTTGATTGACTTCGTTTATAACTAAGGAATGGGTAAGGTTCGATAGTGAAGGTTGGTTAATTGAATCTAGTTAATGGAGCGTAGTGGTTTGGGCTGGCATAACGATGGTTTATTTAAACATCCGTTTAAGTCCAATGAAGGAGTTTGGAAATGTTTTACAAATAAGAATCAGAAATGTTTTTCCCATATAGGAAATAAGAAATGGGAGTAAATATGGTACTGTTTCCAATGATTTATAAAGTATATTTTCGAAACTTAGAAAATAAGAATTTATGAATATATGCAAATGGGAAAATGGCTAAATTAAAGATAATTTAGTCTAGAGAAATAAATATTGAATGATGATTGATCGATAGGATTTCCATCTGGAAATAATATCGTTGTTTGCACACCTATTTTTCTTTGATAGTTAAATCACCGACTATCGAAGTTTTTGACCATTTTTCTGTCGTCAATACGGAGAGAACGGGATCAGATTCATTATCTGAAAACCACTCTGTATGGACACTAGCGTTGCGATCAGATATGTTGGAGATAATGAAGATGGAGTTATTCAAGGGCTATCCTATTTACAGAATAGTGCCTTCGGTTTGTCCAGTCGCAGGACAAACGTGAATGGACGAATGTCTGACAGAGTATATCTAACGGATCGCGTAAGTTGATCTCTTCAAACGTACTTACGTTTGGTGGTGGAGGAATTTGTTTCTCTTAGCTTTATACCCGTGGTATTTTTGGGGAAATCATTACGTGATTTCGTGGGTATGACTATGTGACATTCAAAGTGAATGGTGGTCAGGTGTATCAAAGATACGTTATGACCTCAAGCCTCATCAACTGAGAAATGACAGAAATCGGGCAGGCAACATAGCTAGGTGGGTCGCTTCCATTAGGGTGTATATCACCATTCTAGAGAAAATCCAATTCATTCTTTTATCAATTTTCGATGTTGTCCCTTTTCGGGAAATGGTGGGTAGCTCCCAACCGTTGGTGATATACATTCGATACACTCAAGCGAAATGAGTGGTCGGTCATGTGTGGGCCGGGTTGCAAGACGTTCTTGTTGAACCCAGTGTATTCGTCTCTAGAGATACACTATCGGCAGGTGGTCCCATACCTTGTCATTGTCGGAATCCAATTTCCAATAAGCGTCCGAGGTTTTGTTTGTATACCATATATGTGAAATGTGAGATGCAAGCGTTCTGCTAGATTGTTAATTACTTGTGATTAGACATTATTATAATATCAGAGAAGTATTGATTTCCAAAACTGTTTTGGGTTTTCGTAATGTAAAAACCATCCGTGTTTATGTATGGATCGGTCTTACGATTATCTTTTCTTTTGAAAAGGATTGTGAAAAGTTAAATCCAATGATTTGAGTTTACTCACACCAGTCCCATGACTAACCCAAAGTTTATTTTGTTTGATTTCCTTAAACTCTTGGTTGCCCAAATTTGTACGGGAAGTCAAGTAGTTCAGGTCTTTACAGATATACCTGGAGGAGCTTGAAGCAGGAGGCTTCAGGATTAAATAGCTATTGTTATTTCCGTTGTGCGTAAGTGTTGTACTCTGATAATGTTATTATATTTATATATACTGTTTATTTCAAAGTTATGTTATATATTATATTTTATTCGTTCTGCTGTGAGATTCGTATGACTCTGATTCTGTTCTATGGTGATCTTCATCTTCTTCTATTCTAATTTTCTATCTTATCTATTCGCACCCTCTAACTTCTTTCTATTTATGATCAGGTATTTTCGATGTCTAAATAGTCAACATGGTAGTTTTGTGTTGATTTTTGGAGTCGAAAATCCCAGTTCGTTACAGTTGTATCAGAGCTGAAGGTTAAGTGATTACCTTGGCTCTGTGGCGTGACTCAGTAGAGATGAGGTTAGTAATACCCTAGATTGAGTTTGAGTGTATATATACGAGTGAATGTATTTGTAGATTTTATAAAATTGTTTTATATTGTGGAGATTTATTGATTGAGTTGTTTATGAATTTTGGTCGATCAGTTTGATCCACTGTATCGATAGGAGTTTATAGACATCAAGTACGATAAACCGACACAGTATGTTTTGAAAAGGGGTAAATGAAATAATTTTATCCAAACTATATTTTGATATAAACGAATGAATAATATTGGAAATACTATAGTATACTGGATGTGTTGGTTGTGATTATAATCGAATAAGATTATAGATTGGAATGGTTAAATATAACCAATTAGAATTCATATAAGTGTAATGTATAAAAAAAGATTAATTAAATCTAAATTTAAATCAGAATTGAAACTAAAACTCTGGAAATTCGAATAAGTGGTTGTAAATGAATATGGATTGGATATAAGAGAAATTCAAAATCCTGGGAGATTTTAAATTGGTTTACAAGCATCGTGAATGATATTTTGAAATGAATTTCAAAATGGAAGTGTTTAGAAATGGTTTTGAAAAGTGATATAGTATTGAAATCACCTCGATAGCTATGAAATAACTCTGATGATGCTGGCCACATCATCAGTGTTTATTTTTGAGTTGTAAGTGACAGATTACTACCAAAGATTTTGTGTTGAATTGTTTTGAATCCTGAAAAGGAATATTTGATTTTTGAAAGAGCTAAACTGTTTAAAAAAAACTCCCAGGAGAGATTGTTTGATTTAAAACCAAATTGAGTTGAAATTTGCAAAAGCAAATTGGAATTAAATTGAAGTCAATTATGTAAAAATTGAATTGAACTAGATTATAATGATATCGAGTAAGTTGGATTGATGTCGTAAGAATTTGAAATTGTAATGGAATTTGAGATTTAGAATGAGATTTGGTTTGAAAATAGGGTGATTGGATTTGAGAACAGATAATTGGAGATTGATTGGGATGACTTTGGTATATGCTGAATTGGCAGCATAATGAAAGGATTTAATAATATGCCCGACAAAAAGGCACACATTTATTTTTATGGATTTGGTGATTTATGGGCCGATTTGGCAAGCCGCTTGACTGTTTGATTTTCTTTTGGATTGGAGAAGGCCTAGAGAAGCGAGTTGGGGTTTGAACTATTGACTGGTACAAAGGAGGCGCTGGCGAAATTTTTCGAAAATTTAAGGTGTTAGAAAATTATCAGGATTTTTGAAAATTTTCGTTAGTAAGAATAAATTAATATTTTAATTGAAATTAATCGGTTCAGTTGAAACTGAAGTTAAAAATAAATAAATAATTTTTAAACCAGTTAATATGGTTGTTTTCTACCTTAGCAATTTCGAGGACGAAATTTTTTTAAGGGGGAAAGAATCTAACGACCCGTGTTTTTACAGTATTATAATTAATTTATTTAATTATATAAATAATGATTTAGATATTTAAATGTTCGTTGAATAAAATAATAGTGAAAATCTAATTAATATAATAATAGAATAATATATTTAATTTCTGAAATAATCAGAAATAGTGAATTGACAATATAATGTGAACTAAATAATTCAAAGTATATAATTCAGTTTAGAATTTGAATTAGAATAACGAATATATCATTTGAACAACAATTTGAATGTATAATTATATTATAATTAAAAATCGAGCTCGAAATGGCGCTGCAGTTCGTAATTTGGCGATTTGAACTTCAACTGAATGTACAGGATTCATTTTAAGCCGGATTTCTGTGAAACAAGAAACATTCGGAGCTGGTGAAGTATATTTTTCTAATGGAAGAGAAAAATCAGGATTTCATCGTGTAGATTTGGATTTATGTACAAATAAAATTTTAGAAAAGTCGCTATGGAATTCCTTTGGAATTTATAAATATATATTTATATTACAAAAGGATTTTATATATAAATCGAATATCGATATAACTGAGAATTTTGAAATATCGAGTCATAAATCTCATTGGAGCTATATGGTATTCTAGTGTGAATATATATGATAGTACTAAATTATATTTTTTATATTTAATTTAATTGTTTTTAAATATATTTATATATTTAAATGGGTTATTTAGAGCTTTAAAAATAGCCAGCTTTTCAAACAACCTCAGAATTCGACGAAACTAATTTTTTTGGATCCGCAATATTTAATTATCGCTAGATTTCAATTTCCGTGATTTTTGAAGTCATTATGTGGTCGTACGGATTTTTAATGTGAAAAACAGCCAGTATTTTGACGATTAAAAATATGCTGTGTAAGAAAACGGAGTCGGAATTCGACGGAACTAGTTTCGTTGGGTCTGTAATGTCGAACTGAAGGTGCATGTTCAGTTTCGTGATTTTTGGGTATCGTATGTGATCACAGAAATTTTAGAGGATGAATACAAACAACGATAGCTTAAAATAAAATAAATTAATCGAATAAAAAATTAATAAAACCCTCTATAAATACCACATAACATCTCGTTAACCGTAGAACATTTCCTCCGACAGTCAAAACACAAGATGCTGCATTTTTTTTATTTCTGTAAACTAATTTCATCTTTGAAAAATCCAAATCAATCCAAATTAAACTAAAAAAAATATAAAGTGTATATCTTTGGACTCGTTGGGTGATTAGCTTCAATATAGTACCAGTCTTGTGAGGTGCGACGCTGATTTGAGGGTTGGGAAAAAGGCACCATAGTCCTAGGGTTTGGTATTCCGAGAGAAGCAGTTAGTAATTTGAGATTTTGAGCTTGGATCCTTGTTCCTAGCATCGAATAGCTCCATCTATGTTTTTTTGGGATTTAAAGAAGAAAAAAAGTGTCGATCCCATTTGCTTAAGCCGCTGTGAACTGGAGCTCGATGCGAGGAAGATGGGTGCGAGTGATGTAATTTGGTAAGGGAGATGTAGCGTTTGAGGGGAGAAGAAGCATGGTATCTCTGGTTTTCGAAATCATGGTAGGATAGAGGTGCGATTTGGGTATCAAAGGAGTTCGAATTTTATTGATTTTCTAAGGAGCGACGGGTTCTAATCTTTCGGGGAAGAAGGGAAATTCGGGCTTGGGCTTTAAAACGGGTGTGGGCTGATTTATAAAGTATGAGGCCCAAATTAGTTTTGAATAATTTAGTTAGTTTTAATTAAATAGTACCCTAACTTGTAATTTCAATATTTCTCTTGTACTGTATCAGAATTCCGAACCGTCAGATCCATCGGGATCGTATGGACGGGAGCTACACATGGAACTGACCGGGAGTGAATTAGAGCTCGTTTGGATTTATGGTGAAATTAAACGTCTGAATCAAATCAACGACCAATTATCGTTATTTAACGATAACCGCCCAATGTGAGTAAATCTCACTAACTCTACTCAATTTATATTTTTATAAAATATTTTTAGAATTCATAAATAATGGTTGTTTGCTGTGTGTTGGCTGTTTGGTTGAACTGCTAGTCAGTTGATTGAAAATATAGATAACGATATAGATATAAATCATTAATCAAATATTGATTCTGTTTAGCAGAATGTTTCATAGTAAAATGAAATTGATGTTAATTTTATTGTTTAACATCTGTGGATGTAGGGAAATAGGTCGGAGGAACCCAACTGGGTTCCTCAACGTTTATTTTACAGCTTTTTTATATATTGTGTTATATGATGTGATATGAAATCTATTGTTGATTTTGTATGGTTGAATGATGCCGATCATTGTTATATGGTATGTTAAATACCATAAGGAATACGGGAATGTTAAAAGGAAATTTTCAATGTTATATTAAAAAAGAAATATTTATAAAATTAAAATATTTTATAAAAAGAAAACTATTTATTTAGAAAATAAATAGATTAAAAAGGAATATTTGTTAATCAAATAGATAGGATTGAAGGGAAATATTTGTAAAACATTTATTGATAGAACTGAAAAAGAAATATTTGTAAGACGAGTAGAAAAAAAGAAATAGTTGGGAAATAAAAGGGATTACTTATGGAATCAATGGATTTTATATATGAAAGGAAAAAGGGTTTTATAAAAGAACATATTTTTATAAAATCAAAGGACAAATATAAAGGAAATTATTTGTAAAAGGAAATATTTGTAAAACAAATGTAAAAGGTATATTTATTTGTTAAATAAATAGAATTGAAATGGGATATTTATTTAAGAAATAAATAGAAGTACAAAAGAATTATTTATTTAGAAAATAAATAAAGAATTATTTGATAAATAGGTGGAGTTAAAAGGAAATATTTATTTGGGAAATAAATAAAGTTATTAAAAGAAATATTTATGAAATGAATAGAGTTGTATAAAGGAAATATTATATGAAATAAATATAGACAAATAAAAAGGGAAGTATTTGTAATCGAATTGAGTTATCAAATATAATTTATTCGAATAAGAGTTAGTCGATTAGAGTTAACCAATATGGGTTAACTAGATAGAGTTAATTGAACATAGTTAATCGAATCAGGATTTATTGAACATTAGTTATTAAATTAGAGTTGATCAAATATAGTTATTTGAGATAGAGTTAGTCAAACATAGTTATTCAGGATGAGTTGGCAATTCGTACGACTGCCAGCGAAATTCGCAGGGCTGCAGATATCCTATGGCGGTCGGATGTTTCCTGAGGGAATTAGGCATAACCATTGTGATCGCTGCGATCTAGACTCAAGCGAATGGAGTTAAATCGAATATTAGTCATACGAAATTAAGTTAAAACAGACATAGTTATTCGAATATAAATTAATCAAATATTATTTATTTGATAGGATTTAAATAAGTTGAGTTAAGCAAGTAAGTTAATCAAGTGAGTTAATCAAGTTGAGTTAGTCAAGATGAGTTAATCAAACCAAGTTAATCCAAATGAGTTAATCCAATGAAGGAGCTATTCGAAGTAGTTTATTCGAATAGAATTAAAGGAGTTATTCGAAGTAGTTTATTCGAATAGAATTAAAGGAGTTATTTGAAGTAGTTTATTCGAATATAATTAAAGGAATTATTCGAAGTAGTTTATTCGAATATAATTAAAGGAGTTATTCGAAGTAGTTTATTCGAATAGAATTAAAGGAGTTATTCGAAGTAGTTCATTCGAATAGAATTAAAGGAGTTATTCGAAGTAGTTCATACGAATAGAATTAAAGGAATTATTCGAAATAGTTTATTCGAATAGAATTAAGGGAGTTAATCAGATATTATTTATTCGAAAGGAGATTAATCGAATGTAAATCATTCGAAGAAAGAGTTATCGAATATAGTTATTCGAAGAAAGGGTTATCGAATATGGTTTATTTCGAAAAGGAGTTATCGAATAGAGATTATTCGAAGGAGAGTTATACGTTGGAATTCGATTAGATCAAATTCGGGAAAGTACACTTTCTGTTGTAATCAAGATTTAATGATTTCTTTATAAATTGTCTATTTAGTTATTTAGTTAAATTAGAAAAATATATTTTTAAGTTAGATATTTAAGAAGAAGGGACTATAACTCTATGGTTATAATCAATGTTTTAAAATAAAGAAGTGGATTCATAAATAGAATCTAAGTTACGTAAGGAAGTTTGTTAAAGATTTGAAAGGCGAACCTTGTCTATTTCGAAGTTAGAAATGTTGTTCAGTTAAGGTCTGAGAGGTAATTATACTCCAACTTGATTGACTTCGTTTTAAACTAAGGAATGGGTAAGGTTCGATAGTGAAGGTTGGTTAAGTGAATCTAGTTAATGGAGTGTAGTGGTTTGAGCTGGCATAACGATGGCTTATTTAAACATCCGTTTAAGTCCAATGAAGGAGTTTGGAAATGTTTTCCAAATAAGAATCAGAAATGTTTTTCCAATATAGGAAATAAGAAATGGGAGTAAATATGGTAATGTTTCCAAAGATTTCTAAAGTATATTTTCTAAATTTAGAAAATAAGAATTTACGAATATATGGAAATGGGAAAATAACTAAATTAAAGATAATTTAATCTAAAGAAATAAATATTGAATGATGATTGATTGATAGGATTTCCATCTGGAAATAATATCGTTGTTTGCACACCTATTTTTCTTTGATAGTTAAATCGCCGACTATCGAAGTTTTTGACCATATTTCCGTCATCAATACGGAGAGACCGGGATAAGATTCATTATCTGAAAGCCACTCTGTATGGACGTTAGCATTGCGATCAAATATGATGGAGATAATGAAGACGGAGTTATTCAAGGGCGATCCTGTTTACAGAATAGTGCCTTCAGTTTGTCCAGTCCCAGGACAAACATTAATGGACGAATGTCTGACAGAGTATATCTAACGGATCGCGTAAGTTGATCTCTTCAAACGTACTTACGTTTGGTGGTGGAGGAATTCGTTTCTCTTAGCTTTATACCCGTGGTATTTTTGGGGAAATCAATGTGTGATTTGGCGGGTATGACGATGTGACATTCAAAGTGAATGGTGGTTAGGTGTATCAAAGATATGTTATGACCTCAAGCCTCATCAACCGGGAAATGACAGAAATCGGGCAGGCAGCATGGCTAGGTGGGTCGCTCACATTAGGGTGTATATCACCTATCTAGAGAAAATCCAATTCATTCTTTTATCTATTTTCGATGCTGTCCCTTTTCGGGAAACGGTGGGTAGCTCCCAACCGTTGGTGATATACATTCGATACACTCAAGCGAAATGAGTGGTCGGTCATGTGTGGGCCGGGTTGCAAGACGTTCTTGTTGAACCCAGTGTATTCGTCTCTAGAGATACACTATCGGCAGGTGGTCCCATACCTTGTCATTGTCGGAATCCAATTTCCAATAAGCGCCCGCGGTTTTGTTTGTATACTATATATGTGGAACGTGAGATGCAAGCGTTCTGCTAAATTGTTAATTACTTATGATTAGACATTATTATAATATCAGAGAAGTATTGATTTCCAAAAATGTTTTGGGTTATCGTAAGGTAAAAACCATCTGTGTTTACGTGTGGATCGGTCTTACGATTATCTTTTCTTTTGAAAAGGATTTTGAAAATTTAAATCAAATGATTTGAGTTTACTCACACCAGTCCCATGACTGACCAAGAGTTTATTTTGTTCGTTTTCCCTAAACTCTTGGGTGCCTAAATTTGTACGGGCAGTCAAGTAGTTCAGGTCTTTACAAATATACTTGGAGGAGCTTGAAGCAGGAGGCTTCAGAATTATATAGCTATTGTTATTATTTCCGTTGTGTGTAAGTGTTGTACTCTTATAATGTTATTGTATGTAACGACCCGCCCCGCACCAGTCGGCATTTAATCCGAAAGTGCGTTGTACACATGACAACTAGCATGGAACGGTCGCCAAAGAAAGGAAAGAAGAGAATGAACTAATCAAAAACCTGTAGAATGTCTCACAGCGCATGGAACAAAATATAATAATAATGTACTTGACATAAAACAGGCGAGACAGTGCATAAGCTGATAACTAAAACCAACATCAACATCAGAGTAGCGGAAATCTAAATACAGCTTATTAAAACTTTTCAAATGACTGTCTCTAAACAAAAGAAATAAAGGAAGGGTGCACTACTAATGCCCAAAGTAGTGACCAGCAGCGACACAGGGAGAATATAAATATATATCATACGTGAAAGCCTCCTGCTCGTCTCCGGTACAGCTACTCGTGCATCACCAGCTAACATGTCTTTAGTCTGCTCGTGAGAGCACCCAGAGTAATAAGAAGAGACATAAAACTCTGGGTCAGACAAAAAGTCTGGTATGAGCGATAATCAGCTAAATAGAACAATAACAGGTATACTAAACCATACCCGAACCTAGACCTACAACCAAAGTATTAGCACTACATACCGTACAATACTCTAAGGTGCCACTGAACAGATGGTGTAAAGATAACGGGGGTGGGGGTGTGCATGTCATAATGATGGAAAACAAATCAAACATAACAACCATCCTCACATCTCTCACTCGGTGCGTAAAGCATACGATGTCCACCACTGTCAATCACTAGACCCATCAAAGTAGTGACGGAGTTCGACTTGTACAACTACTGCTACTACCAAGCTTACCACATGGAGTCATGACCAATCCTTTACAACTGACCCCACTTCATTGGTCTATAGCTCTTTAGTCGTACCTAGGCTACTGTGGCCCTGAATCCATTCACGTACTCCCTACTCATAGTGATTCAAAGTTACAGACATCGACAACCCCTTAGCACACGTCCCGCAACAAAGCCCAATCATGAAGCTCACTCATTGGTTCCCATCTAGATCCTGAGTCAAAGCTCCTCATTTGGACCTCCTTTACATCTCGGGTATTGGTCGAATTGGAGTTGGCCTTCGGAAGATTCGTCATGTATAAGTAGAAGTACACGTGCGGTTCAGTTCGATCACCCACGCTCGGTTCGGTGTGTCACCCATGCTCGGTTCGGTTCGGCTTCCCACATGTGGCTCGGTCCGGTCCGGTGGTAAAGTGCCAAGGTCCTCCTTATAGTGTCAAGTTCCGATCCGATCCAACCTTCCTTGTTGTCTCTTTCGTTTGCACGCCTCAGAAGATGCCAGCTCCGGTTCGGTTCGGTAGCCGATCCGATCCCACGCCCTAGCTCCGATCCGATCCCCTTTTTGTCTCTCCGATCCAATACTCTGCCTAACTCTAACTCTAAGCAAATGGCCTTCCTTCTCGCCAAGCCCCTTATGCTAAGTTCGATTCGGAATCAAGTCCACTTGCCCAGTTCTCCTATCCGATCCGAGCCCAGTAATCCGATCCGATCCGGTTTGAAACCCTGCACATTTCCTGCAACTTTCCAGCGACTGTTTTACGCCATTCGACGACGTTTTCGACCAATCTATCACTTATAGACAATCAAAAAGCATACCATACAGTCATAGCAACATGTATAATCATTCACAAACACCAAAACAATAATTTGGCAGGTTAAAACGGATCAAACATAGCCAAAATCCCATATTTTCCCTAAAACATGTTTAAGAAAATCTATTGATACGATTAGAAAAGCTTAACTAAACTAACCCAAACTTATAACAGAGGTCTAAAACATCATTTCAGAATTTATAAATATTTTTTCCAGATTTTTAACGTGTATAAATTCGCTAATTATCACTAATTACCCCTAATTAGCCGTAATTAGTGAGAAACCTTGCGAATCACTCACCTTGGCCACAAATGAACTTTAGATCTAAAATAATCTACTGTTATAGCGCTGTTCCCAATGCAGCGCAGCAGATCTAACCTTGTTTTGGCGCTATTCCTCCTTAATTTGATGTGGTTTAAGCCAAAACTTGGTTAAGAAGTGATTAGAGGTGTTTTTAGATATTGGAGGCCATTATTAGGTTGAAGAGAGGGTTTGTGGTGACTGGAAAATAGGTGAGAAACCGAAATCCTAACCCTAGCAGCCCTTAAATACCTCAAATCCCGAAATTCCCCATTGGGCCTAGCTGTTAATCACTCGGTTAAGCCCAATTAAGCTGTTTTTCACCATCTGAAACTTGTTTCAGCCATATCTCCCAAACGGTGAGTCCGTTTGGCTACTGAGACCACTCTACGGAATTGTAAACCATCATCCGGAGCCAATGGAAGTGGTTTCAGGTCAAAACTCCTTTCTAATCAAAAGTTATAGCCAAAACAAGATTAGCTAGGGGCAAAACGGTCATTTAAAAATCGGAAAAAATCATGAACATGGGAAATGACCTCAATAGTCGTCTCCCAAAGTTACATGACCATACGACTTCGTATGTGAAAGAAATAAATATTCTACGATCCTATAATGCGGTGAATGCGGGTCGTTACCCTCTCTCCCCCTTAAGAAATTTCGTCTCCGAAATTCCTCAACCCAAAACATACAAAGGATCCTGCATGCCAACCAACCATATACAACAATCAATCATGCAAAACAAACAAAACAAGCCTATCCTAGCATGCGGAAAAACTAAATCGAAGTTAAAATCTTACCAGGTGTAAAATTTTGGATACGTCTCCCTAATGCTCTCCACTGTCTCCCAAGTACAGTCATTCTCATTCTCGCCCCACTGAACCTTGAGTAACTTCACCGCTTTCCTTCGAAGTTGCTTTGTATCGTTCCCAACAATACTCATAGGATTGCGGTTCCCAACCAACTTCGATATCATCCAACTGATCAAGTGAAATAGTCACATTTGGGTCGTGTACGAAATTTCTTAACTGGGAAACATGAAATACGTTGTGAACTCCTGTCATCTTCTTTGGTAATTCAACTTTGTTTGCCAAATTCCCAATTTGCTCAAGAACTGGGAATGGACCAACAAATCTTGGTGCTAATTTACCTCTCCTGCCAAATCGTATCACGCTGTTCAACGGAGAAATCTTGATAAACACCAAGTCGCCAATGGAGAACTTTAATTCTCTTCTCCTTTTATCAGCATAACTCTTCTACCTATCTTGGGCAGCCTTCATTCGCTTTTAGATAACCTTAATCCTGTCTGAAGTTTCTCTTATCACATCGGGTCCAAGCACAAACTTCTCACCAGTTTCTACCCAACATGACGGTGAGTTGCACGGTCTTCCGTACAAAGCTTCAAACGGAGCCATACCAATACTGGATTGATAACAATTATTATATGCAAATTCTACTAGATGAAAATGGTCATCCCATGATCCATAAAATCCAATACACGGGCTCTCAAGAGGTCTTCTAATACTCGATTCACCCTCTCTGTCTGTCCGTCGGTTTGAGGATGATACGCGGTACTGAGATGTAGTTCTGATCCTAACGCCTCTTGTAAGCTCTTCCAAAATCCACTAGTGAACAACGGATCTCGGTCACTCACAATGCCTTTGGGTATTCCATGAAATCTCACTACCCACTTTATATACAGTTCCTCTAAGTTAGCTGTCGTCCTGTTTGGCTTGACTGGTATAAACCTTGCACTCTTAGTCAATCGGTCCACAATCACCCAACTGCTATCATGGCCTGATCTTGTCCTTGGTAACCCATCAATGAAATCCATTGACACATGTTCCGATTTCCATTCTAGAATTTCTAATGGTTGTAGCAAACCACTAGGCTTCTTTTGCTCAGCTTTAACTAGCTGGCAGTTCATGCATTTGGATATAAACTTCCCAATGTCTCTTTTCATCCCTTCCCAGTAGTAGTCTGCTTCATGTCTCGGTACATCTTGTCACCGCCGGGGTGTATAGTCAGTTTTGAGTGATGACATTCTCTAAGTACTTCATCTCTCAATCCATTGACATTGGGTACAACTAGTGTTCCATTCTTTCTAAGCCATCCATCTCGATCAAGCCCATACTTGTTCCTATCTCCGTCGATTCCCATCTTTAACTTTGAGATGATTTCCAATAGGCTAGGATTGTTCCTCTGACTGGAACCAATACGCTCAATCAAAGTGGGTCTGATCATCAAACTTGCTAACATTTCTGGATCCAATTCGCACTTTGGTCTGAAAATACCTAGCGATGTACTCCAGTTACTTCCATTCTAGAAACATAGCCCCTAAAATGGCATGTCTTCTACTCAATGCATCAGCCACTGCATTGCCCTTTCCTGGTGTATATGCGATGTCAAAATCATAGGAAGCTAAGAATTCTAACCACCTTTGTTGTCGGAGATTTAGATCCTTTTGAGAGAAAAGATACTTTAACGATTTATGATCGGTAAACAACTCGAATCTTTCTCCCAAGAGATAATGTCTCCACATCTTCAACGCGAATATGATCGCAGCCAATTCCAAATCATGGGTAGGGTATCTTTTCTCATGCGGTTTCAGTTGCCGACCTGCATAAGCTATAACCCTACCTCCTTGCATCAATACAACACCTAGCCCTGTGCCACATGCATCCGTATATACTGTCATCTCTTCATTCCCCTTAGGAATGACTAACACTGGTGCACAAGTCAGCTTTTCCTTTAGGCTCTTGAATGCATTCTCGCACCTTTCGTCCCAGACGAAGGCTTGATTCTTCTTGGTCAACTGAGTCAACGGCGCTGCTATCTTGGAGAAGTCTCGGATAAACTTACGATAATATCCAGCTAATCCCAAGAAACTTCTTATGTCCGTTGCATTCTTGGGCGTAGACCGATCTTGTACCGTAGCCACCTTCGCAGGGTCCACGACAATACTATTCTCTGAAACAATATGGCCCAAGAATCTCACTTCCCTCCTCCAGAAGTAACACTTAGAAAACTTTCCTTTCAATTGGTGTTTTCTCAACACCTTCAACACTATTTCCTTGTGTTCTTCCTCTGTCCTCGAGACCAAAATATCATCCACGAACACAAGGACAAACTTATTCAACTGATCTATGTATACCCTATTCATAAGAACCACAAAGTATGCTGGGGCATTGGTCAGCCCGAATGGCATGACCAACCACTCATAAAATCCAGACGGCGTCCGAAATGCCGTTTTAGCTATACTCTCAGCATCCACTCTAAGCTGATGAAAACCTGTCCCGAGATCCGACTGAGAGAATACTCTCGCGCCACTCAACTAATCAAACAAATCATCTATCCGCGGTAGAGGATACTTATTCTTCCTCGTCAATTTATTCAGCTCGCGGTAGTCTACACACAAACGAAGTGAACCATCCGCCTTGGTAGCAAACACAACTAGTGCTCCCTATTCAGAAACACTCCCTCTGATAAATCCCTTCTTCAAAAGATTGCTGACTTGCACCCCGAGCTCTCGCTGCTCCCTTGGTGCCATACGACGAAGTGGCATCACTATAGGTCTAGCATCTTTCACTAAATCAATACGGAACTCAATCTCTCGGTGTGGTGGAAGCCCGGTCACTTCCTCGAAGACGTCCGGATACTGGCCAACTACGGGCAACCCTGACGACTCACTATGCGGGATGTCGAGGGAATTTAGAAAACTAGCCATTACCCCATCACCGGGTAGACCACCAAACACTACCCTCCGCCCATCATCCGCTCTAGCTGTCACCGAAAAGCCCTCACAGTCTGCCACCACCCCGTATCTTTGGAGCCAATCGACCTCAAAATAATGCCAAACCCAGTAAAGCCCAAAACAAAGCAATCACAAACAAACATGCATCCATGACTCGATAAGACCACATTACGACAAATCATGCTAAGGTTAGTCGAACCACCAATCGGGTTTGTCACTACTAAAGGTCTATCGATAATCTCGGGCTCCAATCCCAACCTATCTACCAGGTCACTAGATATGAAAGAACTGGAAGCTCTGGTATCAAACAAAACTATAACAGGAACATCATAAACAGAAATCATACCTTGGATAACGACATTCTTTCCCTTCTCCGCCATAGTTGGGGCATTCGACGAAGAAGGAATAGCATTAAGGGCATATGCTTTCACCACCTGCTTTTCTTTAGGGGGTTGCGGACACTTGTCCTTGTGATGTCCCACTTGGCCACAGTTGAAGCACTTCCTATCTGCTGGCTTGGCCCGACACTCTTTGGCATAGTGGCCCTTCTTACCACTGCTGAAGCACTCAACATCTTGCTTATTCCTTTTCTTCTGGCCATCCTTGGTCTGATTCTGCTTCCTCTTATTCTAAGAACCACTCTTGCCTCCACCACTTGCTTGCGGCTTCGTCTCCTCTGCAGATGCAACCTCAGTCTTCGACTTAGGGTAAAGAATCTCTGACCTCAATGCTTTCCCCACAATCGATTCAAACGTCTCATCGATGTGGTTAATAAGCCTTTCCCCCAAGTACTGATCCAAGCCAGTTATGAACTTCTCGTTCTTCTTCTTGGCAATATCAATAAAAGATAACCCGTACTTCGATAAAGTGTCGAATTCGACAATATACTCCGAGACAGCTCTGCCATTCTTCTTGAGCTCCAGGAATTTCTTAAACAGCACTGACTTCTGAGCAGCCGGAATGAACTTATCGCTAAAGCAAGCCTTAAACTGCTCCCAAGTAATCTGATCCTCGGGAGTAGCTACCTTTATAGCATTCCACTAATTCATTGCACATCCTTGCCGCTGACGGGATGTTAGCCTTCTCTTCATCGCATCCTCGATACCCAAATCTTCGAAAATATGCTTGCAGCTATCCAACCAATCCTAAAAATCCGTAGCCAACTTCGTTCCGTGGAATGTCTTCCCAGCAAGACTCGTATAATCCTTATTCAGCTTGGCGGAATCGGCCCTAGGCGCCTTCACTATTGGACCACCACCATTACCATTATTGGGAGTTGCCCTCTGCACATCCCTAAGCTCTCTCTCATGAGGTCAGTAAACATCGTCCTCATGTCAGCAGCATTCCCTTTATTGGCTCCTCTATCGGCACCTCTTGCGTATCGGCTTATCGTTCAATCTATAAAGAGAAAACGATTAACCATCCTCTTTGTGGTGTCAGTGCAGTGCGACTTCATCCTTAAATATACTAATAGTATATATACATAGATTTTGAAAACCAAAAAAAATCACAAGTACGCGCTCTCATATACGTATTATCTCTCCCTGGTGTCTTTCCCTAGGTTAACTGCGCAACCTGGTTCTGACACCAAGTGTGACGGCCCGCCCCGCACCAGCCGGCATTTCCTCCAAAAGTGCGTTGTACACATGCCAACTAGCACGGAACGGTCGCCAAAGAAAGGAAAGAAGAGAACGAACTAATCGAAAACCTGTAGAATGTCTCATAGCGCATGGAACAAAATATAATAATAATGCACTTGACATAAAACAGGCGAGACAGTGCATAAGCTGATAACTAAAATCAACATCAACATCAGAGTAGCGGAAGTCTAAATACAGCCTATTACAACTTTTCAAATAATTGTCTCTAAACAAAAGAAATAAAGGAAGGGTGCACTACTAATGCCCAAAGTAGTGACCAACAACGACACAGGGATAATATCTATATATATCATAGGTGAAAGCCTCCTGCTCGTCTCCGGTACAGCTACTCGTGCTTCACCAGCTAACCCGTCTCTAGTCTGCTCGTGAGAGCACCCAGAGTAATAAGAAGAGACATAAAACTCTAGGTTAGACAAAAAGTCTGGTATGAGCGATAAGCAGTTAAACAGAACAATAATAGGTATACTAAACCATACCTGAACCTAGTCCTGCAACCAAAGAATTAGCACTACATACCGTACAATACTCTAAGGTGCCACTGAACAGATGGTGTAAAGATAACGGGGGTGGGGTGTGCATGTCAAAGTGATGGAAAACAAATCAAACATAACAACCATCCTCACATCTCACTCAGTGCGTAAAGCATATGATGTCCACCACTGTCAATCACTAGACCCATCGAAGTAGTGATGGAGTTTGACTTGTACAACTACTGCTACTACCAAGCTTTCCACATGGAGTCATGACCAATCCTTTACAAATGACCCCACTTCATTGGTCTATAACTCTTTAGTCGTACCCAGGCCACTGTGGCCCTGAATCCATTCACATACTCCCTACTCATAGTGATTCAAAGTTACAGACATCGATAACCCCTTAGCACACGTCCCGCAGCAAAGCCCAATCATGAAGCTCACTCATTGGTTCCCATCTAATCCTGAGTCAAAGCTCCTCATTTAGACCTCCTTTGCATCTCGGGTTTTAGTCGAATTGGAGTTGGCCTTCGGAAGAGTCATCATGTAGAAGTAGAAGTACACGTGCGGTTCGGTTCGATCACCCACGCTCGGTTCGATTTGGTCACCCATGCTCGGTTCGGTTCGGCTCCCCACATGTGGCTCAGTCCGGTCCGGTGGTAAAGTGCCAAGGTCCTCCTTATAGTGTCAAGTTCTGATCCGATCCAACCTTCCTTGTTGTCTCTTTCGTTTGCACGCCTCAGAAGATGCCAGCTCCAGTTCGGTTCGATAGCCGATCCGATCCCACGCCCTAGCTCCGATGCGATTCCCTTTTTGTCTCTCCGATGCGATCCTCTGCCCAACTCCAACTCTAAGCAAATGGCCTTCCTTCTCGCCAAGCCCCTTATGCTAAGTTCCAATCCGAATCAAGTCCACTTGCCCAGTTCTCCTATCCGATCCGAGCCCAGTAATCCGATCCGATCCGGTTTGAAACCCTGCACATTTCCTGCAACTTTATAGCGACTGTTTTACACCATTCGACGGCGTTTTCGACCAATCTATCACTTCTAGACAATCACAAAGCATGCCATACAGTCATAGCAACATGTATAATCATTCACAAACACCAAAACAATAATTTGGTAGGTTAAAATGGATCAAACATAGCCAAAATCCCATATTTTCCCTTAAACATGTTTAAGCAAATCTAATGATATGATTAGCAAAATTTAACCAAATTAACCCAAACTTCTAACAGAGGTCTAAAACATCATTTTAGAATTTATAAATATTTTTCCATATTTTTAACGTGTATAAATTCGCTAATTATCACTAATTACCCCTAATTAGCCGTAATTAGTGAGAAACCTTGCAAATCACTCACCTTGGCCACAAATGAACTTTAGATCTGAAATAATCTACTATAATAGCACTGTTCCCAATGCAACACAGTAGCTCTAACCTTGTTTTGGCGCTATTCCTTCTTAATTTGATGTGGTTTAAGCCAAAACTTGATTAAGAAGTGATTAGAGGTGTTTTTAGATGTTGGAGGCCATTGTTAGGTTGAAGAGAGGGTTTGTGGAGGCTGGAAAATGAGTGAAAAACCGAAATCCTAACCCTAGCAGCCCTTAAATACCTCAAATCCTGAAATTCCCCATTGGGCCTAGTTGTTAATCACCCGGTTAAGCTCAATTAAGCTGTTTTTCACCATCTGAAACTTGTTTCAGCCATGTCTCCAAAGGTGAGTCCGTTTGGCTAATGTGACCATTCTACGGAATTGTAAACCATCATCCGGAGCCAATGGAAGTGGTTTCAGGTCAAAACTAGATCAAAAGTTATGGCCAAAATAAGATTAGTTAGGGGCAAAACGGTCATTTAAAAATCGGGAAAAATCATGAACATGGGAAATGACCTCAATAGTCATCTCCCAAAGTTACATGACCATACGACTTCGTATGTGAAAGAAATAAATATTCTTCGATCCTATGATGCGTAGAATGTGGGTCGTTACATTGTATATATATACTGTTTATTTCAAAGTTATGTTATATATTATATTTTATTCGTTCGGCTGTGAGATTCGTATGACTCTGATTTTGTTTTGTGGCGATCTTCATCTTCTTATATTCTAATTTTATATCTTATCTATTCTCACCCTCTAACTTCTTTCTGTTAATGATCAGGTATTTCCGATGTTTGAATAGTCAACATGGTAGTTTTGTGTTGATTTTCGGAGTCGAAAATCCCAGTTCATTACAGAAATGGTGGCTTCCAAATGGAGATTGTGGAATGAGGAATTAAGGGTTATAGGTGTTTAGGATATAATATAGGGGAGGGAAATTATTATTTTTATTAATTTTATATTCAATTTTATTCAATCGTTGCTTACATTTATCGTTTAAAAATTTGTATGATCACATTCGAACTCCGTTTTCGATGAAAATAGACATATAGCTATGGTTTGATATTATGGACCCAACAAAACTTGTTTCGTCGAATTTCGAGTTCGTTTTCTCCAAAAACATATTTTAAAGTCAAATTATTTCACATTTAAACTGCGCATTGTCACATACTAATGCCAATTGGCGCGAAATTTGAAATCTAACAATAATTTATTATTTTGGATCCAATAAAATTGGTTTCGTCGAAAGCGGAGGTCGTTTAAAAATAGCAACTTTTAAGGCTTGAATAAAACCAATAAAAATATTAAAAAATTTAAAAATAGTTCAATTTAGTAATAATAAATTAATATATCGTATATATCCATATATAATATCATATAGTTCCAAAATAAACATATTTAGGTTTATCACTCGATGTTTTCAAAATCTAGGTTAAATCGATATTCAATTTCATAACAAATCCTTTTATTTTATCTAATAAATCATAATAATTTATAAACGATTTCATAACGACTTTTCGAAATTTTAATTTGGACATAGCTTACAATTTATATGACAAAATCTAAAATTTTCACATTCGTTAGAAAGATATAATTCAATGTATCCTAATGTTTCTTGTTTTACAGAAATCCAACTTATATTGAATTTTGTATACTCATTTAAAGTTCAAAACATGATATTACAAACTACTGCGATGTTACAAGCTCGTTTTAATAAAAATTTAAATTTATACGTTCAAGCTTCATTTTAAATAAATTTTTAGTCGTTATTTCTTGAAATAAATTGTTTTAATATTTAAAATCTATTAAATAGTTCTTAATAAATTTTCGGTTGTTACATTGGTCGTGAAAATGGTAGTTTGCACATGATGGGAATCGGGGTTCAAGTTCTTGCGCATGGACAGAGCTTGTAGGCTTGTGAGCTGAGAGGTTATAGTATTATTTTTTTACTTCAATAGCTTAGTTAAGTTGTTTGATTTATAAATTTAAAGGCATAAATTTTAGAAGTGTTTAAATACATCTGAAAGACTCAGTTTTACTAAACGTTTGATTCATATTTACTCGTATAGCATGATTAGTATAATTGTTGAACCAATTTTATTAAGTGTGAAACATCAATAAAATATTAGTGAATGAATTTAATTACGGTTGAAGTAATTAAATAATTATATTTTAGTGATACCAGCTAGTTGAATTAAAACCGTCCCGTTATTTAATTAGACAAATGTTGTTCTGTCGTTGATTATCATTGTTTGATTGATTGTGTTGATTGTACTCGACAGGTTTATAAGAAAATGTCTATTTCTATTTTAGCATTGGGTTGGGTAGAAAATATTTGTGCACTAACACCTTGTGGTATATTTCACGATTTGATTGAAAAGGTGTTTAGCGACAATATTAGTTCATTAATTGGCGAACAATAATTTTAATGAATCATTTTTGAAGATCGTTTTCATAAAAGAAATACAAGATGAAAATTTGATTTCGTGGATCAAGAAAATATTTTGAAGTAAATATTTTGGAAGTGATAAATTGTTTATAAATGAAGAGGATTTCGACAGCTTAAACCCAATGTTTAAATGATTTAGAAAGTAAAAGTACTATGATTTGAAAGTACTTGTGATTATTACTGTGAAATGATTTATCACTTCAGGATAGAAATGATTTTATATGTTACCTATGATTCGGGTAACCCGTGACTAAAATTCTATGAAAATGGGTGCGGGGCTCTCTGGTTATAGAGGGACATACCGTATGGGACTCTCGGGTTATAGAGTGACATACACAGATTATTAATGAGATGAGAAGGCTGAGACACAGTGCCTTGTTGATGGGAGAAACCTCCTAACTAGGATGCATATGTTTTATTATGCTTATATTATAGATATTTGAGATTTCGAAATATGATTTTTTTTTTTTAAATCTCTATGTGAAGTATGATTTAATATGAAATAAATATATAGTATTTCAATGATTCGAAATGAAATGGAGATTTAAGTTCGAAGATATTATTTTCAAAGGAATGGTTTTGATAATAATAAAGTTGATTAGATTTCATAAATCTAAGAAAAAGAATTAAGCTAAGTAGGTAATTTGGCAATTGCATTTTGGATATTGCATCGTAGGCTCCAAGATTATATTTGCGGTAGGAGAACTACGTTGGCTTGATCCTGAATCTAATAAGGTACCCAATTAGATATGTATACATAGGCAGTCACAAGTGGTAGTGATGCAACTCTTAAAATAAAATAACTTTTTTTTGTTTTTGTTTGTTATTTATCTTGTGATATGGTATATTTCCTACTTACTATTATTCTTCATTTGACTTGTTTGTTGAGTTTACAGGACTAGCTGCTGCTGCCATCAGAGTTGCGTAGTGGTAGATTTATTTATTTAAGTTTTCTTGTATTATGCACACCTTGTAGATTAATTAATTACTTTGATAAAGTTTGTATAACAAAATTTGTCTCATGTACATTTGGAAGTATCAAATATTTGTCAAATATCATGTAGTAAATCTGTAGTTTTCATTCGTAGTTTTAGAAACAAATGGATATTTTGGCATTTTGAATGGTTGAAAGATCCGGGTCTTCACATTTGGTACCAGATCCCTAGGTTAGGTGCCTAAGCAAAACGTCTAGGTTAGTAATTCAATCTAGGAATTTTAAAATGAAACTACCTTAGTTTGATAAATATAAATGAATAGGATAAGGAACTGTACCTTCGACTGGGTTATAGGCGATATACTATTTTCGGTGTGCTTAGTTCTCATTAATTGTTTGTTTTGTTATATACTTCTGTCATTGTGATTTCGAGGACGAAATCCTTTTAAGTTAGGGAGATTATAACGACCCGTAATTTTCAGCCGGTAAATACGAATTTAAATA
This sequence comes from Allium sativum, assembly GCA_030737875.1. NCBI lineage: Eukaryota > Viridiplantae > Streptophyta > Magnoliopsida > Asparagales > Amaryllidaceae > Allium > Allium sativum. The sequence continues at coordinate 117,355,615 of CM060909.1, forward strand.
TAATAGAATATTGGTTTCAAATTCAGATTAGATTTTTGAGACGTACTTTTAATTTATTTTATTGAAATTTTCTATAATTTTTAATTAAAAAAATAAACATCTTTTTATTTGAAGTGTTTATGTCTTATATCTGTATTTTTGAAATTTCACAAAATAAGCTAGCTTGTCTATGTTAGTATAATTTTGGGATCGTGGCGCATTGCTCGACACGACCATATTTTTATTTATGTCTGTAGCGGCTCGTACATGAACGAAATTTTACGCAGCAGGGTACACTAAATGTTAAAAACTTAAACGAACACACACACACACACACACACACACACACATATATATATATATATATATCTTCATACTTATGTTACATTATGCTCAATTTTATCCTTTTGTCACCGACCCTTATGTGCATGCTGCCATTTCATTTAATACCCACATTGCCATTACATACATTGACATCACCCTATAAGCTTTTCCTTAGCAATAAAGTAATTTGTCGTATATATATTTACCATCATTCACAAAAGCATCACAGTAATCCATATATTTCCTCCACATTTCTTTTCTCTCCCCATATTTTTTTCTTTACTCTCCACAAGAACCTTCACGCAATCTCAAGTTCCCCTCATTTTTTTCTGGCATGTCATTACCCAAGTCTTCAAATTCTCCCCTCCTTCTATTTCCTTTTCTTTCTCTCCATTTTCTTCTCATAAAATCCACATTTTCTTCTCATTCCCTATCTATCTTTGCACACGTTATAGATATGTGTCAGTGTATGTATATGCATGTGTGTACATATGTTTTGTGTATATATGTTAGTTTAATTTGTGTGAGCTGCGATGTGTGTGTGAGGATGGCATGTGTTCATGTTCTGTTAGTGTATGTATTATTTATGTGTGTGTGAGTGTTGGGTGCATGAGTTTATGTGTGTATATATATATATATACAAACATATATATATATATATATACATATATATATATACATATATATATGTGTATGTGTGTGTGAGGCAGGTTCAATGGCAACCATAATAATGCAACATCCTATTTGCCCCCTTATTTCCACCACTCATTTCCCCTTCTTTATCCTTCCACTCACTCTCTGACCACCCACTCACTTAAATTAATATAAATGAAAGCGCATTTGGGGTGGTCCATATTTGGGGTGCAATCGAACACTTATATATATATATATATATATATATATATATATATATATAAGCAAGTGTTCAGTTGCACCCCAAAAATAGAGCACCCCAAATGCCCCTTGATTTCCACCTCTCCTTTATATTGAAGAATGTAGTGGAGGAGGAGAAAGAGTTAGTGGAGGGAGAGAGAAAGTGCTTATGTGATGGTAAATAGAGAGGCCAAAGGGGTGCTCCACTGTTTGAGGTGCCATTGAACCAGCCTCACATATTATTTTTTTAAAAATTGGTTCCCTTTTATTTCATTAATACGTCCAAGTACGTATATGAATTAACTATTGAATAAACAATAAATGATGGTGGGAAATGATAAAATAATTGAAGAGTCAAGTGTCTTTTGTATGTGAAGAGTCAAATGGTGCTTGGTTTTCTATGTTTCCTTTGGACTATAATGCCTATAAAAGGATGCTAGTGACATTGTTTGTAATGGAAGAATGAAAAAGAAAAGTGAAATAAAATAGAAAGTCTGTCTAATTCTCCTCTTCCATAAAAAAGTTTGTCACAATTTCTTCCTTTTAACTGTACCTGAAAGTTTGTCAGGTTGGTATCCTACTCTCTATTATATAAAATTGGTATCGGAGCCGATGGAGAACATGATGAGCCAAATGTCGCTGCCACGACTGACGAAGGCGAATTATGAGAACTGGAGCATTCAAATGAAAGCTCTGTTCGGATCTCAAGATGCATGGGAGGTGGTCAAAGAAGATTTCGAAGAACCAGCAAATACCACGGGATATTTGGGGGCCAAAATAAGGCGCTGAAAGAGTCACAATCGAAGGATAAAGGAGCACTATACATGTTTGTAACACCCCACTCCCGCTATGGTCACTCACTAAGGGAATGCCATAGCATCGGTGGAGTATTTTAGTGAATATAGAACAGAAAAATTACAACAAGACAGATATAAACAGTACTTGAAATTCTAAAACATCGTCTCATAACAGCGGAAGTAAAACATGTCTGGTTACATCATAAAACCAAAATAAAAGTCAAGTACAATATCCATCAAAATAAAGAAGTACATAATCCCACTCTCACACAATAGCCAAAACAAAAGAAAAGATAACTGGATAACTGGATAACTGGAGCTTTACATCTATCCAAGCTCCTAAAGACTGGAGCAGCAATCCGATCAAGCTCCACTACTGCTAGGATCCACCGTAGGACCTGAGGGTTGGGAAAAAGGTAAAAACAACGGGGTCAGACATAAGTCTGAGTGAGTCCTATAACTTTAACAATACAATCGTTAAAGTAACCAGAGAAGACATAACTTGATATACGGTAACATATAGGGATGAACGGCTATACTAAGCAGTCAACTAAACTAAGATAAAAGATAAAGACGCATCTACCCTTCCTAAGGTAAATTACTAAACTGCACCACACCAGTCGTTCCTAACTTAAAGGTTGAACCCACCTAAGGACTTATAAAATTACTTTAATAGTACTTGCGTACCCCTAGGTGTCCAAGTAAGCGCCACGGGGCCCTACTATCCACCAGGTGTACACACTACTCCCCATTCGATCGGCTCCCTAACGTAGATACCCGTGCTGGCCCCACCATGGGGTGTACCATTTCCCCCAACGTGGCAACCCGATATAATTAACGATGCACGGCTTATATCTACACGATGCAACAACGGCTTACCTACCAGCCCGGGCCCACTCACGCATATGAAGCCCGTTGGACTTGCGTTGCCACCGCTAACCCGTTTTGGCCTCTTATAATCAAGCCTAATATGCGTGTCCCGTTACTCGACATGGGTCGAGCCCACAAAGATACGTTTGGGATATTGGTTGAAATGGGCCCCCACAAGCTACCCACTTAAGCTTGTCAAATATCTAGTGTATCCCACTTAACCCTTTAATCATGTTTAATTACATGTTTCTCTTGGTTAAGTATTCTAATCGTATTTTCTATTGCCACCCTAGGCAACCCACTTAAGATTCCACATGCCACCCAAGGCACCCACTTAACCCCTCATGTCCCACTACATGCTATAATGGTTAAGTGTTTCTTAATTAATTAAGACTGTGATCTCCCGTAAAGACCTCCCACATTAGACTGACTGTTATGACCGCCTGGTTAAGCCGGTAGAATCCGGGCAGTCTTACGTCATAACAGAGTCTAACCTCGTGTCTTTACCTTAATCACGTATTTAATTTATGGCCAAGACCTCTCACATTGGGCTGACATTTGTAGCAACTGGTTAAGCCGGTCGGGTCCGGGCAGTTTTACACTACAAATGAGTCCAACCTCGTGTCTTAATCGATTAATTACACCTAATTAATCACCCCCATATTAATTATCCCTAATTAATGTCAAGCTTTTCATAACATGGGTAGACCTAACTCAATAGGTAAATTCCCATGGGGTAGACCTAACTCAATAGGTAAATTCCCAACACATAGTATGGGTACACCTAACTTAATAGGCAAATTCCCATACTATGTTCCTTTATTTTATGTTATGCATAATTATATTAATTTCACACTATCTTATTAACTTATGCATTTAATTACCCCATCGTTCCCACGTAATTTCGTTCTCATGATATAACACATATAAAAGGTGTCAACTTGCATATGAATGAACATGTTCCAAAGGTGCCATCTTGCATATTAACAAACACATAACTTGCACATGCACTTGCATAACATGTCACATAACTTGCATATAATATGTCACATAACTTACATATTCACTTGCATAATAAACTTGCATATTAACTCATAGACTTGCATAATGTGTCATCATGAACTTGCATATTAACAAACATATAACTTGCATATTTACAAACATGTAACTTGCATATTTACATACATGTAACTTGCATATTAACAAACATGTAACTTGCATATTAACAAACATGTAACTTGCATATTTACATACATGTAACTTGCATATTGACAAACATGTAACTTGCATATTGACAAACATGTAACTTGCATATTAACAAACATGTAACTTGCATAGCATATCTTGCATATTAACATACATGTAACTTGCATAGCATATCACCATGAACTTGCATAACATGCATATGATTACATAGCCCACAACTTGCATATTTAGCATCATATAAACATAACATACATCGTATTAAACTTGCATAAACTTACATACTCAACATGCATAAACATAAGATTAATGCTAACATCATATCATATGATTCAAAGCTCATTAACCCACATACAAAACCATAAATCCCATCACATCTCATCTAATTAGTTTACCAAAAGATCATCAAAGTGATAGAAACTCACTACTAGCAATTTCGCACACCAAATGAAGAAGATTAAGATGCTAAGAAGAGATTAGAGGTTGATTAGAGAGTGATTAGCATGCAACCCTCTTCATAGATTTGTGGAGGCCATGATCAAGTTGCATTTTGCCATAGTTTAATTACAAGGTTTAATTATGAATGAATTAGGGTAGGGTTGGGGTCTTATTTATAGGATTAGAAAGTGTTTTAGGCCCTTAGATTAACCCTAGATTAGATTAGGACCCTTAGATTTAGGAACCCTCTAGAACATAGCCCTAGACTCAGCCAAGACCAAACCTGGTGCACCCAGACCAGCAGGGCCGACACCCTGTGTCGACACCCCTGTCGACAGGGCTGTCGACACCCCTGTCGACACCCCTGTCGACATGGCTGTCGACACGGGGCTAGGCGGGAATTTTTCCCCCCTTTCCTCTTTTGGCTCCAAACTTGTTTTTCAAATCTGCTTTTCAAATTTAAACTTCCTAAAACTTCTTTGGGCCATAACCGGGCCATACGGACTCCGATTCTCGAAAACTCGGACTCTATTTCGCGTATTTTTCCGAGACGAACGCAATGACGCAGCCCGTTTCCCCTGGTTCTTCCATCTGAGATTAATTATACTTTAATTTCTAACCATTAGTGTTAATTGAAATTCAGGGTGTTACATTCTCCCCTACTTAAAGGATTTCGCCCTCGAAATCTCTAAGTTAAGAAGAACGTATCCTACCAACCAAACAACCATCTACTAAACCATCAACCACAAGCAACCATTATCCTTAGAAACTTCTAATGATGTATGAACATATGCAGAAAGTGTGTGTATATGTCCGTATACTAATGCAAAATCAGGCGGTCTACTGATTCAGTCGACCTCCTTAATGCAAACCATGATAGTGCCATGCATCCAATATGTATGCGAAACCCTATTGACACATACAAATTTCTACATGCGTGCACAACCATACACAAAAATGCATCATCCATATGATAACACAGCCATGATACATCCATCAATACTAACTACCACATCCATTTATGCAATATGCAACATGAAGTGTCTGAGCCGATCTAGTGCCTAATGTGTGTGTATATGCATCCACGAGCAACCACTAGCAATCAATTGCATCCACATGCATCCATCAACCATAACATGTTTCAAACACATGTTTCAACCATAGGTTTTACCCTATCTAAAGGTCATAGGTACTAGCGAGAGGATATACTAAAGATAAGATAAGTACTAGACAAGTGATAAAGGAGAAGTTAAAAGACATACTCTCAAAAAGAAATGGATACAAAGAACGCATCTTCGCTTCCGTCTCCCAAGTAGCATTGCTTTCGTCATCTCCCCATTGCACTTTCACTAGCTGAACTTCTCTATTCCTCAACTTCCTAGTTTCTGACCCAAGGATGCGAGTAGGAGCTCGTCGAATCGTCGCATCACGCTCTACCTCTACATCTCTAAGCAAGCTCGGCTCTACCACCTCTGCGGTCTCATGTAAGCACTTCCTCAAATGTGATACATGGAATACATCGTGAACACCACTAAGTCTGTCGGGCAACTCCACCCTATATGCCATCCGTCCAATCCTTTCCTTAATAGGAAATGGTCCAACAAACCTCGGTGCTAACTTCCCAACGGACCCGAAGCGAACAACATTTCTCAACGGAGATACTTTGACAAAAACCATGTCCCCAACCTCAAACTCAAGATCTGTCCTTCTTCGATCCGCATAAGATTTCTGTCTATCTTGCGCTGCCTTCATCCTTCTACGAATCAAATCAATCTTCTCTGAAGTCTCTCTAACCATATCTGGCCCAAGCAAGATCTTATCCGTAGATTCCCACCAACATGTAGGAGATCGACAAGGCCTTCCATAAAGAGCTTCGAAAGGTGCCATGCCAATACTGGACTGAAAGCTGTTATTATATGCGAACTCCACCAAAGGAAGATGTTCTTCCCATGTACCTCCAAAATCTAAGATACAAAGCCTCAAGAGATCTTCTAAGATACGGTTCACCCTCTCGGTCTGACCGTCCGTCTGAGGATGATATGCGGTGCTCAAACACAACTGAGTCCCTACCGCCTCTTGCAAACTTCTCCAAAACTCACTAGTGAAGATAGGATCTCGATCACTCACAATGCTGGATGGTACGCCATGCAATCTAACAATCTCTCTAACATAGACTGAAGCAAGCCATGGAGCGGTCCTCTTACTCTTCACGGGTATAAAATGGGCACTCTTGGTAAGTCTGTCTACCACCACCCAAATTCCCGTATTGCCCTTCCTCGATCTCGGTAACCCATCGATGAAATCCATCGAGACACTATCCCACTTCCATTGCGGAACTTCCAATGGGTGTAGCAACCCACCGGGTTTCCTTTGCTCCGCTTTAACTTGTTGGCATACCAAGCATCTAGCCACATACTCGGCCACATCTTTCTTCATACCGGCCCAGAAGAAAACTCTCTTCATGTCTTGGTACATTTTGTCTCCACCGGGATGAATAGTCATTCTTGAACGATGTGCATCATCCAAAATAGCCTTCTTCAAACCCTCATCTTGCGGTACACAAAGTCTACCGTCTCTATGCAACCATCCCTTATCATCTATGGTGTATCTACCCAAATGGCTGGACGACTCCCCCCTTATAAGCTTCTCTACCAACTCAACCAACTGTGGGTCGTCTCGCTGAGCCTCGCCAATCCGTCCCAAAAGGGTAGGTCTAACTTCCAAGGATGCCAACAAACCAGGTACAAAATCCACAGAAGGTCTGAAGTCAAACAAAGAAAGAAACTCCAAGCTTCGCCGTTCCACGAACAATGGACTCAAAGATAGCCTTTTTCTACTCAAGGCGTCTGCCACCACGTTACCCTTGCCAGGGGTATACGCTATCTCAAAATCATAGGATGCTAAGAACTCCATCCACCTTTGCTGTCTTAAATTTAAATCCTTCTGAGAGAATAAGTACTTCAATGATTTATGGTCAGTGAACAACTCGAATCTCTCACCAAGAAGATAATGGCGCCAAATCTTAAGCGCAAAAACAATAGCGGCCAGCTCTAGATCATGGGTAGGGTAATTTTTCTCATGTGCCCTCAATTGTCTCCCTCCATAGGCTATTACCCTTCCCTCCTGCATCAAGACTGCGCCTAATCCTGTCCCACAAGCATCGGTATAAACAACAAACGGCTTACTCCCATCTGGGAGCACTAAAACTGGAGCGGTGGTCAAAGCTCTCTTTAATCGTCGGAAAGCATCATCACAATCTACGTCCCATAAGAAAACCAGATTCTTCTTCGTCAAGCGGGTTAATGGGGCTGATATCTTCGCGAAGTCTTTGATGAACTTCCTATAATATCCTGCCAACCCCAAGAAACTTCTTACTTCGGTAGCATTTCTAGGAACTTTCCAATCCTGGATAGATACTATCTTTGCGGGATCCACAGCTATCCCTTCCTTAGAGACCACATGCCCCAAGAATCGCACTTCTCTTCTCCAAAAATGACATTTAGAGAATTTAGCTTTAAGACTATGTGCTCGAAGAGTCTCCAACACTTCCTTGAGATGTAAGGCATGCTCTTCTTCACTCTTAGAGAATACTAAGATATCATCCACAAAGACCACCACGAATTTATTAAGGAACTCCCTGAACACCCTACTCATCAAATCAACGAAATATGCAGGGGCGTTCGTCAACCCAAATGGCATCACAAGCCACTCATAAAAACCATCTGGAGTCCGGAAAGCAGTCTTCTCTATACTGTCCTCCGCCACCCTCAACTGATGAAACCCTGTAGCTAAGTCCATCTGCGAAAATACTGAGGCGCCAACCAATTGATCAAAGAGATCATCTATCCTTGGTAATGGGTGTCTATTCTTCTTCGTGAGCTTATTAAGTTCTCTATAATCCACACAAAGTCTGAGGGACCCATCTGCCTTCGTGGCAAACACTACTGGAGCTCCCCACTCCGATATACTTCGCCTTATGAACCCCTTCTCAAGCAACTCCCCTACTTGCTTATGAAGTTCTCTTCTCTCACGAGGAGCCATGTGGCGCACTGGCAAAGACACTGGTTTGGCATTATCCACCAAATAAATTCGGAAATCTATCTCCCGCTTCGGAGGCAAACCCTTCACTTCTTCAAAGACATCCGGATATTCCCGGACCACTCTGACAGAACGCAAACTCTCGACCGAAGCATCGAGCGATTCAAGATAACTTAGCAAAACAGATTCCATGGGATTACAAGAGATCTCGAGAGTATTACCCAAGCGGGTCATAAGCCTGACAACTCTCCTTTCACAATCAAGAACGGCACCATTACTGGATAACCAGTCCATGCCCAAAATCAACCCATAGCCCGTGAAGCCCAATACAAAAGCATCACATCTAAACTCAACGCTGAGTATAGAAATCTTCAAACCCAAACATATCATAGACAGATATATGGAGCCCCCAATTGGGTTTGAAACAACCAAGGGATCATCAACTAGACTGGTGTCTAAGTGCAGTGACTCAACTAACGATGATGAGATAAAAGAATGCGATGCGCCAGAGTCAAACAAAGTACGTACTGGATGATCAAACAGAAAAACCAGACTTTCAACGGAAATAGTTCTACCTCTCTGCTGAATCGGTGGAACTGAGAGAGCCTGAACTTGCCCCCCTGACTGAGGTGGTGCTATAAGAGCTTGCACCTGACCTCCTGAGGTAGACCCCGTTTTCTGTCCCTTCTTTGGGCAGTTTTTCACAAGATGCCCTGTTTCACCACAATGAAAGCAACCGGTCTTCTTCTTTTTGCGACAATCCTTACTGAGGTGCCCTGGTGTCCCACAATTAAAGCACTTCTTCTTTGTCTTCTTCTTGTCACCATTGCCTTTTCCACCCTTGCCTTGTTGTTGTTGCGGTTTCTTCTGATCCCCCTTTTTCTCTGGTGCCTTAGAATTCTTATCATCCTCATGCATAAGTGCCATGTAGACAAGCTTCTCAAAGGTGGCCCCCATAGGAATGTGAGTCATAGCTATTCCTTGCAATGGTTCGTTCAAGCCTTTAACGAACCTCAAAGCCTTCTTCTCCGGTGTATTCACCAACTCTATGCCAAACCTTGCTAATTGATTGAATTTGTTGACATATTCTTTCACCGTGAGATTCCCTTGCTTCAAATTCAAGAACTTCTCCATAAACAGATTCTCTTCCGCCCTTGAGAGAAACTTAGCCCCAAACCTTTGCTTAAAATCTGCCCAAGAGTCAACAGGGCGTTCTCCGTTAGTGACCTCCCAACAGAATGAGGCCTCTCCCTTCATCAACCAAGCCGCCAACTTGACTTTCTTTCCCTCTTCCACTTCAAAGATATCTAGCAACTCTTCCACTTCCTTAAGCCAATCTCTAGCCTCTACGAAAGTCTCTGAACCTAGAAAAGGTTTTCCTCCTATAGCCTTGAACTCCTTGCAAACCTTAGCAAAATTATCCACTCTAGGCTGAGGAGGAGGAGCGGTTGTCTCTGGTGTAGTAGCATTGGCTGGACCCGCAGCCGCGGCCCTAGCCTCTTGCAACCTCCTATACCATAGTGGTATAACTAAACCCTCCGGGATGTTAAGATCTTCAGCCATGCTGAAACGAAAGAGGAAAGATTCAAAAAGAAGATTCCGAAAGATAAAGATATGGCTATTGGGGATTATGCTTTTCTTTTTCAAAAACTTTTTCTCTTAGAAGACATGCTTTTGAAAATACTTTCTTCGAAAATACTCTTAGAAAATAGTTTTTCAAAAAAAAAAAAATTTATCTGTTCTGGTAACCTTAAGCTCTGATACCACGTGTAACACCCCACTCCCGCTATGGTCACTCACTAAGGGAATGCCATAGCATCGGTGGAGTATTTTAGTGAATATAGAACAGAAAAATTACAACAAGACAGATATAAACAGTACTTGAAATTCTAAAACATCGTCTCATAACAGCGGAAGTAAAACATGTCTGGTTACATCATAAAACCAAAATAAAAGTCAAGTACAATATCCATCAAAATAAAGAAGTACATAATCCCACTCTCACACAATAGCCAAAACAAAAGAAATGATAACTGGATAACTGGATAACTGGAGCTTTACATCTATCCAAGCTCCTAAAGACTGGAGCAGCAATCCGATCAAGCTCCACTACTGCTAGGATCCACCGTAGGACCTGAGGGTTGGGAAAAAGGTAAAAACAACGGGGTCAGACATAAGTCTGAGTGAGTCCTATAACTTTAACAATACAATCGTTAAAGTAACCAGAGAAGACATAACTTGATATACGGTAACATATAGGGATGAACGGCTATACTAAGCAGTCAACTAAACTAAGATAAAAGATAAAGACGCATCTACCCTTCCTAAGGTAAATTACTAAACTGCACCACACCAGTCGTTCCTAACTTAAAGGTTGAACCCACCTAAGGACTTATAAAATTACTTTAATAGTACTTGCGTACCCCTAGGTGTCCAAGTAAGCGCCACGGGGCCCTACTATCCACCAGGTGTACACACTACTCCCCATTCGATCGACTCCCTAACGTAGATACCCGTGCTGGCCCCACCATGGGGTGTACCATTTCCCCCAACGTGGCAACCCGATATAATTAACGATGCACGGCTTATATCTACACGATGCAACAACGGCTTACCTACCAGCCCGGGCCCACTCACGCATATGAAGCCCGTTGGACTTGCGTTGCCACCGCTAACCCGTTTTGGCCTCTTATAATCAAGCCCAATATGCGTGTCCCGTTACTCGACATGGGTCGAGCCCACAAAGATACGTTTGGGATATTGGTTGAAATGGGCCCCCACAAGCTACCCACTTAAGCTTGTCAAATATCTAGTGTATCCCACTTAACCCTTTAATCATGTTTAATTACATGTTTCTCTTGGTTAAGTATTCTAATCGTATTTTCTATTGCCACCCTAGGCAACCCACTTAAGATTCCACATGCCACCCAAGGCACCCACTTAACCCCTCATGTCCCACTACATGCTATAATGGTTAAGTGTTTCTTAATTAATTAAGACTGTGATCTCCCGTAAAGACCTCCCACATTAGACTGACTGTTATGACCGCCTGGTTAAGCCAGTAGAATCCGGGCAGTCTTACGTCATAACAGAGTCTAACCTCGTGTCTTTACCTTAATCACGTATTTAATTTATGGCCAAGACCTCTCACATTGGGCTGACATTTGTAGCAACTGGTTAAGCCGGTCGGGTCCGGGCAGTTTTACACTACAAATGAGTCCAACCTCGTGTCTTAGTCGATTAATTACACCTAATTAATCACCCCCATATTAATTATCCCTAATTAATGTCAAGCTTTTCATAACATGGGTAGACCTAACTCAATAGGTAAATTCCCATGGGGTAGACCTAACTCAATAGGTAAATTCCCAACACATAGTATGGGTACACCTAACTTAATAGGCAAATTCCCATACTATGTTCCTTTATTTTATGTTATGCATAATTATATTAATTTCACACTATCTTATTAACTTATGCATTTAATTACCCCATCGTTCCCACGTAATTTCGTTCTCATGATATAACACATATAAAAGGTGTCAACTTGCATATGAATGAACATGTTCCAAAGGTGCCATCTTGCATATTAACAAACACATAACTTGCACATGCACTTGCATAACATGTCACATAACTTGCATATAATATGTCACATAACTTACATATTCACTTGCATAACAAACTTGCATATTAACTCATAGACTTGCATAATGTGTCATCATGAACTTGCATATTAACAAACATATAACTTGCATATTTACAAACATGTAACTTGCATATTTACATACATGTAACTTGCATATTAACAAACATGTAACTTGCATATTAACAAACATGTAACTTGCATATTTACATACATGTAACTTGCATATTGACAAACATGTAACTTGCATATTGACAAACATGTAACTTGCATATTAACAAACATGTAACTTGCATAGCATATCTTGCATATTAACATACATGTAACTTGCATAGCATATCACCATGAACTTGCATAACATGCATATGATTACATAGCCCACAACTTGCATATTTAGCATCATATAAACATAACATACATCGTATTAAACTTGCATAAACTTACATACTCAACATGCATAAACATAAGATTAATGCTAACATCATATCATATGATTCAAAGCTCATTAACCCACATACAAAACCATAAATCCCATCACATCTCATCTAATTAGTTTACCAAAAGATCATCAAAGTGATAGAAACTCACTACTAGCAATTTCGCACACCAAATGAAGAAGATTAAGATGCTAAGAAGAGATTAGAGGTTGATTAGAGAGTGATTAGCATGCAACCCTCTTCATAGATTTGTGGAGGCCATGATCAAGTTGCATTTTGCCATAGTTTAATTACAAGGTTTAATTATGAATGAATTAGGGTAGGGTTGGGGTCTTATTTATAGGATTAGAAAGTGTTTTAGGCCCTTAGATTAACCCTAGATTAGATTAGGACCCTTAGATTTAGGAACCCTCTAGAACATAGCCCTAGACTCAGCCAAGACCAAACCTGGTGCACCCAGACCAGCAGGGCCGACACCCTGTGTCGACACCCCTGTCGACAGGGCTGTCGACACCCCTGTCGACACCCCTGTCGACATGGCTGTCGACACGGGGCTAGGCGGGAATTTTTCCCCCCTTTCCTCTTTTGGCTCCAAACTTGTTTTTCAAATCTGCTTTTCAAATTTAAACTTCCTAAAACTTCTTTGGGCCATAACCGGGCCATACGGACTCCGATTCTCGAAAACTCGGACTCTATTTCGCGTATTTTTCCGAGACGAACGCAATGACGCAGCCCGTTTCCCCTGGTTCTTCCATCTGAGATTAAATATACTTTAATTTCTAACCATTAGTGTTAATTGAAATTCGGGGTGTTACAATGTTGTTTCGAGTCGTTGATGAGTCGGGTCTTGAGAAGATTGCCAATGCAAATACTTCAAAAGAATCGTGGGACAATTTAGAAAAAGTGTATAAAGGAGCCGACCGAGTCAAGCAAGTGCGTCTCCAAACTCTTCGTGGTAAGTTTGAGAGCATTAGAGTGAAGGAGTCCGAAAGCGTATCTGACTACATCACACGTGTTCAAGCTGTGGTGAATCAACTAAATCGTAATGGCGAGGCGCTAACCGACGCGCGTGTTATGGAGAATATCTTGAGATCGTTAACCGATAATTTTGAGAATGTTGTGTGCGCGCTAGAAGAATCAAAGGACCTTACGACGCTTATAGTCGACGAACTTGTTGGTTCTCTCGAGGCACACGAACAACGTAAGAAGAAAAAGAAAGAAGAGCTACTCGAAGAGGCTTTGCAAGCTAAGACAAGTCTCAAGGAAGACAAGGTGATGTACGCACAACACAATCGAGGAAGAGGGCGTAGTGGTTGTGGAGGTCAGAACAATGGTCGCGGTGGTGTAGGCCGCGGTCAAGGTGAAAATCATAAGAAAAAGGGATAGTCAAGCCAACAAAATAGTCGAGGAAGAGGACGTGGTCATGGCACAGGTGGCTGGTCAAATTATTCAAATGAGGTATAACTGCGGCAAGCATGGACACCATGCAAAAGAGTGCAAATCAAATATCAAGTGCTATAATTGTGGAAAGTATGGACACTATTCAAGAGTGTGCTATTCCAAGAAAAATGTGGAAGAAAACACGAATCTAGTTGCGGAAGAGGAGGTAAGAGAAGAAGGTGTTCTCATGATGGCTTACAAAAATACCGTCTCCGACAGCGACACGGAGTGGTATCTTGACACCGGTGCAAATAACCATATGTGCGGGAACAAGCACCTGTTCAGGGGGATGCAAGAGGTTGAAGATGGACACGTTTCATTTGGAGACACGTCAAAGATCCAAGTAAAAGGCCCAGATACGATTCATTATTTACAAAAAGATGGCATAGAAGAATCAATTGAGAATGTTTATTATGTACATGATCTTAAAAGTAATATTTTGAGCATGGGGCAACTTATGGAGAAGGGATACTCGGTATTCATGAAAAGCCGGGTGCTACAGCTGAAGGACAATGAAGGGCGTCTAGTTGCTCGAGTTGAGATGGGAAGAAATCAGATGTACAAACTGAAATTGAGAAGTGTGTAGGAAAAATGTTTGTGAGTCAACGTAGAAGACAAGGCGTCGTTGTGGCATCTTCGCTTTGGTCATCTATATCATGGTGGTTTAAAGAAGTTAGCAAGGAAGTACATGGTGCACGGACTGCTAGACATGGATTATAAGGGCAAACTTTGTGAAGATTGTGTGCTTGGCAAGCAAACAAGAACCTCCTTTCAAAAGAATGCAGAATATCAAGTTAAACATATTCTCGAGTTGATTCATACCGACATATGTGGACCAATCACCCCTGAATCCTTCAACGGTAAAAAGTACTTTATTTCTTTTATCGACGACTTCTCACGAAAAACTTGGGGTTATTTTTTGAAGGAAAAATCGGAAACATTCGAGGTGTTCAAAAAATTCAAAGTGATGGTGGAGAAGGCAACTGCTAGACACATCAAAGCCATACGATCCGATAGAGGTGGCGAGTATACTTCGACGGCCTTCATGGAGTATTGCGAGGAGCAAGGCATAAGGAGATTTTTAACTGCACCATACTCTCCTCAACAAAACGATGTGGCCGAGAGGAAGAATCGGACTATTCTCGACATGGTTCGATCAATGCTCAAAAGTAAGAAGATGCCGAAGGAATTATGGGCAGAGGCTGTACAGTGTGCCATCTATGTACAAAATTGATGTCCACATGTGAAGTTAAATGATCAAACACCACAAGAGGCCTGGAGCGGACAAAAGCCAACAATTTCTCATTTCAGGGTGTTCGGTAGTGTGGCTTATGCACACGTACCAGATCAACGAAGAACGAAGCTCGAAGACAAAAGAAAAAAGTATATTTTCATCGGGTATGATGAGAAGACAAAAGGGTACAAGTTGCTTGACCCGATTAGCAAGAAGGTGATGGTGAGTCGTGATGTGCGAGTAGATGAAGCAAGCGAATGGGAATGGAACAATTTGAAGGAGGTTGTTACAGAAGTTGGAGAAAGTCATTGCACCAGCAAGTATACCAACAGACCCCGAAACTACTGACAATGAAGATGAACCACTTCAACCAACATTAAGAAGTTTGCAAGATTTGTATGATTCGACAAACGAGGTACACCTTGTATGTCTTTTGTCTGATGCTGAAAATATCAGTTTTGAAGAAGCGGTCGAGACAAGAAGTGGCAAGCTTCCATGAACGAGTAAATTAAGGCAATTAACTGCAACAAAACATAGGAGCTTGCAGAGTTGCCGAAAGGAAGTCAGCCCATTGGTGTGAAATGGGTGTTCAAGGAAAAGATGAATGCTCAAGGAGAGATAGAACGATACAAGGCACGACTTGTTGCAAAGGGATACAAGCAAAAGGCAGGAATCGATTATGATGAGACATTTGCTCTTGTTGCAAGAATGGAGACAATCCGATTGCTCATTTCACAAGCTGCTCAATTTAGATGGCCAATATTTCAAATGGATGTCAAGTTAGCATTCTTGAATGGTGTGCTTGAAGAAGACGTCTACATCGGACAACCACTTGGGTACATGAAATTCGGAGAAGAGAAGAAGGTGCTAAAATTGAAGAAGGTGCTTTACGGGTTGAAGCAAGCACCACGGGCATGGAATACACGTATCGACTCATATTTCAAGGAGAACGGGTTCAAGCAATGTCCCTACGAGCATGCCCTCTATGTAAAGAAAAAAGAAGATAATATATTATTTTTTGCTCTTTTTGTCGATGATCTCATTTTTATGGGTAACGATGATGAAATGATAGAAGAATTTAAGAGCACAATGACACCGGAATTTGAGATGACAGATTTAGGTTTGATGAAGTTTTTCTTGGGATTGGAGATTAGACAAGTAGAGACTGGATTTTTTATATCACAGGAGGCATATGCAAAAGAGATTTTGAAGAAGTTCAAGATGGAAAACTGCACCCCGGTATCAACACCAATGGAACCAGGTGCAAAACTTTCAAGGTTTGATGGAGGAGAACGTGTTGATGTGAGTAGATATCGGAGTTTGATAGGAAGCCTTCGCTATCTCACATGCACAAGGCCGGATCTATCATTAAGCGTCGGAATTGTAAGTCGGTTCATGGAGGAGCCGACTCATTCACATTGGAAGGCGGTGAAGCGAATCCTACGATACATACAAGGAACGGTGTCACACGGGTTGTTCTACTCAAAGATAGGTGATTACAAGTTGGTTGGCTATTCCGACAGCGATTGGTACGGAGACATAGATGATCGGAAAAGTACCTCGGGATATGTGTTCTTTATGGGAGATACTGCGTTTACTTGGCTTTCAAAGAAGCAACCAATCGTGACGCTCTCGACGTGTGAAGCTGAATATGTGGCAGCATCTTCATGTGTATGTCATGCGATATGGCTTAGAAATTTGTTAAGTAAGATGGAGCTAAAGCAACTCGGGGCAACCGTGATTCATGTTGACAACAAATCAGCAATTGAGTTGGAAAAGAATCCAGTGAACCATGAAAGAAGCAAACACATCGATGCTCATTTTCATTTTATCCAAGATCATGTGAAGGAAGGAAGTGTGGAACTTGTGCATGTGACAAGTCAAGATCAAGCTGCGGACATCTTTACAAAACCACTGCCGAAAGTACTTCTCAATAAATGCAAGAAAATGATTGGCATGATGAATGGAAGAAGCATTTAAGTTTATGGGGAAGTTTTGTTGAATAAACAATAAATGATGGTGGGAAATGATAAAATAATTGAAGAGTCAAGTGTCTTTTGTATGTGAAGAGTCAAACGGTGCTTGGTTTTCTATGTTTCCTTTGGACTATAATGCTTATAAAAGGATGCTAGTGACATTGTTTGTAATGGCAGAATGAAAAAGAAAAGTGAAATAAAATAGAAAGTCTGTTTAATTCTCCTCTTAGATAAAAAAGTTTGTCACAATTTCTTCCTTTTAACTATACCTGAAAGTTTGTCAGGTTGGTATCCTACTCTCTATTATATCATTAACACAACAAAAACTGAAACATACAACAAATCAGTATATAACAAACCTTTAACACATCCCTCAGCAACTAACTACCAAATTCCTTCCTCGTCCTGTATCAAGCTAATCCATACTCCACCTACTCAAAAACTCTTCATTTGCTGAAGTTTGAATAGTTTTACTGCCATTGTCTCTCACCAGGAAACTTATCTCTCTCTCTCTCAATCATTTGAAGTCTAGCTTCCTTCCTTATGAACTGATTACTGAATTGTCAATCATTTCTTTCAATCCATAAATGATAAACTACATTTGTAAAAGAGGCATAAGCAACATCCTTTACTTGATTCTTCTCATGAAAAACTGTTGCAAGCTGATTTGCTTCTGTTTCAATCGATCCAATCCTATATGAATTCAAGCCTAGCTTTCTCTTCAAAGAAGAACATATAAACTTCAAGTAAGAACATTCAAAAAACAAATGATTGATACCCTCCTCCATATCATTGCATAATGAGCACAAATTCTCTTCTATAACACCATGTCTACATAGTCTGTCTTTAGTATTTAATCTATTCCTCACTACCAAGAAAGATATGAAAGCCATTTTCTTCGAAATCTTCATATACCTTACAACTTTAGACCACTGCATTAAAGAGGACTTCTCTCTAACTTTGTCCCATGCTTTATTTAATTATCTCTCATCAACCTCATATATATATATATATATATATATATATATATATTATATTTGTGTTATTTGTTTATGTGTTGTTTATACGTTGGTGCATGTATATTTGCTGGTGTGTGTGTGTGTTGTTTTTGTGTTGCGTATAAATTGGTGCATGTTGTGTATGTATGTTCATGGCCATTAGTGGGTACATGATAAGGAGGTGCTACATGTCTGGGCAAGGATGGGTGTGTTGGTTGATTTTTGTATACACGTGAGTGGGGTTGGTCGTGAAAATGGTAGTTTGCACACGGATGGGCATCGGGGTTCGAGTTCTTCCGCATGGACAGAGCCTGTAGGCTTGTGGGCTGAGAGGGTTAAGTTGTTTGATTTATAAATTTAAAGGCATAAATTTTAGAAGTGTTTAACAACATCATATAGACTCAGTTTAACTCAACTCACGATTCATATTAACAAGTATAACATGATTACTATAATTGTTCAACAAATTTGGTTAAGTGCGAAATATCAACAAAATGTTAGCAACATAATTTAATTACGGTTGACGTAGTTAATAATTATATTTTAGTGACACCGGTTAGCAGAATTAAAACTGTCCCATTATTAAGTTAGACAAATGTTGTTTTCTCGTTTGTCGTTAGTAATCATTGTTTGATTGATTGGTTGTTTGCGCTCGACCAATTTATGAGCAAACATCTATTTCTATTTTAGCAATGGGTTGGGTAGAAAATATTTGTGTACTAACGTCTTGTGGCTTATCTCACGATTTGACTGAAATGGTGTTCAGCGGAAATATTGGTCCATTAATTGGCGAACGTTATTTAAATGAATTGTTTTTTAAGATCATTTTCATAAAAGAAATATAAAATGAAAATTTGATTTCGTAGATCAAGAAACTATTTTGAAGTAAACATTTTGAAAGTGATAAATGGTTATAAAAATAGTTTATAAATGAAGTGGATTTTGACGGCTTAAACCCCAAGATTTAAATGATTTGGAAAGTAAAGTTACTATGATTTGAAAGTACTTGTGATTATTATTGTGAAACGATTTATCACTTTATGATAGAAATGATTTGATATGTTACCTATGATTCGAGAAAACTGTGACTAAAATCTAGGCAAACGGGTATGGGGCTCTCTGGTTATAGAGGGCCATATCGTATGGGACTCTCTGGTTATAGAGGGACATACATAGATTACTGACGAGATGACAAGGCTGAGACCCAGCGCTTTGTTGATGCAAGAAACCTCCCGACTTGATTGCATATGTTTTGATATGCTTGTATTGCAAATATTTGAGATTTCCAAATATGATTTGTTTATTTAAATCCTGAAGTGAAAAATGATTTAATATGAAAGAAATAGATAGTATTTCAATGATTCGAAATGAAATAGGGATATAAGTTCGAAGAGATTATTTTCAAAGAATGGATTTTGAAAATAATAAAGTTGATTATATTTCATAAATCTAAGGGAAAGAATTAAGCTAAGTGGGTAATTTGGGAACTTCATTTTGGTTGTTGCATCGTAGGCACCATGAGTCTATATGCAGTAGAAGAACTATGTTGGCTTGATCTTGTATCTAATTGGGTGCCTAATTAGATAGGGGTACATAGGCAGTCACAAGTGGTAGTGATGCAGCCCCTGAAATAACATAACATTTAGTGTTTGTTTTTTGTTATTTATCTTGTGATGTGACATATTTCCTGCTTACAATTATTATGCATTTAACTTAATTGTTAAGTTTGCAGGACAAGCTACTGTTGTCATTTAATTTTTCATGTATTGTGCACACCTTGTAGATTAATTACTCGGATAAAGTTTGTATGATTAAATTTGTATCGTATACATTTGGAAGTATCGAATATTTGCCAAATATCGTGTAGTAAATCGGTAGTTTTCATTCGTAGTTTTAGAAGCAGATAGATTTTTCGGCATTTTGACTGGTCCAAAATCTAGGTCATCATAGTATCCAAACACCCAATTTACACTAACAATGATAAATTATATGAATTTTACCACTTCATACTGTATTTCAGAAAGCATGAGAGTTAACTCATATTTCATTTCGATTTGACGATTCTGCGTCGTTATATCTACACTTTTAAACAAGCATTTAAAATTAGAAAAAAATCTTATTAGCTCCAATTCCAATCAAACCGGCTCGTATGCGTAGTATTCCTCCATACGATTCCAACACTTTCTGTTTCGTCGAACTCTATTCACGTATGAACTAGTTATAGTTGTTGCAAGTTCTAATTAAATTAAACATCATTAACTATGAATTTAAAATTAATTAACCTTAATTATTCTTTTAATTATCCTTCTTCCCTCTGGAAAATAGCCGAAGCCTGGAGCAAAACAACCCAAACTTCCCATACTTCCCTCTACCCTAACGGCTTCCACGAACCATGAAAACATGTATCAACATCAGCGATCACCTCCCCTTCGCAACCTCCACAATATGGTCACCATTTTGACAAGCTCCAAAACCTCCCTCAAAACGCGTCAAAGGTCCCCCTTCACACTGCCTTGTACAGACAGCGACCCTTTTCCGCACAAATGCCCCCAGATTATGCCTATACGCACGCCTATCACCCAGGAACCCCCACACCATTGAAGATCTCGCCTAACTCCACTCCCATTGACGATGAACCATAACCCTAAGCTAAAAATTCAAACATGATAAACTTGATCGCACCCTATAAAATTCCCACCACACTGAAGCCCTTCATCATACGATCTCAATGAATCCAAAATCGTTGGATTTCATCTAGTTTTCAATTTGTTTTGATTTATTGAAGGATTAATTAAGTGGTGGTACGAATTTCATCGACCGGCGAAAGAAGATGACCGAGGATTTAGGTCTTATAGTAGGGTATATGTAAGGATGGTATAATATTATTTTGGCAAATTCTATTTCAACCCTTGTTTTTAGTTAGTAGCCCCCCCCTTAAAAAATTAAAATTTTAATGACTAAATTGCCATTAAGATTTATCTTCACATGTAAACTCAGAACATCGTAACTTTACTGTCAGTAAGAACACCTAAGCTCCAAAAAACCCTAGATTTCAAATCACTCCAGAAAAATTTGATTTGCAAACAAGAATACAATGGATTTTGAAGGAGAAGATGATTCCTCATCCCAATCGCAGCAGGTAATTGAAGAAAAATTTAGAATTTGAGTTTTTTTTCACTTTTCAAGTACAACCGATGCAGTGCGATATGAGTGAATTAGTAATAAACCGCATAGGGAACCTACTAGGAAAGTATATAAACCACGTAGTCATACAACGTAGAAAGAAACAATACCACGTTTGACCAATACGAGGTTTCCAGATATTCCTCGTGTTCATTTTACGTGGTTTTATTATATACCACACATAATTGAGTAAGTTATATTTTTCTGGTTTGAGCTTAAAGTTTATTGTATATGTTTTGTGCAGATTGTAGCATTATCTAGTGATGAAGAAAAGGATGATGAGATAGTATTGGATTATTCAAATGAGTTCACGACTTATGATGTATGTTTTCTTTGATTAATGCTGAAATAAATCGTGAATACTTACATTTTATATAACATTTTAAATGCAGATATATCCTTCATGGAAAAAATTAGTTGATTGGGTTCGTGATACTGGAAAGCGTCTTGGTTTTGTTATTATAATCTTGAAATCGGATACCGGTGCTTCAGTCAAGAAACCAAGAATCACGTTTGCTTGTGAACGAAGTGGCGTTTACAAGAAGCGAAAAGTTTTCAACCGAAAAATCTCCGACTTACGGGTACCAAAAAATGCAATTGCCCATTTAGACTAAAAGGCGAGAAACTTGGAACTTTAGATGATTGGCGATTGCATGTTGTCAATGGTGTGCACAATCATTCCGAATTGAAAAATACAGAAGGTCACTCGTATATTGGTCGACTAACCGAAGCTGAGATCAGGTTAGTTATAGAGATGCATAAGAATTTGGTAAAGCCAAAAGAAATTTTAGCCACCCTTAAATGAAATGATACTTCAAATTCTACCACAATCAAAACAATCTACAATGTGATAAAAGCACAGAATGCTATTGAACGGGCAGGGCGATCACAAGTTCAATACTTGCTTAGTAAGTTGAAACAATTTGATAACTTTGAATGGCATCGTAAGACATTAGATGGTACTGATATTATTAAAGATATCTTTTGGGCACATCCTGTTAGTTTGGATTTTTTACGTACATTTCCTAGGGTTATCATATTAGATTGTATGTATAAAACCAATAGATACAAAATGCCGTTACTTGAGATTGTTGGAGTTACTAGCACATATCTTACATTTTGTATAGCCATTGCTTATTTAGTTGCCGAAAAAGAGGAAAATTATATGTGGGCATTAGAGAGGTTGAAATCAGTGTTGGTTGATTCTGAAGTGGAAATGCCATCAGTCTTTATTTCTGATAGAGAAACGGCACTAATTAATGCTATTGGATTTGTGTTTCCTGAGTCTGCTCATATGTTATGCACGTGCCATATTAAAAATAATGTTCTCACTTATATGCAAAAAAAAGTAAAAGGTATGGAGCTTGAAGAGAAGAAGTCTTTCTTATTTGATTGGAATGAATTAGTGTGTTCAAAAAATATCGTTGCCTATAATGAGAATTTACAAGTGTTGCACGAAAAGTATGCAAGCCATACTTCACTTCTGAAGTATATTCACGAGATATGGTTGGATACTTACAAAGATAGATTTGTGCAAGCATGGACTGACGACTACAAGCATTTTGGAAATTACACGTCTAATCGGTAATTTTGTTTACTAATTGTTGTAACAATTACTGAAAGAGTAATTGTTGTGATTAGTTCTAACTTATGTACATGTGTCAATGCAGGGCTGAGTCTGCTCATTCAAAATTGAAGAAACATTTAGCTAGTAGTTTATGCAATTTTGAACAAGCCTGGACGAAGATGCATTCATTATTGGAACTCTCGTTCACCGAACTTAAAGCATCATTTGAGCAAAGTATAACCAAAGTAAAGCGCATATTTCATATAAGAGAGTTCAGAAATTTACGAGGTTTTGTTTCTGTTAAGGCACTTGATTTGTTGCATTCTGAACTTCAGAGAGTAAAAGATGTTGGTGACGAAGGAATGTTATGTGGATGTGTTCTTCGTAGAACACATGGATTGCCTTGTGCGCATGAGTTAGCTCAACATGGACCTGCTACGGCAATATCGCTTGATATGATTGATGTTCATTGGACGAGACTTCACCTTGTTGAAATAAGTGGAAAGAAAGATGCGGGGATAGCGGAGAAAATGGAAAAATTAATAAACGATGTGAAAAAAATGGATGCTCCGTATCAAATGCAAATTTATAAAAAAATGTTGGAGATTGTAGAACCGCGAACGACGTCTCTTGCATCTCCGAAAAGCAAAATAAAGACACGTGGAAGAGAAAGCAAAAAAAGTTCTAATCCTTCAACTAAACGGATGGCTTCGTCATTTGAGCTTGTTGAAAGTGTTTATTCCCAAAGTTCTTATACTTCAAAAAAAGCTCGAACGGATAAGCTTCTTATTCGTAAACCAAAAAAGGTAATAATCATTTTATTTGAATGCGCATGAGTTGTATAATAACCTACTTTATTAAATTTGCAGCTGGACGAACAAACTGAAGGCATGAGAATGTATCTGCATCAAATTCCATTAGAGATGAGAGCTTTTGTCACAGATATTGTGGACGTTCGATCGGACGGTAATTGTGGATACCGATGCGTGGCTGCTTTGCTTGGATTGGGAGAATCTAGATGGAGCGAAATTAGAACACAATTGCACGACGAGCTATATGAGCACCAAAGTTTGTACGATAAAGTTTTTGTAGAACATGGTAGAAGTTCAGTTATTCTCAAAAGCCTTTTACACGAAGATGAAGATTTTGCACCAATGGAAAAATGGATGTCAATGCCTGATGTTGGATATATTATTGCAACTAGATACAATGTTGTGCTATTCAGCATTAGTGAAAGGCTTACGATGACAATACCACCATTGAGAGGAAAGATACCTCCACCAGTACTACGCAAAGAAATTGCGATAGCTTTTGTCAACCAAGATCATTTTGTTCAGGAATGCAACGTTTATATTCATAGATTATAAAATATGACGAATATTTTCAAGCCTCACGGTTCATGGCTTGCAGGTTAAACTTGAGGACAAACATCCCGTGCCACCTATTTACAGAAAATGGTTCAAGGCTCGAGACCGGGATGCTAGCGACTGGGAGCATGTTTACAACGATAGGAGACAAGCTTGGGAGGAAAGAAATTCGTATGCAAAGTGGAAATAGTTTGGTTGGCATACGTTTGATTGGTTGTACTTTTGTTCGTCTAATTAAATGAGAATGTATTAG
Source organism: Allium sativum (assembly GCA_030737875.1). NCBI lineage: Eukaryota > Viridiplantae > Streptophyta > Magnoliopsida > Asparagales > Amaryllidaceae > Allium > Allium sativum. Next base: position 117,380,238 of record CM060909.1, read on the forward strand.
GAAATTGGTTGTTCTTTGGCTATTGTATTAAATCACTATTTGGCAATTGGAAAGTGTTTTGTTAATTATTATTTTTCGTTCTATGTATATAATATGTGTTATTTGTTGATACAGTTTGGTTGACATTTTTTTTTGAAATTCTGGGCACACACGGACTGACAAAACGTGGTATGCAAGCCATCCACGTTGAGGACCTACGTGGTTAAAAGAATAACCACGTTGGAAACATACGGGGTAAAACAATGAACCACATGTAGTCAATACGTGGTTACTGCAGAAACCACGTTTTTATAGAGCAAGAGGACTTCCAGAAACTCTTTAAAAAAATTGTGTCCACCCTTTCTTGGTTAGAAAACCATGAAATAGTCCTACGTGGTAATCCAACCAACCACGTAGTGGTAAAACGTGGATTACCTTCTGACCACGTATAGTCTCTACGGGGTTTTCTTCCCGACCACGTTTTTACAGAGCGTGGCTGTAACAGAAATAAAAAAAATAAAAACTGTCAAACATGAAAAATTACATAACAGTGTACTGAACAACTGGAAAACATTAATATGAAAATCTACCACAATTAAACCACTAGATCAAATTAAACAATCCAAAAGCCATTACATTAGCATTCTATTTTCAAAATACATCACATGATCAAACATGTCCATCCAAATTTAAACAACACTTAAATAAAAGTTACATTACATATCACATACAAAATAAAAGTTCATCAAACTTAAACTAAACAACACTTAAACATGAGGCCTATAGTAGCGTCCAACGACAATCCAAGCATTATCAATTTGAGGGTTTGGTTCCTTCAACATCCCATGCACGTCTTGAATGGTCTATAGAAAATAAATCAAACTGAAATTAAAACATAGTGTGGAGCTAGAAAATAAAAATTAAACAAGGATATTATCCTGGAAAACAAATCTAAAGTAAATAAATAATTGAAACATACCGAGTATAACTGATTGTAGGTAGGCTGAAAATGTGGAGCTCCAAGCACAACATCATCCAGTAGGTGTAGCGGATTGTGAACACGCAAGACACCGTGTTCTCTATACCACTCCATATAATTATCTGTGTAACTCAAGGAGGATTGATGTAGTGGTATTGATCTACGCCCTTCTGCTATCACATGATTGTACCAATTCTCCCATATACTTTCCAAGAATTGATATCGTACTCGGGTGTATGTCGTAGATGTAGTACCACGGCGTGCATTTGTTGCTACAGGAGGAATAGGTGCCGCGGGAATGTTCTGAACTCTGCCAAACTGCCTGAGTACTCTGTCGGGATGATATGGTTCTACAACATTCATACAGAGAATGCAACCACTATACCAAGATATAGGATGGAACGGATGATAGTGTCGTGCATAAATATAAGGATCATAGATAACCTATTCAAAGATATAAAAAATTATTACTACTACATGTAATAAATAATTATTAGTTATTTGTGAAATGAAGTAATTTACCTGATCTTCTTGAATGTTATCAAGGAATATACGAAGTTCAACTAGTGAAGCGGCACAATCTATAGACGGATTCCACCGAGCAGCATGTGGTAAATTCTCATAGTAAAGATTTGTTGACGGATGAAAGCAAGGAAAATGCTCAAAAATCCACGACTCAAGTAAACAAAGAAATCCGACAATTTGTTTCACGCCCATACGAGTTGCTAATCCAAGCTGCCTGTACAAAAAAGCAAGTGCTGCCGAACCCCAAGAGTATGTGCTAACAGAATCCAAATGTTTAAGTGGTTCTAGAAGGCAGACGTGCACATGAGTCTTGCTTTTATCCGCAAACAACGTGTTGCCAAGCAAAAACAACAAATACGCCCGAGCGGCACGTCTAATAGCTCGATCGGTCCACTCATCGCTTATATCTTCAAATACACCATACAACGCAGACAAACTTAGCTTATAACCAACCTGGTCATTCATTTCCATCCTAGCTACTTGTTTTGAAATTCCAAGATACTTGTGAACAAGGCTAACCGCCTGTTCCTTGTTATATATCACGCTCTGTATCGGTTTGCCTTCAATTGGAATGTGTAATAGAGACGCGACATCATCAAAAGTAATTGTCATCTCACCGAATGGCAAATGGAAAGTGTTAGTCTCTGGATACCATCGCTCCACGAAAGCCGATATCAAGTTCTTGTTGACGCTCTTGTAGCAAGTGCTCACAATAGGATATAAACCTGACATCTCAACGACGGCTTTAAATCTAGTAGCATCATCCGGTATCTTCCACTCCGTTACCTTTTGAGCATGATTTACACATGTTAGTGGTCCTCGGTCCTACATAAATTTATTGGAAAGTTATAAAAATGAAATAATTATAATTCACTTTAATATAAATAATAGCCACGTACCTGATCGAGCCATATCATAGAAGCTACATGAGTATTAAACTCTCTAATCACATCATTATTTCTTGGCCCTCCTTTCTCATTTAAAGCTTCTTCATCACCTTCTTCTTCATCACCCTCTTCTTCATCTTGTCGTTCTTCATCCTCTTCTTCATCGTGTTGTTCTTCTGCTTCTGGCCGTTGGACGCCACTTCCCCTTACTACAATTCTGAACTGATCCTCAACTTCACTGTGTCGCTCTTCATCCGTCCCCACATTCATGTCTCCACTTGTGCCTTCGGCTGCCTTGCACGCTCTTCTTCTTCTTCTTTCTGAAGCAGTCATTGTTTTACGAGGAGGCATCTATAAATTTACAAATAGATTGGGTTAGTTAAAGTCATCGTCTAATTATTTTTTCAAAATTACAGGTCCCCACGCCATAGTCATACGTGGTACGTACACAAACCACGTTCAGCCACTACGTGGTTTGAAACCATTCCTCGTCTCTTCTTCTCGTGGAAAAAGTGTAATCCTCGTATGTGTTATACGTGGTTTACCCTATTTCCACGTTTTTACAGTGCGTGGTTGCCTGGAACAATTAAAAAAAAATCCCAATTCTGCAGATTCAAAAGCACCACAAACATCAACAAAATCATCGATTTCCATTCACAAATACCACAAAAAACAACAAAAACGAGTCAATCTTCCTATCACTTACTCCACAACTATAAACTCAAAACCCTAACTACAAAACCCTAAATTATTAAACTTTACATGTACCGTACCATCTACTTGCTGAATTCGAGCTGCTTGCGACCGGATAAAGGAAAGAAAACGCGAGAGAGAAGAGAAGTGAAGGGAAAGAAAACGCGATGGTAAAGGAGTCGCGGTGGTTTTTATTTTTGGGGGAGATGCGAAAACGAGAGAGAAGAGAAGTGAAGGGAGGGGCAACTTTGGAAAATAGGGGGGCTACTTAATAATTTTAGGGGTATACGGTTTTTGTCTTGTTTTGGGGGGCTACTACCTAAAAACGTGGGTTGCAATAGAATTTGCCTATTATTTTATTCCATTATAAAATCCACACGAATTTTCATTGAACCTTTTATGCTCGTACTGTCATGTATGAGCTCCGATCGCAATAAAACTTGAAATCCCACAACGAACTAATACTCCGGACTCGTTGGAACTGGTTTCATTGAATTCTGAGACCGTTTTTAAAAAACTTCTATTTCAATTTCAAAAAATAAATTGATACGCATTTATATCGTGTACGATCACATAATAAATCCAGTTGGTACGAAACTTGAAATCTTATAATATATTTTTGTACAGATTTTATAAAATTAGTTTCATTGAAATTCAATGTCGTTTGAAAATTAGGTAATTCTATGTGTTAAATTAAATCGATAAAGTATAAATCAATTTCAAAATAATCTAATCAATCGGTAATAAATTATTATTATCATCTATATTCAAATAGAATTTATATAAATCCTTGGAATTGATTTCGATTCATTTTCAACTTAGAATTCAATTATTTCTCTTTTTCGTATATGGTAAGTCGATATATTCGAAACTAAATTATATCATGTTCACTAAATCGATAAACTCTATATAATTATCCATTTATATTTTCAATATAACATTTAAAATAAATTTAAATGTTCAAAATAAAATGGTTAAAAATCCAGGTCGTTATACCAATTTTGTTCGATAGCCAATTTAAACCAATGAAGGATTGGAGCACCGAAGGAAAAAGAGAAAAATAAGTCCAGACTGGAACAGATCTACATTTTTATATAGAAAACACATCAAATTAATGTTGTCATCTACTAATTTGAAGCTTGAACATTATCTTCTCCTCCTTCTCTGCTCATATTTTTGCTCATTCTAACTTCTTTTCCCATTAGTTATATTCTTATTAGTTCGTTTATTAACTCAAACGTTATTTTTGTTAATTTAAGTGTCATTTTTCTTAATATTTCAATAGCAGATTTTAAGTATCAGATTTACAGGCCATCGGTATCATTATTTTAGTTAACTTTAGTATTAGAATTTAGGTATCAGTTTTGTAGACTGTATGTGTCGTATTTGACAAAAAATATTAATTTTGATTTTGATTTTTTGTTCTATAAGGAATGGATTTATTACGGATTAAATATAATGATAAGTGAGTTGAATTAGTGTTTTCTTACTATCAAATATTTAATAAAGGCTAGTAGCAAATATTTTTGTAATTGAAGCCTATAGGTGTTGTTATTTTTATTAATTTTAGTAGCAAATTTTAGTTATCAATTTTTTTATTTTGTAGGTATCAGGTTTTTCTTAAAAAAATTTACTTTTTTGTTTTTGATTGTTCAATTCAATGAGTATTAATTTTAGATTACCCTTTCTTGTAATATCATATTTTTGTAATATTGTAGTGTTGAATTTTTTTCACATCTTGTTTGTGTGAATTTTTTAAATGTTTTTAGAAAGAATTATAATAATCATTGCACTCTTGTTTGCACCATCTTCATCATTTTGATCATTATCTAATCTATCATGAGTGATATTATCGGTGTTAATTCACTAAAATTAGAGCATAAATGATGGGTCAGTTATTTAGCAAAAGCAATGGATCGGTTAGATATTAGTCTTATGGATCAGGCTTCTACTTTACTTCATGGATTGAGCGGCTTCGTTAACCATAGATCATATTGTTTCACCATATGCCGGTCGGTCAGTTCTGAATATGATCTATGGTTAACGAAGCCGCTCAATCCATGAAGTAAAGTAGAAGCCTGATCCATAAGACTAATATCGATCCATGGATCAGTCTCATATCATGCCATGGATCGGTCATGCTTCCTTCCTATGGATCGGTCATGCATAACAAATGGATCGGTCAAAAGTTCTTTTGATGGTTCGACCATAACGTTGCTGTATGGATCGGTCACCACACACTGCTATAGATCGATCGGAGGAAATATCCCATGGATATGTTACTTCCTTCACCAATGGGCCAGTCATCGTGGTGTCTATGGATCAGTCGTGCATGGCTTCAATTAAGTGGATCGGCCACTGCGCAATGTCATGGGTCGGTCACCAGTTGTTTCATGGATCAGGATCGGTTGTTTACCATCGATCGTGCAAAAACTAAACTAAGTGGCACTTTTGTAATTAAGTTAGAGACCGATCCATAGCCTACACACATGAAATTTCAGCTTTGCCACTCCATTCACTCTATACCTATAAATACCCCATGACTTCCCACAATTAAAGGACCGAATTTTCTGTCCATGAAGTGTTGTCCAATTCATTTCTCAACCATTCCAAATCACTCCAACCTCCATTAAAGATCAACCAAGCTTAGATTCAACGTCAAGACCTCCATGGAATCATTTAAAATCATTCGAGTGTTCAATTGTTGAGGATTCACATCATTAATCATCACACTTAGAGAGATCTAGTTGTTTCCTTGGCAGATTTGAGTGGATCAAGAGTGAAAAGAGAATAAATAAAGAGAAATACATGTAAAAAAGAGAGAAAATGAGTGATAAAGCAAAGATTATCTATCTTGTAATCACTATGGTGATAATGAAAACTCTTTCCATAGTGGATGTATGCCGATTTTAGGCCGAACCACTCTAAATCTCCTTATCTTTACATTTTTCCTTATGTTTGTGGCTCCATATTTTTAGATCTAACTTGCTTGTGAATTGTTGCAAAAAATACCTTGGGTGTTGTTTTCATTTTTGACATCAACATTTTGGCATTTACCGTAGGGCCACGTTCACATTCTCAAGATTAAGTGCTTTGTGGAGGTAATGAAGTTCGAAGGCTGCTTCTACGATAGATTCTCCAAACCTAAGATCCGGGCTAATTTATGAATTCTCTTTGAAGTTTAGAAATTTATCTGAGATAATGCCGCCAAAAAAGCCGCCAAGTAGAAAGACCGTGATAGCTTTAGGCTCAGGAAATGCAACGGATGATCCTATCACTCCGCACATAAATTTTGATGTTGTCCAATCCTCTTGGGCATGATTTGGTGTAACAAGAGATGTGCTAAATGAAGTCGTCGCGGGTATAACTCAACAAATGGATATCTCCAATAAAGCCGTGATGGAAAAATTAGAAGCCTTCTTTTCTCTCCAAACCACCACGGCAAAGGTTATTGCTAATACCACCTGTGCCGAGGGTGCTCATTCTTCCTCCACTAGTCCAAATTGAGGTTGATCTATTCAAGATGTTGATTATTTGGATGGGGCCAATCGTGGAGAATCTAAGCCACCTTTTAGGAACCATTCTGAAATAGCAACTTATCAGAATACGACTAGTTTCTCCAAAAGGGAACTTCCCCATGAGGGAGGCATAGGGCCCCAGATCCTTAGTTGAGACCGTTTGCTTAAGCGAACATCCGGTGAAGGAGACGACCTCCCCGTGGATCAGCACGACGAGAAGGAGCGTCTTGAAGAAATGGTCTAGCAAATCATGAAGGAAAGTGTTGAGCGAAATGATGACGAGGAAGAGTGGGAGTTTTCTCTATTTAAGACTCCACTCGTTGAAAGTATCAAATTGACCAAGTTCCCACGCAAGTTTTATCCATCGACCATTCAAGCATATAACGGGACTAGCGATCCTAAGTTGTTCTTATATAAATACGATCAGCATATGGATGATGCACGAGCTACAGATGGACTCAAATGCCTATACTTCCCAGTATATTTGGAGGGAGTGGCCTCGCTCTTTTTCACTAAGCTTCCACCAAGATCTATGGACAACTTTTCCTTCGTGGCTAATAAATTCAAGGACTAGTTTAGACTGCAAACCACGAAGGTTAAAGATGTGATGTCATTAAAATACATGGAGCAAGAACCTGGAGAGTCAGTTAAAGCCTTCCTCACACGATTTAATGCCGAAGCAGTAGAACTTGCGGATCTAGTTACTCGGCTAGTATTGATGGCATTGAAGCGTGCTATAAAAAATTGGTGTTTGGAAGATGGATTAAAATGAAGAAGCCTAACACCTTAGAGGGATTCTATGAAAAATAGAAGAGTACATCGATGTGGGCGATGATCCTCCTTTTGCTATGGATATTGCTGGGGGTAGATCGGTACCGGTGAAGAAAGAAAATGATGTTCAGAATGGCCAGAAAAACAACGGAAGACAAAAGCATGGGAACGATGATAAGGATTATTTTGCCGCCACATTTTTATTAAGTTCCGCTTCTTTAAACCTACTGAATTAACTCCATTAACGGAGACACCGAAGAACATTTTTATTGCCACCAAGGATACCAAGACCTATTCAAAGCCAAAGACTCAAAAAGTGGGTGATAGTCAGGAAAATTATGGGAAATTTTGCCGCTTCCACAATCAACAAGGCTATAATACAAATGAATGCAAGCATCTTAAGAACCTGATCGAGGAGATGATTAGAAAGAACCACCTGCAGTAGTATGTGAAAAGGCCACAGTCTGTCAATCCTCCTCAAACTACCCAAGAGTAGAATAAATCAGGATTAGGAGATAAGGCCCTGATACTAGTTTGTCAAAGGCCCGTGATTAACACCATTTCTTGAGGGTTCTCATCCAGCTGGGGCAAGTTGGGGAGACATTAAAAGATATGCTAATGCACTCAAGAATACTTCAAAGGAAGAAAGGTGTCTGGTTCTAAACAATGTCATTTCCGTGAAACAACAGAAGACTTCATCTGGGGATGTGATGTTCAACGAGAAAGATGAGGAAGGAATAATCACTCCAACTCAAGACCATACGGTAGTAATGGTTGGGATAGGTCCGGCCACTGTGAAGCGTGTCTTTGTTGATTTTGGAGCCTTGGTGAATGTACTATTCAAAAGCACTTTCGATAAAATGAAGCTTTCCATATCAAATGTGCAAGCTTGTTAGAAGAAATCCAAGGGTTCATAGGAGAACCAAAGCAACCCATTGAGGTTATTGATGTACTTGTGGAACTTGGAGACAGAGAAATGAAAGCCTCTTTGATACAGTCCTTTGTTCTTATAGATGATCCATCAGCATATAACACTTTTTTGGGAAGACCCGCTCTGGCAGCTTTCAGGATCATACTAGCCCCCTTGTGCTTGACGATGAAGTTCCCGACTGATAAGGAGGTTGGTTTAGTTAAAGCAGACCAAGAGATTGCCAGAGAGTCTGATATCAACGAGCTAAGATGTAGTGACCCTCCCTCTCGGTAGATCCGAACCGATCGTTAAACCGACTTAAATCGAACCAAAAAGGTGGATATGCTAACTTTGGGCGCATAACACATCAGAACAAACAAACAACATAAGACTTTTATAAACATCGTAATAATGTTACATCAGAGTGCAGAATATCAAAGTATCGAAAATAATATACAGCAGAAAATAAATTTGCAATAAATGTAATACAATGCAGCTGAAACAAATAAACTAACACAGCGGAACACTATCAATGCTCTGGACACAGCTTCAAGCTTCGATCCAGAAACTTGCTAAATGAAATAATCTGCAAAACCAAAACTACTGACTGTCCGTATGGAAAATATGGGCGCCCAAAGTTTAGGTGAAAAAAATAAACTCCGAATCGGTCATGGGACTAGTGTGAGAACTGAAAACAGTTACTAAACTTTACTTTTAAATAAGGTAAATCACGGGACCACGCCGCATGTCATGTAACGAGTTTACCCCCATGAATACCAGTGCATAAAAAATAACCAATAATAGTCATATGGATCTACGATGCATCATACAACATGCAATTCCTCAATCTACCCATTTAGGCTTAATCCCAAATTTAGTTTTTCGAAATCCAGTTCACTTTACAGAAATTATTCCTTTGGACTTTATTTCCCAATTTCTTATTTCAAATCATTTGAAATATATATCTAGCTTTATATCAAAGTTGATTTCACTTTGGGATCTCAAACCAAAATCTTTCGAAATATGAATTCCAAAATATCACAATGCATACAAACAAGTATGCAACCAAATATCGGGCTCCCCTTAGACAAGGAAAAGGGTACTCACCTAAGCAACTCGATATTTAAATGTGCACCTCCCACTATGGAGCAAGCTACACTGACGATGCACAAGCCCACGCCCTTGGGGACTACACCGCCCATCTTACCCATACTTTTGGTCGTCTATGTTACCCGAATCTTTAGCCACATACTAAATCATTTCATATCCCGAAGTGGGGAAAATCATTTCACAACATAATAATCACAAGTATTTTCCAAAATATAGTACTTTACATTAGCAATTCACAGATATGATTAGTCACTATTAATCATATAACCTTTAAGCTCGTACATCTCAAAGAAGGGTGTTAAGCAAGAGAATAAATTCTCCGCCACCAAACAGATGTATCATCAATAGCAACTAATCGTTTGTGTGATGAACCACAATGTCAAACACATAATACATTTCGAAATTATTTCGACAACATCGGGTTTAGGCCTCGAAATCCTTTTTGTTTTATAAAATATTTTTATAAAACATTCCCTGTTCAAAATCGGGAATACATTTCTTTTCACTTAAGAAAAATATCATTTCAAAATCATTCATTAAACTTGAAATGAACTCAACCACATCGCTAAACATCTCATAGCCAAACCGTAAAGTGTGTCACAAGATGTTAGCATACCAGTATTTCTACCCAACCTAATGCTAAATGTAAAAGCATATCTTGCTCATAAACTGGTTGAGCATAATTCAAACAATCAATCAATCACAATCAATATCAACAACTAAATATATTTGGTTTACCACATCTCATGTTTTTGTAAATTTAATCACCATTCATTCATTCAAATCTAATTTATTAATGTAAATACCTTTAGATTTTAATCTAGTTAATAACTAGTTCATTCAGATAAAAATATATTTTTATCTTTTAAAAACTTGGAATTTATCAACCAAAATCTTTCCAAATCATTTATTATGATTATACATAATTTTTCCATATTTTTAATAATTTTATTAAGGCCCTTACAGTCGGTTTCCAATATCGTCCACCGAACTGCATCTACGACGACCTTTTCCAAAATTTATTTGGAAATATCATAAAATCTAACTGTTAGATTTCAAATCTCTTATTATCATTCGAAATATCTTTTCGATACGAACCCAACGGTTCCAGTTTTTGGATAATCCGACGGGCGGATCTCCCGTTACATCAATTTGAAGTTAATGGTCGAAATTCACAAACCGTCGCTACACGACGCGTTCTATTCAAGCCATTATATATATATATATATATCGTCATATATATATATATATATATATATATATATCATCGATTTCCATTTAAAACGTATTTTATAAAACGTTTATAAATTCGTTTTAAAAACGATTCCAACTTCCATTTCAATTTTAAATCAAAATTGAATATTCCATATATAGTTAAAAATTATATTTTTAACAATCCAATAGTTATTCCATTACCTGACAATTTTATATATCTCATATATAAGCTAAAAACAATATTTCTAGTGAACAACTATTTATTTCATTGCATGACCATTTTATATATCGAATATATAAGTTAAAAATTATATTCTTTACGAACAAATATTTATTCCATTTCATGACCATTTTATATATCGCATATATATAATTTATACATCGCATATATATGATTTATACAATGCATATATATTTTATACAACGCATATATATTTTCCGCAACGCATATATATTTTTTACATCGCATATATATTTTTTTTACAACACATATATTTTTCACATCGCATATATATATTTCACAACGCATACATATATTTTTCACATCACATACATATATATATTTTCCACATCGTATATATATATATTTCACATCACATATATAATTTTATACAATGAATATATAATTTATAAAACGCATATGTAATTAAAACAACGCATATGTATAAATTTTATACAACGAATATATAATTTATACAATGCATATGTAATTTAAACAATGCATATATATAAATTTTATATAACGAATATATATATTTTCATACATCGTCGATTTCAATCCAACAATTCAATTCAACAATTTAATCCACAATTTAATCCACATGAACACATTTATCGCATATATATTTTATATATCGCATAAATATTTTTATGTCTCTATTTCAATTGAATTTAGAGATCTCACATTGGGTTCCACTCCTCCTAAATTTGTAGCTAGCTTCAAACACCTTCTATTCACTTCTAAGATGTTGTACATGCTGTCCTAATCCCAACGGTTCCCGTTTCACTGGATTTCGACACCATAGGAGAAAGTTATGATTTTACAAAGATTAATTGCATCGTTAAATTAATTAGTAAAGTAATTAATTAAAATTTAATTAACTTTCTTCATCCTCTGTAAAAACCCGTTGTAATCTATATACAGCGAACCCATTACTCAACACCTTCTCTCTTCAAGAACGCGCCCCATATATGACCGGACGCCCATCAGAGGTCGTCGCTTGAACCACCGGAATGCCTCCTACCGTCGCTTGGACTGCTGGTAAACTTTTCTTCCTCTAGTGCTTTGAAATGGTGCTCGATTCGAGCTCTTCACCACAAAAAATCGATCAATACCATGCGATTTTGAAGAGCACGAGATGCTCTATGATTTTCATGTAATGAGTTTTAGTTAAAATTGCTTAGATTGAGGGAGATTAGAGAGGAAAATCGCAAGCTCCTAGCCCTCCGTTTCTTTGTGCCGGCTTGCCTGAACAGGAACTAGGTTTTATATTTTTTTAAGGGTTTTATAACATATATATAATATTATATTTAATTTAATTCACAAATTACTAGTTTATTGCTTCGAACTCCAAATCAAACCCAATGACTGTCCCCCTAGCTAAATACCCCCATTGTAGACACAATGAGATATGTTTCGTAAGCCAATTCGACTGTTTTAATTAATTTTTATCAAAATTAAATATAAATCAATATATATTGAATTTAAACATACATTTTAATTTACTATGGCCACATACTGACTCTAAAAATTACAGAAAATTTATATCTAGCTATGTTTTGATGACACGGTCCTAACAATACTAATTTCGTTGAATTTGAAGACCATTTGAAAAATGGCCTTTTTTCAATCGATTAAATTTAAATTGAAGTTGCAAAACACATTTAAATTTACACGCTCATATATTAAATCCAAAAATTATGAAATTTGAAACCTAACAATAATTTGACATTTTGGATCCAACAAATGTAGTTTCATCGAAAACGGAGGTCGTTTGCAAAATGGTTATTTATAGGGTTATATATTATATTAAAATATATATAAATTCTATAGCGGTTATTTTAAACTTTAATCTAGACATAACTAACAACTCATAAAGTGAAATCTCAATTTCTTACATTCGTTAGAAAAATATAGTTAAACGGATTCTAATGTTCCTTGTTTCGTCCAATTCTGACTTATATTGAATTCTGTATATTGAATTGAAGTTCAAAATCGAATTTTCAAACTACCATGCCATTTTAGGCTCGTTTTATAATTAAAATAAATTTATACATTCTGACTTCGATTTAAATAAAAAATTTAGCCGTTATTATTTAAAATAAATCATTTTAAATATTCAAAACCCATTAAAATAGGTAGAATAAATTTTTTAAATTGGTTCAGAAATTCTGGGTCATTACATAAGAGAAGCTAGCAAGAAGGACAAAGGAAAGAGTGTGGAGGTCCCCCTTCGCATTCACGATCCTGTCTTATAGCAATTAGGGCATAACCCCTTTATTGGCGAGCATAGTAGGGCCCAAAAGGAAATGGATCCAAGAAAGGCCAATACAGGGGAGGAGAGAGCGACGCCAGGTGAATTCACAATTCCAATTCCAGTTCATGATAAAGATTCAGATAGAGTTTTGGAGATAGGCTCCCAACTGGGCCCGAAATTGCAGAAGAATTGATTATGTTTTTGAAAACTAATCTTGACGTGTTTGCTTAGAGCCATTCTAACATGTGTGGCATATCCCCCGAAGTGGCGGTTCATGCACTCAACCTTGACCCAAACATTACTCCAATCAAGCAGAAAAGAAGGATTCAGGGCCCGAAAAGGTCAACTGCACTCAAAGAAAAAGTGAACAGACTTACAGAGAATCACTTTATACGAAAATCTACGTATCCTACCTGGGTCTCGAATCATGTACTTGTAAAGAAACCCAACGGCATGTGGTGGGTATGCTTCGATTACTCCGATCTTAATAAAGCATATCCCAAAGACTGTTTCCCGCTGCCTAGAATTAACCAGCTTATTGACGTGGCAATGGGGCATGAACTCCTATCTTTTATGGATGCATACTCAGGCTATAATCAAATCATGATGCATGAGATTGACTAAGAAAACACAAGCTTTATTATAGATGTTGGCTTGTATTGTTATAGGATGATGCCCTTCGAGTTGAAAAATGCAAGAGCGACTTACCGACGCCTTGTCAATTTCATGTTCAAATCTCAAGTAGGCAAGATTATGGAGATTTATGTAGATGGTGGTGAAGTCCAAAAGAGCTGATGATCATCTAGAAAACTTGGCCGAGATGTTTAATATTATGAGAAAATACGACATGAAGCTTAATCCTCTCTAGTGTTCGTTTGGGGTCGCATCAGGGAAGTTACTTGGGTTTATGGTTAATGCCCGGGGAATCGAAGCCAACCCTACATAGATTACTTCTGTGATATAAATGTGAGCAACCAGAATGAAGAAAGAATTACAAAGTTTAAATGGGAAAGTTGCTGCCTTGAATCGTTTTATTTCTAAGGCAAAAGATCGGTGCATTCCTCTTTTTGATGCTCTAAGAAAAGGAAGGAAAGACTTCAAGTGGACTCCAGAATGTCAAGCTGCTTTGAAGAATAAATTAAGCATTTGGAATTGCCACCAATGTTGTCCAAGACTAGAGACGGAGAAGATATATTCTTGAATCTGGCAGTTTTATCCCATGCACTAAGCGCTTCTCTGGTCAGAGAGGAATCGAAAGTTCAAAGGCTGGTATACTATATCAGCAAGAGGCTGTCAAGGGCAGAGTTAAACTATCCCAAATTGGAAAAGCTCGTAAACTTCTTGCTCATCACCTCTAAAAAGTTTAGGCCGCATTTCTAGTCCCACCCTATCAAGGTTCTCACAGATCAACCTATGAAGCAAGTCCTGTTCCGTCCAGAGACTTTCGGAAGGTCGTTGAAGTGGAAAATCGAGCTCAGTCAATATCATATCACTTATCATCTGCAAAGGGAAATTAACGGACAAGATTTAGCAGACTTCATCGTTGAATTTATGGATAGGTGTGATGACAAGGAAGAATCCACCGAAGTGGTCACTCGGTGGAAGCCCTTTGTTGACGGTGCTATGAACGAGTATTGCTTAGGGGCGGGAGTAGTGTTTGAGACTCCAGAAGAACGTTCGCTATGATATGCCTTAAGATTGGAATTTCCGTTAACAAATAATGAAGGAGAGTATGAAGCCCTGATTGTTGGATTGAGAATTGCAAGAGAATTATAGTTGAAAGCCTTACACATTTCCAGCGATTCACAATTGATAGTATGTTAAGTCAAGAGAGAGTTCCAAGCTAAGGGTGGAAACTTTCCAGCTTATCTATCAAAAGCTTGGTAGCTACTCAATTATTTCAACTACTACACAATCTCGGACATTCCCCGAGAAGAGAATTTGAAGGCTGACTCACTCGCAAAGCTCTCCAGCATGGGAGATGCATAGTTGCTGGGAATAATCTCAGTTGAAGTTCTTCCAAATCCCAGCACTGATGACCACGAGATCATGGAAGCTACCGAAGAGCCAGATTCATGGAAGACTCCAATCAAATATTATCTCCTCAAAGGTTTGCTCCCAGATGATCGAAAAAGGAGAACAAGGCTACTTAGAAAAGCTTTTACATATCTTATTCAAGATGGTCAGTTATATAGGCGAGGCTTCTCTATGCCTTTGCTCCGTTGTGTCACCAAAGAGGAACCAAAATCAATCCTGGTAGAATTGCATGAGGGAGAGTGTGAAGGACATACTAGTAGTCGAGCACTAGCTAAGAAAATTCTGCAATACGGTTACTTCGGGCCAGATGTGAACTTTGACTCCATAATTTACATTAAGAAATGTGACAGATGCCAGCGATTCACGAAGATCTCAAGAGCACCATCTACTGAATTGAATCAAATGGCCGGCCCATGGCCATTCGCCGTCTGAGGCATCGATCTAATCAGAGCATTACCTACTTCAAAATACAGTTTCAAATACGCCATTGTAGCTATCGGTTACTTCACTAAGTGGGCTGAAGCAGAGCCACTGGCCACAATCACCTCAAAGAAAGTTATCAACTTCGTCTTGAAGAACATTATTTGCAGGTTTGGCGTGCCACAGAAGATAATCACAGACAATGGGAAATAATTTGAAAGTGGAGAGTATAAAGAATGCTGCACCAAATACAAGATTCAAAAGTGCTTTGCAGCAGTCGCCCATCTGCAAGCCAACGGGAAAGTGGAAGCTGTGAACAAAATCATTAAATCAACCATCAAGAAGCGACTCAAGAAAGCTCAAGGTGTTTAGGTCAACGAATTACCACTTGCAATATGGGCATACATAACGAATCATAAATCTACTACTAGGCACACTCCTTTCTCCTTGGCATTTGGTTCAGAGGCAACGATTCCGGTAGAACTAGAAGTCCCTACACACCGCCGAATCCAATTCACCTAAGCCAAAAATGAAAAACTGCAACTTAAGGTGCTTGATCAGCTCGAAGAAAGGAGGAATGAAGCCGAGCTCAGAGTTGCTGCTCATCAAATAAGTATTGCCAGGCGTTTCAACTCCAAAGTCAAGCAAAGGACCTTTGAGATTGGGGACATTGTATTAGAGAGAGTGATGACCCAAATTGGAGTTTTTGGACCCAATTGGGAAGGTCCCTGCATTATAATCCAAAAGCTCCTAGATGGCACCTTCAAATTGAAGACGATAGACGGAATTCAAATTCCTAGAGTTTGGAACAACAATCACCTTTATCGTTATTTTACTTGATTTTTCATTCATATGACTTGTAAAAGTTGAAAAAATATATTACAAGCATTGCAATCAAACTTTGTACATATGAATGAAAGAAGTAGATTTGCTTGCCTGAATCGTAGATTTGCAAACTCTTGTTTAATTATTCAAAGTTGCTAAAATCAATTT
This sequence comes from Allium sativum, assembly GCA_030737875.1. NCBI lineage: Eukaryota > Viridiplantae > Streptophyta > Magnoliopsida > Asparagales > Amaryllidaceae > Allium > Allium sativum. The sequence continues at coordinate 117,396,752 of CM060909.1, forward strand.
TGATTGCAGGCCATCCAACAATTGCCCACCTATAAACCAGTAAGACCTGGTGATCTATACAGCAAATCCCGATGGGACAACACAAGTGACGAGCGCCATAAACTCCATTCACAAAAAGTATGAAGGTGTAAAGCACTGCCTTGCAAGAGAAAATTCAAGGCTATCAAGAGTCAGATGGTTACAACGTGCAACGTCAAATCTAAAAACAAAAGTTGCAAGTTCTGCCAATTGGGCATCTCCTAAGAAGACAGACCCAGAACCCAAGTCCTCTTGCTAGTATAGCTTGTTACGACGAGCATCCGGTAATGGAATTGGCGTCTGCCCCATGGAACTACGCAATAGCAAAACCTCTCACAATAGATCTAATCATAAGTCCCATCCGAATGGGGGCATGAATCCAATCCGGTCACCGAAGGGCCTGGATCACCATGTTATAGAGTCGAATGTTTGGATTAGTCAAAATTCCCAGCCGAAAGGGGGTATTCAATGAGATCGTCAGTGTCAGGGAACATCTGACCCGATTACGACAAATTTTGGGAATAAAGACCTCTTCGGGAGCAACTCGATTAGTTCGTTAGTGTTTGCTAACCACAGGCTCGACGATTAGCGAGCTTCAAAAGGCCCCTTCGGAGGCACTCGATTAGTTCGTTAGTATCTATTAACCACATACTCGGCGATCGACGGGCTTCAAAAGACCTCTTCGGAGGCACCCGATTAGTTCGTTAGTGTTTGCTAACCACAGACTCGACGATCGGCGGGTTTCAAAAAGCCTTTTCGGAGGCATCCAGTTAGTTTGTTAGTGTCTGCTAATCCCAAACTTGGCGATCGGCAGGATTCAAAAGACCATTTCAGAGGCATCCATTAGTTCAGTTAGCACTTGGGTATCTCGAGCTACGATGATTGGTGGGCTTGAATAAACTCTTCAGAGGCGTACAATTAATTCGGCTAGTACCTAATTCATTTATACTGTGACGAATGTTGGGTTTTAACCAAAGACCTCTCCGAGGGCATCCAATGAATTCATCGACGCTAGAATACATCAACCTAGTTGCAAACGAGAGTCTTCTATGTTGGAACTAACTAGTCAGATAACTGGCAAACATTAGGCTAAAAAATTAAGACCTCTTAAGTAGGGTCAAAGAAAATAGGAAATCCCTTCAACTAAAAGGCACGAGTTCAATCAACCAAGCCATATTTTATGGTTAATGGCAGAGCTGAGAAGATCTAACCAGAATGGTAACAATCAAAAGAATTAGCCATTAAACTAGGAACTTATAGTGTTTTATCCATAACCAAGGAAACCTTGTGCAGTTGATCGCACCCAGCCTAAGAAGTTCGTGACAACCTTTAGTATGGGGCATCACCACCGCATTAAGACGGATCAATAATGCTCACAATACATACCACAAGCTTACTATAATTTTACACCAAACAAAAAGACTTGTAATTTACAAAGAAGAAAATGCATAAGAAAGTAGAACAAAGCTATGGCAACGACTAATAGCTAAAGTACAGAAAATGCAATGGCTGCTTCACAACAACAACAACACAAGTCACAGATACAAAAGTCTCAAATACAGAATAGCATAAAGTCATAAGCGAGGACCTGCACTCGCATATACAACCAATCTACCGATATAAATGAAGTACATGAAAGCAATCTAGAAAAAGTAAAGTAAGACATCCATGAGCACTATTTCTTCTTCTTTCCATTCTAGGAACTGTTGGACTTTAGAGATGATTTACTAGTCTTGGTAGAGGAAGGAGGAGGTGTATCAACCGGCTGATTCCTATCTTTAGCTTTAATACCACCAGAAGGACTCTCAAGAGAATATAAAACGATAACTCCTATCTTTTTAACAGTATGCTTTCCCTTGCATTTCGAAGATGACAGGGACTTTATTTTCTTCTTTTCCTAGTCCTCAACATCCTTTTCCAGGCTTTCTTCCGCATCGTCCACATACTCGGCCTTGTCACTAAGAGTATAATCGACATTGTCCAACCCAAAGATTTCCTCAATCCTTGTGTCTTGTTATCCTAGATGTGAAGATGCATCGCCCGAAGGAAGAGTGACAGTTGGAGCAGAAGTGGCAATTGACTCCAAGGTCGAGTCAGTGATGATGGATTCAATCGTTGTAATATTGACTCCGACGGGAGAAGGTTGTGGAGAGGCTAAGCCTAATAAAAATGAACAATGAGCATGGAATGCAACCGACCCAGGTGAATTACAAAGAGAATCCAAGTATGACATAGCTTGGTCAATCTTGGTTTTACCTACGGCTTGGAGATTTCTGTGCTCAACTTCATATTTATCTAGGTTATCATCGTCGTCTCCATCGCTATTTCCAGTAGGCTCCTCAGTAATGTTCTTCTCAGTGGTATGTTCCTCAGGAGTTGTATCCTTTTCTTTGTGAGCAATAGAAGGATTAGTGAGAGACGTAGTTGGAATCTGAGAACCCGAAGCCTCAACATTGATAGAACAGGAGGGAGCATCAGTAGCAGTTGTGTCCATGGATTTTCCCCCATAGGATTTAGCTCGCTCCTCCATAAGCTTTTTCTTGCCCTCGGCCAAGGCTTCGCGGGAATCTTCATCCAAAAAACTCTCAAGGGGGTATCCTTCATCATAGGAACCTTTAGCAAGTGCAAGTATCGATTCCCAGATTAGGGCCAAAGTCACTGCAAAGTCAAGTCCTAAATGGCGTAATCTCCCTCGACTCATAACACTGAAGACGTAAAATCTAAAAAAAGTGTCATCGACATCTGCCTTAGCATTTTTTAGGGTAGCTAAAGACTTAACTATATCTTCCTCAAGAAGCTCAGCCTTAGTGTTCAGCATAGAAATAGTCAACTTTTGAGCAGTGATCCCCTCATGGAGAATGGAATTCTCTTGCTGATATGTCGCGGAAGCTTGCTTTTATACGGATAGTTGGGATTCAACAACTTGTTGGGCAGATTGATCATCATTGACTTGAACCATTAGTGTACTTTCTCTCAGTTTTGAGGCAGCAAGCTGTCCTTTGAGCCTCTTGTTTTCAACCTCTAGCCCTTCTAACTCCGTATTCCTTTGCGAGAGAGATGAAATGGTAGCATCTCAAGATTCAAGCACCTTAGTCCACTCGACCTTGTCTGTAGCAATTCATTCAAGATCAAGTCTGTTAAGTCTCTGGAGATTATTTGCAAACTTGTACCATAAGGACTGTTGTTTATCATCCTGACTCCTGACCACGACTAGTTGTATCTCGAGCTGACTTTTTAAAGTATCCAACTGTGTAAGCATATTGCCTTTCAAGGTGTCCACTTCTTCAAGTATATCCCTCCTATTAGATGGGTGTATGTCCAAGTCAAAGAACATACCTTTCAAACACCAACCCTTGAATTGCTCAGCAAGTGCAGAGTTTGCTGGTTCAGGTTCATATTGGGGCCTCTGTATGAACGCCTGAATATCAGTAGGAGGAATTACGGATGTAGTAGTATGCATAGCAGCGGGAAGTTTGTTTCATCTAGGGTGCTTTTGAGAGTCATCCCTACCCTGACCATCACTATCTCACTTCCTTCGTCGAATCTCCTCATCTTCCCGTCCACTCCGATCATGACGATCATCATAGTGGTCATCGTATTTGTCTCAATCGTCGTGAGAGCCTTGTGCCCTCTCCTCCTTGTCCAGTTGATCCTGGGTTTCGTTCCTCAACCTCCTTTGTTCATCAGTCGATAAATGTCCATGAGATTGCTGAGATAGTTGGGAATGTTGCGAGTGCTGAGATTGTTGGGAATGTTGTAGGTGCTATGAATGACGGGACTGTATGAGACGCTTCAGATTATAATATCCGGTCCGTTCTTTAAAGCTCTTCATAAATGAATTATTCATGTTTGGACCTGAAATGAGTCAAAAAAGGATTTCAATACTTTTTAAATTAGTACTGGGGCAAACAGTAAATCGTAAGAAAAGCATTGAAGACTTAAAGTGCATGCAATATATTATCTAATGCGCGTTTAATAATGAACCAGTCTTAAGTGGTGAAGCTAATTGATATCATACATCAGGAAGTGCTCTCTATGATGGAGGAGTTTGAGCTACAATTGTCTCAGTTCCGGTTTTTGTAACCGAGTATACTAAATTCAAGTTCATAGAGTCACCCTGGACAAGATCCTTAGCGGTGATGAGGTCACTCAAACTCTTAAAATTGTCAGTGGAACTCTCCTCATGAGTATTTGAAATAAAGGGATCCTTAGTTGCTTTTTCAACGATTGGGTCGGCTCCTCGGGTGGTTTCACCTTCCTCAGTCTGTTCAGTCTCCTTCATAAGACCTTTGCCTTCGCGGTGTGTAAATTCTTCTTCATCAATAGAAGGCAGCTGGGATTCTGAGGTTATCGTACTACCACCAGCGGGGTCCAAGCATTTCTTTAAAGCAACTTCCTCGGTTGAAGTCTTAGCTATGATATCCTCCTTAGAGCTTAAGGCACCAGATGAGGAAGATGAAACAGAAGATTGGTCTAACACAAGAGATTGCGAAGGATCCAACAAGTGATATTGACGAAGGAATTTTTCTGCAATTAAAACTTGCTACTTCTCTCTTTATCGTCAATAGCTTTCAAAGTATCAAATAGATCCTGATCAACACCATCATCTTGATCAGAAGAAGGAAGTTTTTCAAAATAATGAAAGGATTTAAAAACCAAGACTTAGATGAAAAATGGAATCTAAGCAAGTATATTCACCTCCTTCCATCCACATGCCATAAAAACTGTCAGGACACTGGACATAGAAATATTGATTCACAAATCCCCGAGCACTTTTCAATAAATCAGTAATAATTTTGGAATTCCAGATGCCTTCGACAAAGATAATTGATGGGCATTCCTTCCTCCTTTTGAAAATGTATAGAGACCAGATGTCTTGAAAAGTGGGCGCGCATTACTTTGTCCTCATAAAAAGCACATAAAGCCTAGTTAAAATGGCGTAGCCGTTTGGGTTTAGCTGGAAAGGGGCAATGGCTAAGCGTCGAAGGATCATCTCTAAGAAGGGATTAAAAGGAGGAATGACCCCATCGACTAGCTTAAAACGATTGACTGTAACATGGTCAGCTGGTGGAAAATCTATAAAGTCCTTCTCTTCTGTTAGTTTTGCATCAGTTTCCAGAATTCCAAATTGAGCACACATGTGTTTGAATGAACGCAAACAAAGTTTCGTTAGAGTTCTCTTGGAAGGTGTTTTGACAAGAGGTCGGGGAAGTGGGAAATCTTGATTAACATTTGAATCAGGGACATTAACCATTGTAGTATCGAAAAATATGAGCAGAAGTTTCAACCTGAGCAGTTGTAGTCGTTTCCTTAGGTTATTGGCGTAATTGCTGTCAAATTACCATTTCTACACAAATAATCGTGCTTGAAAATAAACAATTGGTGCACGTTTCCTAAGGTAAAAAATGTTATGTTGTGTATAACTATATGTGCGGGGCTTGGGATCTACAATCGTCGTGTACTTATTATTCAATTCCAAGCATCGCTGCGAACTTATATCAGACTGTTTATATCTGTCCAAGAGATGTTTAGCTAGACTATAAATGATTAATAAATATATCCAGTGCAAATATATCATTTAGTATAAATCATGAAGTTCATTGTAGAAATTTTCTAAAGAACATTTATCTAACCTGTTTCGATAGGGGAAGTCGATAACAAAATAATAGCCTAAAAATGTGTATGTGTTTTCATTGTTACAGAACAGGTGGTAATAAAAGAACACATTCAAAGTATAAGCCGTGGCTGAAGGCTGTGTATTGCTTCTATAATTAACACAATGCAAAAAGGCTCAATGGTTAAAATAAGTGTTGGAACAAAACAAGTCCACAATGGGTTGGTAGTAACCGATCCACTATGGATCGACAGTGACCGATCCATGGTGAATCAACACTGACCGACCAACTATAGATCGGCAGTGAACGATCCATGATGGTCGACACTGACTATGGATCGGTAGTGACTGATCCATGATGGATCGACACTATCCGACCTATGATGGATCGGCAATAGTCGACCATGATGGATCAATACTGACCGACCCATGATGGATCGGCAGTGACCGACCCACCATGGATCGACACTGACCGATCCACTACGATCGACAATAGTCAACCATTGAGGCTTATGATTTTTTCAACCCTTCGAGAAACATAATTGAGCTTCAGAATATGAATTCAAGCATCAACAATAATCACCATCGAGCACAATTCAAACACAATAAGCATGCAACGATCAATAAAATAGATTCATGCATCATACAAATGTCGTCAAATGCAAAATGGTCAATGAGCTCGTCGACATAGGAAGATACACATTGTTACAATGGAAAAATCAAGTGTAGATCAGAGCGTAAAGCCGTTCGCACATGAGTTTTTACATGATATGTAAATTAACACATGGATTCATTTCAGTACTCGAAGATCAAAACTTGGTCAGATTCACCCAAATTCTGAAATCCAACACAAAGAACTACCGTTCAACCACTACTCGAATCTCAAATTCATTCAACAATCACATGACCAGTGTTTTGGATACATGTCATTGAATCAACTCTATCAAATCCGACCCAAATTCAAACCATTACAACCCCAAAATTGATTCAACTCATACTATAAATTCAAAATCACCAATTCGATACAAATTCCAAAGAGAATTAATACCTGCATTTACGATGAATAGACGAATTTAATTGACTGAGTTTGGTTTGAGTTAGATGATGCTGGAGTAGCTCTGATTTGGAGGATTCGGCTCTAAGTTGATTTGATTTGGTTGCGTAGGAGGCGATGGTTGGATTTTAGCAGGACTGAAGATGTGGATCTGATACTGGAAAAATTGGAAGAAGATGCTGAAGAATTTAGCTTGGAATCGGATTTTTATTTCAAAAAGAGACCGCCGCCATTATAATTTTTTGACCAAAGGAAGAGTTAAGTGGAAGAGGGAGAATCCAAGAAGAGTATGAAAGTAAGATGTTAACAGGCCATTCCGACCCTTCATGTGTTAGACCGCTCCGATCCATAACTTGCGCTACACCCAGTCCATGTAAATTAATCCACACTCGATCGATAGAGAAATGTATGTGTTGATCCATGCATGTAAAGCAGCCAAAATGAAACAATCAAGACGTGATCGACCCATCATTGTGTCATAACTCATAATGTGTATAAACAATCATTTCAGAGCTCATGATTCTTGTTATAAACAAAAATTATAAACTACGAGGGGCAAATGTTAATCACTAAAATTAGAGCATAAATGATGGGTCGGTTATTTAGCAAAAGTAATGGATCAATCAGTTATTATTCTTATGAATCGGGCTTCTACCTTACTTCATGGGTCGGGCGGCTTCGTTAACCATGGATCGCATTATCTCACCATATATGGTTCGGTCAGTTCTGAATATGATGGATCAGTCTAATATCATGCCATGGATCGGTCATGCTTCCTTCCTATGGATCAGTCATGCATAACATATGGATTGGTCAGAAGCTCTTTAGATGGTTCGACAATAAGCTTGTTGTATGGTTCAGTCACCACGCACTGCTATGGATCGATCGGAGGCAATATCCCATGGATCGGTCACTTCCTTCACCAATGTGCCAATCATCGTGTTGTCTATGGGTCGGTCGTACATGGCTTCAATTAAGTGGATCGGCCACTGCACATTGTCATGGGTCGGTTACAAGTTGTTCCATGGATCGTGATCAGCTACTTACCATGAATCGAGCATAAACAAAACCTAGTGGCATTTTTGTACTAAAGTTACAGACCAATTCATAGCTTGCACACATGAATTTCCGGCTTTGCAAATCCATTCACTCTATACCTATAAATACCCCCATGACTTCCCACATTCAAAGGACCGAACTTTCTCTCCCCGAAGTGTTGTCCAATTCATTTCTCAACCATTCCAAATCACTTCAGCCTCCATTAAAGATCACCCAAACTTAGATTTAACATCAAGACCTCCATGGAACATTCAAAATCATCCGAGTGTTCAATTGTTGAAGATTCACATCAACAATCATCACACTTTGATAGATCTAACTATTTCCTTGGCGAATTTGAGTGGATCAAAAGTCAAAAGAGAAGAAATAAAGAGAAATACATGTAAAAAGAGAGAGAATGAGTGATAAAGCAAAGATTATGTACCTTGTAATCTCTATGGTGATAATGAAAACTCTTTCCATAGTAGACGTAGGCCGATTTTAGGCCGAACCACTCTAAATCTCCTTGTCTTTACTTTTTTCCTTGTGTTTGTGGCTCCATATTTTTAGATCTAACTTGCTTGTGAAGTGTTGCAAAAAACACCTTGGGTGTTGTTGTCATTTTTGACATCAACAATCGGATCCATGATTTTTTACCAAAGAAACAAAAGTTTGCATTAACATTGAAAATGATGATGGAAAAATGGAAATTGGAGAATTAAAGGAAAGCGTTGATAAGGGAGTTAAATATGAAGTTGACATGGCGAGATGAGTGGAAGAAGAAGATAATAGTGTAGCAGAGATCAAGTGGTGGAGAAGTATGACAAGGGTTGAGGAGTGGAGATCGATTTAAAAAAAAGGAAAAATAATCCTAAAAGTGTAACGATGAGCTTTGAGCTTGTCATCAAAAGGAAAAAACACGGTTGCCCTTCCGCATAATACTATAAGATAATTTCTCCTTTAGAATATTTTTTCCATTTTAATTTTGTAGTTGTTGGGCTTTGCTTATAATGATTAGGACATCAGACATAACACTATCAGAATTAGTATCTTTTTTTCAAATGAGCTTGTGAACTTACATTGTAGTATACTAGTCAAAGATTTAGCTTAAATACAATCAACTATAATTTGGTAAATGCAAATGTACAAAGCACGATTGTTTATTAACCTTTACTTGTTCATTGAAATTGGATGCTTTAGTTGGTAGTACCACTACAAGTTTTATGTTGTAGACAACATATTACATGTCCATGTAAGTTTAAATTAGGTTATGCAAGTTTCTGACTTATGACCATTCACACCAATATGGAAGTTTCTAGTCGCTTAAACAATGGCGCTTGACCTATTAACCTATTTATATACCTTAAGATTGTTTCAAGCAAAGAAATCCAAAATAGAATTGGATTAAAATTATGGAATTTCCATAATGTAACCTAAATTTGGAAATTTTCAGATGACGGAATTGAATCACCAACAGTGAAAACTTAAGCTACAATTGTAGATAAGGATAAGTTATCCATGTCGTGATATATAGTAGAACATTAATTGATATTCGAACATGATAACACTCATATAACATACAAAGAAATTAAATGAAATAAATAAAGGTTTAAAATCAAATAAGAATTCAGGTTGGTACAAAAGAAAAAAAAAGAGAAATAATAACCATACAATTAAGTCATCATTATCAGAAACAAGTGTAAATTCCTTAGGCATTTCCATCGCCTTGGATTTGTGAATTCCCCAACAAATACTTCAGATATCCAATAACTTATATAAATAGAAATCGGCGAGAATATGACTTGATTGCACCAATTGTAATAAATAACTTCACCAGCACAAGCAAAATAATAATCAGTCTTCAGTGATCTTCTTAACTAGTTTTTATATACAAGATTGAAAATTTAACATAGTGAACTGCCAAGCTGCTTCATGTGTCATTATCAAGCATGTAAGGATCAAATGAAAACTGAAATTTTGAATGCATGTGTGAGTCTTATTTGAACTTGGCTCAACAAATTCAAAAGAAGACTATTGTTCAATTCAGAATGACATAAGAAAAACCAGCATTTTTTGAATCAGTTTTGTCGACACCAAGTTTGTCTAGTAGAATGCACAGAAAGAAGGAAGAGATGCTTTGATTTTAATATGTTCATATATGTGCCTAAACTTGTTTAACTAGCAGCAAATATTCCATCTAACAACCCTTTTCACACTCAAAATGTGTTGTCAAAATAATTGCTTAGGTAAGAAATACATATAATCAAATACTTAAATTAAGATATACATTAGCTGAATATTTTTTCTACATCACCTAATTCTGAATAAAAAAACATTAAGTTAACTGCACATTAATTGGCTTGTTCTTTTCAGTTATCCCTTCTGATCATGTATATATAAACACATTCGATCATTCCTGATACATATCTGCTCAGATTTCTATTTATAACTGTATATATATACAAACTATGGCAAAACAATTCGTACCTGAAAACTAAGTGAATAGTAAGAAGGTTGAAAAGGCATTAGTAAAATTATGGAAAAAGGTCATGTTTGTTGTATGCATGAAATAATTAGTACCTCGAAATCTGTTCTAAGGAGTATACCGAAATCAGAATAGCTTACAATTGGTTTTTGAACATACTAATTATTCATTTTACTTAGTGACATTCATGTTTTACTTTAAAGGAGGTTTCAAGTCTCTAGTTTGATTATTTAGTTTAATCAAAAAAATCCTTTATTATTCGTTGATAGTGCATAAATTAAAGACACAACATATGTGACAAACAAATTTTTATTGAAACTGGTTAACTACCCTATGGCGAAAATCATTGATAAAAACTTGCCAAATTATTTAATTAAAATCAAATCGGTCATCATTTAACATAAAATCCAATTAATTCATATGTTAATATGTTATGTAGGAAATAAACACATTCAAAAATACCATGGTGATGATCCCACGACTCAAGTCACGTTATTTTAACACTTGTGTAAGTCACACTGAAATAATGAATCATGCATACTTTTGTACAATTACATACCATCATATAAATAATTCAGACAAATGTCACTATGCAAAATCAACTAAGGCCTCACTTATTGCATATCTTGCATTTCACAATTGACATATAAATCAAAGGTACATGATTAAGATATAAGAGAGAACTACTATAGATATATCTTGAGGTGCCAAGCTTGCTTCGATTGATGTATTATGTATTGCATATTTTATTGTTGTTTAAAACAAGTTATCCACAAATAATATATTTAGCTTAGCCTAAGTTGATGTAAATTACATTAGAAGCGGTGAGGTAGAACAGACCAAATCAATGAACATACACTACTAAAATTGCTAGCATCAGGGGCACTAGGTTGAAGGCGAAACAAACACACTGCCTCTTTTATTCTATAAGCTAGGGCCAAAAAGCGTTTCACCCTTATTTTCAATTAGTAGAGACAACACTACAAGAATAAATTTAAATATGAACTCCTTTATTTTGTATCTAATTAAAAAAAATTATCTCTAGATATTAGTTAAGACAATCTTGAAACAAATAATTTTGTTTTTAAAATCAGGTCTCAAAAATAATATACAATAGAGTTGGGTCTCAAGAGGATTAAAGACATAAATGCCAGTTACAAATTAGTCCCTATGTTAAATTACATTAGAGACAACTTTGAGTCTCAAGCATAATAATAAAGGCAATGACAAATGTCTCGGATCAGTCTTAAAATCAATAGCTCTTATAAAACAATTGGACAATATATATTACTCATGTTGTTTCATTTCCATATATGATATAAAATAATGACATCATGGATTGCAACATCAGTTCATACACATAAAATATAATTTTTCCATATGATAGCATAGTAATATCAATAAATAAATTTGCAATATCAATATAACACATTGATCTAAAAATAACTATAAAAGAAGACTGCAATATCAGATTTTATCCGTTCACAATACACGTATTAGACGATGTCGCCTGCTCCTGCCATTTATCATGTATATCGTTGAACTTCTCAGCCCTCGACCGTCGTCGACCTCGAGATTCTCATTCTAAGTGTTTTATGATGACTGCATTACTTTGCAATGCATCTACATAAATTAAAACAATTGTAGAACCTTTACGTCTGGTGAACAAAGAACACAACAATTGTTAGCCAGGAAACAGGATATTATGAGACAAAGAAGTCTTTGCCCATTGCATCAGTTGAGAAGATGTTTGTATAGGAAGTAAAAATAATACAAGAGAAATAGTGGTTTCCAACAGCTGTTGGGAAAGCCATTGGTATACACATCAATGGTCACCAACGACTTTCAATGCCTCCAACGATAATTTTCCAGCGGCTTCCAACTGTATAACTTGGTCACGTGTAATTCGTATTTGGCTAGTAAGTCGTTGGACATAGTTGAAAATTGATGAAAATATGTTGTTGCTAACAGTTGGAAGCCGATGAAATACATGGACTTGTAAGTCGTTGTAACCATTAGACGTCGTTGGAAATCTAAGTATTTTTTTTTTACAGATTTCAAATTACTCACTTTCAGCCATACGCAATCTCATATTCATTAAAACAGCTCAACTTCCAGCATATACATCACAGGCGCAATCATATATATATACCCAAACATAATATTGTACCAAAATCAAACACAACCAAACATGTAACATAAACCAATATTTATACAATACAATAATGCAACATCATCAACATAGCATATATGTACGTACATCCCAATTTCATCAACCCAAGTTCAAAATAAACAGTCATCCGACACCACGTCCTAACCATCATCACCAACATAGCATCAACACATACAAACCATCATAATGTATCAAGCATAATCCTCACCCACTCTCAAAGCATATATGTACATAAATCCACACACACACACACACACACACACACACACACACATATATATATATATACATTATATATGTATATAACATCAAAACAAACTAACTAACCGTAACTCATTCTCCCCCGGAAGATGAAGGACCTATACCGTACTTAGCAATGAACTCTGCCAAACATTGATTAAGATGCTCCATCTGCTCTTCGTGGCGGCGATCACACTATTTAAGCTCTGCGATCTCAGTTCATAGTTGTGCGATCTCCTTCTTGTGACTGCTGAGATGTCCTACCTTGTACATAAGTTTAGATTTTCAGTATTTCATAATAGCAATTCAAGTAAATTTTAGTTTTTATTATAAATTTTAGTTTCTATTACTGCTAGGTTGCCAAAATCATAGATTCTGTTCTAGGTTGGTGGATCCATGATAGCATCAAAAATCTTATCCTTATCCTCGGTAGTCAACTCGATCCTCCCAGTCTCCTCAAGCATCTATGCCATTTGTTGCTGAAATTTATCCTGTTAAACAAAATACAATTGAATTTAGATAACACTATTTTAATTAAAATTATAACTTTAAGTTAACTATGTTATACTTAAATATGCACCACACGCCTTGACGTCGTGGTCCCAAGAGTGGGAAACTAAGCCTGTGTTGTTGATCTAACTCACTGCATGTGCATGCTAAAAAACATCCCAGTACGACACAAGAAACCACACTGTCTGTCCTGAAATACGCATATATGTAAATTAGAGCTTAAAGTTAAAGAAACTATAACTTAACAACTTATAACTTAAAATCTATAACTGTGTAATTAATAAATATACCAGGTCCTCGAGATGGTGCTGGAATGACTTAGAACCACCGCGATGTGTAACCGGGTTCTTGCTACTATTTGCTGAATTTCTCCAGGACTCGGCCTATACATTTAAATTAAAAAAATGTTTTATTCTAATTTATATACTAATTGATTAAAACAATTTAAATTAAATATGCAGTAAATTTACCTGAAACAACTCATTATTTCACCAAGTATGCAGATCATCCCACACTTTAGCACGCATCCAATCCAGATTTTCCCGGTTGATTTTATGCTATTTAGTGTTTGTCTGTAATTTTAACCATTTTAATGTTACATTGGCGCCGGACGGAAATATCCATTTCCTGGAGATCAACCGCACCCTGCATTTCTTAAAAATAGCATAAATACAAACTGATCAAATAACAGCATGACTACTTAATGTAATAAATGATATATTACATATACCAAAAAATCCTAAAATAGTCTCCATGACATGTTTGGTACCAATGTCCACTTGGGCCAACATGAAGTCATACGAGCCATGTAAGCGCGTCTTGATATCGCTAAGACTGTATTGGAAGGCTCTAACTCAAAATCCTTGCATTAAACAAAAAAAACATTTAATATTTCTTGACTACTGAATATATATTTATATAATTTATCGTGCAGAAATGAAATTTATAATTCAAATTTAATGCTTACCCTTTATTTGCTTTTGGCTTAAGACACACCGCATGACGTGATAGCTCATGCAATGGATCACCACCATCGCCACCTACCGGAGGATGAGACTCAGAAGGAGATTCAAAAGTTGTATGTTTGTGTGACGTCATACTTGTTACAAAAAACAATGTAACATAACATAAAAGGGCTATGTATAACAAACAACATGACATTATATAAGAAGACTATGCGGTATAAATAGTATGACATTGTAACGAACCGGGATTTTCGACTCCGAAAATCAACATCAAATTACCATGTTGACCATTCAGACATCGAACATTCCAGATCATTAATAGAAAGAAGTTAGAGGGTGAGAATAGGTAAGGTAGAAATATTAGAATAGAAGAAGAAGGAACACCACAACACAGAGTCTCACATCGCAGCGGAACAAAATATAATACAGAAATAAATCTTTATTGAAAACTTTTAAGAATACTTACAATATCAGAGTACACATCTGGACAGTGATAATCTGTCCTCATACAACACACAGCGGAATACTAGTAATATCATACGTCTGGACTCTTCCAGCTCGTCTCTTCACAGCAGTCGATAACCTGAACCTGTACAACCCGGCCTAACCCGAGCATTTACAAAACACCGGGTCAGTCTGGTGAACCAGAGTGAGATAAACCCGCACAGTAATAAGGGTGAATCATCCAATCATGATTTAAATTTCAAAATCTTTTCAAAAGAAAAGGATAATCGTAAGACCAAATCCACACATAAACACGGACGGTTTTTACCTTACGATAACCCAAAACATTTTTGAAACCAATATCTTGTCTGATATTATAATAATGTCTAAATACAAGTAAATAACAATCTAGTGGAACGCTTGCATCTCACGCTCCACCTATATAGTATACAATCAAAACCGCAGGCGCTTATTGGAGATTGGATTCCAACTTGACAAGGTATGGGACCACCTGCCGATCGTGTATCTCTAGAGACGAATACACTGGGTTCAACAAGAACTTCTTGCAACCCGGCCCTCACATGACCGACCCCTCATTTCGCTTGAGAGTATCGAATGTATACCACCGACGGTTGGGATCAGCAACCGTCTCCCGACAAGGGACAACATCGAAACATAGATTTAAGAAACAAATAGGACTTCCTCTAGATAGGTGATCATACACCCTAATGGGAGCGACCCACATAGCCATGCTGCCTGCCCGATTTTTTTTGTCATTTCCCGGCTGATGAGGCTTGAGGTCTAGATTACTCTTGATCATCTGGTCGCCATTCACTTTGAATGCCACATCGTCAGATCCGTCAGATATCACTAATTGACGTCCACAAAAATACTCTAGCTGAAAGCTAGAGAATGGCAATTCCCTGCCAACAACTATCGTACGTTTGAAGAAATCAACGTACGTGACTCTTTGGAAATACTCTGTCAGACACTCGTCCATACACGTCATCCAGGAACAGGATGAACCGAAGGCACTCTCCTACCGCATCCAATATAGGAATCACCCCATGGATCAGTAGCGAGTAGTCCTTGCAACCCGTCGATTCCAACCACGACAGAATCACAGCTTATCTCTACTTGCCAGGCAGAGAACATTAGTGGTTCTTCCGTTTATGAAGACCCACGGTCTTCAATGCTCCATCTCGATCATCTTTTGAGATCTTCACGTATTTGTTGGACGGAATGGTTTCGAATAAATTCGATCCCGGTCTTTCCGTACCAACAATCGCATTGGCCAGATTTGATAGTCGGTGTTTTAACTATCAAAATATACAGTGTTTCAAACATGACACTCCAATGAGTTCACTGGTTCAGTATTCAACATCACTTGGCCTTTAATTAAACTGATTTACTTTTGTTAAGTTAAAACTTCAAACTCTTTTAAATATTCAAAAATACGATATTTGAATAATTCTAATTGATTAATTAACATTCGTCTCAACTCCATTCGCTTGACTCTAGATCACAGCGATCACAATGGTTACGCCTGATTCCCTCAGGAAACATCCGACCGCCGTAGGCTATCTGCAGCCCTGCGAATTTCGCTAGCAGTCGTACGAAATGGCACTCATCTTGAATACTATGTTTGACTAATCCAAGCTCGAATAACTATATTCAATTTCCTACTTTGAAATCTCATGTAAAATTCTCCTTTTTACTTGATCTCGTTTTCAAGTAACGTTACTGTAAAATTAACGTCTTAACACTTTGAATCTCACTTAAAACCTCTGGTTTATAATAAACCCTTTTTATCGTAATCTCCTTTCACTTGATTCATATAATTGAGTACGTTTATTTCCTTTCACCATTCAATTGGCTTGCATCTCACATTCGGTAACTTTTTAAATGAATTCCCATTTAAAAATATTCCTAAATTTATTATTAATTAAAATAATAACTTATTTCAAACATTAACTACTCTAGTAGTAAATCCCTTTATTAACTAAATTAAATCCCTTTTTAAATCCTTATTTAAATTCAAACAGTATTCGTTTAACTATTTTAGTCAAAACACATTAACTTGATAAACAATTCTAATTCCAAACGGTTGATTTAATTAACTCAAAAACTTGATTATCTTCTTAACCGATTTCAACAATCCTCGCTTTAAATTAATTAAAAATATAATTAATTTAAATAAATTCTAATTATTTGTTTCCAGTTATAAAATAAACTTTATAACTTCACTTTTATCGACCCACCTAACGGTGAATCCATATCTATAAACCGATTGATTTTTAAAGGCCATACTCTGCCAAACACTTAACCAATATCGCCCATTGGTTTAAACCAAACAGATGTTGAATATTAAATCAATAATCAACCATCAAATCAATCACACAAACAGATCAGTTCATATATGAGAATATGAAAATAAAATACATTTTTGAGGGATCCGGTTGGGTCCCTCCAACCTGTTCTTCCCTGTATTCAAATGGTTTTCTCAAATCAAACCATTCAGTTTTGTTTAACTGATAATACTAAATAGCAACCATTCAACATCAATTACAAGCAACGCAAACAATTCAATCATTTAAAACACGTTTATAAAATAAACGTGACCAACCAAGGTGAGTTACCTTTATTGGAACCAATCGTTAAAAATAACGATTTGGTATTTCACTGAAATTAAACACGGTTTAATTTCATCGGTTAAATCAACAGTTAAATAGATAACTAGCAAAGCAGTCAACCATTGGCAAGCAGAGTACACAAAATAAAAACACCCAATTTATATAAAATATAAAAAGGGTAACTGAGTGAGTTTAACTCACCTTGCTTTGATTCGCTAAAGCGGATCGGTTTAGTTGATTTCAACCCCATCCAGATATATATTTCATGACATAGCTCGTCAAGCGAAGTCCAATGTTCCTTGCTTTTAATGAATTCTGATAATTAAATAACAAGTTATAATTAACTTAAATTACCCGTAATCTTTTTTTTTTTTTTTTTTTTTTTTAAACTTGATTTCGTTGGATACTGTTAACGGAATACAGAGTTATTAACATTTTAATATTGACGATTAAATTAAATCCTGACCCCTAAATTAACCCTTAATTAACCGTTAATAAAAGTTCACTGCTATGGTTAAAGCAATAATTACTCTTGCTATTATTTTCCTGTCCATTTACACTACTGGAGTTCCTTACTATCATCGTTCAAACTACCCTAAACTATATTATTATTTTTATTTCTAATTACTCCCCTACTTATTTAATAAACTAAATTACTGTTGTAAAATAAATTAATTACTTTTATTGATTACCAGGCAAAAGAAGATAGGCCGATGCTTCCTTCCTCCAACTGGTCAACGTGCCCATCCACCATCACCGGAGAGCCACCTGAGGTTGTCACCCTGAGCGCTTCCGCCTCCTGGTCATTCGAACTCAGTACTGATCCCCTCATTTGCTCACGCTAACCCACCCCCATGCAGATATCCACGTCCTTCCTCTAAAACGCAAGCACCCAGATCTTGCCTCGTTTTTTCAACATACTGACCAAAACAAAACCCCACAAAAATACCCACTACACTCCGGACTTCATCAGTCACCGCACCACCGCCGTACCCAACCCCAACCACCGGAACCCCATCCAACTCCGGCGATCACAGCCCACTTCCGCCAGCCTCATACGCCCGAAATTCCGCGTCTCCAACCCCCTTAAATTTCCAGGTGGATGGAGACTTGCGTGTTTTAAGAGCTTTGGAAGGTTCGGGTTTTTGCTCTGTGGTTCGAATTTGAGGTGTGGTTATCGGTTCTGTTTTGCAAGAGAAGAGGGTCATAGTTTTTTTTTTTATTTAAGTCCAGAAGAAGGAAGCTTTATTTTTCTTTGGCTTTTCAAAGAAAAGGGAGGAGCCTACCGTATTTATAGGTGTAAAACGTGGGGGTCACGTTGTTGAGAGAATAGGTTTGCAGAAAGTTTATAGGCCAGCTGTATGATTGTGAGTGTCTCCAAACGTGGTCGGCAAGGACATGAGATGTCATTTCCGTTTATAAATGCTTGGTCGGCAAGCTTCAGAATTTAGGTCATCAATTGGCAGTTGGTTACAAAGTAGGGTAGATTTTATTACCATTTTACTACAACGAACTCCGCAGTGAGAATTCGTATTAAAACCCACCACATATGATTTCTGTCTACTGATTAAAATGCTAATCTTAGTTTAAAAAGATATTCCGGATCCAATGGGACAAGTTTCGTCGAAATCCGACATCGTATGAAAAAATTTCCTTTATAAAACCAGAAATGAACACGCGTTTAATTTTTCCACGGTCACCAGATAAATCGAATCAACTTGAAACTGCGAACATCGACAATAACTTTTCGATACGAACCCAATGGCACTAATTTCGTCGCATTCTGAGACTGTTGCCCCGGTAGGCTGTTTTTACCCTGAACCGCCTTACCCTTTTTAACACCAAATTTTCCGGTCTCTAAAAATAACAAACTATATACTTATTCTGACTCTAATCGATGATACGAACTCAACGAAACTGGTTTCGTGGCCTAATTCGATCGTCTTCTCAAGTTACACTCAAATATCTCTTTATTTATTTAAATACGCGCCATAGAAATTGAACGGGCGTTTACGGCTACCGTGGCCACATACGACATCGGTTTTCCACGCCATTCACCACCGTTCAATAATTTAGCAATACGGTGCTAATGAAACTGATTTCGTCGAAATCTGAGTCCGTTTGCAAAACGGCCATTTTAAAGGCTTATAATTTAATAACGATTTTCCATAGCGACTATTTCAAAATTTGATTTAGCCATAACTATCAAACTATAACACGAAATCTGGATTTTTCTCTTTCATATGAAAATTATCGTCAATACGGTTCCAACGTGTCTTGTTTCACAGAAATCCGATTTAAATTGAATTCTGTATTCTCAGTTGAAGTTCAAAACTTCATTTCACGAACTGCACGCCATTTTCGAGCTCGATTTATAGTTATATAAATTATAACGTTCGACTTTGTTTTTAATAACGAGCTCAATATTTAATTCCATTAATATTTCCAATATAATATTTAAAACTAATTTAAATATTTATATTCAAATGGTCGAAAAACACGGGTCGTTACATTCTTCCCCCCTTAAAATAATTTCGTCCTCGAAATTGCTAAGGTAAGAAAGAACGTTATAAACTTATTAATTTCAAATCTAATTTATATTAAATTAGAAACCAATTCAATATTGTGAATAAATATTTTCAAAAATATCGAAAATTTTCTAACACTTTAAATTTCCGAAAAATTTCGCCAGCGCCTCCTCTGTACGGCTCAATCGGTACACCCACAACTTGCCCTTTCTAGGCCTTTTCCAATTCAAAAGAAAATAAACAGCCAAGCGGCTTGCCCAATAGGCTCATAAATCACCAAACCCATAAAAATAAACGTGTACCTTTTTGTCGGGCATATCATTATATCATCTCCGTCTGCTACTTTGTCACCATATACAAATGCATTCCCGAACAAAATTCCAACTTTATCTTCATAACCAAATCCTTCACGCGTCCAAGCCAAATTCCTTTCTTAACTCAATCATCATCCATCATCAATTCCAACCAACACTATTTCAGATTCTTGTCTCACAAATTTCAAAATATGATTCTACTTGATATATTATCTCCCGATTCAATTTCTAGTTAATTGGTTTCAATTCAACTCATATTTGCTTCCACAAATTCGATTTAATCCTGTTCTTGTTCAAACACTTTCCCTGGGAGTTCTTAAACAGTTCAGTTCTTTCAAAAATCAAATAATCTTTTTCAAAATATCCTTTGCAAGGCTTGTAACAAATTTAAAATCTCCCAGGATTTAAAAATTCTCATATATTCAATTCGAATCCCTTTATGAACACTTTTCCCAGTTTCAGCATTTAAATTCTAGTTCTGATTTAATTTAGATTTAATTCATCTGATTTCATATTATACAAATTCCAATTGGTTATTTATATAACCATTTCAAACACATCACATATATTATGATATTTCCAACATATATATTTCCTTTATATCAAAATATTATTTGGGTAAAATTATTTCATTTACCCTCTTTCAAAAACATACTGTGTCGAATTATTCTGTTCAAGAGTTTAGAAACACTTATCGACACAGTTTGCATTACTGTATCGACCAGAATTCATAAACTACTCGACAAACCAATCAACACAATATAAACAGTTTTTATATCAATTTACAAATACGCGCTCATATATATACACTCAAACTCAGTCTAGGGTATTGCTAACCCCATCTCTACTGAATCACGCCACAGAGCCAAGGTAATCACTTAACCTTCAGCTCTGATACCACTGTAACGAACCGGGATTTTCGACTCCGAAAATCAACATCAAATTACCATGTTGACCATTCAGACATCGAACATTCCAGATCATTAATAGAAAGAAGTTAGAGGGTGAGAATAGGTAAGGTAGAAATATTAGAATAGAAGAAGAAGGAACACCACAACACAGAGTCTCACATCGCAGCGGAACAAAATATAATACAGAAATAAATCTTTATTGAAAACTTTTAAGAATACTTACAATATCAGAGTACACATCTGGACAGTGATAATCTGTCCTCATACAACACACAGCGGAATACTAGTAATATCATACGTCTGGACTCTTCCAGCTCGTCTCTTCACAGCAGTCGATAACCTGAACCTGTACAACCCGGCCTAACCCGAGCATTTACAAAACACCGGGTCAGTCTGGTGAACCAGAGTGAGATAAACCCGCACAGTAATAAGGGTGAATCATCCAATCATGATTTAAATTTCAAAATCTTTTCAAAAGAAAAGGATAATCGTAAGACCAAATCCACACATAAACACGGACGGTTTTTACCTTACGATAACCCAAAACATTTTTGAAACCAATATCTTGTCTGATATTATAATAATGTCTAAATACAAGTAAATAACAATCTAGTGGAACGCTTGCATCTCACGCTCCACCTATATAGTATACAATCAAAACCGCAGGCGCTTATTGGAGATTGGATTCCAACTTGACAAGGTATGGGACCACCTGCCGATCGTGTATCTCTAGAGACGAATACACTGGGTTCAACAAGAACTTCTTGCAACCCGGCCCTCACATGACCGACCCCTCATTTCGCTTGAGAGTATCGAATGTATACCACCGACGGTTGGGATCAGCAACCGTCTCCCGACAAGGGACATCATCGAAACATAGATTTAAGAAACAAATAGGACTTCCTCTAGATAGGTGATCATACACCCTAATGGGAGCGACCCACATAGCCATGCTGCCTGCCCGATTTTTTTTGTCATTTCCCGGCTGATGAGGCTTGAGGTCTAGATTACTCTTGATCATCTGGTCGCCATTCACTTTGAATGCCACATCGTCAGATCCGTCAGATATCACTAATTGACGTCCACAAAAATACTCTAGCTGAAAGCTAGAGAATGGCAATTCCCTGCCAACAACTATCGTACGTTTGAAGAAATCAACGTACGTGACTCTTTGGAAATACTCTGTCAGACACTCGTCCATACACGTCATCCAGGAACAGGATGAACCGAAGGCACTCTCCTACCGCATCCAATATAGGAATCACCCCATGGATCAGTAGCGAGTAGTCCTTGCAACCCGTCGATTCCAACCACGACAGAATCACAGCTTATCTCTACTTGCCAGGCAGAGAACATTAGTGGTTCTTCCGTTTATGAAGACCCACGGTCTTCAATGCTCCATCTCGATCATCTTTTGAGATCTTCACGTATTTGTTGGACGGAATGGTTTCGAATAAATTCGATCCCGGTCTTTCCGTACCAACAATCGCATTGGCCAGATTTGATAGTCGGTGTTTTAACTATCAAAATATACAGTGTTTCAAACATGACACTCCAATGAGTTCACTGGTTCAGTATTCAACATCACTTGGCCTTTAATTAAACTGATTTACTTTTGTTAAGTTAAAACTTCAAACTCTTTTAAATATTCAAAAATACGATATTTGAATAATTCTAATTGATTAATTAACATTCGTCTCAACTCCATTCGCTTGACTCTAGATCACAGCGATCACAATGGTTACGCCTGATTCCCTCAGGAAACATCCGACCGCCGTAGGCTATCTGCAGCCCTGCGAATTTCGCTAGCAGTCGTACGAAATGGCACTCATCTTGAATACTATGTTTGACTAATCCTAGCTCGAATAACTATATTCAATTTCCTACTTTGAAATCTCATGTAAAATTCTCCTTTTTACTTGATCTCGTTTTCAAGTAACGTTACTGTAAAATTAACGTCTTAACACTTTGAATCTCACTTAAAACCTCTGGTTTATAATAAACCCTTTTTATCGTAATCTCCTTTCACTTGATTCATATAATTGAGTACGTTTATTTCCTTTCACCATTCAATTGGCTTGCATCTCACATTCGGTAACTTTTTAAATGAATTCCCATTTAAAAATATTCCTAAATTTATTATTAATTAAAATAATAACTTATTTCAAACATTAACTACTCTAGTAGTAAATCCCTTTATTAACTAAATTAAATCCCTTTTTAAATCCTTATTTAAATTCAAACAGTATTCGTTTAACTATTTTAGTCAAAACACATTAACTTGATAAACAATTCTAATTCCAAACGGTTGATTTAATTAACTCAAAAACTTGATTATCTTCTTAACCGATTTCAACAATCCTCGCTTTAAATTAATTAAAAATATAATTAATTTAAATAAATTCTAATTATTTGTTTCCAGTTATAAAATAAACTTTATAACTTCACTTTTATCGACCCACCTAACGGTGAATCCATATCTATAAACCGATTGATTTTTAAAGGCCATACTCTGCCAAACACTTAACCAATATCGCCCATTGGTTTAAACCAAACAGATGTTGAATATTAAATCAATAATCAACCATCAAATCAATCACACAAACAGATCAGTTCATATATGAGAATATGAAAATAAAATACATTTTTGAGGGATCCGGTTGGGTCCCTCCAACCTGTTCTTCCCTGTATTCAAATGGTTTTCTCAAATCAAACCATTCAGTTTTGTTTAACTGATAATACTAAATAGCAACCATTCAACATCAATTACAAGCAACGCAAACAATTCAATCATTTAAAACACGTTTATAAAATAAACGTGACCAACCAAGGTGAGTTACCTTTATTGGAACCAATCGTTAAAAATAACGATTTGGTATTTCACTGAAATTAAACACGGTTTAATTTCATCGGTTAAATCAACAGTTAAATAGATAACTAGCAAAGCAGTCAACCATTGGCAAGCAGAGTACACAAAATAAAAACACCCAATTTATATAAAATATAAAAAGGGTAACTGAGTGAGTTTAACTCACCTTGCTTTGATTCGCTAAAGCGGATCGGTTTAGTTGATTTCAACCCCATCCAGATATATATTTCATGACATAGCTCGTCAAGCGAAGTCCAATGTTCCTTGCTTTTAATGAATTCTGATAATTAAATAACAAGTTATAATTAACTTAAATTACCCGTAATCTTTTTTTTTTTTTTTTTTTTTTAAACTTGATTTCGTTGGATACTGTTAACGGAATACAGAGTTATTAACATTTTAATATTGACGATTAAATTAAATCCTGACCCCTAAATTAACCCTTAATTAACCGTTAATAAAAGTTCACTGCTATGGTTAAAGCAATAATTACTCTTGCTATTATTTTCCTGTCCATTTACACTACTGGAGTTCCTTACTATCATCGTTCAAACTACCCTAAACTATATTATTATTTTTATTTCTAATTACTCCCCTACTTATTTAATAAACTAAATTACTGTTGTAAAATAAATTAATTACTTTTATTGATTACCAGGCAAAAGAAGATAGGCCGATGCTTCCTTCCTCCAACTGGTCAACGTGCCCATCCACCATCACCGGAGAGCCACCTGAGGTTGTCACCCTGAGCGCTTCCGCCTCCTGGTCATTCGAACTCAGTACTGATCCCCTCATTTGCTCACGCTAACCCACCCCCATGCAGATATCCACGTCCTTCCTCTAAAACGCAAGCACCCAGATCTTGCCTCGTTTTTTCAACATACTGACCAAAACAAAACCCCACAAAAATACCCACTACACTCCGGACTTCATCAGTCACCGCACCACCGCCGTACCCAACCCCAACCACCGGAACCCCATCCAACTCCGGCGATCACAGCCCACTTCCGCCAGCCTCACACGCCCGAAATTCCGCGTCTCCAACCCCCTTAAATTTCCAGGTGGATGGAGACTTGCGTGTTTTAAGAGCTTTGGAAGGTTCGGGTTTTTGCTCTGTGGTTCGAATTTGAGGTGTGGTTATCGGTTCTGTTTTGCAAGAGAAGAGGGTCATAGTTTTTTTTTTTTATTTAAGTCCAGAAGAAGGAAGCTTTATTTTTCTTTGGCTTTTCAAAGAAAAGGGAGGAGCCTACCGTATTTATAGGTGTAAAACGTGGGGGTCACGTTGTTGAGAGAATAGGTTTGCAGAAAGTTTATAGGCCAGCTGTATGATTGTGAGTGTCTCCAAACGTGGTCGGCAAGGACATGAGATGTCATTTCCGTTTATAAATGCTTGGTCGGCAAGCTTCAGAATTTAGGTCATCAATTGGCAGTTGGTTACAAAGTAGGGTAGATTTTATTACCATTTTACTACAACGAACTCCGCAGTGAGAATTCGTATTAAAACCCACCACATATGATTTCTGTCTACTGATTAAAATGCTAATCTTAGTTTAAAAAGATATTCCGGATCCAATGGGACAAGTTTCGTCGAAATCCGACATCGTATGAAAAAATTTCCTTTATAAAACCAGAAATGAACACGCGTTTAATTTTTCCACGGTCACCAGATAAATCGAATCAACTTGAAACTGCGAACATCGACAATAACTTTTCGATACGAACCCAATGGCACTAATTTCGTCGCATTCTGAGACTGTTGCCCCGGTAGGCTGTTTTTACCCTGAACCGCCTTACCCTTTTTAACACCAAATTTTCCGGTCTCTAAAAATAACAAACTATATACTTATTCTGACTCTAATCGATGATACGAACTCAACGGAACTGGTTTCGTGGCCTAATTCGATCGTCTTCTCAAGTTACACTCAAATATCTCTTTATTTATTTAAATACGCGCCATAGAAATTGAACGGGCGTTTACAGCTACCGTGGCCACATACGACATCGGTTTTCCACGCCATTCACCACCGTTCAATAATTTAGCAATACGGTGCTAATGAAACTGATTTCGTCGAAATCTGAGTCCGTTTGCAAAACGGCCATTTTAAAGGCTTATAATTTAATAACGATTTTCCATAGCGACTATTTCAAAATTTGATTTAGCCATAACTATCAAACTATAACACGAAATCTGGATTTTTCTCTTTCATATGAAAATTATCGTCAATACGGTTCCAACGTGTCTTGTTTCACAGAAATCCGATTTAAATTGAATTCTGTATTCTCAGTTGAAGTTCAAAACTTCATTTCACGAACTGCACGCCATTTTCGAGCTCGATTTATAGTTATATAAATTATAACGTTCGACTTTGTTTTTAATAACGAGCTCAATATTTAATTCCATTAATATTTCCAATATAATATTTAAAACTAATTTAAATATTTATATTCAAATGGTCGAAAAACACGGGTCGTTACAGACATGACATAACATAAAAATATGACATTATAACAAACAGTATGACATGAAATAATTGGACTGTGTAAATCAAATAGAATGACATGACATAACCTAAAATTACCGTTTTAAAATAAGGATTATTGGTTAGTCCTCGTCACTTCCGGATTCTGACTCTATTTCCTCCTCTATATATGGTTCATCTATAGTCTCAAATGCTTCAATTAATGCATTTGATTCATCGTTTAAAGGTCCAAAGTTTGTTTGATCATCGGTTATTACTATTCCTTTAATTTCCTCGATATCTACTTGATAAGCTTGTTAGTCGGGAATATTCCGTCCGTCAAATGTAAACCTTTGCTTTGTTTTAAAAACAGTCGACCAATCTATTTTATCTCTTCTTAGAGATAAATAACAAGCGTAATATACTTGAAGAGCTTGTTTGGCAAGTATAAAGGATCGTACTTATAATAATGTGAAGAATGTTTTATTTCTGTAAGATTACATTTTGGGTGCACGTTGATTCTAGAAACTGGAACGTTGCTGAACCAGTTCCATTTAAATAAAATACTGCTTCCACGGGTCGTGTGAAATATGTCAATTATAGAATCAAGGTTAGTACGCCATAAAAATCTATTATGGTCATTTGGATCGTAACCACCTTTAACAAATACACCGCTACTGTTAGTTAATTTTTCAGCACCGTATTCCTTAGTATTAAATTTATAACTATTGACAAAGAATATTGGATATGTCTTGAGTTTCCTTCTTGGTCCCATTGCTAAATTTATCAATCCTTCATCCAAAACACAATTTGTTGTATCAAAAACGTAATTAGTAAACCAAGTAGCGAATTCTTTGCGGATATCGCCGTTTGGATGTTGTGATTCGTAAATGCTATAACTATAGTAAAAATTTTACATTATGATTAAAGATACAACACACGTATAGATGATATATGTTCTATACCTAATGAACATTGCAACTTCAATGCAGTTGAGAAGAATATATATGTGTGCTGCATTATAATCTCTATCAGCCAGCCATGCTTCCATACATCTACTAGAAGGCCGACAATGTTGTTTATAAATAGATAAACTAGCTTGACAATTATCTTGATCAATGCCTTCATCATCACGTGTAGTACTTATTAGTGAATGGAGTATTGATGACAACAATCTTATTTCAATATTAATTGATTATAAAATATATACTAACACTTTTATCTAGAAAATAGTATATGTATATGTATATATACACACACATATGCAGGATTTATATATAGGAATTAATACTGAAGACTGTACAGTTTAAGAACTTTTAGAGATTCAGTTTTCAGAGATGATTCAAGACTTATGAGTAATCAAGATTTCAAGATGTTCAAGAGTTCAAGATAAATATAGTAATAGAGTCTAGTTTATGTATGACTCTGAATATCACTCCAGGTTCAAATTCAAATTTTGTTTTTTAATTTCTAATTTCTAATTTCAAATTCTATTTTAAATTCTATCTTCTCTATTTTATTTTATTTTCTTTACTTTACTTTTGACTTTAAACTCAAATTTTATAGTTTATAAATTTTATATGTTATATACTTTATATTTATATAGTTGTAAACTCTATAATTTTATAAATATGTTTATATAGGTTATACTTATGATTTCAAATGATTTTATACTTTATAATATTTGTTTAGAATACTATGTTTTAATTCAAGAATTTCCAGAATTTTATATATATATATATATATCAAAACACTTGAAAAATGTTCAAAATTCAATTTCAAGCAAGGATACGCCGGCATACATTTATGCATATGTTGACATATAACTGACATTTTTAAAAAAATTGAAAGGAAGTGTCTTTTCACTATTAGTAACGTTCTAGAAGTGTTACAAG
The DNA here is from genome assembly GCA_030737875.1 of Allium sativum. Lineage (NCBI taxonomy): Eukaryota > Viridiplantae > Streptophyta > Magnoliopsida > Asparagales > Amaryllidaceae > Allium > Allium sativum. The sequence goes on from CM060909.1 coordinate 117,424,902, forward strand.
CTTTCAAATCTTATAAATAAGGGCTAATTTAAAAAAAAACATCATTCTTCTTCTCCGTCTTCATCTCCTTTCTTTACACCATTATATCTTCTTATTTTTTATGATTTCTACACCTATACTCTGCCAAACTCAATTCTATTTACATTAAACTTCTTCTCTTCTCACTCCCTACTCATTACTCTTTGAATCGAAGTGCTATTGAAGAGTTATAGGGCTATTGTAATCTTTGGGAAATGTTTAGGTAATCGATGTTTTCCTTATAGCCGTGAAATCAAGGAACGAGAGCAGTGTAACCCTTGTAGCCGTGAAATCAAGGAGCGAATACTTGATCTAGTGTGTGGAATCGGTGTAACCCTTATAGTCGTGAAATCAAGGAGTGTGTTCAATCGGTGTTACCCTTGTAACCGTGAAATCAAGGAGGTTGTACTTCGATATTGATATAGTAATAAAACTCTGCGCAATCCAGCGTTGCGTGGGACTAGACGTAGGAGCAATTCTGAACCAGTATAAAATCTGGTGTGTTCTTTCCTTTTTGCATTTTATTTTGTTTATCTTTGGGTTTGTGTTTGATTCTATGTCTATAATGGTTTATTTGGTGTTTAATTCATAGAGTAGATCAAATAAGTTATAGATTTTGTTTAAATTCTTAAAAACACTATTCACCTCCCTCTAGTGTTAGTTTTGCCTTAGCGATCCATTCAACAATCCCTAACAATTGGTATAAGAGCCAGATCTTTCAAAAAGTTTATAATCCGATTTTTGAAATTATTAGATAGAAAATTTTGAAATATTTATAACACTAGCTTAAACTTATAATCTAATTTTTGAAATTTGATTTTTAAAATTTGAAATTTTCAAATTTTGAATTTTTTTGATATATAGATATGTTACAAAACCATCATGATATTATTGTTTAAAATTGTAGTTAGTTAGTTTGAGAAGCCATTTGATTATTTGAAGAGTTGTCCGGTTTTACAAGAAAAGATGTATTATATAGCTATTAAATTTTCAAATTTTGAAAAGATGGGTGGCGTGGCTGTTGAAAATTCAAATTCCGAAATGGTGGTAGAAATCAAAAAGAGGAGAAGAATAATGACGGTTGGTGAAAAGACATCAAGAATAAGTGGATATGTATAATGTTAATCAACAAAGAAATGGGTACCAGATCAATTTATAACTTTAGATTTTCATCTACAACTTATCTTCATGCTGTACTTCTCTTCATTTGCTTGGTAACGTCACCGATTTCATGTGAATCCATCAAGAATTGACCAAGTAATGATCAAATGAAGTTTTTGTGATCAAAGAGAGAAGGAAACCAAAACTGTTGACGAATATCTTCAATCTGCATCCACATGTTAGACTATTTTAACCCAAATAATTTTCTAGAATGTAATTCTCGTTCTCGTGGTCATTTTGGTGGGTAAATCATTAAATTTCAATAAAAATTGAGTAAGATATGGAGATTCGAAATTGAGTATCCAAAATAGAAAAACTATTACGGGATTTTATATTTTCCTCTTATTGTTTCGACTTGCTTCACCCCAATACCATCCAAATCCATCCCCAAACTGTTACTAAATTGTAGTCCTTCTATTTATCTTCGATTTGCCGTTGATTTCATCCAATTTCGTTAAGAAACAAAGAAGTTATGCTTCCTGAAAGTTTTGATTGAAAGTGAAAAAGGAGAAGAAGAAGAAGAGAAAAGATTGTGAAGAGACATGACTTTTGGGCCTATTTATAATGGTTGAAGTGTCTTTTCATTCAAATTCGAAATTTTGGTGCTAAGTTGGTTGAAATACTAAATCTTCAATATCTTTCTCATATTGTCTTCAAATTCAGCAAATGAGTCTATTACCCTGATTAGAAAAACGAGCCGTCGCAATAAAGTAGATCTCGTTGCCAAATTCTGAAAGATGTGAACGCATGGTTCATAACAATGGAAGGGCAAAAAATGGAAGATTGCAAAAAAGGTACGCTTTAATTAATGTTAGATTTTTTGGTTGAATTGATGTTTTGTTTGCTTTGTTTTGAATTTGAAATTTAAAACTTCAAAATTCAAACTTGAAATTTAAAATTCAAATTTAAAATTTGAAATTCAAAATAATAATAAAACAATAATTAGTAAAATAATAAAATAATTTTTTGATGATTGTTCGAATTAATATTAATTCAGGAAATAACAAAACTTAAAATATAAATTGTAATATAATCAAAACAACTTGTCTTTTGAATTTCCGCATGTATGTTGACATACATATAAGGGTGTTAACGATATTTTTCGTCAATGCCGGAGATGGGTCAATAAGGATAGACCTAAAGGGGAATTAGGTGGATTGGTTCACTTTTCCGATCGATTCTAGTGTGAACTTTAGATGCTGACGATCAAAGGTGCAGGATCGTTGAGGACTGTCAGGTCGGGTCTGAGCTCAACGATTGAGGTTCATTTCAACGTTCGAGGATATTGAGGGATGTAAACCCATGCTTCTCTGTAGAATGTATAATAAACTTCAACTATTATGATTAAGAAATAATAATACATACTTACAGAGAAACTTTCATATAAGTAGATCCCTTTTCATTGAACTTTTGTTGGGAGTACATGAATGTCATAGGGAGGAATTGTCCACTAATCTTATTTACAAAGTTATTTTTGAGAGTACAAATATTGAGGAAGAAAGATCCCCCTAAATGTGACCCCATAAGTCTTATTTAAAGTGGTCCAGGACTCCTTTCGCTTATGGGCTATTAGGCCTGTGGGGGTCTTTGCTGGCTGCTTTTTCCCAAGTTTTGGGCGCTTGCCTTTCGGCCGTCTTTAGAGTGTCGGTTATGGTCTTCGGATGTTAATTGAGTCTTTGGCAACAGCCCGCGAATATAGGCTCTTGGACATAAGATCTCAGATGTAAGCTCTTGGATGTAGGCCTCCGGCTTTATCGTGAATACATAGAGAGGTATGCCCTCGTGATGTATGTTGATAACTGCCGGTTCGAAGCCTCCATGGGTTTCGGTGCTAAGTAAATTAGTACGGGTAGCCTGTATATCCACTTGGGTTCTAGTTATCCTTTCTGTGGGGTTTTTGGGGTAGCCTGGATTCCTGGAGGATGGCTTTTGATGTCCTTCCTGTTATTTGCTAATTTTTCCTTTCGATATTTAGGTGCTCCATAAGTTGGTTTTCGATGATCTTTGCGTTCTCTTGGTTTAGTACCTTCAAAGCTCTCTTCCTCAGATGTATCAGTATTTCGGATTTATTACTGCTTGGAGAGTTCTTGTCAGATTGACCCTAGCGGATAAATCCTGCCAGCTACACACTGTTGCTTCCACGATCTGTTTCCCTAGGAGGGTTTCGGTTGGTGCAGCATTTTGGGTTAGTATTTCTTCCTCTTAGCCCTTCCTAATACCGGGTCCCACTTTTGGTTGAGCCTTTGGTGAGCCTACAGTTGCCTAATACCCCTTCACCGCCAGCTCGCTTCATTGTTAATTCTGGTAGTAACATTTTCCCCCTCCCCCCAATGAAGGGGTATTTTCGACTTTACAAGTCAATTTTTTGTCTTTTCATCGAAGTGTTACTCCTGTATCTCCTGCCTTCCTTTAATCGGATGCATTGATCGGTCTCCCTTTGAGTGGTCTAGATTGTCTCTAGGTTCTGAATACAAGTTCTGTTTTCTCTTACTCTTTACCCCCGGATAATATTTTTGCTTTCCTCGCATGAATCATGTCTGTTGACCCAATCTCAGGTGTCCAGCTGAAAGGCAAGGTAGATCTTTTCCTCTTTCTCTCTCCTCCTTTCCCTGCATAGCATTTTACTAAAGCAAGATTACCATTCATCGAAATTTATCATATTATTTTCCAAGGATTTCAACTCTATCTGATAGTAAGTTTTATCTACCCGAGTTCTAATTACCGATTTGGATCATGCTTTGAGTCGGGAATTGATAATTCTAATGTAGATTGGACTCTCATTAATCGTCCGAACTGACAATTAATGACGACCTTCTACGAAGTCATACCCATCCCCATTCATTACCGGGGCTTTGGGAAAGATCTATACAAATGAAAGACACGTAACAAAAGGTGACTTAACATGTTGACATCAATTTTCCAAGGTAGGATTGTTGTCCCATAAGATAGTGAAATTCGTCGCTTGTATGCCTATGTTTTGTTTGTGTATAACCATCTAATAGGAATCTAGATTTATATATATGTTTATGTTATGGTATCACCTGGTAGGACTACGTATGAGATCACGTGAATCGGTGATTCCATCTCGAGTAAGTCTGGATTTTGTTTGGCGGAGGAGGAGCTTGAAATGAAGGAATCCCAAATGTGCAATGTTAGAAGTGAAATTCCAGGTGTTTGGGACCAGCATTTCAAACTGTTACCCTCGAATCTTCCTTACAGACACGGGCCTTCATTTTCGGGTTAAGATCTTCTAGAACAATCTTCTCTCCATTGTTCTGTGTTTTTTTTGGAGATGGTTCATTCTGACCTTCCGGGGTTTCTTGTCCTTCTGAAATTTTCCTAAGAAGAGATCTACTTCAGTTTTCACCGGCGATACTTTTTGGGATCATAAGAAGGCAAATTTATCCTGAAGGTGAAATTATTGAGTCGTCTTGTCATTGGCTACTGCATTCCCCTCTCGTACTTTCTCATGGAAGTTTTCATAACGTCTGCCCTCCTCTGCAGAGACCATTGGAAGCGATTTTTTTGCTGGTTTCCTAAGATTCGATTCTCAGGGAGATGTAGATTTAAGAGAGAATAGGCTTCCCCTTTCCACTATTAGCTGCGTGACCCCGTGTGTCCCTCTTTCTAGGCCTTGGACTTCGATGCAATTATCAGATCTTCTTTACCCTCTATTGATGTCTCTGATGTTTCGGAGCTCGTTTTAAAAGGAAGGTTTAAGTTTTATCTCAACTTCGTTAAACGACAACTTTTGGTCCGTACTTTTATCCCCTTGTGGCTCTTCATTTGTGTTATTGATGTAAGGACTAACATCATATTGTTCTTGCCTGCCCCCTTTTATTAGATATCCAAGAATTTGTATGTCGCTAGGTCTATAGCTGCTTTCCTATTTCGAGATAAGGAAGGAATCCAAAGAGAGAAGGCCGTATTAGAGTCTAAGTTCCACGATCTAACCTTCGTAAAGAGTAGCAATGAGGAGGCTTGTGTCAACTGAAGGAATCAGTTGAGAGGGAGAGAGCTGCCAATAGTTCCTCAACTGCTGAAGTTTCGGCCCTCAGGCGTGAGCAGTCGGATATGCTGATGAGGCACGCAGGGAGACTGAAAACAAGGGAAGCAACTCTTTCCGATGCCAAGCGGACAATTTACGAAACTTTGGACCGGATTTATTCTTGAAAGTGCATTTTCCAAACATGATGTCTGACTATTATGAAAAGGCTCTCCTCTTTGTTTACCGTGATAAATGTGACAAGTTCCCTGACATGGACCTTCCTTCTCTTCCTTCGTCCCTTCGGAACAAGATCTTGAAGGGTGTTATTGTTTTAGATCAGAGTATTGGACATTCTGAAGAAAAGGAAGCAAAGGTTGGGGACCTTTTATTCGTCGACAAGATGTTCGACTGTCAATCATACGGGGTAAGTGAAAATCTGATCTTGCATAAAGAAGGTGGTAATGTTGGGAATCGCGCGGAGATGATGTACTTGCGAAGGGGATAAACCCCTTGGTGTACGCGACCTCCCCCATTCCCTAGGTATAAATCTCAGCTTCTGAAATTTTTCTTTACTTGTTCCAATTGAACCTTGATGACTTGTTCTTGTTGTGGTGGGAATTCTGTCCTTGCTGATCATCTCTCCCTCCTTTTCTCCTTTTTTTTTTAAGGATGACATCCATTCTCTCACTAAGCTGAAGAGGGAATTTCTCATGAAGTCCCCTTTTAGATCTGGCAGAGAATGCTTCTTGAAAGAACTCAAACATATTTATATGAAGTATCCTCAGTTATCCTTCAACTTCTTAAGGAACGACAAGGAGATAATAATAAAGAAACTTAGGGCTCATCATACAAAGTTAATATTTAACATGAAGGAAAAGAATATTGGGGGGAGAAGCTGACTTCTTGTGTCTCTATATAAATATAACATGAATTGTGAATGTGAATTGTATTGTATTCGTTTTTATCTCCTTTTTATTGCATGCTTTTCCTGGGTTTAAATAATGATATCTGTTGGTATTACATCTCACAAAGGATAGCTCAATTTCTTATTTAAACAGGGAGATTTACCCAAGGACAAGTAACAACCCATAATTTTCAATATATTTAAATCTTGATTTAGAATAAATAAATGGAATAATATTGGATAAAAATCAAATTTTGTTGATTTTAATGATGATGATTGTTGGATTAAGCATAAATAGATTTTTAATTTAGTTATTTAGAAATGTTGTAATTAGAATTTAATATTTTATAACAAATTTAATTTGAGTTGTCTAGGTCAAAATTTGAATTCAAATTTAATTTGATAAATGGTGAAATTCTGAGTTGCGTAATAATAACTGAAATTCAAATCTAAATTAAAATAATCAAATTAAGATTTAAAATGTGTGAAATTTATTTATAAAATTTATATCTGGATTTAAATGGAATTTAATAAATATTTAAGATGAATTAAATTAGTTAATCGAACAATTAAATATTTTATTAATTAATTTAACTGTGAAATTTATCGGTTTTCGCAACTGTCTCGGAATCCGACGAAACCAGTTTCATTGGATCCGGAAAGATATAATTTGGTAGAATTCCAATTTGCATTACAATCTGTTTTGTCATTTGATTATACGGAATAATATGTGAAGGGAATCAGTGTAATAAGATAATTGTGTGTTGTCATAGTGGGCCTTCTATATATATGCAAATAAAAATTCCATATCCACCTCACTAGCCATTTACAACATATGTATACTGTCCTCCTTCAAATTTGTTTTTTTCTTTAATGGCTGAAAGCTTTTCAAAACCCTAGTTCAAAATAAAATTCAAACTAAAAATCAAAACTTCTTCATATACCAACATATTATATATCAAATCGAAGCTCTCAGCTGGCAGAACTCAGATCTACTGTTAGACGTCGCATGCAATGCATCGTTTGGCCAGAAATCGTCGGTCAAAGGCCTGATTTTCGAAACCATAAAGCCTAATTTGGGTGTTTTCGATTTAAGCAACAATCAAGGAAATAGAGATATGGGTTTGGTAGAGGGTGGCCTGGGGAGTTAATGGGTGATGGTCGCTGGTCGTATCGTGGTCGGAGGAGGTTCAGTTTGGCGATTTAGGGTTTTGGAGCTCGATTTTTCGTTGGGGTCGCGCGAGCTGCTGGGATGACTGGAAAGGGTGGCTTCGGCGTCAGAAGACGCAGTTTTCGATTAGTTTTCTTTTGGTGGTTGTTTCAGGTACTAGAGCAATCGAAAGAAGGAGGAGTTGGCGGTCAAAGTTTTGGCCTTGGTTGGATTTCTCTGCGTCGTTCTGTAGCATAATGGTTGGAGCTGGAAGAACATGTGTTGAAAACGCTGATGTGGAAGAAGCTAGTTGGTGAGGAATATTGTTTATTAATTTATAAAAATATTCAAATTCCAAATACTAAAACTCAAATAACTTTTTCATATGAGGTTAGATTTGAGGGCGGTTCGTTGCGTTACGATCGTGGTAAAATTGCGGACGTTCTGGAACTGGTTTCGCTGCATATAGAGACTATGAAATTTTGGGCTTTGGTTACGTCCGATCCACTAAGGACCCAAAGGTGAGTGGTTTTCTAACTCATGAACAACTAAATTATTCCCATATTTATAGAATTAAATTGTGAAATAAGTTGGTTGCATGGCTGTGTTCGATCGGTGAATGATTGCTTAAATTTGACATGCAAGTGTGTAACAGGCAATGAAATCGATAATTAGTTATTTAAATTCAATTAAATTTCTAGTTAGAAAATACTGATACTTGTTAACTAGTGACATGACTGATATTTACCATGGAATAAAATGGTTGTGATGGATGCCTTAGTTAATGTGAGTATTGAATGAACATTGCTTGAAATGTTATTTATTTCAGTATATGGATGTTGTGTGCTCATTATTGACATTGAATCCCAATTTTTCACCCTTCGTGTTATGGGCATCGAATAAACCCGGGATTTATCGATTTAAAATAAATTAAGAAAACAGAGTGAAATGATAAATCTCAGTGACCCTGATTCGGATTGAAATGATTGATCCATCCCTGAAATATCGAGAAATTAAATTTAATATCACTTGGCTATAGGATACGAAATTATATACGGACATCAGTTGGTTAAATGATTTTTAAATATTTGGAAATTTTATTTGCTAGAATTTTCATTTAAAAGAATGTGCCGATACTCGATAAATCCTTTTTCTTTAAAGATTCTGAACTTGGAATGTTTAATAAAAGGGTTAAGGAAATTATCCCAAAACAAAGTGGAAATTCTAAAATTGGGATTTGAATATGATTTAGAATTATTCAAACTTATGGTGTAGATTTGAAAGTAATAAATTCTCATGGAATTTAATTTTGGAATAATGGAAATCAAGGGTATTCTAAGTTGTTTTAACTTAGTTTTGAATATAGATTTGAATTCTTGAAATTGAACGATTGTTTTGAACGATTTTGAAAATGAGATATGGAAACTAAATGAACTCCACTGAGACTTGAGTGTAGATTCAAGTTTTTGAAATCCGTAAGAAAGAAACAATAACGGTTTAAAGGATTTTTATTTTTATAAGATATATATATATATATATATATATACCCCACTTGATTTCAAATAAAATATTCTTTTCTTAAATTTATTTATTAAAACTTTTAACCTATAAACTATTTTGTTATAAATGAGTTTCCCTTATATTTATTACTTAAAATTATTTACTAAACTTTTAATTTATGTATATAAATAGCGATTTAATTTATCTTATTTTATTCTAACTATTATATTCTATATATATTTTATATAAAGATTTTTCTTATAAGTATCTATTTTTATAATTATATTTTATGAATTGTAAATTTCTTCCGGATGGAAAGTGTTTGGATTTAAACTGTCGTTTCAAATGGAGTGGAGATAAAATATATTCTATTTAAATATGAATCGATTTTTAAACTGATTTTTAAATATGGAAATATAAATCATATTCTACTCGAATATAAATGAATCTCCCAAGGAATTGAAAAGAGTTGTAATGATATATATATATTCTATTTGAATATGAATGGATTCCGAACATAAATCGATTTTGAAATAATTATGATCTTTGATATAAAGTGTATTCTATTTGAATATAAATCGATTTTGGGATATTATAGAATTATGATGTATGGATCTAGAAATAATATTCTAGTTTGAAATATAAATCGGTTTGGAATGATTATGATATGTTGATATGAAATTTTATTCTATTTTGAATATAAATTTGGGTTCGAAACAACATGATATTTTGATAAAAGCGAACCTTTGTGAAAAGTAAAAGAACCGACCGATGTGGAAAATGTAAGCATTGGTTATTAAAGAGACCGGAGTCGACAAATGGCATACTCTCTGTCAGTGTCAATACCACTTAAACAACAGTGAACGTTATGACGTATCCAGAATGAAATATGATGACTTGGAGGCGATTTTGGATTGATGAAGATGAACTATAACGAAATAGCCTTGCCTTCGGGTCATAATTGAAATGACTAAAACAGGAGCTATACCGTGACTAATTGAGGTAGCACCTCTGATCGGACGCACTTCTCTGATACTATTTCTATGACTATGTTGATGATTTAGGTCCCTTTTTGATTTGGGAGTGTGTTCTGAGGTGGGAGGTAGTGGCTGCTATGCGTTACCACCGGTCTGGGAGTGCAACTGGTAGAATCCTACCCTGGGCATTGCCTCATGTGCCTTGTCATATTTATCCTTACCGAGCCCCATACGATTTTGATTTATATTGTACCTATGGAGTGCCCTTTGATGCCACTGTTTATGGTGGGTTCACGGTACTGTATAGACTACGGTATTATAAACGGTGTAAGGGTAAAAATGTAATCTTGCTTATGCTATTTTCATTATGTTTACTTTACTGAATAGACATTACAATAATAGCGTATGATACTATGTATGTATTAGTTTAACGGATCGTTGAGAGATGGAAAATCCCGTAACATCTCTTGAGTTACTACACCCATGACACTAAAGTTATTTTGTATTTTAATTTGACTAATATGAGAATGATTTAGTGCTGATCTGAGTGTTTGTTGTGTTTTCTTTTATGCAATACGCTCGGGTCAGCAGATGTTGCAGTTAGTGAAGATTTCAATAGCTTAGAGGATGAAGACGAGTATTTGGTATATATATCAATTATAAGTATGTTTTTATGCTGCCCTTTATTTCTGCTACATTTTTGTGTATACTTGTATTAGTGTAACATTGATGACTGGAAAATGTAACTCGAATGTATATGTTTTTAGATGTTTTGAATCATTATTTGTTTATTATATGTTATCCTTCTGCTGTGAGATTCTGAGATTTTCTTCTCTTCTTTCTTCTTTTTCCCAATAACTACCTGTGTTAGTGATTTGTTTAGGTCGAGATGTATGGTTTATTGTCGATTAGAACGATCAAAAATTCAGGTCGTTACAGGACACTTCTCTCTCGTAGATGAAGGTGCTTCATTTCCTTTGCGTTTGGGATATTTTTCGGGAAATTCCCCTACTAACATTGGTGATGGGTGTGCCCTGTCCGGGGAACGATTTGCGCAACATTTGGCTGAACAAATAAGTGTGTTGGATGCTCAAATAAGGAAAACAGATAAAGACATCCTTGAGGTAAAGAGGGGTACACTAGAAGGGTGGGCTAAAGCTGGTATTTCCTTGTTCCCCGTATTGGTTATGTTCCTTATTCCTCGTCTAGCAGAAACTAATCGAGCTCCGTCTGATCTCCCAGAAGCGGAAGCTGAATCATAAAAACGGATCCTTCCGTTGACTTTGATGAAGAAGGGGATAAGCTATAACATCAAGTTGTGGAGTTAGTGGCAAGACGCAAGGGCGTATTAGTAAAATGCAAAGAATGGGAGACTGTATGTGGATGCGCTCTTGGGATCCCTGTCTCTAATGTACCATAGGCCCTGACGGAATCCGTTTCTTCAGAACATGAGAGTGGGGACCCTCACCCTGGGATGGATCATTCCCTTGCTGCCAGGTGACATAGACGGGTAAATACAAGCATGAGAAGTTTTTGTGACAAGAAGAAAGTCGAGAGCAGCTCTCGTCGTACCGATTTTTATATTTCCAAACTTAAGCAATTACAAAAGGTGAAGCAGTTCTTGCGCAGAGATGCTTTCGACCTGAGGAAGGAGAACAAAAACCTCCGCATGGTGAGTAAGGCTTACGATCAAGCTTTAAAGTGGCAACCTAAACCTTCGAACAACCCTTGCATGGTTATGGAAAAGGTGCGAAAGGTCGATGAGCTTCTGCGTGCTGGGATTCATCGCTCTGCCACTTCTTCTTGGTTCCATGAAAAGAGCGCGTCCTACCAGGGGTTGGTGTATTGCCCACATAGGAGCTACCGTGTCAGGTCGTTTTTTTTTAAAATAAAAAGAAAGTGCTTTCGTTCTTAAAGCTTTCTCTTAAGCGACGATGTAATGCATGAAGTACCTTGTATTTTCCAATGTATTGTAGAATTTTATATAAATAGCACATACGGATAATGGTAGGACCTATAATGATGTGACTTAGCATGCGGTCGTGTATTTCTATCTAAACGCTTTCCCCTTGTCCATTGCTATATCGTGACCAGGCGCAGAATGCTATGTTGGGAGTCCGTCTTGTGGCCCTTTTAATAGTGCCCTGTACTCTTTTTGGGATTAATAGTACCATAATGCGTTCAGTCATAAAGGATCTATAATGCCCATTTGTGTTTTGTGTGTTAGTGCGAATATTTGGTACGCCCGTGCAAATCAAAGACACTCTTCTGAGCACAAATGAGAAAGGAGAAAGATTACCGGTGTATTCTTAACAATGGTGGAAATGCGTTCTCGAGTTGGATCTGAACCGAGACAAGGGTTGACTAGTTCCTCCTTGTTCAGCTCTAATAATTAGGATTGGTTCGGATCCGAACGCATGTATTGAGGCTGGAGTTCCATATCCGATTGTGCTTTGCACCGAGGTTCAATGTCGAGACAGAGTTGGATTGCTTCTCCCAACATTTTGTAAAGAATTGGGTTGACCCTGATTTGAGTATGCATATAGAAAACTGGAACGTCCTTCAATATTTATAGAGAGCTGAATCGACCTAGATTCGATGTATTAGCATAGAAGACCGGAATCCCCTCCGGCATAGTAGAGAGCCGAATTGACCTAGAATCGGGTACTTGCATAGAAGACCGGAACCCCCTTCGGCATTGGAGGAGAGCCGAATTGACCCGTATTTGGTTATTAGCAACTCCCTCTGACATAGGTGGAGAGATGAATCGACCCAGCTTATGGTATTAGAATAGAAGACCAGAACCCCTTCTGGCATGGTGGAGAGCCAAATAGACCCAGATTCAGGTATTAGCATAGAAGACCGGAACCCCCTCCGGCATTGGTGGAGAGCCAAATCGACCCAGATTTGGGTGTTAGAATAGAAGGCCAGAACTCCCTTCGGCATTGGTGAAGAGCCGAATCGACCCAGATTCCAGTGTTAGCATAGAAGGCCGAAACTCCCTCCGGCATTGGTGGAGAGCCAAATCAACCTAGATTCGGGTGTTAGCATAGAAGGCTGGAACTTCCTCTAGCATTGGTGGAGAGCCAAATCGACCCAGATTCAGTTATTAGCATAGAAGGCCGGAACTCCCTCCAGGACTGGTTACTTCGGTATCTCCTATGAGATTCAATTGGTGAAGCTGAGGTTGTACGTGCTTCTCGAGCCTTTTCTTGGGCTTTTTAAGTCAAAAGAAGAGGATGTACGTGCTTTGTTGGCCACTCTCTGGGCTCATGCGTCTGGAGTGCTTGGCTAGCTTATCCACAAGCAGGGTCCAAGGACTTACCCGACCTTCCTCAAGGAGATGCCTTATCCTGACCATCATAGACGATGATAAGGGATTAGAAACTTAGACGGGGACCTCGTAGGCATATAACTAAGGTTTACTTCTTTTACTCTCTATATGGGCCATCGTAGGCACTGATAGAGGCTTATATGCCACCCCTCTTCAAGGGGCGCCCTATCCTGACCATCGTAGGCGATAATAGGGGATTGCGTTCCCTTCTACAGGTAACATGGAACATAAGCAGAGGTAGGACGTGCTCTTCTGCGAGCAGAGGTAGGATGTGCTTAGTTCTAGAAGAGGAAGGGTGTACTCTTCTATGAGCAGAGGCAAGGCATGCTAATTTTAGATGTACCACCTGGACCATTTCTGGTGTGAAACAACGGCTTAAGCTTTTGATGCTTTAACCCTGCCCCCTCTGGTTTGGGCATAAAGAAAGACTAACACACCATCCCCCTACAGGGAATGCCTTACCCTGGCCAATTTGGCGACGGCGAGGGATTTAATCTGTTTGTAGTTGGACCCCTTTTTGGTTTTCATTTTAAATTCCGAGAGATGAGTTCTCTGTATCTTGGCACACACTTATTAACCCTTTTTCCTGAGGGTTTTCCCATATTCATCTTAATTTTTTGATAAACTCTCGTAATTGGCCTTGGTTGACGAATCTTATGATGATTTCCCCGAGAGTTCTACAATGATTAGTTTCATGTCCATTCATCAAGTGGTAATGGTAGTATAGCCCTCCTGTCTTTCTTTCATATTTAAGCTTCCTCTTCGTGGACGTCCACTAGTCGAGTTCTTGTTTTGTTCGGAAGTAAACATTCTCCATCGAGGTAGTGAGGTAGCATTCCTTGGGTATTTTGGGGTGCACTCTTCCTTTTGCTATCGGGATCTAATCCTCATATGACTTATCCTAGTTGTGGTGCCTATACTTTCGTCCTTTCTTTCCAAAACATATAGGAGCCGAGTCGACACCGCTTCAGACCATTTGTTGGCTAAGCAGTCGGAATCGTCCATTATTTCTTGCTCGGGTGTCATTCCCTTAACTTGCCCGTAGAGAGCATCCTTTAAGTAGGAGAAAACGATAGTTTCCTCTGATGTGGATCCATTGGGTGGGATCGCCACAATTTGTCCTATGTGGGAAGAGCTGCTATTCCCGATATCGTACACATGTAGTTCCATTTTCCTCTTCCGCTTTATTACCCGCAAGGCTTCTGCTCTTAACTCTTTCTTCTCCATTACCTTCTGGCCGATGGTTCTCGACTTACCGCTCGAGATCCTGAAAACCTTTGTCTAGGTCTCTTGCTCATAAATTCGCTTCTTCAAAGCTAGTCCGATCTGGGATGGAATAGCATAGGTGGATATGTGGTTGTTAACCACAAGGTCGGAGGTTCAAGCCCTCCTTCTAGCGCCAAAATGTTAACGATATTTTTCGTCAACACCGGAGATGGGTCAACAGGGATAGACCTAAAGGGGAATTAGGACGATTGATTCACTTTTCCGATCGAATCTAGTGTGAACTTTAGATGCTGATGATTAGAGGTGCAGGATCGCTGAGGATTGTCAGGTCGGATCTAAGCTCAACGAGTGAGGTTCATTTCGATATTCGAGGATATTGAGGGATGTAAGCCTATGCTTCTCTATAGAATTTATAATAAACTGCAACTACTATAATTAAAGAAATAATAATACACACTTACAGAGAAACTTTCATATAAGAAGATCCCTTTTCATTGAACTTTTATTGGGAGTACATGAATGTCATAGGGAGGAATTCTCCATTGATCTTATTTACTACATTATTTTTTAGAGTACAAATAATAAGGAAGAAAGATCCCCCCCTAAATGTGACCCCTGGGGTCTTATTTATAGTGGCTTAGGGCTCCTTTCGCTGATGGGCTATTGGGCCTGCGGGGGTCTTTGCTGGCTGCTTTTTCCCAAGTTTCGGGCACTCGCCTTTTGGCTGTCCTTCTATAGAATGTATAATAAATTGCAACTACTATAATTAAAGAAATAATAATACACACTTACAGAGAAACTTTCATATAAGAAGATCCCTTTCCATTGAACTTTTGTTTGGAGTACATGAATGTCATAAGGAGGAATTCTCCATTGATCTTATTTACTAAGTTATTTTTGAGAGTACAAATATTAAGGGAGAAAGGTCCCCCTAAATGTGACCCGTGGGTTCTTATTTATAGTGGCTTAGCGCTCCTTTCACTGATGGGGGTATTGGGCCTACGGGGGTCTTTTCTGGCTGTTTTTTCCCAATTTTCGGGCGCTCGCCTTTCGGCCATTCTTAAAGTGGCAGTTATGGTCTTTGGATGATATTTGAGTCTTTCGCAACAACCCCCGAATATAGGCTCTCAGACGTAAGCTCTCAGATTTAAGCTCTCGGATGTAGGCCTCTAGCTTTATCGTGAATACTTAGAGAGGCCTACCCTCATGATGTATGTCGATAACTACAGGTTTGAAGTCGTCGTGGGTTTCGGTACTAAGTAAATTAGTACGGGTAGCCTGTATATCCCCTCGTGATGTACACCCCTTCACCGCCAGCTCACTTCATTGTTAATTCTGGTAGTAACAAAGGGCTTGTTGACATATGTACCAATAAATTCAAAATTTGAACTTCCAAACTTTCCTCAATCTTGTCAATAAGAAAATGCCAGTTCAAACTCTGGTTGTTAACTTTGTTTATCTAATTATTTTCTTATATCTTGTTTCAAAATATATATATATATATATATATATGATTTTATATATTAAATATGTAGTTTAAATATAAGAAGTTATAGTTTTATAAGTTAATATATATCCAGATTTCATAATTTTGTTATGACTATAGACTTCTTTTTAAAGTTTTAACATATAAATGGTTCTTCAACAAATTAATATATTTTGATTTCTAAAAGTTTAAATTTAAAATTGATTTGTACAAAAAGATTGATTTATATTTCATAATAACTTAAATTTTATGTCCTTTCTAAAATTAATTTATATATATACAATTATGAATATATGTTTATAGTTTACTTCATATGATAAAATTATATATTCTTTAAAGATCTTCATTGTTTAGTACATTATTTTTAAAGAAGCACTATACCAAAATTATATAACTCTATATTTCTCCTAATTTTTTTTTGAATATTTTACCACTTATCATGAATATATATTTAATAATCATCTATACTATTAATCCAATCTCTTTCATAAGTCTAGAAATTAATATATATATTATCTTTGTTTGATTTGAATAATTTATAATATATATGCATAATGGTTAGATATTACTTTAAGTATCTTTTATAGAAATACATATCATCATTAAATCATATTACAATAATATCATTACACATCTTATTTCATATCATGTATCATTATCATAAATTATAGTACATTCCAAAATAATATCATTCACATCATAAGTTGCATTTTGTTTAATATATCATTTTATATTGCTTTGCATATGACATACATTATAACCAATATACTGCACACACTACATTACATATTAACCTTTAACTCCACATATAACAAGTATACTATATGGGGAATTATTGTCTTAGAAATACATAGGATTATTAAACATATAACATATTTACTTTGTCATGATTAACTTGACTGACTTGTTTGACTTGGTTGAATTGATTGGATTGATTTGTGGATTAATTGACTTGTTTGGCTTGTTCGATTTGTTTAACTTGAATAACTTGATTGACTTACTTGACATTGTTAAATTTCATTAGTGGTTGATAGGTTTGTTAAAAAAATACTTACTTTAAGGATATCTTAGTTAACTGTTAATCTAGATTAAAGTCTTATTATAGTTTTAAGGGAATTAGAGTTTAGTATAGGTTTAGTCTTGTAGTAGATTAAGGGGGAGTTTTAGAGTTTCTAAGGATTAGTTGAAGGTTCAAGAATGCTTTAGTTGATTAGTTGTTTAGAATTGATTGTTTGAATTGCTTGTTTTGATTGATTTATTTGAATTGATTGGTTTGCTTAGTTTATTATTCATTTATTTAGTCTATTAGACTAGTATAGTCATAATTTTAGGAGGAGTTATAATATATTAGGTTTATAATCATAGGGAAATATAAGGTTACTCAATTCAGAGAGTATCATATACCCATTTATAAAATATATTTAGGGATTAGTATAACAGAATAAGGACATAATATAGGCATAAATTTATGGGGAGTTACTTATATATTTTAGAAATTTAGTGTAGATTTAATTACAGGGTATGTTTAGATAGATATAGAGTTTAGGAGGAGTATTTTACTTTAGAAGTTATACAGATAGATAGATATAGGAGTTATGGGGAGTATTTTAAGAATCCCTTTTTGATAATGCCAAAGGGGGAGAAATTATAAAATATAGAATTAGTTTATAGGATAGAATTCATACAGACACGGGGAGTATTAGAAGGATCAGCTTCAACAGATATAAATAGGTATGAATATATATTTTATAAACTAAGGTTGTCATCATCAAAAGAGGGAGATTTTTGGAGAATGGAGTTTTGATGGCAACAACCTTATTCGAAGACTCATGAGTAATCAAGATTTCAAGAGTTCAAGATAAATATAGTAATAGAGTCTAGTTTATGTAAGACTCTGAATATCACTCTAGTTTGAAATTTAAATTTCAAATTCAAATATAGTTTTTCAATTTTTGATTTCAAATTTTATCTTCAATCTCTATCTTCTCTATTTTATTTTCTTTACTTTACTTTTGACTTTAAACTCAAGTTTTATAGTTTAAAAGTTTTATATATTATATACTTTATACTTATACAGTTTTAAACTCTATAATTTTATAAATATGTTTATATAGTTTATAATTATGATTTCAAATGATTTTCTATTTTATAATATTCATTTATAACACTATGTTTTAATCCAAGAATTTCCAGAATTATATATGTATATATATATATATATATCAAAATACTTGAAAAATGCTCAAAATTCAATTTTAAACAAGGATATGTCGACATATATTTATGCCTATGTCAACATATAACTGTCATATTTTCAAAATTCAATGGAAGTGTCTTTTCGCTATTTGTATTGCTTCAGAAATGTTGCAAACTTTCAAATCTTATAAATAAGGGCCGATTTCGTAATTTTTCATCGTTCTTCTTCTCCATCTTCATCTCCTTTCTTTACACCAATATATCCTCTTATTTTTATGATTTCTACACCTATACTCTGCCAAATTCAATTCTATTTACATTAAACTTCTTCTCTTCTCACTCTCCACTCATTACTCTCTAAATCGAAGTGCTATTGAAGAGTTATTGCGACGACCCTAACCTCCGTGTGACAGTGGCAAGGATAATCAGTGGAGTATAACACATAAACAAATAATAGCAGAACAGAAATACAGAGTAATACCAGATAATGTACATCAAATTACACTGGAAATAATATATTCATCAGAGTTACACAGCATAATAGGATCATACTTAGTACAGAATACAGTTTTCAGCTTAATATAAAATGTCTGCAGCGGAATCAAACATAATATACATGATAGTGTCTGAAACAGTATAATAGAAATGATAAAGTCCATCTCTAGCTCCATAGCTATTCAAAATGAGTCTGCTAGAACCTGAATACAAGGCTGCCCATGTTGAAATAAGGGCACCCGAGTTTGCAAAGTGAAACAAACTTCGAGTCGGTCATGGGACTGGTATGAGAAATCTATTAACTGGTTAAATAATAATAATAAGGCAAATCATAGGACACGCCTCTAATGCGGAATGGGTTTACTCCAGTGATTGCCAGTGAATGAATAAAGTAAGTTATTTAAACAACGCAATGCTTTTTAGAAAAATGAAGCCATTATAAGACTCAAGTCCCATCACACAATGCAACGCAAACCGGAGGATAGAGTTTTTACCTTATAATGGCCAAAAATGCTGGAACGTATAAAACAAATCATTTTTATTATTATTAGTGTTTTTATGTTTCAAAAACAATTTCAATCATAATATCAATCATAGACGGCATAAGTGCTCCATACCACCATGTCGCCAATATAGGTTTACAATCAAACCTGCACATGTCGTATTGGAAGTTTGATTTCCATCATGAACCAAGGAAAGGGATCGTCCTTACCGAATTCGAAACTCCCTAGCCCGAGCCTCAGAACCGAGACACAGGTTGGCACTTAGGAGCCACAAGGTCGGTCCACATTTTAAGTGGATTAAAAAATCCCGGAACATTACATCTCCCCACCCTATGGGACGTAAATCCATCGGCACCGCAGTGACCAATATATCTGAGGCGCCTCGCATTCCAACAACCACATAGGTAAAAATATAGAAATGTCAGGGCATGTAAAACCCTGACACCACCTCTAGCTAGAAAGAAACACATGTTCTCCCTGGATCCTCTCACATTTCTGGTTCATACCGGGGTGTGAGGCTCGCGAATTAACGCTATACACAAAGCAGCGCTATATTAAAGTTATGCTTTGATCATCAACCACAAGGCTCTGCTTTTCAACAAAAGCCTTGATCACTACATCTCAGCATGCCACACAGGCAATTCACGCCATGCGACTGATGTCTATCGATATACAACCTATGAGCTCGTACATCTCAGAGAAGGGTGTTAAGCAAGAGAATAAATTCTCCGCCACCAAACAGATGTATATTTAATAGAGATAAATCAACACAGAATAAATCCAATGTCAAACACACAGTCCATTTACAAGTTCGTTCTGGGTTTGAACGAATCCGGAGGCACCTTATTCCTCGTCCCATATGTCCAATACAGGAGAGAGGACCTCGCAAATCCGAACGATCAACAAGTATAACCGGACAACCACCACTGTAACCCCTTTAGGGCAGCAACTCCCATCAAAAGCATCAATAGCCATCCATTCGATGTGAAAATCATCGGTCTTGCACTTTCTTCATATCTTTAACTTCTAATCGTCGATTAATTATTTGAAATGAGGATTAACTCGGCCTTTTCAAATAATTCACGTATATTTAGAATTTGAATCAATTATTTCCATGGTTAAATTATTTGACATACATAATTCAGTTCATTAATATAATTTTCATGTCAAACACATTCAACCATCAAATATCCAATAAACCAAGTAAATTCGGTTTATTTGCATTTCAAATCATTTATAATATTTTATAACGATTTTTCACTATTTTTATTTATTCAAAAATAGCTCATTTTATTGAAACGAAGCTTCAGGCCATAACGTGGCCTTGGCGATGTTTTTCTTCAGATTTGATTTACTCATATCTTAAAATCTAACCATTGGATCTTAACAAATTTTATATCGTTGGAAAGATATCTTCAAAGTGGACCATGGGAAAAATCTGGCGGTCATATTTCTCGGTACAATCATTTAAAATTACGATTCCAAAACGCGAGCTGCAATGCCGTTATTCGTTTTATTTTAATATGTATATATATATATATATAATTCATTCTGGAGCTGTTTTTAATCAGATTTGAATTAAACACTTCACACAATCTAACCATTGGATCTTTACAAGTTTTATATCATTGGAAAGAACGTTTCAAAGCAGATCCAACGGTTCCAATTTTGGAAAAATTCGATCGTCGGATTTCTCGGTATAATCGTTTAAAATTACGATTCCAAACACGAACTACAGCGTAATTATTCGTTTTATTTTAATTTATATATATATATATATATAATCCATTCTTCGATGTCCAAACCATTTTTACTTCATATACGTGTTAAAAATAATATTTTCAACCAACAAATATTAATTTCAACTCATGAGTTTTTTTCAGCGACTTATCCATACAATAAAAATGTTAATTTTATTGTTCAAACTCTTTATTCCACACATGAATACTTTTAGTGATTCATATACACGATAAAAATAATATTTTTATCATTCAAAGAATTTATTCTATATATGAACATTTTTAGCACTTCGTATACACAATAAAAACGTTAATTTTATTTTTCGAGCAATTTATTCAACACACGAATATTTTTAACACTTCATATATTTGATAAAAATGTGATTTTTATCGTTCCAATCCTTTATTCAACTTATGAATACTTTTAGCACTTCATATATTTGAAAACAATTGTGATTTTTATCGTTCCAATCCTTTATTCAACATATGAATATTTTTAGAAGTTCACATACATGATAAAAATAATATTTTTTATCGTTTTAATACTTTATTCAACATCTGAATATATTTCAATACATGAATAAAATTCAAAAACATGAATATTTTAGAAAATATTGGCATTATAACGGCAGGGTAATTAAAACCGACACCATCCCGATGTACGGCTCCACGCACTACCTTAGGCCTCGCGGCGTTTACAAGAGGCTTACTAAATGATCTAAACATTTTACTCATTTTTATATCATAATGAATTTTTCCATAATCAAATCCAATTTGGTTTCAACCACAATCAACCATTCGCAATATCAATCAAATTTCACGTCACAAGTCAAACAAGACGTCCATGGTTTGTGGACGACAGATGTCGGGAGTTTCTGAACTTCGTCTACGACCTAATATATTTTATTTTTAAATTTAATTGAATTTAGAAACCTCACATTGCTTTCGGCTTCGCCTAAAATTGTAGCGAGCTATAAAGATTCCCCGGTCGCTTCTAAAATGTAGAAGATGTCGTCACTGTCCCGGTATCTCTTGTTTCACTGGATTTCGACAACAAATGAAAAAGATATGATTTTTATATGATTAACTAACTTTACGATAGTTTTAAAGTGTTGAAATCCATCTAATTAAAACTGTACCCTTTTTAGAAGCATTCAAAACTAGGTTTTAATCTTCCGCGAGATCCGTGAAGTTTGAAGAGGATCGGGTTGTTGCACTTGTAGGGCCCAGTTCGACGAAGGGGAGGGCTTTCCGGTGTCACCGGTAGGGCCCAGTTCGACAGTGGCAGGCGTTCATGGCGGCGCTATGAAGATGACTTTGATGCGTTGGATCTCGACGGATACGCGATCGTGGAGGGCGAGGCTTATATGGATTTGAAGAGGAGACTCTGCTCTACAAAAACCTCAACTAGGCCGTTCGATTTCATTGAGTGTTTGAGGAGGAATCGAGGAGAGAAGCAAAGAAAGAGAGCCACCGTTGAACAAGGGGGGTTTACGGGCTTCTTTTGGGAACGATGAAGTGATGGAGAAACGTGATTGGCCAATGAATTTTATAATTATTTTTAATTCTATTAAATCCAAAAATACCCTTTTCTCTGTACGAACTTCAATTCAAACCAAACGACTGTTGGCCCTAGCTAAATAACCCCATTTCAAACACAATGGAATATGTTTCGTAATCCCATTCGACTGTTATAGTCAGTTATTCCTCAAATTAAAATATAAAACATTCAATCTTAGATTTGAACGTACATTTTAATTTACCGGTGCCACATACTTATTCTAAAAATTGCAGAAAAATAAATCTAGCTATGTTAGGATGATACAGTCCCAACAACATTAATTTCGTCGAATTTGGAGACCATTTGAAAGATGGTCGTTTTTTGGTCGATCCAATTCGAACTGAAATTACCAAATGTGTTTTCCTTTGCCACGCTCACATGTTAATTCCAAACATTATGGAATTTAGAACCTAGTAATAAATTGACATTCCAGATCCAACCAAAGTGGTTTCGTCGAAAATGGTGGTCGTTTGCAAAATGTCTATTTTTAAGGGCTATATTTATATTAAATTTCGTAGCGACTATTTTGAATATTCAACTGGCCATAACTTTTGATTCCCGCTATGAAAATTCGATTTTTCGGATTTGTTAGAAAGATACTTTTAGACAGATTTAAGTAATTTTGGTTTCACTAAAATCCAGCTTATTTTGAATCCTGTACATTCAGTCAAAGTTCAAAGTTGAATTTTCAAACTGTCGTGCTATTTCAAACCCTTTTAAAATTAAAATAAATATTTATCTTCACTACAATAAAAAACACTTTTCGCAATAGGCTATATCTGTTGCAGCAGACCTATTGCAATAGGTCTGCGCCTGTTGGTATAGCCCAAGTTGCAAAAAGTCTGCAACATTTTCTGCCTGATGCAATAAGATGTTGCGGTATACTTTTTTGCAACAGGCTTTTGCTGTTGCAACAGATCATTTTGCAACAGTATATGCCTGTTGCAATAGATCCATAAATCTATAAAAATAATATTACAGCTTATAGCAATTACATATTAAATATATTCATTTTAGTAATAGTGTGTACCACAAAATGAAATAAACAAATAAAAATTTTATTTTAACAAAGTTTTAATAGTACAAACAATTACAACAAAAATTTCTATAATTTTCATATCTCCTATAACATTTCGGTAGGTCTTGTGCAACTGTACCACTCTTAAAGCATCTCCGGCAGGAAGTGCTTGGTTCATCCGTAATTTTCATATCTCTTGCTTCGAACCGTCCTGCTCTCAAAACATCATCTGCAGTTATTGTTGCTTCCATGTTGAATTCACAACTCTTTTCACCTGTATAATTGTTTGAATTCAGAGATTCTTTTATCTCGATTGGAAGCCTGTTCACTTCTCTTGTATTCACACTTCTGTTGCTGTTGTTTTAATCATTTTTGCTTGCAAAAAGGAAGACTGGGATTAAGCTTTATCTTTCCACTAGCTGGCAGCATTCTCAAACTATAGTATATTTCAATTTTATTGTTGTAATTGGCTACAAGCAGTGTGCGTTGACTACGTTTATCATTTAAGCTGCACCGAAGCACAACTTATAAAAATAAATGTTTAATTGAAAGAATAAAAAATCATAGAGATCGTGGAGAAACGAAAATGCAAAATGAAATGCTATTTGTAATGCACCTTTGGTTGCCAAATTAACATCCATAGGTTTATTGGTTTCCATTATCTTTAACTGTACCTGCATACAAATCACATAACATGTTAACTGAGACCTTTATAGATTAATTCGCCTAAAAATAGACGATGGGAATGAGCCTGCATATAGGTAATATATTGGAATAGTAGACATAGAAGAGTAATACACATTACGGTTTAGTCCCATGACATCAATCAAGAAGCTCAGCAGGGCAGGGATATCAACTGACATGCTACATACATACATACATACATACATACATACATACATAATCCACATATGGATGACATGAGACCACACCTCCTTCAACTCTTTAGGTTTTATTCATGATATATAAAATTAGCACATCAATTCGGCATGTTAAGCACATACAGAAATGCAGTGCTTCAATTATAAAATCGGGTGTTTTATTCCTGAATCATACTGAGCCAAACATACGTAATCACACACAGTAGCTTCATTCTGCAAGTGCTTTGATAGCACCACTAACTGAAATCCAAGCAAACACTTACTAAAAATAATTTCACATATGCATATAATAATGATACCACCACTATAAAAGCAGTCCTTAGTCAATTAAGCCAGCTAATGCACCCAATAGGTACAGATTACATAAAGAATAGGTAAGGACTGAAAAGCATATCGTCTAAGTGTATACCTCAATTTCGAGCATTAAGATTCGATTATGGTGATGATTGATTATACTTGGCAGTTTTGTCGAATTAGGGCTCCATCCAGTCTTCAGTTGAAGCAGCTTGGGATAAATGGAGTTTCAATGTCGAACTAGGACTACAAACAACAAATCTTTCCCAATTCATAGGTCATCCAACTCGGAACTAGGGTTAGACAGTGGTGGAGTCCGAACTAGTGATATCTGGATTTCGAGCTCTAAGGGTTCCTAGACGCGGAAGTGATTAGGCGGCGAGGGTAGGATTAGAGGACAAGGAAAGTGCGGTGGCGGAGTTTGGAGATGAATGGTGAAGAGGTAAGCAGTGAATGGAGATTTTGGGGAGAAGCCGATTTTTTTTTGTTTTCCAAGCGGCTGAGTAAAAATTAAGCCACATTGGGGAAGACGCCACACGATTTTGAATATATTCCAGAAGCAACTCTCGATGAAGGAAATATTTTGGTTTAAATTTTGGACTAGGAGCCAAAATTTTAGATATAGGCGCCAAAAGTTTAATAGTTTGGAGCCAACAAACTTTGCAGATAAGCAAGTGACGAATTGCAAAAAAGATATTTACAAGTATCAATTAAGTAATTAAAGTTGCTATTGAAATCTAATGACTAAATACTAAACTTTAGTTACTTTTTTTTTGCAAGACGATTATACTTTAGTTATTAAACATTAGCATTGATTAATTATTAGTTATCTCATATTAATATGAATTATTTAATTAGCTAAACTTAAAATTTAAGGCGAGACCAAAAAACTATCGATTATTATTTTTAAACATATATAAATACATCAATTTTTTAGAAAATTTTATATTTATTTAAACATTAAATTAATATAATTTTGAAAATACTTAAAATACAGTAAATACGACAGTATCAGCAATTACTAATAACAAATAATTAATTAATTCATAAAAATACCTCTTTCAAACACGAATTATAATTAATTCATATAAAAATTATTATTAATTATTAATTACTTTTTAATAATAATATTAATAAGGTATCATTTATATTTTGATTATGAATTTATTTATTATTTATACATATTCATATTTCAAATTAATTATTAAATTTTATCCATTATTTTTATTATTATTATTATTTAGTAAAAAAAATTAACTATTAGTTATTAGCATTTGTTAATTATTAATAATAATTATTACTTAATTATCAATTATAAATATAAATTATAATAATTAAATTTTATCATTAATTTTTAATCTTTTACATAATTACAAATAGAATAATAATTATTCAAACTTAATTATTAAAAGTTAATAGTACATTTTTCGCAACTGGATTTACCAGTTGTAAAAAAATACAGTTATTGCAAGTGGCGAAAACAGTTGCTAAAGATATTTATTCGCAACAGGCATGCAAGCGCAGTTGCGGATAATATGTTTGTTGCAACTGTTATGGAAGCACTGTTGCGAAAAGTATGTTTATGCAACAGGAAGGCAAGCGCAGTTGCTAAAAATAGTCTTTTCGCAATAGAAAGAAAAAACTTGATGCTAAATCTCATCTATTGCAACTGCTATAATAGGTCTATTGCTAAATATCGTTTACCGCAACTGTCATGTGTCGCCTGTTGCAAATAGCTAGTTGCAATAGGATATTTTTCCTGTAGTGATTCTAACTTCGATTAAAATACATATATACATTCTAATTCTATTCAAAATAAATTTCTTGTCGTCATTATTTAAAATAATTCATTTTAAATATTCAAAATTCATTAAAATTTCCAAAACAAAATTTTTAAATTAGTTCTGATTTTCCGAGTTGTTACAGTTATAGGGCTGTTGTAATCTTTTGGGAAGTGTTCGGGTAATCGGTGTTTTCCTTGTAGTTGTGAAATCAAGGAATAAGAGCGGTGTAACCCTGTAGCCGTGAAATCAAGGATAGAATACTTGATCAAGTGTGTGGAATTGGTGTAACTCTTGTAGCCGTGAAATCAAGGAGTGTGTGGAATAGGTGTTACCCTTGTAGCCATGAAATCAAGGATGTTGGACATGGATATTGATGTAGTAATAAAACTCCGTGCAATCCGGCGTTGCGTGGGACTGGATCTAGGAGCAATTCTGAACCAGTATAAAATCTAGTGTGTTTTTTCCTTTTTGCATTTTATTTTTGTTTATCTTTGTGTTTGTGTTTGACTCTATATCTGTGATTGTTTCTGTGGTGTTCGATTCATATAGCGAATCAAATAAGTTTTAGATTTTGTTTAAATTCTCAAAAGCACTACTCACCCCCTTCTAGTGTTAGTTTTGCCTTAATGATCCATTCTGCAATCCCTTACAGTACTTTCAAATAATATGTTCACACAATCACTAAAATAACGAGGGAGAAAAAATGAAGCTTCTTCTATGATGTATGATTTGCAAATTAAACCTTCAACTCGAGCTTTCTGTTTCACTTTTTTCTTTAGATGATTTAAATACCTGTTTTGAATTATTGTCAATTCATTTTTTATACATTTCATTAACCAATGTATGATTAACTAAATATTATTATATCTGTCAAATAGATACATCCATCCATATTGCATAGCCCTCGAAGATGTGCTTCTAATGGAAGATGAATAGGTAAATGCTGTATAACCTTGAAAAACCTAAAGGAAATACTTTTTCCAGTTTGCAGAGTAATATATGAATTTATTCCTCTAGTTTACATATAGGATCAATTTTTAATGTAGTAAACAAAGACTTTTAAAGAACAGACTAAGTTATATTGCAACAGTCCAAACTTTTACAGGCGATAGTTCTTTGAAAGCGACGGGCAACGAATTTTTAGTCATGGCATGACAGTTGTGGCTTTTCATCCCGCTAAGTTTATTTTTGTAACGACGCGACTTTCGATGACTTCGGAAGTCATGTCATTAATAAAGAAATAGAAATAGATAGAGAATAGAACTAAACAAAACATCAGAATCTCACAGCGGAATTTTGACAAAATATAATATTTATATATGTGGAGCGTGAGATGCAAGCGTTCCACTAGATGGTTATTTATTTGATAAAAACTATTATAATATCAGATGATTTTGATATCAAAAATGTTTTGGGTTATAGTAAGGTAAAAACCATCCATGTTTATGTGTGGGTTGGTCTTACTATTATCTTTTCTTTCGGAAGGTTTTCTATAGTTAAATCAATCTGTTCTCATAAGAGAAAAACTCTGTTCCATTGTTTCCTTGTTTTCAGACTATTTTAAAATTGTTTACTCATATCAGTCGCCTGACTGACCCAAAGTTTATTTTTCTGTGTTTTTCATAAATACCAAGGTACTCATAACAATTGTTATGAGTAGACAAGTGATCCAGGTAGTCAATGGAAATCATGGAATCAGCTTATTAGTTATATCTATATCCAAGTATCAAGATGAATGTTTGTGTTGGGCCCGTAACCATGTAAGATGTATGAAATATTCTATGATGTAACAAACTCTGATATGTAATATATTATGTGATTTATATTTTGATAAATTCTGCTGTGAAGTTCTGATCGTCTCCGTCTTCTATTCTAATAAGTTCTATCTTATCTTTCTCATCCTCTTATTTCTTTCTACTAAAGATATGTATTTTCGTACACGTTGGGTTGAATGTGTAGGATATTAACCAGCTCAAATGGGTACGGATTTACGGGCCTTTACAATTGTTTACATAGTCGACACATCTATGAAGATTTGAAGATATACCATCCAGGAGTCTTAATCCTTCCACCCATTTTAAAATTATTTTTACTTGATTATTATCTAGTTCATAGCATGCATTTGGTGTCATTTGGCTTTATATGAAGTTTAAGATGATTACATATTACTTCAATATTATGTCTTCATTTCAAATCATCTTTCGTCTTCTCTTTGACATTCAAAATTGTATTAAACACATTGTTAAATACATTTATCTCATTATGCATCACATCAATATTATGATGAATCAAGAGATTTTTCCAATAAGGCAACTCTCAAAATATGCTTTGTTTGCACCAATTATGAACTGATGATTTGCCTTAAATTTTGGTCTATTATCCGGTTTCATGTATCTTTGGATAATCCTTTACAAGTTCATAAATATCTTCACTTGACCATACCATAGGTGGTCTTATCTCTTCTAAAAGGATGATTAATATGAAAAAACAATGATGATAATCAAACCATGAAATTTTCTTTTTAGAAGGTAAACAAAATGCTCTTGTTTTATAGTAAGGACAAGCTAGACGACCAGCCGTACTCCAGCCTGAAGGCATTGCATATGCAGGAAAATCGCTGACTGTCCACAACAGAGAAGCATACATATGAAAGTTCTTTTTTTTCCGCAAATTATCATATGTTTCTACTCCTTTATACCATAATTTTTTAAATTCTTCAATCAGCGGCTGTAAATAAACATTGATTCCTTGTGTCGGATCATCAAGACCAGGGACGACAATTATGAGAAACTTATAAGAGTTTTCATAGACATCCACGGAGGTAGATTATAAGGTGTGACAACTATAGGTTAGGACAAATGTTTGGCAACAAATTACGAAAATGATGAAAATCCATTCGTACATAAACCAAATCTAACATTACGACACTCGGATGAAAAATTGGGATACTTTTGGTCAAAATGCTTTCATGCTTCCCCATTAGCTGGGTGTGTTAACATTGCTTCTTCCTGCAATCTCATACCAGGTCATCTTATATCTTGCGCGTTTACAGAAGATGCATATAACCTTTTAAGTCTAGAAGTAATAGGTAAATAATGCATACGTTTATATGGGACTTCCTTTCTCTTTTTGTTTCTTGGTTTGTATCTTTCTTGATTACATATTTTACAATTCTTAAGGTTGATATCTTCCTTCCAAAATAGCATACAACCCTTTAGACATTTATTGGTTTTTTCATATGGTAAATTGAAAGCCAACATCATTTTTTTTACTTCATAATGAATTTCGTACATTATATTATTGGGAGGCATATGTCGCTTCGTAGCTAGTACAAAACCTGTAAATCCAACTTCTGTGAGGTTGTATTTAGATTTCATTGAAATGTATTCAGCAGTTACTGATAATTGAATTCCGCTTAGACAGCCATCCTAAAGGGATTTCTTTGCAGCATCTAATAAATCATATTTTTTTTTTGCTCCAACATTTGGTTCTTATTCATCATTACCATTTCCATCGGTAAATTGTTGAACGAGAAAAATTGAACATGCAACATCTTCAACCATTTGTTGTAGCAATTTCATTATTCACTACCTCGTCAACTTGTACAGAAGTAGTTGCTAATGGTTCTTTATGACGATTCCAAACCAAATAGTTCGGCACAAAATCAAACTAACACAAATGTATTCTAACCATTTGCAGTACCAAATGCTTCAGTAATTTGCATCTACTATATGGACAACGGATTTCGACATCGTTTCCGTTGTTACTTAAAACGAAATCAATAAACACGCTAACACCATTAATAAATTCTTCACTTCTTGTGCCATCATCTTCTCTTCGTTTGTACATCCAGCTTCGATCAGTAAAATAATACTCCATTTTTCCTATGTAGATATATAATTAAAAAGTATGATAAAATTTGCATTGACATTTTATTGATTTTTTTTTTGCTAAATGTTATGTTAATTGATCGTTTACACTTTGCTGGTGGGTCATCCACACTCCCATTACAAATGCAATAACGTAATTAAATCGCATAAATCTTTTTAATTTAAACGATTCAACAAAATTTCGGTGGCACTTCACTTTAGTTCCCTGAACTGTATACAATTGCATGTATGCAGGGACCATAAAGGAAGTGCTTTCAAAATTTTGAGAACAGTTTAAAGTGAAATGATTTACGAGATTTAATTTCATTATTGTGTTCGTAATTTGTCCAATACAAGGACAAATCCAACAAATATTTTATATGTTTAATACAAATGTTCGTTCTGTTAATAAAACGAACATTCACATAACGATCATATACAATACTTATCAGACGGGGTTGAAAAACGCTCTAAAGCTTAATTTCAATCTCTAATTGTACGTATATGGAGTTTATCACATATACGTGTATTTTCAACATTCAATCGAACTAACCATACGTTATAAAATTAAATATCGTTTTCTATAATTTTATAAAACATAAACTTAATTATTTCCATTTCCACTAAAAGTCCCATAACAATTCTAAAATCTCTTATATGTTAATTCAACATCTATACATGCACATAATTATATTGTGATACAAACGACATAAACTTGCAATAAGTAAATTAATAACAAGAATTGGGCCTCAATTAACTAAACTTTTACATAGATTAATTAACAACACTATACATACAACGCTATATATGCACATATACATACAACATAAACTAATTAAACCTATTAGCAGCATGATTAATTCAACCTATATATATGCGCATATTAATAATACTATACATACAAACATATAATCTAACAAACTAATTAACTTTAAATTAGAAAATTTAGGGTCTTAAAAAATAACTAGGATTTATACCTTCGATATTGAACACAAACTGGAGCCTAGAGAGGAAGAGAGATAGCCTTTCAGACGATGGAGAGAGTAGTGGTGACAAAGGAGTTTTTGGTGGCCGATTTTTGAATTGGGAAGGAAGGATTTGGGGTTTTTTTGGTTGAGAAACGAAATGGGAAGAGGATAGCAGGTCACTTTATTTCTTCTCGACTAAGCAACGACTATCAACGGCCGACAACGACATTAAAAACAACTAGCTTACAACGTTTTACATTTTATAACATAAAGAAAATTACGGAAATAAGCCTACATTGGAAGCCGACAGCAGTTAGAGATCATTGCCAACATATGTTGCTATACACTGTGTGTCTTGTAGTTTTATGAATATCATAAAATCTTAGTGTTGCTTAAATGTAGAATCTATCATATATTTTTTCTTTGCTAATTCAAAACTTTCTTCTACATATCTTTCTTTCTTTAATAATCTTTATTAATAGTTGTTTTTGAAATCACACTTTTGGTCAGGTTGCGAACTTTCAAGTTACCCTTACGTGTCTTTATCTTTAATAGCCAAGACAGTGTGGCATAGTGCTAAGGTGTGTAACTACCGAGAAAGGTCGATCCTGAGTTATAGGAGACAATAGGCAATAAACTTTTAGGACATTCACATTTGAAAATATTAATGAATAGAGAAATAAGAAAGAAAGAATATTTCATTCATACAAAATGATAATTGCGATTGCAATTACATAGAAATATCACAAGAGATGTTTATAAAATAAGTTCACATCATACTTAATCTTCTTACACCTTAAGTTGTAAAATTTCTAAGCAAATCAGTTAAATAAATTGATTCCAAATTCTTTTTTTCAATAGATATTGTCGCTAATCCATTCAATTTTCTTATATGGCATAGTCGTCCGAATAAAATAATCAAGTGAAAATAAGGGGCACATTCCTAAAAACTTTGCAAATATAATCGGCCTCCCACCCATGTTTTAAATATAAAGCGGGTCCCTGTTTTCAATGTTACGTGTTTTCAAGAAAAAAATGTGCATTATAGTATAAAAAAATCAAAAATCTGCAAATATTCCAGAAGATCACGGGAAAAAAATTGCATACATGTATGCAAGTAAACCCAATAGTTTCATGCATGAATGCAACTATTCCTGAAGCAATTTACATTGAAAATCTGCGTGAATGCTTGCATGCATGTATGCAAGTATTCTAAATATTTGCATACATGTACGCAAGTAAAAATGAACTAATATTTATGCATGCGGATTGTAGCATACATGCATGCATTTATTCTGAATACTTGCATGCATGTATACAAATAAATATGAAATAATTTGCATGCTTACGAATTATAGCATACTTGTATGCAAGAATTATGTATTGCTTGCAAGCGTGTATGCAAAAAAGCCAACGCAGATGCTTGACTAAAATAGTTGCACAGATGTATGCAAGAAATCCAAAAATTAGCATACTGTTATGCAAATGACTGTTGTTTCATTGTTTTTATGTATTTTTTGTTTTTGATGCATTTTTTGATGGTTTTTTCCTCTGATTTTTTTACTTGTACGTGCTTAATTTAGATACGAATTTACGTGAATTCTTTTTTGTGAATTTTCGAAAAATAGGGATGTAATTTATAATAAGTTTTGGACCGGACTTGATCCTCACTTTGAAACTTAATAGGGACCTGTACCAAACACACCCAATATTTAATTCGTTTCAATTTTGAATAGCTTCTCTCGGCCGAAACAACAATCATTGGAATAGTCAATAGTATTCTATAAGCAACACATGCATTAACATAAAGACAATCCATCCTCTTGATATAGTTTAATACATCTATGGATCCTTTTACATTTGTTGATAAAATTTCTCTGATGATTTGCAACTCCGCAAATAAATTTGCTCTATCAATATCGGAAACCATCTCATATTTCAAATAATTCTCTAAATTATCATACGAAGATTTCGAGCTATAATAAGAAGCATGTTTCAATCTTTCTACATTATACGAAATCCAAATATATCACAATACTTTTTAATTTGTTTGAATCTACAATATTCAAAAAGTAATTGACTCCAAAAGATTCTTTTGGTGATTGCATGATCTCTTCACTAATATTTCCAACAAAGTGCTTCTTTCTACGTATTATGCGCACCTCATGAAAAAAGGTTCTATACCCAATTCATTTGCAATTTTTTTAGCTTCAACCATAGATGATTTAAATCCATTTTCTCGAAAATGTTTGGAAAATAAATTTGGACTTTTAAATGATCCAGCAACGTCAATATGCATATCTTGTACTTGTAATTCTTTGCTTACTCGATTAACATTATTCAATAAAGTGTACCATATAACCATACAAAGTAAGCATTCAAAGTTCTCAAACTCATATTTAATTTATTAGTTATTCGGTCTCACTTTTGCACATGGGATCTTCATTAAGACTCGCCAATTGAATTAAAGAATTTTTTATTTTTGGAGCTAAATCGCTTTCACACTTTTCACATGACTTTTCCAACATGTTTGTGATAACGCTTTAGTGTGAGTCCGTCAACATTATCTTTAACTAATTTCCATCGTTTAGTTGAAGATGAAAACAAACTAAATATACGTTGTACCACTCCAAAAAAAAAGAAACGGCTTTAGAGAAACATTTAACCATATCACAAAGCACAAGATTAAGGGTATGACAACCACAGGAGTTAATAAAATGCTCTAAGATTAACTTATAACAATTGATTTTAAACACCTTTATTTTTTCCTATCATATTATAATCATCGTCATTGCCTTATCCTCTTACATGATCAATATCAAGTTCCAAAAGAACTTGTCTATTATGATCTTTTTTCTTGCTAATTTGTACTTGTGCACTTTTGTCAATTGTTTCATTCTTTTGAAAACTTATTTCTAATTCAACCCACTTCTCCATTCTAGTGATATGATCAACGCTAACATCATGTGCTTTGAGCTTTTCATTAATATTTTTCCAATCGCTCCCTCCTTCATTTACCAAACGAAACATTATTTTATTATTTTTGAATAACTTGCAACAAAAACAAAATACTTTATCCAAAGCTTTGGAGTATATCAACCATTTTCCATTATGTTTTCCCTATTTGATTATTGCTTAAAATAGCGTATGGCAGAGAAATGTCTATCTAATATATCTCTAAAAAAATTATATTATTATCACTTGTAGGGCCTCTTTGAACAATCAAATCTCTCAAGTGTTGATCCATATTTTTCTAATTTATCGAATCACCGATGTCTAAAGAAAGTGGTACAAACTCCATAGTCATTTTACTTACTTAAATTGACCTTATTCGCATCAGTAACTTCATTCTCATTTGTCATAACTTCTTCAAGCTAAACCTCATTTCTTTCTCTTTTAATAACAAGCTCTTCCTCTTGTTTCTTGCTAAAAACATTATCAAGTGAACCCGCTTGTTTTTCAGTGCCATTTTCAATTTCAAGTTATTTCTTTCTTTTAAAAGCTACGGACTTATATTTTCTAAAAGAAATTATATTGTAAAACAATTGCGATTGAATGAAAAGAATATCCTATAAAAATAATGATAGGCTAACCTAACTAGTTACGATTTCACCATTGTAATTTTCATTATTGTATCACGCAACTCCTGTTATCAGAAAATTTAACATTGTATTTCGTTAAGTTAGCTTACAAAGTGCAAGTGGTTGACAAGTATACTGCTCAAATATTAAATTTGTATATTTTATGATTCGATAATCACTGCATTGATTTAAAACATATGGAACAACCATAAAAGATAATTTCGAGTAAAAAATAATATGAAAATTGATATATGAACATTGGAAAAACACTAAAATATTTCCAACATAAAATGCATCATAATAGGGGATTCTCAATTAAACATAAATGTGTTTTAAAAAGCTAATACTTTAAATCAATGTATATTAATCTTAATAGGGATGCTTAAGCAACAAATCTTCAATAAGCTAACATGAGGGAAGTATGTATCCTACCCATCAACCGTCTAATAAACCAATTCCTTTGCAAATTCCATACAAGATCTGGCATTTTGCTATTGCACATGACTTAAAGTAGAATGAAAAACGTTTCACAAAAAAAATGAAGATAAAAAAGACTTGTTTATTAAATAAATAAAAAGAGTTGTAAGAAATTTACCCAGTAGTTGAAAGTTTTAAGCAAAAGCCTCCATTTCCTTACATTGATCAGTTGATACTTGAATCCAGTAACCCTAGCTTTTTAATAGAATCCTAGCATCCATCCTTAAACCCTAGCTATTGCCCTCTTTCAAATGAAATTTTCAATTTTGAAACACTGATGCATTCAATTTTGGTATCCTACCTATGTTTTTCTATTTTTGGACTGTTCGATTTTGTTTCCTCCTCTTGTCATGCGTTCTTCACGTTCTTCCCTACCTCCCTACGTTTTTTCTTTGCCTTAAAACTGTTAGAAAATTTTCTTTATCAATACATGATTGTATTACAAAGTTAAATCTTTTGTCAATACATCATTGTATTGCAAATTAAACGGTAACAACAAACAATGTTGTTCAATAATTGTAACAAATTCAATGTTACTAATTTATTCAACAATTGTCACGTCAAACTGTGTTCATAGTAACCACAGAAAGCGCAACCAATTGTACAACAAATTAAAGCAGTACAGAACCGTCTTCAATAGAAAAGAAGAAGAAGGTAATGTCCGAGTCCAGAGATGTTTTTGTTTCCTTGAAACAATATTGCCGTCGTATGCACCAAAAGACGTTGTTGCAATTTGTTTCCCAGGATAAAACGGACCAACTCCGTAGCGTAGTGCCAGCAAACAGAGCCCTGATGAATTGAAAAAGTTATAGAAACTAGATCGGAGAAATTACGTTGAAGAAGAAGCAATGCAAGCAGATCCAAAGGTGTGTTCTGTCTTGTTTTGTGTAGTGAATTTATAGGCTGGAGGAGTGCCTATTCGTATGTATTAGTAACCGCTGAAGTGAAAAGGTTGCGACCCTTTAACCACTCGGTTATTGATGTGCATGTGCTCAAAATTCCAATGGTTGTAATTTGAACAGCCATGCCTTTCGAATTCCGGACTGAACAGGCATGCCTTTCATATTCTGAGTAAACAATTCTCATTTAACACACTAGCCCAAGTAGCAACTATTGTCCCTACATTTTAATGATGTTGAGCAATAAATTGCTAACTCTTCTTTTGTCCAAATTTCTCTTACTCATGCTCATTCATATTCCAACAATCCCCCGCATGAATGAGAAGTTGATCTTAGTTTTCGCAAACCATTTATCGCATCGGTTAAAGTAGCACATGGGCCTTGAACTTTCCTAGTAATTACCTATTTGAATCACAGGAGAATCAGTAGACATAGACTGTCCTTGAACTGTAAGCCTTTTGTGCAATTCTAAAGTAGATAACACACGATAAATGTTCCTTATAACCCTTCGTTCTCTGTATGTGTTCGTTTTTGCCTTGAACACCTGCCTGGTCTCATAAGTGCTTAGAGAATTTGGCCTCATAATTCTCTTTAAAGCGGCACCTTCGCACTTACGTAGGTGATTCTGTAAAGGGTATTCTCTAATTCCTCAAATACAGACATCATTAAAAGTACTAATACTTATCCTTATTCAACATATAATGCACTGACTTATCATAGGAATGGTTTGTGTATAACAGTGCCATCAAGTTTCTCTAAAACTTCGTTTGTCCCTTTGAACCTAGATCTTGGGATCTCCAGTCAACTAGGTGGGGTTTCCATTTTTGAAAAACCTTTAGTCTATAGGCCTTAGCCCCATTCCCTTCGATAAGGTTTGAACTTTCTCTCTTGGCAAGCCTTTTGTAAGTGGATCTGCTAAGTTATCTTTAGATCGAATGTAATCTATTGTGATAACCCCATTAGAGAGAAGTTGTCTTAGCGTTTTATGTCTACGACGAATATGCCTAGATTTACCATTGTATAGTGTACTATTAGCTCTTCCAATAGCTGATTGACTATCACAATGTATACATATTGGAGCATAGGTTTGCTCCAATTAGGAATGTCTTCCAAGAAGCTTCAAATCCATTCTACTTCTTCTGCAGTCTTATCTAGCGCAGTAAACTCTGATTCCATCGTAGATCTAGCGATACAAGTCTGTTTGGATGATTTCCATGAAATTGCTCCATTTCCTAATTTGAACACGTATCCACTTGTAGACTTTGTATCATTTGATCCAGTGATCCAATTTGCATCACTGTATCCTTCCACTATTGAAGGATAGTTTGTATAGTATAGACCATAACTCTGTGTATACTTTAGATATCCTAGAACTTTGATTATCGCTCTCCAATGATGTTTACCAGGATTGCTGGTAAATCTACTTAGTTTGCTTACAGCATATGCGATATCAGGCCCAGTACAGTTCATAACATACATGATACTTCCTAGTATACGAGAGTATTCCAATTGGTAAATACCATCACCAGTGTTTTTTTTTTTCACCCAATTTTGGTTCATATCTACTGGTGATTTTGCAATAGTAATATTATATTGCTTGAATTTTTCAAGTATTTTGGTGATGTAATGCGATTGGGATAATGTATTTCCCTATGGTGTTCTTAGAATTTTACACCCACTATCACATCAGCCAGTCCTAGGTCTTTCATATCCAATCTAGGGATAACATATCCAACATGTCACCATCATAGAGACAAACAATGACATATTCTATATGTGTGTGTTTTATGTACACACAATTGTCTGATTCATTTATCGTGAATCCATTTGATAACATAGTTTTATCAAACTTCTCATGCCACTGTTTTGGAGCTTGCTTAAGACCATAAAGTGATTTTACCAGTTTGCAAACTTTATTCTCATTTTCTAAGCTCAGAAATCCTTCACGTTGTTTCATATAGTTTTCTTCCTTTAATTCACCATTCAAAGGTGCAGTTTTAACATCCATTTGATGTATTTCTAAGTCATGCAAGGATGCAATTGCAGTAAGCATTCTTATTGACGTTATCCTTGTTTCTAAGGAGATATACATGAAAATATCTAGTACATTCGTCAATGAATGTAATATGATATATTTTTCCACCTCTAGTTTGACACATTTTCAATTCGCATACATCAGTATGTGTTAAGTCTAGAGGTTCGGTCCCTTGTTCAACATGATGAAACGAGGTTCTTGACATTTATAGTTGGAATGCGTTTTGGTGTAAATTCTAGATTAATAATTTTTTGCAATGTATCAAACTTTACATGCTCTAACCTAGAATGCCATATGTTAGAAGATTCAACAATATAAGCAAAAGATTCGCTTTTATTTATATCAGTGCGTGGTAGAATAATGGTTACATTTGCTTTAAGCAAAGC
Source organism: Allium sativum (assembly GCA_030737875.1). NCBI lineage: Eukaryota > Viridiplantae > Streptophyta > Magnoliopsida > Asparagales > Amaryllidaceae > Allium > Allium sativum. The sequence continues at coordinate 117,463,333 of CM060909.1, forward strand.
ATCACACCTATATACTCTTCTAACATGCACCCCGTTCTTGGAAAGTACAAATTTATCATCTTCAAATATTAATTTGAAACCATGCTTGCTCAGTGATGATCATGGAATCATTAGTTCCTTTGTAGAAGTCAGTTTCAACACAACTTTTCCTTTGCCTTCCACCTTTGAAGTAGATGAATGGACCATAAAAGTTTGTTCATCGGCATTTGCCGTTTTGTACTTAGTCCGTTAAACCATAAGTTTTTTTTCTTTTTCTTTTATTACCTAAGGTATTGCACCCTTGAGGTAAATCAACCAATTCCCATGTATGATTGGACATAATGGATTCAATCTTATTGTTAATCGCCTCTTTCAATGAGGGGCATCACTGGAAGACACATTTTGTTTGTATGACAATGGATCATCTTCTAACACAAAAGTATAGAAGTCTGTTCCAAGGTTTGTAAGGTCCTTGGCCTTTTTCTTTTTCTTGGTTCTTCCACTTGCTGCTCGCTGAGTTTTATTTTGTTCAATATTCTCAAGAGAATAAGGAACTCCATCTTCCCTTGGTCTCTTTGTTTCAAGGGGAATATATGTTCGAAAAAACTAGCATTTCTCGACTCAATGATGATATTTTTCATGAATATCATCAATTTCAGATTTGTGTAACAAAAATCGGTATACAACACTGTTTAGTGCATATCCAATCAATACACAATCAATTGTTTTGGTCTAATTTTTACCTTCTTTAGTTTTGGTACCTCTACTTTGGCAAGACACCCCCACACTTTTAGGTATTTGTAGGATGGCGGTCTATTTGTTTCCAAAGTTCATGAGGAGACTTTGAAGTTTCTTTCGGGATATTTTATTTAAAATATGATTTCCCGAAAGAATAGCTTCTCCCTAAAAGTTATCTGACAAGCCCCAAATTGACATCAATATAATATTGTGTCTTGGCTTAGCCACACCTATTTACAAGTCCCCTTCCCTTTATTTATATAAGCATATAGAGAGGTGGGTTCTCATATTTCATAATGTGGGACATTTGTTTGCTTTCCTCTTTTTCCATTTTACTTTTCATTTTCTTATTAAGTTGATTCTCAACTTCCGTTTTGTATTGTTCAAACAAATCAAATGCTAACATTACCCAAAAAGAATTTGCAACTACATGGCAATATTGAAAAGTCAAACCTTGGAAAGCAAGCCAAAAAAGCAATTTCATAATATGGTTCACACAATTCACACTATGTTATGAATATGCTGAAACATGTCATGCGTTACAAGCCAAATGATTCATTAAATGTACTTTTAAAGCACAAATCGTTTTGAATATGAATAGTCAAATGTTAGTTACCAACATATGAATTTCATATTTGATTCACACAAGTTTCCAATTTCAGAAGAGGAAAAGACTGACAATATATATGTATGACCTTTAAATGGTATTGCGATTGATATAATATAAATGGATCATTTAATAATATAAATGAATCATTTAATACTATAAATGAATCATTTAAAACTTGAAGATGTTTGCAGCAACTGAATCAGAGAAGAAGAAAAATGAATTTTAAGAATATCAGTACAAATCCAAACAAATTCAACATATCTTAAGATTCAAATGTTTCAATAATTCATGTCTTAAATAAAAACAAAGATTCCTCAATAGAATTAACCAAGAGTGGCTTTGATACCACTTGTAGGAAACACAATGTTTTTAAATCTGAACATGAAACTCAGGTTAATTTAATTGAGAAACAAATACACGAAAATAACTGAATCAACAGCAAAGCATAGCTGAGTGTACAGCAAATTTATGAAGATAAGATATGTTTATAATCTATCAAATTAGCATACGTTCAAACAAGTAAAATATTGTTTCAAGATTGTTAGAAAATTTTCTTTATCAATACATGATTGTATTACAAAGTTAAATCTTTTGTCAATACATCATTGTATTGCAAATTAAACGGTAACAACAAACAATGTTGTTCAATAATTGTAACAAATTCAATGTTACTTATTTATTCAATAATTGTCACGTCAAACTGTGTTCATAGTAACCACAGAAAGCGCAACCGATTGTACAACAAATTGAAGCAGTACAGAACCGTCTTCAATAGAAAAGAAGAAGAAGGTAATGTCCGAGTCCAAAGATATTTCTGTTTCCTTGAAACAATATTACCGTCGTATGCACCAAAAGACGTTGTTGCAATTTGTTTCCCAGGATAAAACGGACCAACTCCGTAGCGTAGTGCCAGCAAACAGAGCCCTGATGAACTGAAAAAGTTATAGAAACTAGATCGGAGCAATGCAAGCAGATCCAAAGGTGTGTTCTGTCTTGTTTTGTGTAGTGAATTTATAGGCTGGAGGAGTACCTATTCGTATGTATTAGTAACCGCTGAAGTGGAAAGGTTGCGACCCTTTAACCACTCGGTTATTGATGTGCATGTGCTCAAAATTCCAATGGTTGTAATTTGAACAGCCATGCCTTTCGAATTCCGGACTGAACAGGCATGCCTTTCATATTCTGAGTAAACAATTCTCATTTAACGCACTAGCCCAAGTAGCAACTATTGTCCCTACATTTTAATGATGTTGAGCAATAAATTGCTAACTCTTCTTTTACCCAAATTTCTCTTACTCATGCTCATTCATATTCCAACAATAACATCCATGCGTTGCTATTATTTTCAACTGCAAATTTTTTTTGGGGGCCCTCTCAATTTTAGGGCCCTAAGCCATTGCTTAGTAGTCCCCAAGCCAGGGCCGATATTGCTACCGAATAAGAGGTTGGTAGTTCGAGATTTTCCATAAACCTATATGGTAACTTGTTAACCAAAATTCAAAAAAAACCTTTATATTTAAGAATAATTCTAATAAGTTTGGGGCCACGCTTGTTTTCTATCAACGTGGACTACTCAAAATGTCACCTCTATAAATATTACAAAATCTTGATATTACCAAATATTAGGATCTAGCAAATAAATCTCATTTGTCAATTCAAAATATTCATCTATAAATACCTTTGTTAATAGTTGTAATACGTTTGGTGTCACACTTTTTTGTGTCAACCGGAATTGCCCAAATTGCCCCTCCGTATATATTACAAAATCTTGCTATTACCAAAAATAAGAATCTAGAAGAAAAAAAATTCATTTACCAATTCAAAATACTCCTCTACAAATATTACTAGAATTTAAGTTCACTAAAAATTAAGATTTAACAAATGATTTTTTTACGAATTCATTTTTTTATTAAGTGGAAATATAAAGAAAAAAAATTAAATTAAAAATATTTATTAATGCATGTAATACGTTTGATGTCACATTTTTTGTTGTTAACATGAACCATCCAAAATGCCCCTTCATAAATACCGCACCAATTGTTCTATGCCGAAACTCTATGTGCCCGGTGTCCTTTCGGCATATATGCTTCATCTCATCTTTTTGGTAGAAGTACATGCTCAGTCTTAATGAAGTGCCCCCTCTACCCTTCGAAAGTGTCAATATTGTGCGCTACAGGGTTCCTTGATGAAACTATTCCAGAACAGGAAGCCTTGGTTAGTTGCTGGAGAGGTAAGCTTGTCAATACTCTCGACTTTTTTCCCTTGTGATATCTACTTCCTTTGCGCTCAAGGACTTCATGTGATGATCAACTGGTGGAGGCTTGGACTCTCTAGTATTCTCCCTTTGGTTAGTTTGAAAGGTATACTAAGCTGGCTCTACAAGCTTAAAGATAATAACTTTTGGAACTATGCCCTTAGGGTTATACCGATATGGGCTTTCTTGTCGGAATTGCCTCTTCCCACCTGCTCCAAGGAAACTGTTTTGAAGATTATGCCTTTTAGGTTTCATTGACAGCGGATTTTGTAACAACCCGGAATTTTTGAACCAATTTAAAATTTTTATTTTAGCTATTTTAATGGATTTTGAATATTTTAAATGATAATTTTTTAATAATAACAACTAAAAATTTATTTAAATCGAAGTTAGAACGTATAAATTTATTTTAATTATAAAACGAGCCTAATATGGTGTGGTAGTTTGAAAATTCGATTTCTAATTTTAATTGAGTATACAAAATTCATTTTTAATCAGAATTGAACGAAACAAGAAACGTTAGAATCGATTTATCTATATCTTTCTAATGAATGTAAGAAATGCAGATTTCACTTATAAATTGTAAATTATGTCCAGTTTAAAATTTAAAATAGTCGTTATGAAATTTATATAGGTTTTTTTAATATATAGCCCTTAAAAATAGCCATTTTATAAACGACCACCGTTTCGGCGAAACCACCTTTGTTGGATTCAAAATGTCAAATTATTGCTAGATTCCAATTTTCATAATTTTTGGAGCTAGTATGTGGTTGTGAGCAATTAATTGTGAATCAATCAGCCACATATGGCCAAAAACAGGGCTTTTTGAGAAATCGGACCCAGAATTCGATAAAACCAGTTTTGTTAGGATCGTATCGTCAAGAAATAATAGCATGTCAATTTTCATCACCAATGAAGTTCATATGTGACTGTGGCATTGATAACTGTCGAACGAAGAGAACGTGAACTAGAAAATTAATAATAAAACTAGAGAATTAATAATAAAATAATAAAACCCTCCACTATATAATATCTTTTCCTCTCCACAAACCCTCATTTCTCTTCTTCCTCAAAAATTGACAACATCCCTCTCTCTCAAAATTTTGCAAAAAACCCCTCAAACTTAAATAATTTATATCTCCCAAACCGTAAGGAGGTGGGCGATGAAATTTTGCCAGCATCTAGAGAATGAAGAGAGCTACTCAAGCCTAAAATTTGGTGGTAATTGGATTTGTGCTTTGGCTGGAATCGAGATCAAAGTGCAGTAGCTCATTTTTGGTGCTGCTGGCCCCACGTAGAGAATTAGGTCGAGCGGTTTGGAGGGAAGGTAGAGTGGAAGCATACGAAGGTTTTGGCAGTGGTGGCATGGTCTCAAGTGGCCGGAGTTGGCTGGAATGTCGTGATCATCGGAGGGGTGCTGAAAAACGAGGCAGTCACGAAAATGATCAATTTCCCGCTAATACGCGCTTTTTCAGGCGAAGTGAAAACGAAAGTTGTTCGGGAGGTCGAGATCTAGCTACTGGTAAAATTTGGTGGCATTTGGAGCACCGTGGCGGTCCCGACACCAAGATGAACGAAAACTGCAGTTTTCCGTTCCATTGTAGATCGTGGGGCCACGCGGCGAACTAGATGGGGGGACCACCATCCTGGAAAGAGGGAGAGAACCAGAGAGAATGGCGCTGCTTTCGTGCAATTCTGACTTATGATTTGGCCGTGGCGAGCATTTAAGTTGAGGGTGTCGTTTGGAGATTAAGGTAAATAGTGATATTATTATTTAAATAATATTCCATGTTCGTATGTTAATATCCTTTTGCCACAAACTCCAAATCACATGAAATAGGATCCGTTGCGATCGTGGAGTCGAGAGCTTCGCAATGACAGTAATTAGGTCCAATTTGGAGCAAGTTAGAATTTGGGGAAAATTCAAATCCAAACTGTACTGAAATCATCAGTTAAAAAAATGGCAGAGTAGAAACCAAGGTGAGAACTCTCTCACTAAAATATTTTTTTACAGATATTTATTTCATAACTGCATATATCGACTGTCAATGTTGATTTTTATCTGTTTTAATTATCATAAAATGTTGTACGGTGCATGTTAATTCACATTCACTATTGTTTGAAAAACATGGATGATTTCATAGACTGTATTGTGTTGTGATTGTAATGTCTAACATATTAAAAATAATGTTAACATTAATGTGGTAGTTGAAATTAAATTATAAATATCCATTTATAATTTACACAATGAGATTTCTAAATTTAAATTAAAATTGATTGTGATGTTAAATTTATTTATACGCTGTATAAAATACATATAGGTGTTGCATAAAATTAGAATTGCTTTATTGTGGTTGCGATGGATTCTTGGATTGAATTGTGTAGAAAATGACCATTGTTTGAAATAAAACATGTTAACAATAAAATTTACATTTTTATTGTGTATGTAGGAATGATATAAAATACTCATTGTTTGAAACAAAAATACGTTAACAATAAAAATTTACATTTTATTGTATGTAGGTTAGATTAAAATATTGTTATTAACATGTTAGCAATGTTAATACAAAAAGAATCATTTGTTAAATATATATTTTTTGATTAAAATATTGTTATTGACATGTTAGCGAGGTTAATATAAAAATAATCATATGTTAAAAATATGATTTTGTTCACTTAAAAATGTAACCGTTAACATGTAAGTGAAGTTAAAAGATGCATGATTCAAGAAAATGTTTTTACAATAAAAATTACATTTTTATTGTGTTATTGATTCATGAATCATGTTTGAAATAAAAATATTTAAACAATAAAAATTACATTTTTATTGTATTATTGATTCATTAAATAGAATTATGTTTTAAATAAAAAAATTGGACAATAAAAATTATATTTTTATTGTATGTTTGATTCATTAAAGAGATTTTGCTAAATTAAGAAGTAATCATTTACATGTTAGTGAAGTAGAAAAATGGTCATTTGTTAAATAATATCATTTACATGTTAGTGATACTAGAAAAACAATAATATGTTTTGATTCATTTAAAATATAATCATTTACATGTTAGCGAAGTAGAAAAATGATCATTTGTTAATATATATTTTGATTCATTTAAAACATTATCATTTACATGTTAGCAAAGTAGAGAAATGATCATTTGTTAATATATGTTTTGTTTATTAAAATATAATCATTTACATGTTAGTGAAAAAGAAACATGATCATTTGTTAATATATTATTTGTTTATTAAAACATTATCATTTACATGTTAGCGAAAAAGAAAAATGATCATTTGTTAATATATGTTTTGTTTATTAAAACATTATCAATTACATGTTAGCGATATTAATAGAAAAAGGATCATTTGTTAAACATGTATTGATTCATTAAAATAATGTCATTTGCAAGTTAGAGAAGTTAGAAAAAAGATCATTTGTTAAACATGTATTGATTCATTAAAAATAATGTTATTTACATGTTAGAGAAGTTAGAAAAAAAGATCATTTGTTAAACATGTATTGATTCATTAAAATAATGTCATTTGCATGTTAGAGAAGTTAGAAAAAAGGATCATTTGTTAAACATGTATTGATTCATTAAAATAATGTTATTTACATGTTAAAGAAGTAAGAAAAAAAGGATCATTTGTTAAACATGTATTGATTCATTAAAAATAATGTTATTTGCATGTTAGAGAAGTTTGAAAAAAAGATCATTTGTTAAACATGTATTGATTCACTAAAATAATGTTATTTACATGTTAGAGAAGTCAGGAAAAAAAAAGATCATTTGTTAAACATGTATTGATTCATTAAAATAATGTCATTTGCATGTTAGAGAAGTTAGAAAAAATGATCATTTGTTAAATAATGTCATTTACATGTTAGATAAGTTAGAAAAAAGATCATTTGTTAAACATGTACCGAGTCATTAAAAATAATGTTATTTACATGTTAGAGAAGTTAGAAAAAAAGATCATTTGTTAAATATGCATTGATTCATTAATATAACATCATTTGCATGTTAGAGAAGTTAGAAAAAATGATCATTTGTTAAATAATGTCATCTACATTTTAGAGAAGTTAGAAAAAAAATCATTTGTTAAACATGTATTGACTCGTTAAAATAATGTCATTTTTAACATGTTTGTGAAGTTAAAAAGAATTATATGTTAGAACATGTTTGTCATTAAAAATGTCATTTTTATCATGTTAAGTTAAAATAAAAGAATCATATGTTAAAAATGTTTTTTAGATAAAAACATCATCTTTAACATGTTAGTGAAGCAGTATAAAAGAATAAAATGTTAAAATATTGTTTTTTAACATGTTAATGAAGTGAATTAAATAATCATGTCTTGAAATATATGTTTGTACGTTAAAAATATAAATTTTAACATAAATAGGAATTGTACAAAAATTTACATATCTTGAAATATATACTTGCATGTTAAAAATATAATTTTTAACATGAATATGAACTGGACAAAATTTACATGTAATAGATTAAATGGTTTTGAAATTGTCGAACGAGTTATATATATATATATATATATATGTATGTATGTATGTATGTATGTATGTATGTATATATATTAAAGTTAAACGAATCGCGCGCGGTAGTTCGCATTTTGGAATCGTAACTTTAAATGATTATACCGAGATATCCGACCGTCGGATTTTCCCAAAACTGGAACCGTTGGGTTCGCTTTGGAAAAAAATTCCAACGATATAAGATTATTAGGATCCAACGGTTAGATTTTGAGAAATGTGTAATTTCAATCTGAATAAAAACGGCGCCAGGGCCGCGTAATGACCCGAAGCGTCGTTCGAATTAAATGGGCTATTTTTATATAAATAAAAATAGCGATAAATTGTTATAAAATATTATTAACGATATGAGATGGAAATAAACCAACTTCCCTTGGTTTATAAAGTAATATGGACGGTTAGATTTATTCGACATTAATCTATAGAATTGAACAAAATTTAACCAAAGAAAGAAATGATTTTAATTATATATATTCGAGAATTATTTGAAATGTCCGAGTTAAATCTCATTTCAAATAATTATACGATGGCTTAAAGTTGAAGACATTGAAGACGGTGGTTGAAGACCGACGATCTTCACATTGAATGGATGACTACTAATGCCCTGAATTGGATAGCTCCCAGTAAATGGTTAAAGTGGTAGTTGTCCGGACGTACTTGTTGATTGTCCGGATATGCAAGAACCTTTCTTCCGTATTGGACAAATGGAACGAGGAATAAGGTGTCTCCGATTTCGTTCAGACCTAGAATGGAATTGTAAATGGATGTGTGTCTGACATTGGATTTCGTTTGTGTTAATTGATTTCTATTAAATATATATCTGTTTGGTAGCAGGGAATTTATTCTCTTTCTTAACACCCTTCTCTAAGACGTATAAGTTTAGAGGTTATATATTGATAGACATCAGTTGCATGCCATGGATTGTCAATGTGTCATGCTAAGATGCAAATGATCAAGACTTTTGTTGAAAAGCAGAGCCTTGTGGTTGATGATCAAAGCACAACTTTAATTAGCATAGCTTTGTGTATAGCGTTACTTCGCGAGCCTCACACCCCGGTAAGAGTCAGAAACGGGATAAGGCAATGCAGGGAGTGCACGACGTTTCTTTCTAGCTAGAAGTGGTGTCATGGTATGGAGCCCAGACATTTTTACTTATGTGGATGATGGATTGTGAGGGCCCTCGATATATTGGTCACTACAGGCCAATTGATAGGTCCGATAGGACCGAGAAACGTGTGTTCAGGATTTCCAATCCACTAAAGTATGTGCAGACCGGCCCTGTAGGATCCAAGAGTTCGCTAGCGTCCGAGCCCTGAGGCATTTGCTAGAGTGTCTCAAATAGGTAAGGAGACCATCCCTAGCCTTGACTCATGATGGAAACCCAATTTCCAAAACGACATTACGGATTTGATTGTAAATCTATATATGGTGACATAATATATGGTAGCTATGCCATCTAGGATTCATTACATTTACTTTGAAAATGTTTTGAACTGACTAGACACTAATAATAATATCAAGTTTTATACGTATCAATCATGTTTGACCATTATAAGGTCAAATTCTATTCTCCGGTTTGCGTTGCATTGTGTGATGGGACTTGAGTCTTATAATTGTTTCATTTTTCTAAAAATCATTGCGTTGTTCAAAAGATTCACTTATTTTATGCACTCACAATCCAATGGAGTAAACCCGTTTCGCATTAGCGGCGTGGTCTTGTGATTAGCCTTATTTTTAGATAAGTTAAGTAAGATTTCTCATACTAGTCCAATGACTGACTCGTAGTTTGTTTCACTTGCAAACTCGGGTGCCCCTATTTCCACAAGGGCAGTCGAGTGGTTTGTTTTGCAGATATTTATTTGTTGAGCAGGATTCTGGATTGAAGCTTAAAGCTGCGTCCAGAGCATTGATAGGGTTCCGCTGTGTTAGTTCATTGGTTCCACTGCATTGTAAATTAATCTTCCGCTGTAGTATTATTTTTCGATGTACTCTGATATATTCCTTACTCTGATGTAACATTATTATGATGTTTATAAAAGTCTTTTGTCATTTATTCTGATGTGTTATATGCCCAGAGCTAGCGTATGTGGGACTCAAACGGTCTTGGTCGATTTAGCGATCGATTAGGTCCAAGCGAAATCTGTATCACTGCAAATTTTCTCTTAAAAGGGAATCCTTTTCTTCTTCATTTTTGACTCTGAAAGCCAATTTTGGCGAGAGAGTCTTATCTTTGTCGAAGGATTGCTAGCTTTAGCACCCTTTCAACTTAGTTATCGAATCCAATTTTTCCTTTGTTATTTTGATGCTAACAATTATCCCCCCTCTGCCCCCAGTGAAATGGTATTGTTGACTTTTTAATTTAGTTGCTCCAATTTTTGATGTATGTGACTTATTTCTGCCTTTTGGTACTCCTATTTGGACGGTCAGATCTGTATCAACGGCCGCTTTTTATTTCTCTCCTTTTCCTCGATTTTGTAAGTAGTGTCCCTTTGTCTTTCTCTCTTTTTACCTGTGCATATTATTTCAAAGTACCAACATCAAAGCTCATCAATGAATCTCAATTTCTCGGAAACAATTAAATTATTAGTTCAAGATAAATATTATATCTTTTGTCATGGCTTCGTAATCGACCCATAGATTTCTTTATGCCCCTTTGATTCTGTTTACCAAAATCAATAATCGATTTTGGTTTCAATTTGATTATTGGAGTCTATTAGGAAGCTCTAGGTGGCTTATGAATTTCAATCATGATTTGACACTATTAGATCCCAATTATATTTTCTTAAGTTTTGTAATAGCTTTAATGTATTTAACACGCCATTTTAAAATTTAAATCTACTTAAATCAATCTACGATTCATTCGAGTGGTTTTAATATGTCCAAGCAAAATGTTCTGGGCTTAATGATCATAATATGATTAAGTAGCCAGCTATTGAAGCATAAAACATGTTCTTTTGCAATTTCCTAATCTCTTACTCATTCGTTTATTTGTTTGAAACTTTATTTCAGGGTTTTGGTATACAAAAGAGAAAGAGTTTCATTACAAACCGGAGGACAACTTAAAATCAATCATTACTGAGCTAATGTCTTTTATTTTAAATCCTTAGTCCATTTCTTCTAGAAACACTCATATTTAATTATTTTATTCGATTATTTTGAAGTGCTTTCGTGAGGAATGGCATACGAAGTCTTTTCTTATTGATTTTTTAAGTTATTATTACTAACATAAGCATAGAGCAATATAATTTTGCATCGTCAAGGGTAAGAAGAAGGGTGCTCAAAAGACTTCCCTGAAGACCTCCTGTACCGTTAGTGAAAATTTCCCACCTCCTCCGAAAAAATTGAAGGCTAAAAAAGTAATTGCGGCTTCTAGAATGTCTTTATCACCACTTAAAAAGAGGTGAACGTTATTCTTGAAGACTTTCTCATTTCTGACATTGAGGTTATTCTCCTATCGGTGGGCTCATCCATATATAACCCCTTAAAGGTTTTTTGTTTTGCCTATTCTACTGTCCATATTTGGCAAGGTGTATTCTTCCCTTTTTTTGACTTCCTTTCGCACTTTCTTTGACATTTTCATCTAGCTCCTATCTATTTGTCTCCGAACACATATACTTGTATGTTATGTCTAGAGATTATGACTTTTGAATTTGGAGGTCAATCCTTGATCCCTTCTATTCTTTATAATGTCCTTTGTTTGGCATAAATAGGCATGGTCAATTCCACACTATATTGGGCTAACCGCGAGAATGCCTTGATTGTCGACCCTATCGACAAGTCTACAGATTAGGAAATCTAGTTCTTTTTCATCCGAAGTCCTCCTGGAATAAGTGTAAAGTTCATAAAACTTGATGAGGATCTTTTATTCACATTGCAATTGTTATTAATCATTCTGTTAATTTTTTTATAATGCTTGTACTGTACATGACGTTGCAAAAGTCCAATAACGACATGGATCTAGTGATAAAAAGCTTTAGAAAGGCTTCGAAAGAATTGGGAGCGAGTACTAAACTTTTAATTGTCGCCAACCTTCATAAGTATAGCCTCCTCCCACTAAAACAAATAATCTTGGGAGCACCACCCATGATGGTCTTTGCAGCGAGGGGTAGCCTCCATCTGGCTCAAGGTGGCCCTATAAAGTACACTTCCACGTCCCCTACTCTATTTACTCAGGAAGGTAAATCTCCACTTTATTATTCCATATTTATAAATGTTCCTTTTCTTATTGCATTTTACTGACTTATTTCAGTAGCTTGCTATAGGCTTTTATATGCTCCCCCCATTATTAATGTGCCTTCTCCTATTTCTCTATAAACCGAAGGATCCTCTATGTCAGGCTCAATATATAATATCCTGAAGATGGTCAGGAAGAAAATTCATAAGGACTCTTCCAATGAGCCTCCTAAAAAGAGAGTAAAGATTTATTCGGAACCACCAGTTGAAATCTTAGAAGATGAGGGAGGTAGAAAAGGGGCTTCCCTGTCTCCAAAACCACAATTACCGTAACAAGAAGTATTGAGCCTTCTTTGGAAGGTGTTATGTAACGACCTAGATTTTTGGTTGATTAATTTTAAAACATTTAAATTTATTTTAAATGTTGAGTGATAATATGAACTTTATATTCAGTGTGTCGATTTAGTAATCGAAATATGACTTAATTTCGAGTATATCGAATTATCGTAATACGAAAACGATAAATAATTAAATTCGAAGTTAAAGCTGAATCAAAACAATTTTGATGATTAATATAAATTTTATTTTGAGTATAAATGATAATAATAGTAATTTATTATCATAGAAATTAATTGTTTTGAATTTAATTTAATTATATTGATTTAAATTGATATTTTCTCCGTACGATCTAATAAAGCATCAAAATCTGTTCTAGTGTGTTCAGAATAGTGGTATAACCCTAGGAATGCTTGTTGTTGTGCTTAAATAGGAATTCTAAATCAACGTGATATTTTAAATTAAATAAATGTACATCGGTTCGAATTTATTTAAGGTCAACATATATTTATTCCTTCCTCCTTAAGCTAAAACTAATTATCCTTCTACCTAAAGCTTCTCAATGACGTACACTGAAGTCTTCCTCTCCCATATGCCTATGCCTAACTTACCAGTACCTTATGAAAACAAACGCTCTTCTTATACTTTTATTCCTCGTCTATTTATATTGTGATACCCATTGTTTAACCCATTTCATTTTTAGTTCCTGATGAAATCAATGCCTCTATTCCATTCGCTTCAAAACAAATATCATTCTAGCCTCATAACTCGTTTTTCATTTTTTATGCTTTTTGTTGGATTCGAACCAAATGAGGTTCGATATTAAGTGATAACGAGAGTCTAAGGTTCAGGATTTTCGGGAGTTTCAGACTTCCATTCACAAAATCGAGATCATCATGGGATTCAAGGAATTAAACCGCGTCTGGCGTGCGAATCTGAAAGGATTTGGGGTTTATTCCTGTCACACTTATTGTGCAAAAGTGCGAGGTGTTGCGTTTTGGGCAGAGCTTCAGCTAGAGTATGATGACGGCAGTGAGAAGATGGCAAAGCATAATTCGATTCTTGTGAAGAACGTGGATCAGCGTGGGAGTTCTTTTGCAGGTGACGAAAATTATAAAGGAGGTGGGAAGGATTTTGTTTATCCCTTTAGAAATCATGCACACATTAGTAAATTAAATATGCAACTAAAACAAAAGGACGAGTACTTGCATGGGTCAAATGTTTTAAGGTGCAGTCAGTCGCACAGGGAAGGCTCGCACATCAGGGTCGATCGCGCATCCTGGATGGTTACACGAGAAAGGGCTTGCACGGGTAAAGGGCTCGCACATATATGGGCTCGCACATATATGGGCTCGCACACAACATGGCTCGAGCACAAGGCATGCTCAAACACCAAGTGGGCTCGCTCATGGAGTTGCTCGTGCAGTGTCGGTCGTGCTACATCCATTTGACTCACATATCATCAAGTCACACATATAAGGATCGGTCGTGCACGATTCAAGGAAGATGGATTTGCACAGCTCATTGGTCAGTCACTCATTTCCAGGGTCGATCAAGCATAATGGCTCGCACGTCTCCGGGTTCGGTCAAGGCAGCTGGTGACAGATTGGCTACAACTAGTGACAGCTGACTACAACTAGCAGTGGCATTTTCGTAATTATCTGCCCGAGCAACCCACAACCTACACATTCAAATCTTACTCACCACTTCATTCCAAGTTCTCCTATAAATATGCCATGGCTTCCATACTTTTAGGGACCGATTTCCTTGACCCGAAGGGTTGCCAAATTGGTTTCTCTCCTATTTCAAGTGATTCCAACATAATCTAGCAACTCCAAGCAAAGATCTAAAGCCTACACTACCATGGAATCCGTCAAATCAATCAAGTGTCATAGAGACTGAAGATTTTCCTTCATATCCCTTGCATTTGGAGAGATTTGATCGTTTCCTCGCTGCTTTGCAAAGATTAAAGTGAAATTCCAATGTAAAAGAGAAGATGAATGTACTTACGTATGATTCTTGCCTTGTAACTCTTAAATTGCTAATGGAAATCCTTGCCAAAGTGGACGTAGATTTATTTTAGATCGAACCACTATAAAAATCTTTGTATTTTTACTTACTTGTTGCGATTTGGTCTCGTTCCTAACCATTTGGTGAGGTGCTTTCATGGCACCTTTGGTGTTTGAACTAATTTCGGTTTAAACATTTGGCTCCCACCGTGGGGCCGCGTTCGCACTTCTTTCCTTCACACTTCTCTTAAGCTTAAGGGCCTTGCATTGAAGTTCTAATCCTGCTTATATGGTAGTTCCACTAGATCTAAGATCCAGGCAAATCAACATACTTTCTTCCAAATTCAAAGTCTTGCTTGAAGTTATGGGTAGACCACCGAATAAAACCACCAGTAAGACCGTCAAAGAGACCGATAATCTCTCCAATGATTCTGCTCCACCCTTCAATCACTTTGAAGTTGGTGAAACTTCTAAAGCTGGAGCGGCTATAACGAGGAAAGAATTGGATAAGGTTGTTGCGGGTCTAACAAATCAGATGGATATCTCAACCAATGTTATGTTCAAGAAACTTGAATCCATGTTCACTATTCAGGCTGCCATAGCGAAATTTACCTTAAATGCCATCCGTCCTCAACTTGCTCAAACTGCTCGTAGTAAAAATGAAGGTTCTTCTTGTTTAAGTCCGAATTGGGAGAATTCTATCCAAGAGGTTGCAGATCTTAATGATCCTCATCATAAAAAGACAAAACCACCTATACCCAACCATTTTGAGAAAGAAGCCTCTCGACAAGTGCTTGGCTCCACCAAAGGGGCACCTCCCCAAGAGGGAGGCACATGGCCCAGGAATCCAAACCATAGCCGTTTTCCTAGGCAAACATCTGGTAAGGAGGATGGCATCCGTCCCATGGACCAGTACAACGAAGAGGAACGCATATCAGAAATGGTTCGCAAAATCATAGAGAAAATCTTGAAGAAACAAGATAATGAGAAAGAGTGGGGGTTCGCTCTTACCAAGACCCCACTCATGGAGAGGATCAAGACGACTCCATACCCGAACATGTTCAAACCTCCAGTGGTACAAGCCTATAATGGGACTGGCGATCCCATCGTGTTCTTGTTCAAGTATGACCAACATATGGATGGGGTGCGTGCCACAGATGAGCTCAAGTGCCTGTATTTCCAAACTTATATAGAAGGGGTGGCTTCTCTCTGGTTCACGAAGCTACCACCAAAGTCTGTTGATGACTTTGCTACTTTGGCCAAGCTATTCAAAGTACAGTTCAGGCTCCAAGCCACAAAGGTACGGGATGTCATTGAGTTAAACGAGCTTGAGTAAAAGCCAGGTGAACCAATTAAGGCCTTTCTTACTCAATTTAACATTACTGCGACCAAGGTCGGGAATCACAAGCCTCGCTTGTTGAAGGGGGCCATAAGCAAAAAGACTAAACACGGGCGATGGATCAAGAAGAAAAATCCAAGCATTCTTGAGGAGCTATATGATAAGGCCGAAGAGTATATAGGCGTGGAGGATGATCCAGATTACGCCCTAGACGTTCCTTAAAGTAGTGCACGACCGAAACAGAGAGATAACAATGTGCGGGGTAGCCAAAAGAATCCTGGTGGTCAAAAAAGGGACAATGATGGAAAGGATAATCGGGCTAACAAGAGATTACACTTCTTTAAAAATTTTGAGTTGACTCCTTTGAATGACACTGTAGAAATCATCTTCATGGAAACTAAGGATACCGAGGAATATCCAACGCCAAAGAAAATAAAGGTCAATGATGCTGTAATAAAATCAAGTAGGTTCTGTCAGTTTCACAACCAAACCACCACAATACGAATGACTGCAGGCATCTGAAGAACATAATTGAGGAGTTGATAAGGAAGAATAGACTCCAACAATATACAAAGAACCCGTAGAATACTCAGGCTGCCCAAGGGCAAGGAACATCTGCAGGACAGCCTGGTCTGAGAGAAAGTAGACCATTTGCTATTATTCCAAGACCAATCATCAACACAATTTTAGATGGACCACACCCAGCCGGAAGAAGCTGGTGGGACATCGTGAAGTATACTGATGAGATGAAGAACCTTCCGAGAGAAGAAGAACTCATGGTCATGAACAATGCCTTCCCGCAAAAATGTCAAAGACTTCATGGGACGATGTTGTATTCAAAGAAAGATATTCAGAAGGATTGCTAACACCAACAATTGATTCGCTTTGGGTCCTGCTATAGTTAGGAGAGTCTTGGTAGATAGCGGGACATCTATAATTGTTCTTTCCATTAATGCATTCAACAAGATGAATCTTTCTATGGATGACGTGAGAGCTTTCCAGAATAAGATCCATGGGTTCACGGGGCAACCCACTCAGTCGATCGGTGTCATCAACCTGCTCGTTGAAATCGGAGATGGAGAACAGAAGGTTGCCATGAAGCAAGATTTTGTTATAGTGGATGAGCTTTCGGCCTATAACGCCTTCTTTGGGAGACAAGCTCTTGCCGCATTCAGGATAGCAATGGCTCCACGGTGCTTAACCATGAAATTCCCTACCGAAAGTGGATTCAGTGTGATTAAAGGTGACCAGAAGGCAGCAAGAGAGTGTTACATGGCAGAGTTGGTTGAAGCAAGAAAAAAGGAGACGAAAAAGAATGTGGAGGCTCCGCTCTGCATTCATGACTCCCCCTTAGCAACTAGGGCGGGGCCCTTACACTGGTGAGCACAGCGGAGTGAAAAAAGAAATGGACCTAAGGAAAGAAAGTGTAGAGGGGAATAAAGCGGCACCAGTTGAAGCCATAATATCAATTCCAGTGCATGACAAAGATCCTAATAAAGTACTAAAAATAGGTTCTCAGCTGGGCTTGAAGTTGCAAAAAGAATTAACGATGCTTTTAAAAGCAAATTTGGATGTTTTTGTTTGGACACATTCTGATATATATGGTATTTCATCTAATGCAACGGTGCATAAATTGAATATTAATCCAAGTAAAACTCCATTTAATAAGAAAAGATGAACTCAAGGACGCGAAATGTCCAAAGCGTTAAAAGAAGAAGTGGATATCAAAAATGACTTTATACGAGGATCCACATACCCAAATTGGGTCTATAATTTGGTCCTAGTTAAAAAGTCCAATGGCAAATGAAGGGTATGCATTGATTATTCAGACCTCAATAAAGCGTGCCCTAAGGATAGTTTTACTCTACCCAGAATTGGTCAACTTGTTGATGCGACAGCAGGGCATGAACTCCTATCCTTCATGGATGCTTACAACGAATATAATCAAAGAATGATGCATAAGCCATATGAAGAAAACACTAGTTTCATAATAGATATAGGCCTATATTATTACAAAGCCATGCCATTCGGACTAAAAAATGCAGGAGCAACATACCAGTGCCTTGTAAATTCCATGTTCAAATCGCAAATTGGGAACACAATGGAAGTCTATATGGATGATATGCTGGTAAAGTAAAATAAAGCCAACAATCATCTAGAAAATCTAGCCGAGATGTTCTATATCCTAAGAAAATATGTGATGAAGCTCAATCCGCTTAAATGCTTATTCGTAGTCGCGTTAGGAAAATTTCTCGGATTCATAGTCAACGCCTGGGGCATTGAAGCGAATCCTTCTCAAGTCATAGCCTTCCGAAAGATGCGTGCTCCTAGGATAAAGAAAGAGCTTCATAGCCTAAACAGGAAAGTAGTTGCGCTTAACTGATTTATCTCTAAGGCAACAGATCGGTGCATTCCACTCTTCGATGCTTTGAAGAAAGGAAAGAAAGATTTCCAATGGACGCCTGAATGCCAAGCAGCCTTCGAGGAGTTGATTACACACATGGAGTCACCACCGATGCTGTCAAAGCCTAAAAATGAGAGGAACTATTCCTATATTTAGCCGTTTCATCTCATGCACTAAGCACTGTACTCATTCGGGAAGATGCCAAGGTTCAACAACCAGTTTACTATATCAGTAAAAGACTTGCTGGGGCATAACTATACTATCCCAAGTTAGAAAAACTTTCGTATTGTCTGCTTATTGCCTCAAAGAAGCTTAGGCCATATTTTCAAGCCCATCCTATAAAGGTTCTCACCGACCAACCACTAAGACAAGTTCTTTTCCTCCTAGAGACTTCGAGGAGATTGTTGAAGTGGAACATAGAACCCAATCAATATGACATCGCTTATCATCCTCAAAGAATTGTCAATGGGCAGGCTTTAGCGGATTTTATCGCCGATTTCATGGATAGAGGTGAAGAAACAGAAGAACCGACAGAGGCAATGGTTCGTTGGAAGCTATTCGTTGATGGATCTAGGAATGAATACTGCTCGGGGGTAGGAATAGTCCTGGAAACTCCTAATGGCCACTCCTTAAACATCGCCCTAAGGTTGGAATTCCCATCAATCAATAATGAGGCCGAGTATGAAGCATTGATAACTAGACTGATATTTGCAAAAGAATTAAATCTGAAAACCTTGCAAATTCTCAGTGACTTACAACTGGTAGTATGCCAGGTCCGTGAAGAATTCCATACCAAAGTCGGAAACCTTCCTGCTTATCTTACCAAATTCTCAACGATCTCGAGTACTACATGATATCTCATATTCCCAGGGAAGAGAATTCAAAGTCAGTTTCTCTCGCTAAATATGCCAGTTCCTGAGATGCGCAGTTGCTGCGTTTGATTTCCGTCAAAGTCCTTTCAACTGCCACTATTGAAGAAATGGATGTCGATTGGATCATGGAGACTATTGAAAAGCATGTATCCTAGATGACCCCAATCAAGGAATATATCCTTAACGGAACAATTCCAGAGAAGCCTAGAAAGCAGAGGAAAAATATTGCTCAAAGCTCCATTGCAACTTATCCAAGATGTAAGGTTATATGGGAGAGGCTTAGGCTTTTCTATGCCTCTAATGCGATGTGTAACTAAAGAGGAGTCCAGAGCAATCTTGGCAGAATTACATGAAGGGGAATGCTGAGGTCACACAAGCGGTTAAACACTAGCCAAGAAAGTTATGTGATATGGTTTCTTCTGCCCGATGTGAACCTCGATGCAATGACCTATGGTAAGAAATGTGATAGATGCCTAAGATTTGCAAAGATTCCAAGAGCGCCTCCCATAGAACCGACTCAAATGGTCAGCCCATGGCCATTTGTTGTCTGGGGCATAGATTTAATCGGAGCGTTGCCTACTGCTAAATCAAGTATGAAGTATGCAATAGTAGTTGTTGACTATTTCATCAAATGGATTGAAGCTGAACCATTGGCTACTATTACCTCAAAAAAGGTGGTCAACTTTGTCCCAAAGAACATCATATGCAGATTCGGGGTACCGTAGAAAATAATAATCGACAACAGAACTCAGTTCGAAAGCAGTGAATTCTTAGATTTCTGTGCTAAATACAAGATCAAGAAGAGTTTTGCAGCCGTTGCTCATCTGCAGGCCAACGGGCAAGTTGAAGCAATCAATAAGATCTTAAAGTCAACCATCAAAAAGCGTCTCGAAAAAGGTGAAGGTGGTTGGGTAGATGAGCTTCCCCTTGCACTATGGGCATATCGCACAACTCATAAAACTGCAACTGGGTGCACTCCATTCTCACTTGCATTCAGATCCGAGGCTATGATCCCTGTACAACTATAAGTTCCCACTCAACGCAGAATCCACTTTAATCAAGAAGAGATTGAGAAGTTGCAACTCGAAGCACTTGATTTGCTCGAAGGAATGAAGCAGAACTTAGAGTTGCTGCTCATTAGAGAAGTATAGCCAGATATTTTAATTCAAAAGTCAAACAGAGAACCTTTGAAATTGTGGACAAGAGAATCATGATAGGAAATGGAGTGTTTGGACCCAATTAGGAAGGATCGTATATGATAAGACAAAAATATTTAGATGGCACCTTCGTACTGAAGACAACGGACAACGTCCAACTTCCCAAAACTTGAAATAACATACACATCCGTCATTATTACACTTGATATTTCTTTCACATATTTGAAAGAGTTGTAAACACATGCTTTGTGAATACCATGCAAACGTTGTCACAAGCTTTGTACATATTGATGAAAGAAATTGTCTTAATTTCCTAAATCATACATTTGCAGATTCTTGTTTACAAGTTGCTAAGATTCAATTTTGATTGCAGATCCCCTAAGAGAACGTTGGCGCATCCATAACCCAGTAAAGCCTGGTGACCATTACAGCACATCCTGATTGGGACAGCTCAAGCGCCCATTGCCAATGCTTAAGACATCATTCTCAATAAATACGAAGATGTGGAAGAAAAACCTCGAAAATAAGGGACATCAGGAGCTAACGATCAAATGATGCAACGTTCGGACCACAGACAAAGTTGTAAGTTTCACCGTAGGAGCACCTTCTTAGTTGCAAGGTTCAGGGCCCTAGTTCTACAAATTGTGACAAAATTCGATAAATGAACCTGTGTTCGCTCTGTGAAACGATGCAAAGTTGTACATTCCACTAAAGGGGCACCTACTGAAATGAGTGGTCCAAGGCCTCAATCCTCTAACTGAGACTGCTTGTTAAGTCAAGCATCCAGTGAAAGAGTCAGCATCTGCCCCGTGGGGTGATACAAATGATTAAAGCCTGTACATTCCACCGAAGTGGCATCTCTTGAAAGGAGAGATCTAAGGCCCTGATCCTCTAACTGAGACCGCTTGTTAAGTCAATCATCCAGTGGAAGAGTCACCGTAAGCCCCGTGGGGCGATACAAATGATTAAAGCCCGTACATTCCACCGAAGGAGCATCTCCCGAAAGGAGAGGTCCAAGGCCCTTATCCTCTAGCTGAGACCGCTTGTTAAGTCAAGCATCTAGTGGAAGAGTTAGCATCTGCCCGTGGGGCAATACAAATGATTAGAGCCCGTACATTCCACCCAAGAGCACCTCCTGAAAGGAGAGGTCCAAGGCCTTGATCCTGTAACTGAGCCGCTTGTTAAAACCAGGCATCTAGTAAAAGAATCAGCGTCTACCCTATGGAATGATACAACATCTGATCAGATGTTGAGTCCTCCAAATTCGGTTACTGATATATTCAAAAGACCTCTTCGGGGGCATTCGACCATAAGCCGGGTCTTCCAAATTTGGTTATTGGTGGATTCAAATGACCTCTTCGAGGACGTTCAACCTCGGGTCTTCTAAATTCGGTTATTGGCGGATTCAAAAGACCTCTTCAGGGGGAGTCAGACCTTAAGTCGGGTCTTCCAAATTCGGTTATTGGTGGATTCAAAAGACCTTTTCTGGGGCGTCCGACCTTAAGCCAGGTCTTCCAAATTCGGTTATTGGAGGATTCAAAAGACCTCTTTGGGGGCGTCAATCTTAAGCCAGGTCTTCCAAATTCGGTTATTAGCGGATTCTCATTAGTGGTTTGAGTGTGATCAACTAAGTTAAATATCCTTGGATAATGAATAAACTAGGAAATCCCAAATGTAATGGAAAAAGCAATAGACTTGGCCATTACAGCAAGAATTTCCAATATTTTAATCATAACTAAGAGATTCTAAATATGGTTAGTTAACAATATTTTTCGTCAACACTGGAGGTAGGTTCAGAAGAATGGATCTAAGGGAAAAATGAACTATGGAGCCCTTATCGGATTCAAGTTAGCTCTCTGTTCTTGGATATCAAGTTTTAGGGTAGAAGGATTAGTAAGCAAAACTTTTGATAAGAGGGCTTACCAAACGACGGAAAGAAGCTTTGTATCAATCTCGCTGAAAGATCCAAGCATGGGGAGGACTTAAACTCACGAGAAGGGTTTAAGCCTATGGAAGTGGGTTTTTATCCTATCCGCGGAAAGGCATGGACACGAATCCATGCATATATAGGAAGTGAACAGTAAATCACAGTAACAATAACTAAGAAATAGTATGATGAACCCACAGGAAAATACTTTGAGTATAGATGCATTACCTATTAGTCCTTCATTTAGAATACATGAACATAATAGAAGAAATTCCCCAACGGATCCCGTCTTGGGGTTTTCAGGGAAGGAGTACAAGGGTTAGAATGAGAGCCATCCCCCTTAGCATGACCTCTGCGGTCTTATTTATAGAGCACTTGGAATATCTTCTGACGTTGGGTTGTTGGGCCACCAGGAGCCTTTGTCGGCCGCCTTTTTCCTTGGTTTAAAATGTTTTTGCTTCCGACCACTTTATGGTGCTAATTATGACTTCCACAATGAAGATTCCGGCTAGCCGGGAGCCTCTTTGAGATCGATTTGTGCTTGCTGCCGCGGTAGCTCTCCGGGAGGCATTTTGGGTTTTCGGTTGTCTGCTTTTGGTCATAGACTTTCGGATATAGACTTTCGGTTTTCCCGTGAATACATAGAGGAGTCTGCCCTCATTATGTATGTGGATAGTTGTCGTTTTGGAATCACTGTCAGTGTCTATACTGAGTAAACTAGTGTGGATAGCTTGTATCACTTTTGGGGTTTCGGTCTGCTTTTCGATGGACTTTCCGGGTATTGCCTCATCTTCTGGAAGGTTTCTCTGGGTGATTTGTCTATTGT
This sequence comes from Allium sativum, assembly GCA_030737875.1. Classification (NCBI taxonomy): domain Eukaryota; kingdom Viridiplantae; phylum Streptophyta; class Magnoliopsida; order Asparagales; family Amaryllidaceae; genus Allium; species Allium sativum. The sequence goes on from CM060909.1 coordinate 117,486,509, forward strand.
CTATCAATACGACCTTTCGGCGCTTATACAGTAGATATTTCAAAAACTGGCTCCAGGTAACCTTTATGCACTTCTAGTTCGATGCTCCCAATGTTCTAGCCTCCTGGTTTATCAGTATTAGGAGGGTAAATGTTGAAAACCCTTTTGGCCTTCTGGGTCTTAGTTGGCGGAGCTTCCTCCTTCGTCTATCTTGGCTTGTGACCTTTCACCAAAGAACTATTGTCGGATTGATGTTGCTGAAATGACCCTACCGTATTTGTTTTGTTGGCCTTTTGTAGCTTTTAGGATACCTTCTCTCAGGATGGTGCTGGTAGGTGCAGCTTTCAGACTATTCCTCCTTTCCCTTGGCTTCTCTCAATACTTGACTCTGTTTTTTGAAGGGGCTTGCGACCATCCGATACCCCTTCAGCGTCAGTCTTCTTTATGGTTGATTTTAGTAGTAACATTTACCCCCCTTTAGTGAAGGGGTATTTTTGACTTTTCAAGTCAAGCTTTTTGTCTTTTATGAAGTGTCACTCTGGAGTCTCTTGGTCTTCCTTGATCTGAAGCATTAACGAATTTCTGTCTACACGGCTCAGATTGATTCCAAAATTTGAACATAAATTCTACTTCTCTGTTGTTTCCTCCTTTCATTAGCAAATTAATTTCTCGAACAAGATTACTGTTTTCCTAAGAAGCTACTCGAATTTTTCCAAGTTCGATTCTTTGTGAATATTTTAATCCTTTATATAAATAGTAATCTTAATTATATGTTAAGATTGATGGGGGAATCGATTAGGGCTTATCCAAATCATAAAATAGGTTTAGGCGATAATACTTTCTCTTTTCACATGATTAATGCCCGACAATTGTAATCACTCGCTTCACAGGTTACTTCGTTTAGGAAACGCGATGTACAACATAAGACATGCAAGGTGGTAATAATTTTCTATGTCGTTGATACGTAATGGAATGATTCTAACATAATTAGGGCTGATTCCTTCATTATTTGTGTTTTACTTAAGTACTTGTTGACAACGTTGAACTATCCAAACCCGACGTAACCCCATTGTGGTGTTAATTGTGCTAGGGTGTGTGTTTTTCTTGCTACTAAAAGCCTATGTGACCTCTAATGAAAGTACACTATGCATAATCCTGATTGCTTTTAATATCTAAGCTCGGTTTATCTTACGATAAATTGAGCCCTTTTTGAGTAATATATAATGATACCATACCCATTCACAAATGTTATTCATGTAATTGTGAAAAAGGTATGTTTACTAATGATACTGTGATGGAATGATATCACCTAGCAAAATCATGTCTAACCAGAGTCCTGCTAAGATCAAGAACGAAGACCGCAAGGTTTCTTGTCCTAAGAAAGGATTTGTTCCAAAGCCATCTCTAATTACTTCCCAACATTCTATGAAGGCCATATTGGATAGCTTTGGCATATCGGGTGTCGACGCCATTATAGCTCCTTCTCCAAACTTTCTCAAGAACCCTCAAGAAGTGTATTTCGCATTCTCACCAATCCATATCTAGCATGGAGGCTTTCTTCCTTTCCCTCCCTTTCTACACAAGCTCTTTTGTGATTTGAAAGTTGCCCCCGTTCAACTTTCTCCCAATACGTATACAACCCTTTTATGCTTGGAGGCTCTGTCGCTCGCTTCGGGTCAGGGTTCTTTAAGTCCAAAACTCATTCATCACATAGTTTGGTTTTCTAAAACTTCAGAATTGTCGATATGAAGGGCTAACCCCGTAAAGAGACTGATCACTGACAATATCGACAAAACTAGGTGGTGGAAGGATCAATATTTCCTTGTCAAATGCCCTTCCGGCATATCGAGACAATTCGTTGATGACGGTAGGTTTCCTGCTTTAAAAGGTAAATGTCTTATATGTGTGGTTTTTTTATTTGTATCTTCCTCTTATCATAGGACCACCCTCTAAGGATATGATTTTAACCCCGGAGGAAGCTCGAGTGGTCGACGCTATCTTCAAAGCACCGGTGAAGTATATGTGCCAGTCATTTCTCTTGATCGCCGACAGGCTTCATGGATATGGTTCTCGCCCCTCTCCCCCTTCGATGGACAAAAGATACTGGGACCCACCCCCTCCCCCCGATGGACAAAAGATACTAGGACGACCTCCCCTCCAATTTTCTGGACCTAAAGGATTAATGCTTAATTCTGGCTCTCCTATTTAGCAAGGTGATTTGGATGAGATTATTTATGTTTTTTTGACAATGTGTGTCATTCTTTCTCTTGTTTTCCTGTTACTATCATTCTACTAACTTACTTACCCTTCGTTTAGGATCTTCGACTTCTCAGGATGCATCAGCCCTAGCAGCTTACCCTTAGTCCAGTACCCAGGCTATGAAGAGGCTCACCAATATTGACAATGAATCGCCATCGAAGAGGCCCAGAAATGACAACCCAGTTGGCTTTGAAGGCATCACTGTTACTCCGAAAGCAAAACAGACCTTCGATCCTTCTACTACTGATGATGATCAGGTGGTCAACGTGGACGCTTCCCCTGATATCTCACCAAAGGGTAAGTCTACAAGTAGTTCTATTCCTCCCGATACTTTCGGTCAGTTAGGTGAGGAAGGGTATAGTCTTTCGATGCCTTCCTCTTCTCAGCCTGCTATCCCCCCTTCACCTCCTTCACTAGCTTCTGATTTCGATAGGCTTGTGGGTCTCGCTCTCTCGTCTCCTGCAGTGGCTAACATCACGCCATCTTCTTCACCTTTAGATTCAGAATACTTCCACCGATCACAAATTAGTGACCAGCTTATGGTATTGACTTGTATTTTTTGATACCTTCGCATTCCTATTAGTTTTGCAAGAAGATAGCCCATTTCTTTTCTTCAGATAATGAAGACTTGGTTCCTATATAGAGGGAAGGCTGCTGCTTCAGCGACGAAGGTCAATGCACTTAGGGAAGAGAATAGGGTGTTGTTGGATAGGGTCAATACTTTGTTGCTGGAGAAGGTGGAAGGCGAGAACAAGCGTAATGAGTTGTAGAACCAACTGAAGTAGGGGAGAGAGGCTAGAGATACATTGGTGGAGCAGGTTGAAGATATTAAGGAGGAAAAGACAGGGTTGGAGGTTGACTATGCTGCTGAAGTGGACCGGATGAACGCCCAACTTTCTGCTGCTAAAAGAAAATTTTACAAGACCGGTGACAGAATTTCTACTTTCTTGGTTGTTCATCTTATTAACATAGTCATGGAATATTATGATGCCCTCATTCTTGCATTTTCTGACAATTATAAAAGGCTTTCGAATTGCAATTTTTCTTCAATCGTGCCTTCCATCTGTGGTAGTGTTTTGGAAAAGATTGACCAGGTAAGGCGGGAGCACAATATCCCTTCGGTGGATAAGATAAATCCCGCATCCCTCTTATTTATTAAAGAATTTTCTGAGGATTATGAGGAAGAGGCACGGGAAGAATTCGTAGCAGAAAAGGGAACATGGGAGGACGTGGACTAGCAAGGCGGGAGTGAAAAGGGTGACAAAACACTTTCTTTAGCAGTGGACAGGTTCCCTGGTGATGGAAGGGACATTTCCGATCCTGCGATCATTTCACTTCCTCACGGTTCAGCTCTTCTACCCTCTCAGGTGCATGGCTCTATGGATTTTAAGAATAAAGAAACTTCTAACCGGCTTGGTGTCGATGTTGATCAGGTATGGCTCTCGCTTTCAAAATATTTTCCCTCTTCTTAAACTTATGAAATGATTGGCCTTTTCATGTTGCGGCAGTTATCTGCTTCTTCCACGATGTAGGCCACACTGGTCCTTTAGATCCTGTGTTTTGAAAATGTGGGGAGTTCCCGAAGGGTTTTTCTGCAAAAAAACAATTCTAGCAGGTCAAGAATTATTGTATGAAGTATTTTTAACTTATTCGCGAAAGGTGTTTTGTTCCTGACATTTGATGGTTCATGATGTTGTATTAATGTGCTATGCGTATGCGTGTGTGAATCGATACAAGTCATGCAGTTGTCTTTCTTTGAAATGTATGATGTTGCCAACACGTACTTGATGTCTATGTTTTCTATTTTTATATGTTATGATATTTTATCTCATCTATGATTAGGAGGACCAATTCAGACCGCCTCTTCATATTTTGGAGAGGAAACTTCGAACATTACGAGTACCGAGACATTTTTGGGAATGCTCCCCTTTCGGGTCACAAAAAGATGTATTATCTTTATAAGATAATTTCTACGAATCTTCGGGAATAAGTGTCCTCTTTGGAAAACAATTAAAGGAGAAAGGCGAGATTGTCTATGACTTGTAGCGTAAGAAAGCAACAAGGTCCCCCAGTAACTCTGATGTAGAGGTAGGTAGGTTATACCAACATATTGATAAGTTGGAAGACGAACTAAGGAAACTAAGGAAAATTATGCTTCTCTAGAATTCGCCTTACGAAACCCAGAATCAGAATGATATACTCTATGTTTGTAATTTGTATTTTTCTAAGACGGTGACTGTGTTTATGTAATGGTTCATATTATGACTCATAATGGGTGTGCCTTTGTGTTGTGTGATTTGTATGTTATACTTCTTTTTGTTGGAAACAAGGCTATCATGCCATAGGGTGTTGTAATGACAGGGGACCTTTTGAGTTAGATGTTAGTAAAAAGAGATTTTATTATATAGCAGGTATTTTTGGGAAAACCCTCGCCGTAAGGTTTTCTAGGAGAAGGGGTAGCCTTAGTAATGGAACTTTATCAGAAATATTCGGTATATTCTCCCTAGCTCCTTCTCGAACTTATGTTTTAATGTACCACTATTTCTTGTTATGTGCAAACATCAGGTATTTAAAAGAAATAAACTGATGTACGCATAGGTTAAAGATACTTCCCTAGGCAAATGAGAGGATTATGAGTTTATTCTGGCTTAGCACTCATGGTGAGATCGGATCCCCACGTTTGGTCGTAGCTTTTCTCCGAACCATCCCAGACCTAGGTATCGGTGTTGAAGACCTGGGCTAACCCTTGTTTAGGCAATTAGAGACTGAAAACCGGGAGTCTTCTTCTAGTACTTGTGAAGAATGGAATTGACCTAGATTCAGGCATTAAAGACTATATGACATAGATTCCCTTTCGGCTTTAGTGGAAGTCCCAAAATAACCCCCATTTGGGTAATTAAAGATTAGAGACCGGGAAGCCCCTTCTGGTATTTGTAAAGCACTGAATCAACCCAGATCCAGCATTAATATAGACAGAAGACTGGAAACTCCTTCCAGCAATTTGCAAAGAACTGAATCAACACAGATTCAGGTATTATAGATAGAAGGCCGGAAAACCCTTTCGGAATTTGCAAAGAGCTGAATCAACCCATATTCGGGTATTATAGATAGAAGACCGGAAACCCCTTCCGGAATTTGCGAAGAGCCGAATCAACCCATATTCGGGTATTATAGATAGAAGATCGGATACCCCTTCTGGCATTAATTGTTTTGGCACCCCTTTTGGATTTGATTCATGAAGCAGAGGTTGTATGTGCTTCCTGAGCCACTCCTTGGACTTTTGATGTCAAAGCAGAGGATGTACGTGCTTCGTTGGCCACTCTCTGGGCCTGTGCGTCCAGTGTGCTTGGCTAGCTTATCCACAAGTAGGGGCTAAAGACTTACCCAACTTCCCTCTAGGAGGCGCCTTATCCAAGCCATCGTAGGTGATTATAAGGTCTTAGAAATTTAAGCGGGGCCATCATAGGCACAGAAATAAGGTTTACTCTTTTGATACTCTATACCGACCATCGTAGGTTCTAATAGAGGCTTATACACCACCACCCTCCGAGGGATGCCCTATCCTAACCATCATCGGCAATTATAGGGGTTTTCGTTTCCTTCTGCGGATAACGCGGAACATAAGCAGTGGTAGGATGTGCACTTCTACGAGCAGAGGTAGGACGCGCTCTTCTGCGAGCAGAGATAGGACGTGCTTAGTTATAGTAGAGGCAGGGCGTATTCTCCTGCAAGCAGAGGCAAGGCGTGCTAATTTTAGATGCACCTCCACGGCCATTTTTGGTGTGAAACGGAGCCTTACGCTTTTGATGCTTTAACCTAGCCCCCTCTGATTTGGGAACGGATAAAGACTAACACATCATCCCCCTCCGGGGGATGCCTCATCCTGACCAATTTGGTGATGATAAAGGATTTAATCCGTTTGCGGTTTGACCCCTTTTAGGTTTTAAGCTTTGAAAGGGAGGCTTCCCGTACCATTGGACATGTTTAGTAATCCCTTTCCTAAGGATTTTTACGAATTCACTTTGATCTTTTCATAGATTCTCGTGGTTAGCCTTGGCTGATGAATCTAACGATGGTTTCCTCAAGGACTCTGCAGTGCTCTGTTTTGTGTCCATTCATCATATGGCAGTGGCAGTAGGGCCTTCCTGTTTTCCTTACGTATTTAGGCTTTTTCTTTGAGATTGGCCAATAGTTGAGTTCATGTTCGGTTCGAAAGTAAATATTTTCTATTGAAGTGGTAAGGTAATATCTCTTAGGTAACCCAAGTGTATACCCCTCTTCTTGCTGCCGAGGTTTAATCCTTTTATGACCCGGCCTAGTTGTTGTGCCTATACCCTCTTTCTTTCTTCCCAAAATATATTGAGGTTAAGACGTCATCCCTTCGGACCATTTGTTGGCGAAGTAGTCGAAATCATCCATTATTTCTTGTTCAAATGTCATTCCACTGACTTGCTTAAGGATAACTTTCTTTAAGTGAGAGAAAATGTTAATACCTTTTGATGTAAAGCCAATTGGAGGAGGTGCTAGGGTCTGACCTATGTGGGAATAGCTATAATTTTCAATATTGGAAGTATATTGTCCCATTTCTCTTTTCCTCTTTATTATCCTTAAGGATTCCACTCTCAACCTTAGTTCATCTGTTACTCCTGAGTCCATGATTTCCGACTTATCCATTCGATATTCTAAAAGCTTCTATCAGGACCTCCTACCCATAATTTCGCTTTTCCGAGGCTTTAGTCCAATCCGGGACGGAACAACATAGGTAGATATGTAGTGGTTAACCACGAGGTTGGATGTTCAGGCCCTCCTTCTAGCGCCAAACAATCACTAAGCAAAACCTTTGATAAGAGAGTTTACCAAACGACGAAAAGAAGCTTCGTATCAATCTCACTGAAAGATCCAAGCATGGGGGAGGACTTAAACTCGCGAGAAGGGTTTAATCCTGTGGAAGTGGTTTTTTATCCAATCTACGAAAAAGCCCGGACAAGAATCCATGCATATATAGGAAGTAAACAATAAATCACAGTAATAATAACTAAGAAATAGTATGATAAACTCACAGGAAAATACTTTGAGTATAGATGCGTTACTTATTAATCCTTCATTTAGAATACATGAACAGAATAGAAGAAATTCCCCAATGGATCCCGTCTTGGGGCTTACACGGAAGGAGTACAAGAGTTAGAATGAGAGACCTCCCCTTTAGCATGACCTCTGGTGTCTTATTTATAGAGCACTTGGAGTATCTTCTAATGTTTATATGTTGGGCCTTCAGGAGCCTTTGTCGGCCGCCTTTTTCCTTGGTCTAGGATGTTTTTGCTTCCGGCCACTTGATGGTGCTAATTATGACTTCCGCAATGAAGATTTTGGCTAGCGGGAGCCTCTTTGAGATCGATATGTTCTTGCTGTCACGGTAGCTCTCCGGGAGACATTTTGGGTTTCCGGTTGTATGCTTTTGGTCATAGACTTTCAGATATAAACTTCCGGTTTTCCCGTGAATACTTAGAGGAGCCCTCTCTCGTTATGTATGTAGACAATTGCCGGTTCCGAATCACTGTCAGTGTTTATACTAAGTAGACTAGTCTGGATAACTTGCATCACGTTCGGGGTTTTGGTCTGCTTTCCAATAGACTTTCCGGGTATTGCCTCATCTTCCGGAAGGTTGCTTTGGGTGATTTGTATGTTGTCTGTCAATACGACCTTACGACACTTATACAGTAGATATTTCGGAAACTGGCTCCAGGTAACCTTTATTCACTTCTAGTTCGATGCTCCGAATATTCTAGCCTCCTGGTTTATCGGTATTAGGAGGGTAAATGCTAAAAGCCCTTTCGGCCTTTTGGGTCTTAGTTGGTGGAGCTCCCTCCTTTGTCTATCCTGGCTTCCATCTTAGGTGACCTTTCACCGAAGAACCTCCTGTCAGATTGATGTTGCTGAAATGCCCCTATGGATTGGTTCTGTTGGCTTTGTCCAGCTTTAAGGATCCCTTCTCTTAGGGTGGTGCTGGTTGATGCAGCTTTCGGACTATTCGTCCTTTCTCTTGACTTCTCTCAATACTTGACTCTATTTTTTGATGGATTTCTGTGTGCTTGCGACCATCCGATACCCCTTCACCGTCATTCTTCTTTATAGTTGATTTTAGCAGTAACATGGTTGATCACACCAAGCCTATAAAAGTCTGTAATGAAGTTTGGTATGGGGGAATCACCATCGCATTAAGGCAAACCAATAATGCTCATCTAAGCATACCACAAGCTCGTAACAACTTATACCAAACAAAAAGGCAAAGTTGAATACTTTGAAATGGCTGAGACAATCTCGAGAACTTCAAAAGTGGTTATTCACGGAAAAGAAGTCTCGGATGCCGCCTTAGTCAAAATCAAGAGTCCAAGTAAACTAATCAAGTAAAAGTACAACGAAGCTAAAGTAAAAAGCATAAGTACAAAAATAAAAAGAAGCATAAGTTCCCAAAGTCAAATCACAGAACCACAGGTCAAGTGCCAGAGTTTCAAATACAGAATAGCATTAAGTAATAAGCAGGGATCGGCACCCGCATATACAATTTGTCTAATAGCATAATGTATAAAAGGAAATACGAAAGGTGAACAAAGACAGTCATAGCCTCATTTTCTTCTTTCTATCCTTTGAATTGTCGGATTGTAGAAATGGTTTTCCAATATAAGTGGAGGAAGAAGGAAGTGTGCCAACCAATTGTTTCTCTTCCTCTGAACCCGCTGGTTCTGCAACTCTTTGCGTGAAGGAGGTAATGATTCTATCCCGGGATTCGAGGGCCTTGATGAGCTCGACCTTGTCATTCTCTAAAGTAGAGATTCATTCGATATTCTCCCTGTTTAACCTTCAGAGATCACAAGAAAATGTATTCCAAGAACCCAATTGATTCACAGTACGCTTCCTAATCATATCCATTTGTGCCTCTAGCCAATCCTTGGCAGCATCAGATTGTGCAAGCATGCGACTTTTCATGATGTCCATCTCACCAGAAATTGTTAGTTTGATAGATGGGTATATATCCAAGTCAAAATTCATCCCTTGTAGACACCAACCCTTGAATCGTTCAGCTAGTTTAAAGTTGCATGGTTTGGGAACAAAATGAAGCATGTCTATAATAACTTGAAGGCAGCAGGAGTTGGAGTGGCGGATGAAGAAACCAAGGATAGTCGATCAGGAATAATCTGAATATCTAACATGGGAAGTTGGCCTAGTTTGCAATGCTTCCTAAAGTCACTTTTTTCCAGGTTATTCTTATTCTTCTTCGGTCTGGTAGTCATTCTACATAGATATATTCCTTCGTAAATGACTTAAAGTATTGTTGGAACCAAAAGTTATCACCGTTATGGTTAAAACTCAAAAGACACCAGAAGCTGTTTTAGTGAGCTAACGTGACTGGAAAAACAAATCATTGGTACAGCATAACATGATGGGCTGGTAATTGCCAAAAATCCCAACCAGATAATAGGATCATGCTCCACCAAACAAAGGACGTACATGTTCGAGACCGAGTAGGTCGGGTATGTTCGATCCATATGCGGATCAAGCATACTCTAACCTAGACTGTGTCGAGCGCGACCAAACCTGTAAAGGTCGAACATGCTTGAACTCAGCTGGGTCGAGCATGCTCGAGACTAAACTGGTCGAACATGACCAACCCTACAAGGGTCGAGCATGCTCGAACTTAGGGGGTCGAGCACGATCAAAAAACTCAGGTCGAGCAGGTCTGAGGAACTAAATTGTGGCCCGAAGGTTTCAAGTAATCAAGACTAAACAGCTGTAGCCAAATCGAAGTTCATACACAACAAAGAGCAACTTAAAGCCATTATGATAGTGATAGATGCAGAAAATATAGCCTCTAAAGACGATCAAGATATCAACCAGCATATGTCGCAACACAAGTGTGCTTGAGCCCAGAGTTAGTCAAGCATGCTTGAGACCAATAACGTTTATGGTTTAACGTTTATGGTTTATGGTTTAACGTTTATGGTTTATGATTTCACGTTTATATTTTATGGTTTAACGTTAAACCATAAATGTTAAGCCATAAACAAAAAACATTAAACCATAAACGTTAAATCTTAAATTATAAAACATAAACTATGATCGATAAACTGTAAAGCATAAACAGTAAAGAACAAACCATAAATTTATTGTTTATGGTTTAATGTTTATGATTTAATGTTTATGGTTTATGATTTATGATTTATGATTTAACGTTTATGGTTTAACGTTTATAGTTTAACGTTAAATCATAAACCATAAACGTTAAACCATAAATCAATATTATAAACCATAAACAAAAAACAATAAACCATAAATGTTAGATCTTAAATTATAAAACATAAACTATAATCAATAAACTATAAAGCATAAACAATAAAGAATAAACCATAAATTTATGGTTTAACGTGTATGGTTTATGGTTTAACGTTTATGGTTTATGATTTATGATTTAACGTTTATTGTTTAACATTAAATCATATATCATAAATGCTAAACCATATATCATAAATTATAAACCCTGAACAAAAAACAAAAAACCATAAACGTTAAATTATAAACCATAAATCATAAACGTTAAACCATGGACCATAAACCATAAACGTTAAACCATAAATCATAAATTATAAACCATAAACAAAAACGATAAACCGTAAACATTAAACCGTAAACAATAAACCATAAACGTTAAACCATAAATCATATACCATAAACCGTAAACAAAAAAACAAAAAACCATAAAACATAAACCATACACGTTAAAAAATAAACCATAAATCATAATGTTAAATCACAAATTATAAACCATAAACAAAAAACAAAAAACAAAAAACCATAAAATATAAACATTAAACTATGAACCATAAACGTTAAACCATAAATCATAAATCATAAACCATAAATGTTAAACTATAAATGTTAAACCATAAGCAATAATCCATAAACAATAAATTATAAATGTTTTTTTGTTTTTTGTTTATAGTTTATGTTTTATAGTTTAACATTTATGGTTTATGATTTTTGGATTAACATTTACGGTTTATGTTTTAACATTTATGGTTTATGGTTTAACGTTTTTGGTTTATGATTTATGGTTTAACGTTTATGGTTTAACGTTTATGGATTATGGTTTATTGTTTTTTGTTTATGGTTTATGGTTTAATGTTAATGGATTATGGTTTAACGTTTATGTTTTATTGTTTTTTGTTTAATGTAATGGTTTATGGTTTATTGTCAATAGACATTTATGATTCAGTAACTAAAGTAAAAACCACAAACATTAAATCATAAATTATAATCCATAAACCATAAACGTTAAAAAAAACAATAAACCATAAACTATAAACGTTAAACCATAAACCATAGACAAAAAACAATAAACCATAAACCATAAACGCTAAAGCATAAATCATAGATTATAAAACATAAACAAAAAACCATAAATGATAAATCATTAATTATACACAATAAACAATAAACGTTAAACTATAAACAAAAAAAATAAAACATAGACATTTATGGTTTATTGTATTTTGTTTATGGTTTAACGTTTATGGTTTATGGTTTAACGTTTATGGCTTATGGTTTATTAGTTTTTTGTTTAACGTTAAACCATAAACGTTAAACCATAAAGCATAAACGTTAAATCATAAATCATAAACCCTAAAACATAAACAAAAAACGTTAAACCATAAATTGTAAACAATAAACAATAAACAAAAAATAATAAACCATAAACATTAAATCATAAACCATAAACCGTAAAGTATAAACATTATTGTTTATGCTTCATGCTTTGCGCTTTGTGGTTTAGGTTTTAAGGTTTAGAGTTTATGGTTTATGATTTATCATTTATGGTTTAACGTTTATGATTTATGGTTTAACGTTTACGGTATGATTTATGATTTAACAATTATGGTTTAACGTCAAATCATAAACCATAAATCGTAAATTATAGACCATAAAAAAACCATAAATGTTAAATCATAAACAAAAAACAATAAACCATAATGTAACATCCCGATATTTTGCGATAATTTAAAATATTAACTTTAATGTGTTTTTGAACAAAATTGTTTTAAATATTAAAATTTATAATTTATGTCGTATATTGATAACATATGAACTAAAATTTGAATTCGTAAATGTTGAAATTAGTTCACAATAAGCAATAATTGATTTATAAATTTATCATGAATTTTATTCCAATTTGAATTGAATTTATAAACCTTTGAATTTAATTTATTGGTTAATAAATGAAAAACGAATATTTTATTATATTAATGAACTCGGTAAATTTGTCATTTTGCAAACGATATCAGAATTCGATAAAATTAATTTTATTTAATTCAAAATTGTAAATTTTTGTAATTTCTCAACGGAATTATAGTTTGATCGTAAGAAATTAAAACGCATATAAATTTGTATGCACAATTCAATTAAATAATCAAGTTTTAATAAAAACTGTTACAGACTTCAGAATTGGGCTTCGTCACTAGTTTCATTGCGTTCAGAAGGTGTCAAAACATATTGTTATGTAGTAAGCGGGCCTGATTTGGACACAGTCCAATTTTTGACTATAAATCATGCAAATTGAGGAAATTAATTAATAAAATAATTCAAAACCCTAATCTAATTTTAGCTGCTATTCCTCTCTTATTTTCAATGGCTGAGAATGCTTCCTTTTCTCTTCCAATTTCTTTTGATCTGAACCACGATTTGAAGAACTCCCAAGTAGAGAATCGAAGAGCTCATCGACCTATCCACATCCAATGGTGGAGATCGGAAATAGAGTCAACGTGGAAGAGAAACATAACTGCGTTTAGGGTTGTTTTGGGTTCGGGTTTTATGGCAGATCTCGGCAATGGTGAAGAGGTGGAAGGCGGCACCTGTTCCAGGAAGTTCGTCGGAGGGAGGCGCGTCGGTCATGGCATTCCGGCAAGGTCCAGTGGCTCCTAGGTGGCTCGGCGATCGAGGGCAATGAATGGAATTGGGTTACGCAGTGTATGTTCCTGGAGCGCTAATTCACAAGAGGAAGAAAGGTGATTTTTTCTATGCTGACGTTGCAAATTTTGTATGGGTATGGTTTATTTTATTTATATTTATATATTTTGAAATTCGAATGTTTAAACGCGTAAAGCTTCTGCATATAAACTCATTTTGACATGCAGTTAGTTGCGTTGTGATTGTATTGGAATTCCGAACAAAATGGAGCTGTCGCGGACTGATTCTGAGACTGTTAAAATTTGGGGTTTATTTTGGATTTCGAACGCGATCAAAATCATGGTGAGTGATTAAAACCACTCACATCTAACTAAAATATTTGATTATTAGTTAAATAAAATTCATGTAACACCCCACACCCGCTAAGGTCACTCACTAAGGGAATGCCTTAACTTCGGTGGAGTATTTTAAGTGAATATAGAACGGAAAAATTACAACAAGACAAATATAAATAATACTTGTTAACTAAAATCTCATTTCATTGCAGCCGAAGGTAAACATGTTTGGTTACAATAACAAAACCATAAAACAAGAGTCAAGTACTAAATATCCATCCTGATAAAAACATAAGTACATAATCCCACTACATAACTAATAGCCATAATAGAAAAGATAAGCTGAGCTTTACATCAACGGTCCAAGCTCCAAAAGATAGATAAAGCAATCTGATCAAAGCCCACTAGTGCTAGGCCTACACTGAGAACCTGAGGGTTGGGAAAAAGATAAAAAAAACAATGGGGTCAGACACAAGTCTGAGCGAGTCCTATAACTTTAACAATACAATCATTAAAGTAATTAGGGTATGATATAAACTTGGTATGGTAACGACTGGGGATAAATGACTACACTAAGCAGCCAACTAGACATAGGAAGAACGAAGATAACGATAAATACGTATCTACCCACCCAAGGATAATTACCACACTGCACCACACCAGTCATTCCTAACTTAAAGGTTGATCCCACCCAAGGACTTAGAAAATTTAAATAGTAGTTTCGTGTACCCCTAGCTGACCACATAGGTGCCGTCTGCCCCTATCTCCACTAGGTGTACCCACTACTCCCCAAGCGATCGGCTCCCTAACGTAGATATCCGTGCTGGTCCCACAGTGGGGTGTATCATTCCCCAAAGTGGCAACCCGATACCAACACTGATGCACGGCTTATACCTACACGATGCAACAACGTCTTACCTACCAGCCCGGGTCCACACACGCATATGAAACCCGTTGGACTTGCGTTGCCACCGCTAACCCGTTTTGGCCTCTTATAGTCAAGCCCAGTACGCGTGTCCCGTCCTCGACATGGGTCGAGCCCACAAAGATACATATGGGTTACTGGTTGAAATGGCCCCCCACAAGTTACCCACCTAAGCTTGCTCCCTCTAGTGTATCCCACTTAACCCTTTAATCATGTTTAATTACATGTTTCCACTTTGGTTAAGTATTCTAATCGTATTTTCTATTGCCACCCAAGGCAACCACTAGATTTCCACATGCCACCCAAGGCACCCACTTAACCCCTCATGCCCCACTACATGCTTATCTGGTTAAGTGTTTCTTAATCGATTAAGACCGTAACCTTTGTAAAGACCTCTCACATTAGACTGTCTTTTATGGCAGCTGGATTTGCCGGTCGGGTCCAGGCAGCCTTACGCCATAACAGAGTCTAACCTCGTGTCTTTACACTTGTCACGTATTTAGTTTATGCCTAAGACCTCTCACATTGGGCCAATCATTTGTAGCCGCTGGATTTGTCGGTCGGGTCCGGGCAGTCTTATGCTACAAAAGGGTCCAACCTCGTGTCTTAGTCGATTAATTACACCTAATTAATCACCCCCATATTTTGAATTAATTTTCCCTAGTTAATTCCAATTTAATGATGTACATAATTGACTCAATTATGTCCATCCACTTATGGTATGGAACATCATATCAATTTCACCACAATTTTGTTAACATGAATATTAACCCCATCGTTCCCCACGTAATACGCTAACATGACATACTTAAAAGGGAAGATTCAACACAAATACAATGGGTTCAACTTAGCATAACATTAGCATCAACATGGGTTTTAAAGGTGTCAACTTGCATATATGACCATAGCATCAAACCCAACTAGCATAAATAATCAACCCAAACTTGCATGAATCACATATGTCATAAAGAGGGTAACTTGCATAGATGTTCATGTCATAGACCTATCATAAAGGGATAAACTTGCATACATGTCATAGGTCTAAAAAGGGATGAACATGCATATGTTACTCATATCATAAAAAGGGGTAAACATGCATATATATGCATGACATACAAAGGGGTAAACTTGCATATGTATGCATATCATACAAAGGTGTAAACTTGCACATGTTACTTGCATATAATCAAACACCAAACTTGCATAACATGTCATATATGAACTTGCATATAATCAAACACCAAACTTGCATAACATGTCATATATGAACTTGCATATAATCAAACACCAAACTTGCATAACATGTCATACATGAACTTGCATATAATCAAACACCAAACTTGCATAACATGTCATATATGAACTTGCATATAATCAAACACCAAACTTGCATAACATGGTGTCATAATTGATCAATGTTTATCATAGTGATTTGCATAACTAGCATCATGAACATATAGCATAAAACTTGCATAACTAGCATCATGGACATATAGCATAAAACTTGCATAACTAACATCATGAGCACATAGCATATGATAACATAACTTGCATTGATCCACATTCATAACCATAACTTCATTACATCCTATCATAATTAGTTTAGCAAGTGCTTGCTAAAGGCATAGAAACTCACAATTTGTTGATTAGCACTCCTATGAAGAAGATTTAGTTGCTAGAGTTGATTTGAGAAGCTATCTTCCTCTCTAATTTGTGGAGGCTCCTTCTAAGTTGCATTTTGATGGCATGATGACGTTGTATCTATTTTTAGTATGGATTAGGGTAGTCTTAGGGTGTATTTATAGATTTAGGATGTAGTTTAGGCCCTTAGATTAACTCTAGATTAGTTTAGAGCCATCAGATTTCGTCACAAGCCCCCTAACACAGCCCAATAG
Organism: Allium sativum; assembly: GCA_030737875.1. NCBI lineage: Eukaryota > Viridiplantae > Streptophyta > Magnoliopsida > Asparagales > Amaryllidaceae > Allium > Allium sativum. Next base: position 117,502,858 of record CM060909.1, read on the forward strand.
CCAAAACAGTGCACCCAGGCCAAACCTGCCTGGCCACCTGTGTCGAATCCTAAGTCGACTGGGCAGTCGACTTGGGTCCTGCTGTGTCGACTCCCAAGTCGCACTACTACAAAACAGGTCATTTGCGACTGTTGTTTAACCGAATTTGCGACTGTTTAGCACCCGTTGCATATGCGACCGTCGCCAGAAGTATAAATTTATTGCGACGGTTTTAAAACTGTTGCAATATACGGTTATTGCGACGGGTATTAAATAATACTAGTCGCTGTAGACTAACTCATTAGCGACGGTTTGTTTTACACCTGTAGTAATAAACCGATATTTACCTTCAAAACTTTAACCTTGTGCGACAGATTTTAAAATGCCTGACGCGATAAGTTTAGCATTTACGACTGTGTTTTATTTACAACAGTAGCAAATAACTTCTGAATTCAAACTGCATTCCATTTCAGCCATTATGATTTTCAGCTCTCAGCTCTCAATACAGTTCAACATTTCAGCCATTATGAGCAATTCACAAAATATATGAATACAAGAAATCTACACGCAACTCAAAAAAATGTTATATTATTTGACAAGAAAACACTAACATTGATAATCATGTAACAAAAATAGTTTGCATGTCATATATGCTAAGCTCCAACAATATGTCTAAATAGTAAATACTTACATAACATGTCATAACCATTCACATGACTACAAAAGAACAAAGTGGTTGCATAAGCTTAAAACTTAAAATAGCACAATCCGTCTTCGTGATTGTTGACTTGAATAGTGACATTCCAATGTTGAAACCACATGCAAGTCCGCTGCATACCTATCCTGAAAAACTCAAAAATCAAACCGAAGTCGAAGTCAGATAGATGCAAGTCATATTTACATACAATATGACTTAATCATAAATATATTCAGACTAATTTTTTAAACAAATTTTTGTATAGTATGTACTTCGATGTTACATAAATCTCAGATTAGTGTAGAAACCTGTGGGCAAATATATATCTTAAAGTGACTTTCGATCTCATAATTCCAGTGTAACTGAATAATTAACGTCTTTACTTATTCCAGTGTATGAAGAAAAAATGCAGTCTTTACTTATGTGAGTATCTTTGTAAAATTCGTTGTTGTGCAGAATTGACATTCATAAAAGCGATTGTCTATGTGCTGTATGCGTCGTTAGGCGCCGAAAGAAAGAAAGAGACCGTGAGAATAATTTGGTTGCTGTTGAAAGTAAAATGAAGAAAAATAGTGATAATCAGTCTATGGAGAAAAACTATCAGGTTTTATTTTACCAAATCAACTAGCATTTGTATTCTTCACTTTCTTTTGCCATGCACATTGGGCAGTCTGCATGATACCATTTTAAATTTTATCATATCTGATGTTTGTTAAACATGATACCATTTCAAGAGCGCTTCCTTCATTCTGGCTAACTTCTAACTGAATCTTAATTTGCGACCAAGTATAATAATACAAATTCTATATTTCAGCTAAATTTCCACAGTGGTGCTTTCAAGCCCTCTGCGCAACTCTTATTTTTGAAATGTCCAATTTTGTACTTCTTATTGTTATAATGCTTCAAGCATTTCCAACAAAGTCCGTCTTACGAGTTAGGAATATGTAATATTACAACTTGTAATCACAATTTTGTACTTCTTATTGTTATAATATTTTAAATTTAACACTTACAACTAAATTATTATCTGAGAAAATAGTAGTCAAATACTGTTTTTTCACCTACAAGACTTGGTGATCAATGCCAATTTTGAAATAATAGCACATGCAGTGCAAAAAACGCCACACACACAAGCATAGAAACACACAACACATGCACACGCCAGCCGTGGTTTAGGTATTCCCATTTATACTAACTTTGGGGTTGTTATTCCCATTTATACATTAAAAAAACATGTGTATATCCCATTAAATCATAAAAGGTAAATCAAACCTGTATGGTCTATGCCCGTAATTAGCTCGTGGGGAGAGAGTATTCATTAGCCCGAATGGAACAAATAAAGCAAACCAAATATGTTTGGTTAAACAAAATTGATTTAGTTAAATTTGTTGAGTTTATTTCTATTTCAATATTTGTTTGGTTTTGCTGTCATTTTGGTTTTCATTTTTCTTGACACCGAATTAAACCAAATATACTCAATTTATTTTTAACATCTTAAATATCAGTGTCCATTTAACTGTTTATATTAGATCCTAACATATTGTTTCATGGTCAATTTTAATTCAAATTTTTTTTCATATTGTTTTTCTTCCAATTCATAAGGTTATTTTTTAAAAGGAATGGGTTTTGTTTTGCAATCACATTGACACATATCTGTATACAATGACGAACACCACAAATTAATTGACTGTATACTATTAAACGAACACCACAAATTAAGCTCCTAATCACATCGCACATGCACACATTATGCTTGACAGAGACTACTCGATAATAAGCATCTGACTATTAACCATTCGATTGATTTTGTACATCTGCGGAGCATTTTTCTTTAAAGGAAAATTTGTACATATAAACATCCAAGTTTGCAATGCATATTTGTCTACTGAAATTTCTTTAAAGGAATATCGCTTTTTTCAAATGAAATTTTTGTGCAAATTGTTTTCCAGGGGTAAAGAGCAAACAGACAGTTTTGGTTGTTGTTTGTTAGTTGATTATATTGCAAAGTTTTCCCCATTGTCATTTCCACAAAGAACGGTTTTGTATCAGAGAAATGAGTGACATGACCTGACTTGTGAAAATAAATCATACATATGGTGGCCGGGGCTGGGTCTTAGTGAATCATTTTATCCATATGAACTAAAAAGAAAAATCACGGCGCTCTTTCTGTGATTGGCAGGGGATCTCTCCTTCCAACAGGATAAACTTTAGTTAATTTAACAATTAGTTAAATGTTGATAAAATTTGGTTAAAATTCATAAAATAAAATCTATAAATTGGTTAATTTTTGTAAATTTAGATAATTTTTATTTCAGTTAGTTAATTTTTTGTAAAATTTGTACAATTTATTTAGCACTTATAAAACTCAGCTACCATGGTTAATTTTTGAAAATACTGGTTTATTTTTAAAACCTTGTTTAATTTTCATAAAACTTGGCTAACTTAGCTATTTTTCATAAAACATAATAAATTAGAAGTTGATTTGTATAACTTGGTCAACTTAGTTTACTTTTTATAAAACTTAATTAACAGTTTTAAACTTTTCAACCATACCACATCAAAACTGCTACAGCTGCTTCGCCTGCATCTACACATCAACCATCCGTTCACTGCCTCGCCAAACTGTACAGTATTATCATCCCATTAATTTACAGATTAACTTGAAAGTTTCAGCTATTTTTCTTTTCTCTTTCTGCGCAAACAAATTATTATTCTATTAAACCATGTATAGTATCATCCCATGTATCTTTTGCACCCCAGTTCCATTTTGGGCTGCTTCTAATCTATCGTTTGGGTTATATTATTTGTGACCTAAATAAGTAACCATGTTACTTATTTTGGATTTGAGTCCTGTCCGACAAGTATACAGGAAATAACAACAGTATTATCAACTATCTGGTATTGCACTATCTCGAAGTAAGAGGGTAAGAGTTTCAAAGCAAAGAACAACAGTACAGGAAAAGAAATAAACTCACCACACTGTAGCATACAGGAAGACTACATCCAGTTTTGCATGATATAATCAGCTAAATTATCCCGAATCTCATTTATTTCTTTTTGGTTATAGGAGCCGACTTGTTCAAAGTACTGCAATTAAAAATTGTTTCGAAACATTAATCATATATTTGCTTAACATGAACTATGAAGGAAAAAAAATAAAGTTATACCTTGGTTAGATCGATGTTTTTACGGCGGTTATTTACTATTTCATGCATATACCTCATCACATAATATACACAATCCGTTGATCCGGATTGTTGTGGACACTGTTACAATATTATATGATAATTTAATAGTCAGTTTAAAATGTATTTATATCCCAAAAGAAATACAAGCTCTTTTTTTGAAAACAAATTACCTTAACATTCATCCACTTCAAGAAAGTTCCCCGAGACTTACCACCGACTACCTTAAAAGCTTTGAAGGCCCTGCGCATATGCAATAAAATGTTAAATAATAACTGTAACTAGTTAAAAAATGAAAGCGATAAAAAGAACAAATTTAGCTATAAGAGATAATTTTTCACCCCTCGTATGTTGTCATATCCCGTGAGCCAGTGTATAACATAATCAAAGGAAAACAAATACAACTTACAGGCTCACTTGAGGCTTAATTTCCAGTCTACGCTTGTGATCGGTCTGAGGATCAAGAACATAAACCATATTGTTTTCTATATGGAAAACAAGCAGAAGACAATGTTTCCTACATTTACAAAATACATATGATGTTAAAATCAGCAACAAATTTGCAAACTGGTTACTAAAAGTTTAACGTTCATACCCTTCGTAGTACGGGGCTAAAATTAGGTTTTTAGATTGCAACGCACGCCATGTCTCCGTGATATATATATTTGTCGCATCAGGGCGTTTCTGCACTTGAGAAAGCTTATGAGGACACATAAACCCAATGGTCTCCACTTCGAGGTTGTTGCACACATGATCTAACCACCTACACATTGTTTAACATATAAACAACATTAATGAGCACGTCAAGAAGTTTGTTATTAATAAAAAAAATAGCATGTGTGTCCCTAGCTATGTTAGTTTGAAATTAATCAATGAACTTATTCATCTACGCAGTCAAAATTCAAATAACAGTAGGATGCTTTAAAGAACATTTATGCACGCATTATTGGAGCATTCTTGAATAACCCAAAAAGCGCAAATGCAAGAGGTATTTGAAAGTGACATAAAAAGAAGAATGGTTTGCGAAAAGGTAATGCGTTCTTGCATTACAAAAGGAACATTTATAACAGCTTGAATAACATCAATTATTATTGTTATATTTGAACAAATTTGAGTTTTAGCAGTAACCTATTATCTATTTTAAAAGAATTTCAATTTTAAGTCTGCTCATTTTGATGTTTCCATTGTAGGAAAACCATCAAGTTGGCAAACCTCATTTTGAATCTTTCGTACAAATGGATTGACGGTATTTACAACAACATTGAACTGTTATTTTGGCTGGTAGGAACTTAATAAAAGAGATCCTCAACATTATTTGTTATAGTTTCTCAAGCGGAAAGGAAAAGATGTGTCTTATTTTGTTATCTCATAGTTATCATGTAATATTTTTTCATGTATTCCTCCTCATTATTTTTATAAGCTATAAATACTATATTCATAAATGATTTTTGTTACGCCATATATTTGTTTATTTTTGGTATGGTAAAGCACGCTATACTTTATAGGTTAAAGAAATTTGGGTAGCTATCAACTAGCGAGCAGTATAGGTTTTGACTAAAAATATGTTTAACTATATGATATCAGGTAATTGGTATTTTGAGTGAGTACATGTCTAATTATGAGTAACAACAAAAAGAGTAATTTGCTACTTGAAAGAACAAAATCCTTACTGTATAAGGCTATGATGTCTTTTTTGATAGTTGGGTTAATAAACATCAATGATTGGTGCAGAGGTATTGAAGAAAAAATGCAGAACTCTACAATTCCACAGTTTGTTTAATATGAGGTGCACGTGAATGATAAAAACACCTAAATTTTCAAAGCACATGGTATAAAACTAAAAATATGTATGAAAAAAATACTCACATGATGTAAATTTGCAACCACGATTCATTCAACCATGTCATGTTAAGGAATTGGATAATGTCAGCCATCGTGATATGGATTTCAAAGTCCTCATTGTATGTAAATAGATCCTTTTTCACTTGAATTGCATTGACGACATTAACTTTGGATGGCGCTTGGATTATCAAGTCGTGGAAATATTTGCACTTGCCCGTTAAATTTTTTAAGATCTCTTCATCCACGATTGTTTTGTGCTTTGAAGACTCGTTTCTTATCTTATCCATGACCTTTTCACTTTTATTCATGGTCTTAACAACACACTCTTCCACTTTGTCTTTGCTCATAATAGGTGCAACCTGCACACAACAAACTTGAAAATTAATGAATTATCTTATGACAGTCAATATACACAACAAACTAGAAATTAATGTGCTCAACAAAAAACCGAAACTACTTCTTTACCGTATTATTATCTCCTAAAAGAACAAGATTTTTAGGCCACTGAACAAAACTACCAAGTGCTTCTCCTATCATGGAATGATGTTTGTTTGGGACCGGAAGTGAGATTCCTGCATGAATTGACTCAACTGCATCGACTCCGACCTTCACATGATCGGGCAAAATCTGTTGATTATGGCAATGATCTCCAGCCTTTGAAGCGGGATGTACTATACCATGAGCCACTACAACAATCTTGGAGTTCAAATTCACCGCTAAACGGCATTTCGTTGGTTTCTAGAATGACAAAAACAAAACCAAATCAATTCATGTACTTTATTTTGATTATAGGTACTTTAACTAGAAAGCATTGGGGACCAATATGTAGAGCATCACCTGTGTACACTTTTATCGACATATTTCATTAAGTTATATAGGTTTGAAAGTTCTCACATTTGGGTAAAGTTCTCGCAGTTAGAAACTTACCACTAAAGCTATAATCTAAAAATGGTAACAAAAAAAGGATCTTTTGCAAAATAAATGATATGTTGGCTTATTGCAGATATTGACAAAAGAAGTTATTGACTGTAATGCACTAAAAATCAACAGCAGACGTCACGTTTCATGGCATAGTATAATATAGTTAGGATTGAAACAAAAACTGAAAATCTACAACGCTTATTTTAATATCTTACCAAGATTTGAACTTTATGACATCTTACCAAGATTTGTTTCAGTTTTTGTTTCAGCTACAATTAGTCCAATAAAATTCGGTGCTTCAATTGAAGACGAGCGGCTTTTACAGTCCTGCTGTAAATTCATGAACCTTGCTACAGCTCTAAATGAGTAAAGAAATTAGCATAGCTGCTGTACGATTTGGTACTTCGCTCATATAATCTTAACTAATTCTAATTCGCATAATCGAACCAAATTCATATGCGATTTAACTTAAAGCGTAATATTAATATATTATGTTATTATTATTTTTCCCATTGCAAGGAAAACAAAAACAAACCATGTACACATATTATTACATGAGGATAAATATCAGAAAAATTGGAGACCATGTACACACAATTTTTGAATTAATTTCAGGTGACGTACATGGTGCTTTATTCAAACTGAACATTTAATTCAAGAACTAAAAAATTCAAATGAAATCATTTAATCTTTTCAAATCTGAGTGATGCTTTATTCAAATAGAACGCTTATTTTAATATCTTAGGTTTTGAACTCTATTTTATTAGTTGCAATTTTAGTTAGGAAATAGAAAGTTATGATATACTCAGAAATAAAATAAATACTGATGGGCTAAAAATATAAGTGGAAATAATAGTCAAAAATTATACATGTATACTTTACTTCAGTCATTCAGACTTCTATATTATAATTTTATTTAACTAATTTGTGAGAAGATTTACCCTATTTTTGACAAATGAAATGGTTAGGAGCAATGGCATCACTTGAATGAGACATAAATAACATAAAATAAAAGTTCAGAAATCCACCCAGGCTGCAGCCCAGGTGGCATTGCCCTTGGATCCGTCATACAATAGTCATTTGTTGCTTCAAATATTATGAAAACTACCGACAGTTTCTTTCTCTTGTCAGTAGCCATTTGACATATATGTACGGTTTCTAAAAAAAATACAACATAAAGACTACATCGTTGAAGATAATTAATCAGGTAATGAGGTAAATATTTGGAGTATACCTGTAAGTTTGCAAATGGATCTATCTCTTGAGAATTGGTTGCATAGTGTAACTTGTCTAGTTGTACAGATTAACAGCTACTACGACGACCACCTGATGGTGGGTTGTCAACCATCATATCATGTGGCATGTGCATACCCATCCTTTTTAGTATATCTGCCATCTTCTGTTCAACTTTTGCATCCACCATAGATTCGAAATCTTCGCTCATCTTAGCCTGCATTTCTTGGGTGATACGATACAAGTCGTCTGCTGATATCACACCAATTGGACCTTTATTTCTCTCTCCCTTCCCAAATACGCTTTTGATACCTACTGTCCCACCAACTCCTCTCACTCGACCGGGATGCTCTTTTTTTTAAGAGCACGATTTAAAACATCATCATGTCTGTTTGGAATCCATGTCCCTTCGATGGCTTTTTCTCTCCATTCATTCTGTCAACAAAAAATACCCCTTCACCGTCATTCTTCTTTATAGTTGATTTTAGCGGTAACATGGTTGATCACACCAAGCCTATAAAAGTCTGTAATGAAGTTTGGTATGGGGGAATCACCATCGCATTAAGGCAAACCAATAATGCTCATCTAAGCATACCACAAGCTCGTAACAACTTATACCAAACAAAAAGGCAAAGTTGAACACTTTGAAATGGCTGAGACAAGCTCGAGAACTTCAAAAGTGGTTATTCACGGAAAAGAAGTCTCGGATGCCGCCTTAGTCAAAATCAAGAGTCCAAGTAAACTAATCAAGTAAAAGTACAACGAAGCTAAAGTAAAAGGCATAAGTACAAAAATAAAAAGAAGCATAAGTTCCCAAAGTCAAATCACAGAACCACAGGTCAAGTGCCAGAGTTTCAAATACATAATAGCACTAAGTAATAAGCAGGGATCGGCGCCCGCATATACAATTTGTCTAATAGCATAATGTATAAAAGGAAATACGAAAGGTGAACAAAGACAGTCATAGCCTCATTTTCTTCTTTCTATCCTTTGAATTGTCGGATTGTAGAAATGGTTTTCCAATATAAGTGGAGGAAGAAGGAAGTGTGCCAACCAATTGTTTCTCTTCCTCTGAACCCGCTGGTTCTGCAACTCTTTGCGTGAAGGAGGTAATGATTCTATCCCGGGATTCAAGGGCCTTGATGAGCTCGACCTTGTCATTCTCTAAAGTAGAGATTCATTCGATATTCTCCCTGTTTAACCTTCAGAGATCACAAGAAAACGTATTCCAAGCACCCAATTGATTCACAGTACGATTCCTAATCATATCCATTTGTGCCTCTAGCCAATCCTTGGCAGCATCAGATTGTGCAAGCATGCGACTTTTCATGATGTCCATCTCACCAGAATTTGTTAGTTTGACAGATGGGTATATATCCAAGTCAAAATTCATCCCTTGTAGACACCAACCCTTGAATCTTTCAGCAAGTTTAAAGTTGCATAGTTTGGGAACAAAATGAAGCATGTCTATAATAACTTGAAGGCAGCAGGAGTTGGAGTGACGGATGAAGAAACCAAGGATGGTCGATCAGGAATAATCTGAATATCTAACATGGGAAGTTTGCCTAGTTTGCAATGCTTCCTAAAGTCACTTTTTTCCAGGTTATTCTTATTCTTCTTCGGTCTGGTAGTCATTCTACATAGATATATTCCTTCGTAAATGACTTAGAGTATTGTTGGAACCAAAAGTTATTACCGTTATGGTTAAAACTCAAAAGACACCAGAAGCTGTTTTAGTGAGCTAACGTGACTGGAAAAACAAATCATTGGTACAGCATAACATGATGGGCTGGTAATTGCCAAAAATCCCAACCAGATAATAGGATCATGCTCCACCAAACAAAGGACGTTCATGTTCGAGACCGAGTAGGTCGGGTATGTTCGATCCATATGTGGATCAAGCATACTCTAACTTAGACTGTGTCGAGTGCGACCAAACCTGTAAAGGTCGAACATGCTTGAACTCTGCTGGGTCGAGCATGCTCGAAACTAAACTGGTCGAACATGACCAACCCTACAAGGGTCGAGCATGCTCGAACTTAGGGGGTCGAGCACGATCAAAAAACTCAGGTCGAGCAGGTCTGAGGAACTAAATTGTGGCCCGAAGGTTTCAAGTAATCAAGACTAAACAGCTGTAGCCAAATCGAAGTTCATACACAACAAAGAGCAACTTAAAGCCATTATGATAGTGATAGATGCAGAAAATATAGCCTCTAAAGATGATCAAGATATCAACTAGCATATGTCGCAACACAAGTGTGCTTGAGCCCAGAGTTAGTCAAGCATGCTTGAGACCAATAACGTTTATGGTTTAACATTTATGGTTTATGATTTCACGTTTATATTTTATGGTTTAACGTTAAACCATAAATGTTAAGCCATAAAAAAAACATTAAACCATAAACGTTAAATCTTAAATTATAAAACATAAACTATGATCGATAAACTGTAAAGCATAAACAGTAAAGAACAAACCATAAATTTATTGTTTATGGTTTAATGTTTATGATTTATGATTTAACGTTTGTGGTTTATGATTTATGATTTATGATTTAACGTTTATGGTTTAACGTTTATAGTTTAACGTTAAATCATAAACCATAAACGTTAAACCATAAATCAATATTATAAACCATAAACAACAAACAATAAACCATAAGTGTTAGATCTTAAATTATAAAACATAAACTATAATCAATAAACTATAAGGCATAAACAATAAAGAATAAACCATAAATTTATGGTTTAACGTGTATGGTTTATGGTTTAACGTTTATGGTTTATGATTTATGATTTAACGTTTATTGTTTAACATTAAATCATATATCATAAATGCTAAACCATATATCATAAATTATAAACCCTAAACAAAAAACAAAAAACCGTAAACGTTAAATTATAAACCATAAATCATAAACGTTAAACCATGGACCATAAACCATAAACGTTAAACCATAAATCATAAATTATAAACCATAAACAAAAACGATAAACCGTAAACATTAAACCGTAAATAATAAACCATAAACGTTAAACCATAAATCATATACCATAAACCATAAACAAAAAAACAAAAAACCATAAAACATAAACCATAAATTGTAAACCATACACGTTAAAAAATAAACCATAAATCATAATGTTAAATCACAAATTATAAACCATAAACAAAAAACAAAAAACCATAAAATATAAACATTAAACTATGAACCATAAACGTTAAACCATAAATCATAAATCATAAACCATAAATGTTAAACTATAAATGTTAAACCATAAGCAATAGTCCATAAACAATAAATTATAAATGTTTTTTGTTTTTTGTTTATGGTTTATGTTTTATAGTTTAACATTTATGGTTTATGATTTTTGGTTTAACATTTACGGTTTATGTTTTAACATTTATGGTTTATGGTTTAACGTTTTTGGTTTATGATTTATGGTTTAACGTTTATGGTTTAACGTTTATGGATTATGGTTTATTGTTTTTTGTTTATGGTTTATGGTTTAATGTTAATGGATTATGGTTTAACGTTTATGTTTTATTATTTTTTGTTTAATGTAATGGTTTATGGTTTATTGTCAATAGACATTTATGATTCAGTAACTAAAGTAAAAACCACAAACGTTAAATCATAAATTATAAACCATAAACCATAAACGTTAAACAAAAAACAATAAACCATAAACTATAAACGTTAAACCATAAACCATAGACCATAGACAAAAAACAATAAACCATAAACCATAAACGCTAAAGCATAAATCATAGATTATAAACCATAAACAAAAAACCATAAATGATAAATCATTAATTATACACCATAAACAATAAACGTTAAACTATAAACAAAAAAAATAAAACATAGACATTTATGGTTTATTGTATTTTGTTTATGGTTTAACGTTTATGGTTTATGGTTTAACGTTTATGGCTTATGGTTTATTAGTTTTTTGTTTAACGTTAAACCATAAAGCATAAACGTTAAATCATAAATCATAAACCCTAAAACATAAACAAAAAACGTTAAACCATAAATTGTAAACAATAAACAAAAAATAATAAACCATAAACATTAAATCATAAACCATAAACCGTAAAGTATAAACTTTATTGTTTATGCTTCATGCTTTGCGCTTTGTGGTTTTGGTTTTAAGGTTTAGAGTTTATGGTTTATGATTTATCATTTATGGTTTAACGTTTATGATTTATGGTTTAACGTTTATGGTATGATTTATGATTTAACAATTATGGTTTAACGTCAAATCATAAACCATAAATCGTAAATTATAGACCATAAATAAACCATAAATGTTAAATCATAAACAAAAAACAATAAACCATAATGTAACATCCCGATATTTTGCGATAATTTAAAATATTAACTTTAATGTGTTTTTGAACAAAATTGTTTTAAATATTAAAATTTATAATTTATGTCGTATATTGATAACATATGAACTAAAATTTGAATTCGTAAATGTTGAAATTAGTTCACAATAAGCAATAATTGATTTATAAATTTATCATGAATTTTATTCCGATTTGAATTGAATTTATAAACCTTTGAATTTAATTTATTGGTTAAAAAATGAAAAATGAATATTTTATTATATTAATGAACTCGGTAAATTTGTCATTTTGCAAACAATATCAGAATTCGATAAAATTAATTTTATTTAATTCAAAATTGTAAATTTTTGTAATTTCTCAACGGAATTATAGTTTGATCGTAAGAAATTAAAACGCATATAAATTTGTATGCACAATTCAATTAAATAATCAAGTTTTAATAAAAACTGTTGCAGACTTCAGAATTGGGCTTCGTCACTAGTTTCATTGCGTTCAGAAGGCGTCAAAACATATTGTTATGTAGTAAGCGGGCCTGATTTGGACACAGTCCAATTTTTGACTATAAATCACGCAAATTGAGGAAATTAATTAATAAAATAATTCAAAACCCTAATCTAATTTTAGCTGCCATTCCTCTCTTATTTTCAATGGCTAAGAATGCTTCCTTTTCTCTTCCAATTTCTTTTGATCTGGACCACGATTTGAAGAACTCCCAATTAGAGAATCGAAGAGCTCATCGACCTATCCACATCCAATGGTGGAGATCGGAAATAGAGTCAACGTGGAAGAGAAACATAACTGCGTTTAGGGTTGTTTTGGGTTCGGGTTTTATGGCAGATCTCGGCAATGGTGAAGAGGTGGAAGGCGGCACCTGTTCCAGGAAGTTCGTCGGAGGGAGGCGCGTCGGTCATGGCATTCCGGCAAGGTCCGATGGCTCCTAGGTGGCTCGGCGATCGAGGGCAACGAATGGAATTGGGTTACGCAGTGTATGTTCCTGGAGCGCTAATTCACAAGAGGAAGAAAGGCGATTTTTTCTATGCTGACGTGGCAAATTTTGTATGGGTATGGTTTATTTTATTTATATTTATATATTTTGAAATTCGAATGTTTATACGCGTATAACTTCTGCATATAAACTCATTTTGACATGTAGTTAGTTGCGTTGTGATTGTATTGGAATTCTGAACAAAATGGAGCTGTCGCGGACTGATTCTGAGACTGTTAAATTTTGGGGTTTATTTTGGATTTCGAACGCGATCAGAATCATGGTGAGTGATTAAAACCACTCACATCTAACTAAAATATTTGATTATTAGTTAAATAAAATTCATGTAACACCCCACACCCGCTAAGGTTACTCACTAAGGGAATGCCTTAACTTCGGTGGAGTATTTTAAGTGAATATAGAACGGAAAAATTATAACAAGACAAATATAAATAATACTTGTTAACTAAAACCTCATTTCATTGCAGCCGAAGGTAAACATGTTCGGTTACAATAACAAAACCATAAAACAAGAGTCAAGTAATAAATATCCATCCTGATAAAAACATAAGTACATAATCCCACTACATAACTAATAGTCATAATAGAAATGATAAGTTGAGCTTTACATCAACGGTCCAAGCTCCAAAAGATAAAGCAATCTGATCAAAGCCCACTAGTGCTAGGCCCACTCTAAGAACCTGAGGGTTGGGAAAAAGATAAAAAAAACAACGGGGTCAGACATAAGTCTGAGCGAGTCCTATAACTTTAACAATACAATCATTAAAGTAATTAGGGTATGATATAAACTTGGTACGGTAACGACTGGGGATAAATGACTACACTAAGCAGCCAACTAGACATAGGAAGAACGAAGATAACGATAAATACGTATCTACCCACCCAAGGATAATTACTACACTGCACCACACCAGTCATTCCTAACTTAAAGGTTGATCCCACCCAAGGACTTAGAAAATTTAACTAGTAGTTTCGTGCACCCCTAGCTGACCACATAGGTGTCGTCTGCCCCTATCTCCACTAGGTGTAACCACTACTCCCCAAGCGATCGGCTCCCTAACGTAGATATCCGTGCTGGTCCCACAGTGGGGTGTATCATTCCCCAAAGTGGCAACCCGATACCAACACTGATGCACGACTTATACCTACACGATGCAACAACGTCTTACCTACCAGCCCGGGTCCACACACGCATATGAAACCCGTTGGACTTGCGTTGCCACCACTAACCCGTTTTGGCCTCTTATAGTCAAGCCAGTACGCGTGTCCCGTCCTCAACATGGCTCGAGCCCACAAAGATACATATGGGTTACTGGTTGAAATGGGCCCCCACAAGCTACCCACCTAAGCTTGCTCCCTCTAGCGTATCCCACTTAACCCTTTAATCATGTTTAATTACATGTTTCCACTTTGGTTAAGTATTCTAATCGTATTTTCTATTGCCACCCAAGGCAACCACTAGATTTCCACATGCCACCCAAGGCACCCACTTAACCCCTCATGCCCCCACTACATGCTTATCTGGTTAAGTGTTTCTTAATTGATTAAGACTGTAACCTTTGTAAAGACCTCTCACATTAGACTGTCTTTTATGGCAGCTGGATTTGCCGGTCGGGTCCGGGCAGCCTTACGCCATAACAGAGTCTAACCTCGTGTCTTTACACCCCTCACGTATTTAGTTTATGCCTAAGACCTCTCACATTGGGCCAATCATTTGTAGCCGCTGGATTTGTCGGTCGGGTCCGGGCAGTCTTATGCTACAAAAGGGTCCAACCTCGTGTCTTAATCGATTAATTACACCTAATTAATCACCCCCATATTTTGAATTAATTTTCCCTAATTAATTCCAATTTAATGATGTACATAATTGACTCAATTATGTCCATCCACTTATGGTATGCAACATCATACCAATTTCACCACAATTTTGTTAACATGAATATTAACCCCATCGTTCCCCACGTAATACGCTAACATGACATACTTAAAAGGGAAGATTCATCACAAATACAATGGGTTCAACTTAGCATAACATTAGCATCAACATGGGTTTTAAAGGTGTCAACTTGCATATATGACCATAGCATCAAACCCAACTAGCATAAATAATCAACCCAAACTTGCATGAATCACATATGTCATAAAGAGGGTAACTTGCATAGATGTTCATGTCATTGACCTATCATAAAATGATAAACTTGCATACATGTCATAGGTCTAAAAAGGGATGAACTTGCATATGTTACTCATATCATAAAAAGGGGTAAACATGCATATATATGCATGACATACAAAGGGGTAAACTTGCATATGTATGCATATCATACAAAGGTGTAAACTTGCACATGTTACTTGCATATAATCAAACACCAAACTTGCATAACATGTCATATATGAACTTGCATCTAATCAAACACCAAACTTGCATAACATGTCATATATGAACTTGCATATAATCAAACACCAAACTTGCATAACATGTCATATATGAACTTGCATATAATCAAACACCAAACTTGCATAACATGGTGTCATAATTGACCAATGTTTATCATAGTGATTTGCATAACTAGCATCATGAACATATAGCATAAAACTTGCATAACTAGCATCATGGACATATAGCATAAAACTTGCATAACTAACATCATGAGCACATAGCATATGATAACATAACTTGCATTGATCCACATTCATAACCATAACTTCATTACATCCTATCATAATTAGTTTAGCAATTGCTTGCTAAAGGCATAGAAACTCACAACTTGTTGATTAGCACTCCTATGAAGAAGGTTTAGTTGCTAGAGTTGATTAGAAGTTGATTTGAGAAGCTATCCTCCTCTCTAATTTGTGGAGGCTCCTTCTAAGTTGCATTTTGATGGCATGATGATGTTGTATCTATTTTTAGTATGGATTAGGGTAGTCTTAGGGTGTATTTATAGATTTAGGATGTAGTTTAGGCCCTTAGATTAACCCTGGATTAGTTTAGAGCCGTCAGATTTCGTCACAAGCCCCCAAACACAGCCCAACAGCCAAAACAGTGCACCCAGGCCAAACCTGTCTGGCCACCTGTGTCGACTCCCAAGTCGACTTGGGTCCTGCTGTGTCGACTCCCAAGTCGCACTACTACAAAACAGGTCATTTGCGACTGTTGTTTAACCTAATTTGCGACTGTTTAGCATCCGTCGCATATGCGACCGTCGCAAGAAGTATAAATTTATTGCGACGGTTTTAAAACTGTCGCAATATACGGTTATTGCGACGGGTATTAAATAATACTAGTCGCTGTAGACTAACTCATTAGCGATGGTTTGTTTTATACCTGTAGCAATAAACCGATATTTACCTTCAAAACTTTAACCTTGTGCGACAGATTTTAAAATGCCTGACGCGATAAGTTTAGCATTTACGACTGTGTTTTATTTACAACAGTAGCAAATAACTTCTGAATTCAAACTGCATTCCATTTCAGCCATTATGATTTTCAGCTCTCAGCTCTCAATACAGTTCAACATTTCAGCCATTATGAGCAATTCACAAAATATATGAATACAAGAAATCTACACGCAACTCAAAAAAATGTTATATTATTTGACAAGAAAACACTAACATTGATAATCATATAACAAAAATAGTTTGCATGTCATATATGCTAAGCTCCAACAATATGTCTAAATAGTAAATACTTACATAACATGTCATAACCAGTCACATGACTACAAAAGAACAAAGTGGTTGCATAAGCTTAAAACTTAAAATAGCACAATCCGTCTTCGTGATTGTTGACTTGAATAGTGACATTCCAATGTTGAAACTACATGCAAGTCCGCTGCATACCTATCCTGAAAAACTCAAAAATCAAACCGAAGTCGAAGTCAGATAGATGCAAGTCATATTTACATACAATATGACTCAATCATAAATATATTCAGACTAATTTTTTAAACAAATTTTTGTATAGTATGTACTTCGATGTTACATAAATCTCAGATTAGTGTAGAAACCTGTGGGCAAATATATATCTTAAAGTGACTTTCGATCTCATAATTCCAGTGTAACTGAATAATTACCGTCTTTACTTATTCCAGTGTATGAGGAAAAAATGCAGTCTTTACTTATGTGAGTATCTTTGTAAAATTCATTGTTGTGCAGAATTGACCTTCATAAAAGCGATTGTCTATGTGCTGTATGCGTCGTTAGGCGCCGCAAGAAAGAAAGAGACCGTGAGAATAATTTGGTTGTTGTTGAAAGTAAAATGAAGAAAAACAGTGATAATCAGTCCATGGAGAAAAACTATCAGGTTTTATTTTACCAAATCAACTAGCATTTGTATTCTTCACTTTCTTTTGCCATGCACATTGGGCAGTCTGCATGATACCATTTTAAATTTTATCATATCTGATGTTTGTTAAACATGATACCATTTCAAGAGCGCTTCCTTCATTCTGGCTAACTTCTAACAGAATCTTAATTTGCGACCAAGTATAATAATACAAATTCTATATTTCAGCTAAATTTCCGCAGTGGTGATTTCATGCCCTCTGCGCAACACTTATTTTTGAAATGTCCAATTTTGTACTTCTTATTGTTATAATGCTTCAAGCATTTCCAACAAAGTCCGTGTTACGAGTTAGGAATATGTAATATTACAACCTGTAATCATAATTTTGTACTTCTTATTGTTATAATATTTTAAAGTTAACACTTACAACTATATTATTATCTAAGAAAATAGTAGTCAAATACTGTTTTTTCACCTACAAGACTTGGTGATCAATGCCAATTTTGAAATAATAGCACATGCAGTGCAAAAAACGCCACACACACAAGCATAGAAACACACAACACATGCATACGCCAACCATGGTTTAGGTATTCCCATTTATACTGACTTTGGGGTTGTTATTCCCATTTATACATTAAAAAAACATGTGTATATCCCATTAAATCATAAAAGGTAAATCAAACCTGTATGGTCTATGCCCGTAATTAGCTCGTGGGGAGAGAGTATTCATTAGCCCGAATGGAACAAATAAAGCAAACCAAATATGTTTGGTTAAACAAAATTGATTTAGTTAAATTTGTTGAGTTTATTTCTATTTCAATATTTGTTTGGTTTTGCTATCATTTTGGTTTTCATTTTTCTTGACACCGAATTAAACCAAATATACTCAATTTATTTTTAACATCTTAAATATCAGTGTCCATTTAACTGTTTATATTAGATCCTAACATATTGTTTCATGGTCAATTTTAATTCAAATTTTTTTTCATATTGTTTTTCTTCCAATTCATAAGGTTATTTTTTAAAAGGAATGGGTTTTGTTTTGCAATCACATCGACACATATCTGTATACAATGACGAACACCACAAATTAATTGACTGTATACTATTAAACGAACACCACAAATTAAGCTCCTAATCACATCGCACATGCACACATTATGCTTGACAGAGACTACTCGATAATAAGCATCTGACTATTAACCATTCGACTGATTTTGTACATCTGCGGAGCATTTTTCTTTAAAGGAAAATTTGTACATATAAACATCCAAGTTTGCAATGCATATTTGTCTACTGAAATTTCTTTAAAGGAATATCGCTTTTTTCAAATGAAATTTCTGCGCAAATTGTTTTCCAGGGGTAAAGAGCAAACAGAAATTTTTGGTTGTTGTTTGTTAGTTGATTATATTGCAAAGTTTTCCCCATTGTCATTGCCACAAAGAACGGTTTTGTATCACAGAAATGAGTGACATGACCTGACTTGTGAAAATAAATCATACATATGGTGGCCGGGGCTGGGTCTTAGTGAATCATTTTATCCATATGAACTAAAAAGAAATCACGGCGCTCTTTATGTGATTGGCAGGGGATCTCTCCTTCCAACAGGATAAACTTTAGTTAATTTAACAATTAGTTAAATGTTGATAAAACTTGGTTAAAATTCATAAAATAAAATCTATAAATTGATTAATTTTTGTAAATTTAGATAATTTTTATTTCAGTTAGTTAATTTTTTGTAAAATTTGTTTAATTTGTACAATTTATTTAGCTCTTATAAAACTCAGCTACCATGGTTAATTTTTGAAAATACTGGTTTATTTTTAAAACCTTGTTTAATTGTCATAAAACTTGGCTAACTTAGCTATTTTTCATAAAACATAATAAATTAGTAGTTGATTTGTATAACTTGGTCAACTTAGTTTACTTTTTATAAAACTTAATTAACAGTTTTAAACTTTTCAACCATACCACATCAAAACTGCTACAGCTGCTTCGCCTGCATCTACACATCAACCATCCGTTCACTGCCTCGCCAAACTGTACAGTATTATCATCCCATTAATTTACAGATTAACTTGAAAATTTCAGCTATTTTTCTTTTCTCTTTCTGCGCAAACAAATTATTATTTTATTAAACCATGTATAGTATCATCCCATGTATCTTTTGCACCCCAGTTCCATTTTGGGCTGCTTCTAATCTATCGTTTGGGTTATATTATTTGTGACCTTAAAAAGTAACCATGTTACTTATTTTGGATTTGAGTTCTATCCGACAAGTATACAGGAAATAACAACAGTATTATCAACTATCCGGTATTGCACTATCTCGAAGTAAGAGGGTAAGAGTTTCAAAGCAAAGAACAACAGTACAGGAAAAGAAATAAACTCACCACACTGTAGCATACAGGAAGACTACATCCAGTTTTGCATGATATAATCAGCTAAATTATCCCGAATCTCATTTATTTCTTTTTGGTTATAGGAGCCGACTTGTTCAAAGTACTGCAATTAAAAATTGTTTCGAAACATTAATCATATATTTGCTTAACATGAACTATGAAGGAAAAAAAATAAAGTTATACCTTGGTTAGATCGATGTTTTTACGGTGGTTATTTACTATTTCATGCATATACCTCATCACATAATATACACAATCCGTTGATCCGGATTGTTGTGGACACTGTTACAATATTATATGATAATTTAATAGTCAGTTTAAAATGTATTTATATCCCAAAAGAAATACAAGCTCTTTTTTGAAAACAAATTACCTTAACATTCATCCACTTCAAGAAAGTTCCCCGAGACTTACCACCGACTACCTTAAAAGCTTTGAAGGCCCTGCGCATATGCAATAAAATGTTAAATAATAGCTGTAACTAGTTTAAAAATGAAAGCGATAAAAAGAACAAATTTAGCTATAAGAGATAATTTTTCACCCCTCGTATGTTGTCATATCCCGTGAGCCAGTGTATAACATAATCAAAGGAAAACAAATACGACTTACAGGCTCACTTGAGGCTTAATTTCCAGTCTACGCTTGTGATCGGTCTGAGGATCAAGAACATAAACCATATTGTTTTCTATATGGAAAACAAGCAGAAGACAATGTTTCCTACATTTACAAAATACATATGATGTTAAAATCAGCAACAAATTTGCAAACTGGTTACTAAAAGTTTAACGATCATACCCTTCGTAGTACGGGGCTAAAATTAGGTTTTTAGATTGCAACGCACGCCATGTCTCCGTGATATATATATTTGTCGCATCAGGGCGTTTCTGCACTTGAGAAAGCTTATGAGGACACATAAACCCAATGGTCTCCACTTCGAGGTCGTTGCACACATGATCTAACCACTTACACATTGTTTAACATATAAACAACATTAATGAGCACGTCAAGAAGTTTGTTATTAATAAAAAATAGCATGTGTGTCCCTAGCTATGTTAGTTTGAAATTAATCAATGAACTTATTCATCTACGCAGTCAAAATTCAAATAACAGTAGGATGCTTTAAAGAACATTTATGCACGCATTATTGGAGCATTCTTGAATAACCCAAAAAGCGCAAATGCAAGAGGTATTTGAAAGTGACATAAAAAGAAGAATGGTTTGCGAAAAGGTAATGCGTTCTTGCATTACAAAAGGAACATTTATAACAGCTTGAATAACATCAATTATTATTGTTATATTTGAACAAATTTGAGTTTTAGCAGTAACCTATTATCTATTTTAAAAGAATTTCAATTTTAAGTCTGCTCATTTTGATGTTTCCATTGTAGGAAAACCATCAAGTTGGCAAACCTCATTTTGAATCTTTCGTACAAATGGATTGACGGTATTTACAACAACATTGAACTGTTATTTTGGCTGGTAGGAACTTAATAAAAGAGATCCTCAACATTATTTGTTATAGTTTCTCAAGCGGAAAGGAAAAGATGTGTCTTATTTTGTTATCTCATAGTTATCATGTAATTTTTTTTCATGTATTCCTCCTCATTATTTTTATAAGCTATAAATACTATATTCATAAATGATTTTTGTTACGCCATATATTTGTTTATTTTTGGTATGGTAAAGCACGCTATACTTTATAGGTTAAAGAAATATGGGTAGCTAT
Source organism: Allium sativum (assembly GCA_030737875.1). Taxonomy (NCBI): domain Eukaryota; kingdom Viridiplantae; phylum Streptophyta; class Magnoliopsida; order Asparagales; family Amaryllidaceae; genus Allium; species Allium sativum. Next base: position 117,524,491 of record CM060909.1, read on the forward strand.
CAACTAGCGAGCAGTATAGGTTTTGACTAAAAATATGTTTAACTATATGATATCAGGTAATTGGTATTTTGAGTGAGTACATGTCTAATTATGAGTAACAACAAAAAGAGTAATTTGCTACTTGAAAGAACAAAATCCTTACTGTATAAGGCTATGATGTCTTTTTTGATAGTTGGGTTAATAAACATCAATGATTGGTGCAGAGGTATTGAAGAAAAAATGCAGAACTCTACCATTCCACAGTTTGTTTAATATGAGGTGCACGTGAATGATAAAAACACCTAAATTTTCAAAGCACATGGTATAAAACTAAAAATATGTATGAAAAAAAATACTCACATGATGTAAATTTGCAACCACGATTCATTCAACCATGTCATGCTAAGGAATTGGATAATGTCAGTCATCGTGATATGGATTTCAAAGTCCTCATTGTATGTAAATAGATCCTTTTTCACTTGAATTGCATTGACGACATTAACTTCGGATGGCGCTTGGATTATCAATTCGTGGAAATATTTGCACTTGCCCGTTAAATTTTTTAAGATCTCTTCATCCACGATTGTTTTGTGCTTTGAAGACTCGTTTCTTATCTTATCCATGACCTTTTCACTTTTATTCATGGTCTTAACAACACACTCTTCCACTTTGTCTTTGCTCATAATAGGTGCAACCTGCACACAACAAACTTGAAAATTAATGAATTATCTTATGACAGTCATTATACACAACAAACTAGAAATTAATGTGCTCAACAAATAACCGAAACTACTTCTTTACCGTATTATTATCTCCTAAAAGAACAAGATTTTTAGGCCACTGAACAAAACTACCGAGTGCTTCTCCTATCATGGAATGATGTTTGTTTGGGACCGGAAGTGAGATTCCTGCATGAATTGACTCAACTGCATCGACTCCGACCTTCACATGATCGGGCAAAATCTGTTGATTATGGCAATGATCTCCAGCCTTTGAAGCGGATGTACTATACCATGAGCCACTACAACAATCTTGGAGTTCAAATTCACCGCTAAACGGCATTTGGTTGGTTTCTAGAATGACAAAAACAAAACCAAATCAATTCATGTACTTTATTTTGATTATAGGTACTTTAACTAGAAAGCATTGGGGACCAATATGTAGAGCATCACCTGTGTACACTTTTATCGACATATTTCATTAAGTTATATAAGTTTGAAAGTTCTCACATTTGGGTAAAGTTCTCGCAGTTAGAAACTTACCACTAAAGCTGTAATCTAAAAATGGTAACAAAAAAAGGATCTTTTGCAAAATAAATGATATGTTGGCTTATTGCAGATATTGACAAAAGAAGTTATTGACTGTAATGCACTAAAAATCTACAACAGACGTCACGTTTCATGGCATAGTATAATATAGTTAGGATTGAAACAAAAACTGAAAATCTACAACGCTTATTTTAATATCTTACCAAGATTTGAACTTTATGACATCTTACCAAGATTTGTTTCAGTTTTTGTTACAGCTACAATTAGTCCAATAACATTCGGTGCTTCAATTGAAGACGAGCGGCTTTTACAGTCCTGCTGTAAATTCATGAACCATGCAACAGCTCTAAATGAGTAAAGCAATTAGCATAGCTGCTGTACGATTTGGTACTTCGCTCATATAATCTTAACTAATTCTAATTCGCATAATCGAACCAAATTCATATGCGATTTAACTTAAAGCGTAATATTAATATATTATGTTATTATTATTTTTCCCATTGCAAGGAAAACAAAAACAACCCATGTACACATATTATTACATGAGGATAAATATCAGAAAAATTGGAGACCATGTACACACAATTTTTGAATAAATTTCAGGTGACGTACATGGTGCTTTATTCAAACTGGACATTTAATTCAAGAACTAAAAAAATTCAAATGAAATCATTTAATCTTTTCAAATCTGAGTGATGCTTTATTCAAATAGAACGCTTATTTTAATATCGTAGGATTTGAACTCTATTTTATTAGTTACAATTTTAGTTAGGAAATAGAAAGTTATGATATACTCATAAATAAAATAAATACTGATGGGCTAAAAATATAAGTGGAAATAATAGTAAGAATTATACATGTATACTTTACTTCAGTCAATCACACTTCTATATTATAATTTTATTTAACTAATTTGTGAGAAGATTTACCCTATTTTTGACAAATTAAATGGTTAGGAGCAATGGAATCACTTGAATGAGACATAAATAACATAAAATAAAAGTTCAGAAATCCACCCAGGCTGCAGCCCAGGTGGCATTGCCCTTGGATCCGTCATACAATAGTCATTTGTTGCTTCAAATATTATGAAAACTACCGACAGTTTCTTTCTCTTGTCAGCAGCCATTTGACATATATGTACGGTTTCTAAAAAAAATACAACCTAAAGACTACATCGTTGAAGATAATTAATCAGGTAATGAGGTAAATATTTGGAGTATACCTATAAGTTTGCAAATGGATCTGTCTCTTGAGAATTGGTTGCATAGTGAACTTGTCTAGTTGTACAGATTGACAGCTACTACGACGACCACCTGATGGTGGGTTGTCAACCATCATATCATGTGGCATGTGCATACCCATCCTTTTTAGTATATCTGCCATCTTCTGTTCAACTTTTGCATCCACCATAGATTCGAAATCTTCGCTCATCTTAGCCTGCATTTCTTGGGTGATACGATATAAGTCGTCTGCTGATATCACACCAGATGGACCTTTATTTCTCTCTCCCTTCCCAAATATGCTTTTGATACCTACTATCCCACCAACTCCTCTCACTCGACCGGGATGCTCTTTTTTTTCAAGAGCACGATTTAAAACATCATCATGTCTGTTTGGAATCCATGTCCCTTCGATCTTGCCAAAATCCAATCAACACTTCGATCCCAAACAGGTCCACTCAGTAACATGGTTGTGGAATTATTGCCTTCGGCTATCCATTTTGCCTTTTTCCCAGCATATCCTGCTTGCCCCCAAATAGTGAGGATACTGGTTACATGCCCGATTCTTTCTACCCTTCTCACTTATTTGCTGTTTTATGACATAATAAATACAAAATTACGAGGTTGCATAATTCAGATCACTCAATCTAAAACTTGAACAATTCAGTTAGCACAAAAATGAATTCAGGCCTATATGAAATATCTGTGAAATATGGCATTTTTGATATGCATGTCACGCATATATGAACAACACAGTTTAAGGCGTTAAGGGATGCTTAGCATGGGTCACACATATATGAACAACACTAAGGGATGTACAGCATGGTCAAGTATATTATGCATTAAGGGATATACAGCATGGTCAATTATATTATGCATTAAGGGATCAAACATGAGTGTATTCAGGGTTCTGGCTTAACATGAATTTGAGTACGGCATCAATTTCTTTGAGTGAAACAACAAATGGTTTAACATGAATTATAAACCCAACAAATTTTTAGTTTCAGATTTTTAACAGGTAAGAAATTAAGGGAAGTTTATTCACAGTGTGTGTGTGTATATATATGTGTGTGTGTGTGTGTGTGAACACTCACCCACACATGCAACTATACATTTGCACAGTCATACATGAATACACACACATGCAACCACACATACACGGCACGTACATGAATAAGAGAATAAAAATCTTCTAAATCCGCTTCAATTGGAAATAACTGATTCCTATTTTTCAAATCTTCTTCATTTGCAAATGACCGATTCAAGGTATGTTCAAGAATTGCGTTTCTTTGGGATTTTTACGCATGAAATTGGATGAAATATCGAAAGGAGGCAAGGGTGCCACGGATGTACCTCTCGGATCTTGAAGTACATTTTCAAGATTATTTTAGAGAAGCTTTTGTATTTGAATTGATGTTATGACGATTTCTTAAATATTGATTATTTTAAAATATATAAATATAATATAAATACATGATTAGCATATGAAAAGAGTTGAAATGAATATTTTAGGAAGAAAAAAATCTTTGATTAGTCGGATTGATTTGATACTAGTAGAGTAATATACTCATGTTTGAATATTGGAATGAAGATTATTAGTTTTGAGTCATCTAGACGAAAGGTGAAAAATGTCCATGATCGCCTTCCTTACTTGCTAGTGCGCACAAACATTTTCAATTTGAATCGTTCATTGTTTTTAGGTCATAAGCAGTAATCTGCAGTAATATACTATGTTGGATTTTGTTCTGTGTATAATTCTGAATGTTGCTTATATGGACTCCACTTTCATGTAAAATCAAGTGATTCTACCAGAACCAAAAATTGTTCTGCGTTCTCTAATCGCACGCACAAGTAGTTTACCGGTACTTACTCTTCTCAAAAGTTGTGATTTTAGACGTGTTTGTATTAACGTTAATTTATTCCCATGAACTTTCAGGAGTCCTACCGTGGAAGAAAAACAGTAGTAAGGAGGCTTGAAAAAGGACTGCAGCTTGAATCAATATGGAAGGGGCACGAGATGGAAGAAAAACGACATAGGTAGAAGGATTGTAAAACCGTAGAAGTTAATTCGCTTGTGAATCTGTTTCCGTTGTTCTGATTTTATGTTGAAGTGCCTCGTACATGAATGATTTTAGAAAACCATTTTAGCCATTGCGTAGGTACTCTTGATTTTTCCAGTTTACATGTGTATCTTCACTCAACCGTAGCGACTTCCGTTTGCTTTTTATCCATATTACTCTTTGACATTGCGTACGTACTCTTGATTTTTCCAGTTGTTAACTGTTCCATTTTTTGTAGCTTTCATTAACTATGAGATGCTTTCAAAGAACAAGTTATTACTACAAAGTTTTAAAACTATGATAACAAAATATGAATGAAAACTGTAAGCCGCATGCAGTATCATAATTTGCATAACTATATTAAAATATCTTAATTTTATAGTTAAATTATGAACTATATATTTTATATTATTGTCAAAATGTTTAAGTTTTCCCTTTTATACAAACTTTTCCTAGAGGAAAAATACGTAATGCTGCTTGATTTTAGTTTTAAATTTCGATTGGGTGAAATTCTAAAATTCAGAGATTTGTAAAATTATTTGATTCATATATTTTATACTTCAATAATAAGTACTTTTTTTATTAGATTTAACTATAGGGCATAGTAGTGTAATATCACACAACAACAGACTCCCGCCCAAACATAAGACAAGCGTTCAATAATCACGTTATAATGTTAATTTATACAAATAAAACATAAACGAAACGCAACTGGCATAGGCAGAAGAAGTAAGTAAAATTATTTAAGTTCTTTAGCATATCATGACATTTGATTTTTTAAATAATTCACAGTTTTTCTTAAATGTTTCCCACTGGGCTTGTGTGACACCATCATAATATTTTAAACGTACATGAACTCAAGCTAACCTAGAGCATTAACAATATGCATTAAAAATGTACCTTAAAATCCTCGGTTTCACAGTTTTTCTTAAATGTTTCCCACTGGGCTTGCGTGACACCATCATAATATTCATACGGCTCTTTACGGTCTTCTGGAAGATCTCTCGTCTTCATAATCCAACCGCTAACCAATCTTGATTTGAAATCCTTCCATCGTTCACACACATGTCTCAACACAGTGTCTCTCATTTTGTCATCAATGTGGTACTCAGTCTGAGATAATTAAAATAAATCCTTAATAACATAAACAACATACTTGTTATGAAGTGACACGCATGATTCTAGCCAATAAAAAAAAATGAATCAAACCTTACCATTGACAAGTCTACATGCATATAATATCTGTCCTCTTAGATTTCAAATCAAAGTGAGCCAATGAATTATTTAATAATCTACACACTGATAACCAATCATTAATCCATACACACTGATATTAATCGCCTTGCAGATTAAAATCATATGTGAATTATGTCCATCCCTATATGCTTAACCACAATAATTAACATAAATACATTAATAATTTGATGATGTTCTGTTTGTCGTAACAAAGCAACAAAAACATATAGACTAATGCATTATTTTATGGATTAACACATGTTGTTTCTGTTTTAAAATCAGTGGGTCAACAACGCTTTGTTATTTAAGCATGGTCTGTCATATTTTCCAATAATATATTTATATGATTCAGTCTGTCACGAGAACATCAAAATATTTAAGGAATGAAGCCCACTAATTGAATGGCTGTGCAATGCACACTGAATGGCTGTGCATATAATTTAGTTCATCTGTTATGAAATAATTCTAAACATATAGAATTTTGGCAACTGCACTCATTTATGATACCAACTGACTAATCTATTAAAGCACGATTATACTATTATATATGCTGCAAGTCAAATTCAACAGTGCAAATAATTCAGGATAATAAATTACACACTAATATTTCTATTTGCTGGCATGATACAGGTGTGTCGCTTATCTTCTCAATTATGTACCATAACTTCATTAATTCTCCGTACATCAGCAGCACATGGTCCATCTTCAAATGAGAAAATTTATGTTCATATGATTTTCAAAAAGCTTAGTTTGAAAGATGCATATTTCTTCATCTTAGCATGCATGTAATATATTTGAATCAGTAATATGATTCAACTTAATGTACTATAAGTAATAATTATTCACCATTGTTGATAAATTATGATTCAACTTAATGTATTAAAATACCTTAATATCTTCCCATATGCATTCCTTAAGCCCTTGACTAACGCCATCCCACTTCTTAATATTGATATCGATTTTAGATCTGCATAAATTGCCAACATATGCCTTATAAGAATTCACCCACTTTCCAATGGGTTTGCCATTATCGCTCCACTCAAGAAATTTTGGCTCTTGTGTTTTATATTTTTTCACCGTCGTTTGACCTCTTTTCTTCTTAGATGTTTGCGAAGCATAAGAGTTCTGCTCTTCAATGTCTCTATATTGCTCTATTTCCATTATTCCTGCATCGGAAAAGATCTTAATATTTAGTTTTATGAATGATTATATAATAGGCAACAACAAGTTAGGTTGATGTGTCATAAACACATACAGCAGCTTGTATATCAGCGTAACCATAATCAGTTCCTAACCAATTCCTTTATGATATATATATATATATATATGAAACAATTTCGATGTGAAATCTTCAACCACTCAAGTGGTGCAACTGTAGATATATATGAATCAATAGTAAAATAATTGTCACACGGCAGTAAACATATATTAGATATGTGTATATGAATCAATAACTGTATATATATATATATATGCAATTTTGTCACACGGCAGTAAACATGGTACATATATTTTGATATGTAATTTGTACATGTATGGTGATGGACCAAAATGTACGACTCATGCAGTATATGATAATATCCTTGTTTATGATTTAACTGTTAAATCTGAGCTATGTGTATGCATATTGATTAGCACTAGAAATAAAGACAAATAGTGTTTACAATTGTTATGATACCTACAATACTGTTTGCATATGAATGGATGGGTTTGAACATGTCTTGAAAATAAACATATATTAGATATGTGTTGTCAAATACCTGAATTATATCAATTGACTTTTGATCTTATTATATGATGATTAATGTGACACCTCTGTACATACAATCAAACAGAATAATAATAATCCTAAAGCGAAAGCATCATCACCAAACAATAACGCATATCATCACATTTTATTATAAAATACAGCCCACCCAACCCTAAATTATACACGTTAGCCATGGAAATAAGTTTAAATTGTATTATTGGTTTTACCTTTGTAGCACCAAGGACCATTAAAAAAATTACTCTCGTATCCAAACTCCTTCGTTATGATCCAAACGTGTATAATTTGCATTTAAATCAATTTCTTCTTCTTGTAATCTTACGCCGACGGAGAAAGGTGGATTCTCATCAAACTGATTATATTCTTCTTCATCTATCACATCTTCAATTCCAACAAAGCATCTTTTGTCGGGAAGAACAACGGACCATTTAGGATCGGCTGGGTCCGTAACATAAAAAACTTGTTTTGCCTGAGATGCCAAGATGAGCGGATCATTATCATGACTCACTCGATCAAAGTCAACCAATGTAAATCCATGCTCATCCACTTGCGTAGCGCGAGGGTTGTCAGCCCATTTACATTGAAATATAGGGATCGTGAAGTCCTTATACTCAAGCTCCCAAATATTTTCAATTATCCCGTAATATGTCATTGTCACATCTGTTGGTCTTTTATCCTTAGCACTAGCAAATTCTCTTGAAGATGCAACAACACTAACCCCACTATTTTGCATTTTGCTCTTCTCATCCTGACGCTTCGTATAAAATACATGCCCATTAATATCATATCCTTCATATGAGTTAACTTGAACTAGAGGCCTATATGCCAACCATCTTATCGTGTTAGAAATGTCATGATTTTCTCCACGCGCTCAAGAAAATACCGTTTCTTTAAACCAATCAATGAAGGAGCTGTTATGTTCATTTGTCAACCATATTTCATTCTTAGAAGGATTCTTAGATTTTAGAAGTGTCATGTGCTCCTCCAAGTAAGGATGAACCACGCTAAGATGTTGTAAAACAAGTAGGTGGGCTTTCTGAATCATTTCATTACCAATTGAAATCAGTTTTAACCCAATTGTGCCATGGCCATCAAGTCGTTCATCATGCCGAGACTTAGAAAGTCCAATAGGCTCAACACCAGTTAAATATTGAGTGACAAACTCAATAACCTCCTCATCTACAGTACCTTCTACGATACTAGCTTCAGGTCTATATCTATTCTTTGTTTTCCTTTTTAAAGTACCCATGTGCATTTCAAAAGGATACATATATCTCATAAACACAGGACCACAAATCTTAATTTCCCGTACAAGATGAACTACCAAATGCACCATAATATCAAAAAATGAAGGAGGGGAATACATCTCAAATTGGCACAATGTAACAATAATATCAGCTTGCTGATCATCCAATATATTAGGATCAACTACCTTGCTACAAATTACATTAAAAAAGAAACAGAGCTTTGTAATAACATGTCTGACATGTTTAGGCAGTATACCTCGAATTGCAACAGGTAACAAATGTTGCATTAACACATGGCAATCATGAGACTTCATGCCGATCAACTTTAAATCCTTCATCGATACACGACTGCTAATATTCGAAGAATAACCAGCAGGAACCTTAACACCATGAAGACACTCACATAAAGAAGTTTTTTCTTTTTTGGATAATGTGTAACATGCAGGAGGCAAATAAGTACGTTTACCTTTCTCTACTGGTGCTAATTCTTTTCGAATACCCATTTTTAACATATCTTGTCTAGCTTTCTCGCCATCCTTTGTCTTACCAGGTATATTCAAAAGTGTTCCAAGAATACTATCACAAATGTTTTTTTCAATTTGCATTACATCTAGACAATGCCTAACCTGTAAGTGTCTCCAATATGGAAGTTCCCAAAATATTGATTTTTCCTTCCAAAGGCCTTCTAGAAGAGGAAAGGCTTTTCCGAACACATTTTCAATATCTTTTACCCGTTCGTAAACATCATTTCCAGTTAACGGAAAACGAGCAATGTCACTCTCTATCTGTCCATTGAAAGGCTTCTTCTTTTTACGATAATGATGATCGCGAGGGAGAAATCTACGATGATGCATATACACGTTTTTCTTGCAATAATGCAAACGCTCAACAATCATATCGTCTTGACAAACCAGGCATGCTTTGGCACCCTTTGTACAATAGCCAGAAAAGTTACCATACGCGGGAAAATCATTTATGGTACAAAAAACCATTGCACGTAATGTGAAATAACTTTTACTATATGCATCAAACATGGGCACACCTTCATCCCACAGAAGTTTTAGATCATCAATAAGAGGAGCTAGGTAAACATCGATGTCGTTTCTTGGTTGTCGTGGTCCCGAGATTAAAAGAGACAGCATAATATACTTGCGCTTCATACACAGATGAGGTGGAAGATTGTAAATCACCAAAAGAACCGGCCAAGTACTATGTTGACTACTAAGGTTGCCAAATGGGTTTATGCCATCTGTGCAAAGACCAAGCCTGATATTTCTACTTTCTTTGTCGAAACTAGGATATATTGTATCTATATTTCTCCATTGCGGCGAATCGGCTGGATGCCTTAGTAACCCATCATTCTTCCTCTTATCGGCATGCCATCTCAAGTTTTTGGCATTTTCTTTATTCGCAAATAAACGTTTAAACCTTGGTATAACGGGCAAATACCATAACACCTTTGCCGGAGGTCGTTTCTTATCGGTCTTGTTATGAACATTTGCTCGCGTCTTGTAACGGGATAATCCACACTTAGGACACTCATGCAAGCTTGCATATTCGTTTCGATATAATATACAATCATTTGGACATGCATGTATCTTTTTGTACCCAACACCAGTTGGACATATAATTTTCTTTGCCTCGTAGTTAGAAGTGGGAAGCTCGTTACCTTCCGGAAGCATGTCTTTCAAAAGTTCCAGCAATGATGTAAAACTTTTATCTCTCCATCCATACTTTGATTTTAAATTGAAAAGCTTGAGCACAGCCGACAATACTGTGAAGTTAGCACAATCTGGAAACAAAGGCTTCTCAGCGTCAATTAGCATTTTTTCATAAAACTTTGGCACTTCTCTCAAATGTTCTTCAACATCACAAAACATCTCATGAATACGATCATCCTCATTAATCCCATCATTCGGCTCATTGTTCGCATTATCTTCAATGTCATTTTCGTTGTTTCCAAGATTACTAGAGCTAGTTCTATTAAGTATACTTTAACCATGCCATATCCACCGTGTATAATTTTGCTTAAATCCATTACGAATTATGTGGTCCTTAATCTGCTCTATGTTACGGAATCTCCTTGTATTTTTGCAGAGTCGACAAGGACAAACAATAGTTTCTTCCATTTTTCTTGATTGATCATTCAACGCACAAATGATGAACTCTTCAATTTTTTTTAAGAATTCTGCATCGTTACGTTTCACGTTGTACATCCAACTGCGATCCATGTGCAAATACCAGCCACACTACAAAAAATAATCATAAATAATAATAATAACAATAATAATAATAATAATACATAGAAAATGCAAATTTACCTATGTTTGATGGCATAATTACTCACATTTGCAAAAAAACACATGTATTGCATTGTATCTAATCTATCCATCTTTGTCCAATGCATATATTTTTTCCGCTTAAAAAGTTGTTTGCAATGACTTTTGCTGTTTTACAACAAAAGTAAACGGCACTTAAAAAATGGCATAAAACTCCAATTTTGGCTTTTAAAAAGTGTATATAAATGCAATATTGAAATTAAACAAACTGCATTTGTCCAAAACTTCCAAAAAAAAAAAGCATTTGTTCCAAAAGAAATTATGCATTTGTTTAAAAAAAACATCTTATGTTTTATAAAAAAACTGCACTGCACTTGTTTTAAAAAAACTGCATTTATTAAAACTTAAAAAAAAAAAAGAACATTTGTTCAAAACAAAAATCTGCATTTGTTCCCAAAAAAAAAAAACTGCATTTATTCAAAACTTCAAAAAAAAACTGCATTTAAAAAAAAAACGTTCTGATATAATTCTTTCTAAGCAATCCCAATGTTCTATAGTAAAAAACCGTGTAAGTCACTTTTTAAAAAGCTGCATTTTTAAAAAACTGCATTTGTTCAAAAATTCAAAAAAAATTAAGTTTGAATGATTTAACTCAAACAAGTAAGTCGCTTTTTTGGTCCGGAATTGATATAATTCTTTCTAAGCAATCCCAATGTTCTGTATCTGTATAAATTCTGTAGTAAAAAACCGTTCTGTAAACATGTTTGCTTTGGTAAAATAGTTTCATGTTGTGATCTGCACTTATTTTTAAATCCATTGCTTACAGAAGGATTAATGTTTGGATCTACAAGCAGGAATTTTGATGTGTTTTAATTCGAATAAATGAAACGGAAATCAGTGTTACGGTAGTCGTTCTTGTTTACAGCTTTTTAACTTATTGGTTAATGTTTATTACATCTTTGATTTGGACGCATTGACTATAGTATATATAACATATTGCTATATATTTTCTGCATATAGATTCTGCAGACACTCGCAAAGAAAACTATGTCTGCATTGCTCGCTTTTATGATAACGACCCATTAGTTATTTCTATTGGATCACTGCACCAACCTAAGGTAATAGTATAATCTAAACTCTATATCAAATGCGATAACTAGCTATCACATACCATTGACATAAATAATTAAGTTTATAGTACGCCATACTCATGTCAGTAGAAAAAGAACTATCGTCAAGTAATGCACATATCATTTGTATATTTCATAGCGGATACATAAAATAGAATGTCACATTTACGACACAAGAGGCAAGTAATAATTATGTGAATTTATCTTCAAAGTGAAATATCAGCATAGTCATATATCCAAAGTGGTAGAATTTACAAAGCATAGTTAACTCTGTAATCGTCTCAGCATAAAAAATAAACTGAAATGAATCAGGTGAAGTCAACTTTTGTGGCACAAGGATATCAATAATTCAACAGAAATGAATCTGCTTCGGAGCTGATTGTTCATACAAATTTAGTTATCGTGCACTTCGTTACGTTAGCAAACAGTAATGAATTTAAGTTTGTGTACAGTTCTATTTTGTGTCTCCATTAATTCAGTAAACAATTTGGTATTTAATGTATATTCTATGTAGTTAAATTTATAAATTTTCCAAAAGGAAACTAACAACCCTATTGCTCATAATAAAACACAGTGTCGGTTAATAGCCATGTACTCCATTCGCGAATATGGTTGACATAATTACACAAAGTTCGTTGTAGCAAAATACATCTAGCGCGAACATCAATGAGTCAGCACAGTTGAAATAACTTCAACCTAAAAAAATCACATCAGTAAATTGTTATGATGCATATACATGTAGACGTCGCTTTGCATATCATCCATTTCGAATATAGGAAATAACAAATTGAATGGTTAATAAGCTATAGTCCAAATCAAAGAGTGTAATCAAGGAGATAATTTAAGCACAAACTTATATATATTTTAGTCCACTTATTAACAAGAAACAAAGTTAAAAAAGGCAAACAACATAAAGGTATGAAAGAAGATAATTAACAACTCGCTCTAAGGTCTCAGTCAATTTTTTCAATTAGATAAGCTTTTGATTCAGTTCCTCCTCTGGCAAGCAGGGCACTTGTATGAAAGAAGATAATTAAACTGCATTTCAAGTTCAGGCATTTCAAGTTTATTAGATTCAAGTGCTCAATAAAAATGCAATGTAACCAAAAATCTGTTCAAAACAAAAATCTGCATTTTGTTCTAAACAAAAATCAGTAAAAACTTAAAAAAAAACATCTGTTCAAAACAAAAATCTGCATTTGTTCCCAAAAAAAAAACCGCATTTGTTCAAAACTTCAAAAAAAATCTGCATTTTGTTCAAAACAAAAATCTGTTAAAACTTTAAAAAAAAAAAAAGAACATTTGTTCAAAACAAAAATCTGCATTTGTTCCCAAAAACAAACCGCATTTGTTCAAAACTTCAACAAAAAGCTGCATTTTTTTTTAAAAAAAAAATCTGCATTTGTTTTGATATTATAGCTTTAGTGGAGCTGCATTTTTTTTAAAAAAAAAATCACATATATGTGGTGCTCTATATGTTTTGTTATTATATATGCGTCTAAAACAGCATTTTCAAAATCTCATTTGCCTAGATGATATTGTGTTTAAACTTTAAAGCCGTATACATCCTTAGGAATCTTGTGGAAAATCATTATATATATTCAAGATCAAAATAGACCCAAAAGCTTACATCACGCAATTTTTTATACCCACGCACAAAACCTGTATTCAAAAGGGAACCAAATACATGAAACCTGATATGTTCAGGCATTTCAAGTTTATCTTTTTTTTTTTTTTTACAGATAAAATCCAATGGTTTATGTACTCCAAGCCGACGTGTAAATATTTGTCGTATAGTTGGACACGAGGGCCTACATATTTCATCAAACTAGTAGCTTGCGTTATCGTCTCATGAATGCAGAATTTTTTAATAATTAAATTTCTTAAATCCATGATTGCACATTCATTTAGGATCAAATCAATCACTTTAGACGGAAACCGGCATGTGTCAGTCGACAACCTGCAAATTCCAGTTCCACGTATATCTTCGATAATAACAAACAAGAGTGCGTGCAACCGTAAAAGTTGATTTTATTTTTAATAATAATTCAAGTTTGTTGCCTGATTAAAACTTGTAATTCGGATGCTAATGTTGCAAAATTAAGTTTGAATGATTTAACTCAAACGTGTAAGTCACTTTTTTGGTCCGGAACTGATATAATTCTTTCTAAGCAATCCCAATGTTCTGTATCTGTATAAATTCTGTAGTAAAAAACCGTTCTGTAAACATGTTTGCTTTGGTAAAATAGTTTCATGTTGTGATCTGCACTTAGTTTTAAATCCAATGCTTACAGAAGGATTAATGTTTGGATCCACAAGCAGGAAGTTTGATGTGCTTTAATTCGAATAAATGAAATGGAAATCAGTTTTACGGTAGTCGTTCTTGTTTATAGCTTTTTAACTTATTGGTTAATGTTTATTACATCTTTGATTTGGACGCATTGACTATAGTATATATAATATATTGCTATATATTTTCTGCATATAGATTCTGCAGACACTCGCAAAGAAAGCTGTGTCTGCATTGCTCGCTTTTATGACAACGACCCATTAGTTATTTCTACTGGATCACTGCACCAACATACGGTAATAGTATAATCTAAACTCTATACCAAATGCGGTAACTAGCTATCACATACCATTGACATAAATAATTAAGTTTATAGTACGCCATACTAATGTCAGTAGAAAAAGAACTATCGTCAAGTAATGCACATATCATTTGTATAGGGCATTGTTATTGACACTCCAAATATTGTTAGTGGGAGACCAATTTTTTACTTTCTAAAAAATTGTTAAGGGGAGTACTAAGGAGGAAAGTAGCCCCTTAACAAATAAAGGTACTTTTACATTATTATCCATTTAGGCTTAATTTGGGTTTTTGTGATTTAGGAGACTTATGATTTTACAGTTGGCTAATTCTATTTATACACCAAAAATTGCTAAACATATACCAAAAATTATAATAAACTAATATACACCATATATTACTTTACATACCATTTCTTTTACTAAAATATCCATGTTCTCATCTTTTTTTTCTTTCCTTTTTCAAATTTGAAACACAATTACCAAAAATTAGAAACTCTTTGCATCAAATTGAGTAAAATTTTACAAAATGAAATATATTTCTTGTACTAATATTGCAAATTTTATTAACTTTATGAAAAAAAATCAATTTCAACAAAATTACTGTAATTTTACAAAATAAATCAACACTTCTAAATTAGACCGTTATTTATGAATGTTTTCTTAATTGAAATTTTGGATTTCAGGATTAAATAATTCATTAACATATCTATTTTGTATCAAATTTCAATACTTTTAAGAATGATTTGACATTTTATATGCAGAAGTATTAAAAAAGCAACTATGAGAAAAGGGTAATTTAGTAATAAAATTTTATAGAAAAAATAATGGTTTATGTTAAGGAATTTTTGGTGTATAAATAGAATTTGCCTTTATGGTGGTTAATTTTTAGAAGTAAGGGTAAAAACGTAAAATGTAAAAAAATTAGTCATCTATATTGATCCCTCCCTTAACAATTTAAAAAAAGTGGAGTGTTCTTAAAATTTGGCCTCCCCTTAACAGAAAATGGAGTGTCAATAACAATGCCCTTTGTATATCTCATAGCGGATACATAAAATAGAATGTCACATTTACGACACAAGAGGCAAGTAATAATTATGTGAATTTATCTTCAAAGTGAAATATCAGCATAGTCATATATCCAAAGTGGTAGAATTTACAAAACATAGTTAACTCTGTAATCGTCTCAACATAAAAAATAAACTGAAATGAATCAGGTGAAGTCAACTTTTGTGGCACAAGGATATCAATAATTCAACAGAAATGAATCTGCTTCGGAGCTGATTGTTCATACAAATTTAGTTATCATGCACTTCGTTACGTTAGCAAACAGTAATGAATTTAAGTTTGTGTACAGTTCTATTTTGTGTCTCCATTAATTCAGTACACAATTTGGTATTTAATGTATATTCTATGTAGTTAAATTTATAAATTTTCCAAAAGGAAACTAACAACCCTATTGCTCATAATAAAACACAGTGTCGGTTAATAGCCATGTACTCCATTCGCGAATATGGCTGACATTATTACACAAAGTTCGTTGTAGCAAAATACATCTAGCGCGAACATCAATCAGTCAGCACAGTTGAAATAACTTCAACCTAAACAAATCACATCAGTAAATTGTTATGATGCATATACATGTAGACGTCGCTTTGCATAGCATCCATTTCGAATATAGGAAATAACAAATTGAATGGTTAATAAGCTATAGTCCAAATCAAAGAGTGTAATCAAGGAGATAATTTAAGCACAAACTTATATATATTTTAGTCCACTTATTAACAAGAAACAAAGTTAAAAAAGGCAAACAACATAAAGGTATGAAAGAAGATAATTAACAACTCGCTCTAAGGTCTCAGTCAATTTTTTCAATTAGATAAGCTTTTGATTCAGTTCCTCCTCTGGCAAGCAGGGCACTTGTATGAAAGAAGATAATTAAACTGCATTTCAAGTTCAGGCATTTCAAGTTTATTAGATTCAAGTGCTCAATAAAATTGCAATGTAACCACGAACAATTTCCTTAAATGGTTTTCATTGATTTTACTCATTTCATCTTTGATTCATTGCAATCAAAAATCGTAATCATCGTCAGGCTGACTTTGATTTAAAAATCTGCTACAAACCATACAAATCTCTTATAAACAAATAGATTTTTGGGTAGTCATCTGCAATGATTTATATCAAATAAGCCAAACGCTAATAACTGGGTGATTTTATACAGAATATCTAACGATTTTAATGGATCTAGATGACAACCAGTGAGCGAGATCTAGATGACAATAACCGGATCTAGATGACAACCGGATCTAGATGACAACCGACAACCGATGCGAGCGAGATGTATATGATTTTAATCTAAAATTTTGTAAACAAAATTACCTCGCTCCACAGCCAACAACCGGATCTAGATCACAATAACCTCCGTCGCGGTACAACCAGTGAGCGAAATCGATGGCTTTTTCCTCGAAATTTTTCTGAGCGAGATCGGTAGAAATCAACAAATCAGTAGAAATCAACTAATGAGCGAGATTTTTTTTGTTTTCTCTTGTTTTTTTTTCCTATAGCTGTTAAAAGAAACAATGATCGGTAGGAGAATAGTCAACGAAATAGAGGCGGGCAAAATTGGGGGAGGGCGCGCAAAGGGAGTCCGTTAACCAAATAAAGCGACGGCCCATTAAAGCCTGTCGCATATAAATTCCTTAATTTTTAGCCCATGGAGTATTTGCGACTGTGTAGATGAAGAACAGTCGCAAATAAATTCACACATAATTTATTGCTTAAACTTATGCTACGGTTTTAAAACAAAACTATCGCAAATTATTTGAGATGGGACTGGAAATTCATTATCATGGACTATTTGCGACCATTGGGTTAAAACACAGTCGCAAATATATTAATTGCGACAGATATTAGCTCAACTGACGCAAATAAGTCGATGCAACAGGTGTATTATGTACTAGTGTCGACTCCCTAGTCGACTTGGGGTGGCTGGCAGGAATTTTCCCGCCAAGCCCGCCTGGTCTGATTTTCGAATTTTGAACCTGAAATTTAAATCTGTTTTGAACTTAGAATTTTCTGAAAACTTACATGGGCCATAAATGGGTCATACGGACTCCGATTTACAAAAACTCGGACTCTGTTTCGCGTATTTTTTCGAGACGAACGCAATGGCATAGCCCATTTCCCCTGATTCAGATTTTAAAATTTAATTCTGCCCTGATTTATATTATAACAAGTTATTCAACATACGGGGTGTTACATTCTCCCCTACTTAAAGGATTTCGTCCCCGAAATCTCTAAGTCAAGAAGAACGTATCCTACCAACCAAACAACCATCTACTAAACCATCAAACATTGGCATCCATTGTCCTTAAAATTTCTAATGACGTATGAACATATGCAAAAAGTGTGTGTATATGTTCCCTGCCTAATGCAAAATCAGGCGGTCTACTGATTCAGTTGACCTCCTTAATGCAAACCATGATAGTGCCATGCATCCAATATGTATGCGAAAGAACCCTATCGACACATACTATATCTACATGAGTGCACAATCATTCACAATAAAAATGCATCATCCATATGATAACGCAACCATTATACATCCATCAACTAGCTACATACACACAATTTATATGCAATATGCAATATGCAATATGAAGTGACCGAGCCGATCTAGTGTCTAAAGTGTGTGTATATGCATCCACGAGCAACCACTTGCAAACACTTGCATCCACATGTATCCATCATACATAACATGTCTCAAACACATGTTTCAACCATAGGTTTACCCTATCTAAAGGTCAAAAGTACTAACGAGAGGACATACTAAAGATAAGATAAGCACAAGATAAGCGATAAAGGAGAAGTTAAAAGACATACCCTCGAAAAGGAAAGGGTACAATGAACGCATCTTCACTTCTGTCTCCCAAGTAGCGTTGCTCTCATCATCTCCCCATTGCACTTTGACTAGTTGAACCTCTCTGTTTCTCAACTTCCTAGTCTCTGACCCAAGGATGCGAGTAGGAGCTTGACGAATCATCGCATCACGCTCTACCTCCACTTCTCTAAGCAAGCTCGGCTCTACCACCTCCGCAGTCTCATGTAGGCACTTACTCAAATGCGACACATGGAATACGTCATGTACACCACTAAGTCTCTCGGGCAACTCTACTCTATATGCCATCTGTCCAATCTTTTCCTTAATAGGAAACGGCCCTACAAACCTTGGTGCTAACTTCTTAACGGACCCGAAGCGAACAACATTCCGTAATGGAGATACTTTGACAAAGACCATGTCCCCAACATCAAACTCAAGATCTGTCCTCCTCTTATCCGCGTAGGATTTCTGTCTGTCTTGCGCCGCTTTCATCCTTCTTCGAATCAAATCAATCTTTTCCGAAGTCTCTCTAACCATATCAGGCCCAAGCAAGATCTTATCCGTAGATTCCCACCAACATGTAGGTGACCGACAAGGCCTTCCATAAAGTGCTTCGAATGGAGCCATACCAATACTATACTGAAAGCTGTTATTATACGCGAACTCCACCAATGGAAGATGCTCTTCCCATGTACCTCCAAATTCTAAGATACATAGCCTCAAAAGGTCTTCAAGAATACGGTTCACCCTCTCGGTCTGGCCGTCCGTTTGAGGATGATATGCGGTGCTCAAACACAACTGAGTCCCTACCGCCTCTTGCAAACTCTTCCGAAACTCGCTAGTGAAGATAGGATCTCGATCGCTCACTATGCTAGAAGGTACACCATGTAACCGAACTATCTCTCGAATGTAGACTGAAGCTAGCCATGGAGCAGTCCTCTTACTCTTCACGGGTATAAAATGGGCGCTCTTAGTAAGTCTGTCTACCATAACCCAAATTCCCGTATTACCCTTCCTCGATCTTGGTAATCCATCGAGACGTTATCCCACTTCCATTGCGGAACCTCCAATGGGTGAAGCAACCCACCGGGTTTATTTTGCTCCGCTTTCACTTGTTGGCACACCAAACATCTAGCGACATACTCGACCACATCCTTCTTCATACCGGCCCAAAAGAAAACTCGCTTCATGTCTTGGTACATCTTGTCCCCACCGGGATGAATGGTCATCTTCGAACGATGTGCATCATCAAGAACAGCCTTCTTCAAACCCTCGTCTTGCAGTACACAAAGTCTACCGTCTCTACGCAACCACCCCTTACCATCTAGGGTGTACATACTAAAATGGCTGGACGACTCCCCCTTATGAGCTTCTCCACTAACTCAACCAACTGTGGGTCGTCCCGCTGTGCCTCACCAATCCGTCCCAAAAGAGTAGGTCTGACCTCTAAGGATGCTAGCAAACCGAGTATAAAGTCAACGGAAGGTCTGAAGTCAAACATCGAGATAAATTCCAAGCTTCGTCGTTCAATGAACAATGGACTCAAAGACAACCTTTTTCTGCTTAAGGCGTCTGCCACCACATTACCCTTTCCAGGGGTATACACTATCTCAAAATCATAGGACGCTAAGAACTCCATCCACCTTTGTTGTCTTAAGTTCAAATCCTTTTGAGAAAACAAGTACTTCAACGATTTGTGGTCAGTGAACAATTCGAACCTCTCGCCAAGAAGATAATGGCGCTAAGACTTAAGCGCAAAAACAATAGCGGCCAACTCTAGATCATGCGTAGGGTAATTTTTCTCATGCACTCTCAACTGCCTTCCCCCATAGGCTATTACCCTTCCCTCTTGCATTAAGACTGCGCCTAGTCCTTTCCCACAAGCATCGGTATATACAACAAATGGCTTACTCCCATCCGGCAGCAATAAGACTGGAGCTGTGGTAAAAGCTCTCTTTAACCGTTGGAACGCATCATCACAACCTACGTCCCATGTGAAAACTAGATTCTTCTTCGTCAAGTGAGTTAATGGGGCTGATATCTTCGTGAAGTCCTTGATAAACTTCCTATAGTAGCCAGCCAACCCCAAGAAACTCCTCACCTCGGCAGCATTCTTCGGAACCTTTCAATCTTGGATGGACACTACCTTCGCGGGATCCACAGCTATCCCTTCATTGGAGACCACGTGCCCTAAGAACCGCACCTCCTTCCTCCAAAAGTGACATTTAGAGAATTTAGCCTTAAGGCTATGCGCTCGAAGAGTCTCCAACACTTCCCTAAGATGTAGGGCATGCTCTTCTTCACTCTTAGAAAAGACCAAGATGTCATCCACAAAGACCATCACGAACTTATTAAGGTACTCCCTGAACACCCTACTCATCAAATCAACAAAGTATGCAGGGGCGTTTGTCAAACCAAAGGGCATCACCAGCCACTCATAGAAACCATCCGGAGTCCTAAAGGCAGTCTTCTCTATACTATCCTCAGCCACTCTCAACTGATGAAATCCCTTGGCTAAGTCCAACTACGAAAACACTGAGGCGCCAACCAACTGATCAAAGAGATCATCAATCCTCGGCAATGGGTGTCTATTCTTCTTTGTAAGTTTGTTGAGTTCTCTATAGTCTACACAAAGTCTGAGGGACCCATCCGCCTTCGTGGCAAAAACTACTGGAGCACCCCACTCCGATATACTTCGTCTTATGAACACCTTCTCAAGCAACTCCCCTACTTGCTTATGGAGTTCCCTCCTCTCACGAGGAGCCATGTGGCGCACTGGCAAAGATACTGGCTTAGCATTGTCCACCAGATATATTCGGAAGTCTATCTCCCGCTTCGGAGGTAAGCCCTTCACCTCCTCAAACACATCCGAGTATTCCCGGACCACTCTAACAAATCGCAAACTCTCGACCGAAGCGTCAAGCGATTCAAGATAAGTTAGCATAACAGAATTCATGGGATTACAAGAGATCTCGAGAGTGTTCCCCAAGCGGGTCATGAGCCTAACAACTCTCCTTTCGCAATCAAGAACGGCACCATTACCGGATAACCAGTCCATGCCCAAAATTAACCCATAGCCCGTGAAGCCCAAAACAAAAGCATCACATCTATACTCAACGCTAAGTATAGAAATCTTCAAACCCAAACATATCATGGACAAATAAGTGGAGCCCCCAATTGGGTTTGAAACAACCAAGGGATCATCTACTAGACTAGTGTCTAAGTGCAGTAACTCAACTAATGATGATGAGATAAACGAATGCGATTCACCAGAGTCAAACAAAGTACGGACAGGATGATCAAACAGAAAAACTAGACTTTCAACGGAAATAGTTCTACCTCTTTCCTGAATCGGTGGAACCGCGAGAGCCTGAACTTGCCCCCTTGCCTGACCTGGTGCCATAAGAGCTTGCACCTGTCCTCCTGAGGTAGATCCCGTCCTCTGCCCCTTCTTAGGGCAGTCCTTCACTAGATGCCCTGCTTCACCACAGTGGAAGCAGCCAGTCTTCTTCTTCTTCCGACAATCTTTGCTGAGGTGGCCTGGTGTCCCGCAGTTGAAGCACTTCTTCTTTCCCTTGCCACAGTTACCTTTCCCACCCTTGTTTTGTTGTTGCTGCTGAGGTCTCTTCTGATCTCCTTTCTTCTCGGGTGCCTTATTAGCATTGGGACCCTTCTCTTCCTCATGCATGAGTGTCATATCTACTAGCTTCTCAAAGGTGGCCCTCATAGGGATGTGAGTCATAGCCAATCCATGCATCGGTTCATTCAAGCCCTTAACGAACCTCAAAGCCTTCTTCTCCGGTGTATTCACCATGTCTATGCCAAATCTTGCTAGCTGATTAAACTTGTTGACATATTCCTTCACCGATAAGTTTCCTTGCTTTAGTGTCAAGAACCTTTCCATATACAGATTTTCTTCCGCACATGAAAGAAACTTCGCCTCAAACCTTTGCCTGAAATCCGCCCAAGAGTCAACTAGGCGTTCTCCATTAGTGACCTCCCACCAGAACGAGGCCTATCCCTTCATTAACCAAGCAGCTAACTTGACTTTCTTTCCTTCTTCCATCTCAAAGATGTCTATCAACTCTTCCGTTTCCTTAAGCCAATCCCTAGCTTCCACAAAAGTTTCTGATCCTTGAAAAGGTTTCCCTCCCATAGCCTTAAATTCCTTGCAAGTCTTAGCAAAAGTATCCGTGCGAGGAGGAGGAGGAGGGGGAGGAAGATCGGGTGCAACTGGTGGTGGAGGAACATTTGCTGGACCCGCAGCGGCGGCCCTAGCCTCCATCAATCTCCTATACCATAATAGTATCGTTACACCCTCCGGAAAGTTAAGATCTTCAGCCATGCTGAAACAAAAAAGGAAAGATTCAAAACGGAGAATTCGAAAGATAAAGATATGGCTATTAGGGATTATGCTTTTCTTTCAAAAACTTTTCTCTTAAAAGACATGTTTTTGAAAATACTCCTTCAAAAATGTTTTTAGAAAAATAATTTTTCCAAAAAAATTTATCTGTTCTGGTAACCTTTAGCTCTGATACCACGTGTAACACCCCACACCCGCTAAGGTCACTCACCAAGGGAATGCCTTAACTTCGGTGGAGTATTTTAAGTGAATATAGAACAGAAAAATTAGAACAAGACAGATATAAATAATACTAGTTAACTAAAACCTCATTTCATTGCAGCCGAAGGTAAACATGTTTGGTTACAATAACAAAACCATAAAACAAGAGTCAAGTACTAAATATCCATCCTGATAAAAACATAAGTACATAATCCAACTACATAACTAATATCCATAATAGAAAAGATAAGCCGAGCTTTACATCAACGGTCCAAGCTCCAAAAGATAGATAAAGCAATCTGATCAAAGCCTACTAGTGCTAGGCCCACTCTGAGAACCTGAGGGTTGGGAAAAAGATAAAAAAAACAACGGGGTCAAACATAAGTCTGAGCGAGTCCTATAACTTTAACAACACAATCATTAAAGTAATTAGGGTATGATATAAACTTGGTACGGTAACGACTGGGGATAAATGACAACACTAAGCAGCCAACTAGACATAGGAAGAACGAAGATAACGGTAAAGACGTATCTACCCACCCAAGGATAATTACTACACTGCACCACACCAGTCATTCCTAACTTAAAGGTTGATCCCATCCAAGGACTAAGAAAATTTAACTAGTAGTTTCGTGTACCCCTAGCTGACCACATAGGTGTCGTCTGCCCCTATCTCCACTAGGTGTACCCACTACTCCCCAAGCGATCAGCTCCCTAACGTAGATATCCGTGCTGGTCCCACAGGGGGGTGTATCATTCCCCAAAGTGGCAACCCGATACCAACACTGATGCATGGCTTATACCTACACGATGCAACAACGTCTTACCTACCAGCCCGGGTCCACACACGCATATGAAACCCGTTGGACTTACGTTGCCATCGCTAACCCGTTTTGGCCTCTTATAGTCAAGCCCAGTACGCGTGTCCCGTCCTCGACATGGGTCGAGCCCACAAAGATACATATGGGTTACTTGTTGAAATGCGCCCCCACAAGCTACTCACCTAAGCTTGCTCCCTCTAGTGTATCCCACTTAACCCTTTAATCATGTTTAATTACATGTTTCCACTTTGGTTAAGTATTCTAATCGTATTTTCTATTGCCACCCAAGGCAACCACTAGATTTCCACATGCCACCCAAGGCACCCACTTAACCCCTCATGCCCCACTACATGCTTATCTAGTTAAGTGTTTCTTAATTGATTAAGATCGTAACCTTTGTAAAGACCTCTCACATTAGACTGTCTTTTATGGCAGTTGGATTTGCCGGTCGGGTTCGGGCAGCCTTACGCCATAACAGAGTCTAACCTCGTGTCTTTACACTTGTCACGTATTTAGTTTATGCCTAAGACCTCTCACATTAGGCCAATCATTTGTAGCCGCTGGATTTGTCGGTCAGGTCCGGGCAGTCTTATGCTACAAAAGGGTCCAACCTCGTGTCTTAGTCAATTAATTACACCTAATTAATCACCCCCATATTTTGAATTAATTTTCCCTAGTTAATTCCAATTTAATGATGTACATAATTGACTCAATTATGTCCATCCACTTATGGTATGCAACATCATACCCATTTCACCACAATTTTGTTAACATGAATATTAACCCCATCGTTCCCCACGTAATACGCTAACATGACATACTTAAAAGGGAAGATTCATCACAAATACAATGGGTTCAACTTAACATAACATTAGCATCAACATGGGTTTTAAAGGTGTCAACTTGCATATATGACCATAGCATTAAACCCAACTAGCATAAATAATCAACCCAAACTTGCATGAATCACATATGTCATAAAGAGGGTAACTTGCATAGATGTTCATGTCATAAACCTATCATAAAGGGATAAACTTGCATACATGTCATAGGTCTAAAAAGGGATGAACTTGCATATGTTACTCATATCATAAAAAGGGGTAAACATGCATATATATGCATGACATACAAAGGGGTAAACTTGCATATGTATGCATATCATACAAAGGTGTAAACTTGCACATGTTACTTGCATATAATCAAACACCAAACTTGCATAACATGTCATATATGAACTTGCATATAATAAAACACCAAACTTGCATAACATGTCATATATGAACTTGCATATAATCAAACACCAAACTTGCATAACATGTCATATATGAACTTGCATATAATCAAACACCAAACTTGCATAACATGTCATATATGAACTTGCATATAATCAAACACCAAACTTGCATAACATGTCATATATGAACTTGCATATAATCAAACACCAAACTTGCATAACATGGTGTCACAATGGATCAATGTTTATCATAGTGATTTGCATAACTAGCATCATGAACGTATAGCATAAAACTTGCATAACTAGCATCATGGACATATAGCATAAAACTTGCATAACTAACATCATGAGCACATAGCATATGATAACATAACTTGCATTGATCCACATTCATAACCATAACTTCATTACATCCTATCATAATTAGTTTAGCAATTGCCTGCTAAAGGCATAGAAACTCATAACTTGTTGATTAGCACTCCTATGAAGAAGATTTAGTTGCTAGAGTTGATTAGAAGTTGATTTTAGAAGCTATCTTCCTCTCTAATTTGTGGAGGCTCCTTCTAAGTTGCATTTTGACGGCATGATGACATTGTATCTATTTTTAGTATGGATTAGGGTAGTCTTAGGGTGTATTTATAGATTTATGATGTAGTTTAGGCCCTTAGATTAACCCTAGATTAGTTTAGAGCCATCAGATTTCGTCACAAGCCCCCAAACACAGCCCAACAGGCAAAACAGTGCACCCAGGCCAAACCTGCCTGGCCACCTGTGTCGACTCCCAAGTCGACTGGGCAGTCGACTTGGGTCCTGCTGTGTCGACTCCCCAGTCGACTTAGGGTGGCTGGCCGGAATTTTCCCGCCCAGCCCGCCTGGCCTGATTTTCGAATTTTGAACCTGAAATTTAAATCTGTTTTGAACTTAGAATTTTCTGAAAACTTACATGGGCCATAACTGGGTCATACGGACTCCGATTTACAAAAACTCGGACTCTATTTCGCGTATTTTTCCGAGACGAACGCAATGGCATAGCCCGTTTCCCCTGATTCAGATCTTAAAATTTAATTCTGCCCTGATTTATATTATAACAAGTTATTCAACATACGGGGTGTTACAATTCATGTCATGATATGATTGTATTGTTTGTTGTTTGATCGTTTAAATTGCATATTTACATTAAATCTACATAGACTGTAGAATTTAATTTAACTATTATATAAATTGTACTGTTAAAGATTAATTTCTAGTTTTAATACTAAAAAAAGAATCTCATACCTAATGACTAGTAACTGATATTATTGAACTGTTTAGATGTGTTGATTTTGATGTATGCCTTGAATTTATATATTTAATGTTTAATATGTAAATCCATCTTGTTATCGACATTGTTTATATATGTTATTATTTGTTTGCTGATTAATCCCAACTTTTACCCTAGATGTTACGGGCATCAAATAAACCCAGGATTAATCATTAAAATGAATTAAGATGTAGGTTGAAATGATAAGTACCTATGTCCCTGATTTGGATTGAAATGATATATATCCGTTCCCAAAATACTAAAATTAAATTTTAAGTATTACTTGGCGATGGGATAGAAAATTATATACGGACACCGATTGGTTAAATAAAAACTGCTTTTAACCTTGAATTTTGGAATATTGTTTTAAAAGACAATAAATGATATTATTAATCTATTTTCTTTAAAATTAAACTTTAAGCCATGAAATTAAAATTTTCAGTTTTAAGGAATTCGTAAATGTGGATAACTAGAATTAAAACTGAATTAAATATGGAATAAATTTATTGAAATTGAATTGTTTATCTGATATTTTTAAATTAACTTGATTTATAGTAATAATTGAGTTGTGAACTCGAGATTTTATAAATGAAAGTTCAAAGTGAAAATTATATTTGAAATTAAATTATTTGAATCAAATTATTAAATTGAATTGTTTGGAATCGAACTGTTGAATTGAATTGAAATATAAATGGGAAGTTAAATCCATTTGAGTTAAATATCAAATTTTAGTCGATTGATTTGAGACTGAAATATGATTTCCAGTTTGGTTAAATTTTGAAGATATGATTCTAATTCGAACTATAGTATTTTTAAACCATTTTATAAACTATTTTTATAATAACTATTTTCTTTATAAACTATTTACCTTATAGCTATTTTTCATTTTATTTTAAATAAAATATTTTTATAATAATTATTTTCTTGATAAACTATTTATCTTATAGATATTTTATTTTATTACTTATTTTAAATAAACCATTTTATTGTCAACTATTTATTTTATAAACCATATTCATATTATACTATAAATTTTACTAAATCTGTAATTTCTATTTTAATACAAATTATTTATTTTCAAACTATTTCAATTATATATCTAAACCATATTAAATATATTTTTATCTATTTTAATATTCAAATTATTTTAAAGTTGGAATCATTTTACGATTTTTAATTAGTTTAAATGTTGGTTTTATGATGAAAAATATTCTCTCTTGATTGAAATGTTTTTTTAATGAAAATCTGATATGTTGATATGAAGTATGAACACCTTTGAAATGTAAAGGAACTAACCAGTGTGAAAAATGTAAATGATTGGTTGTTAAAGAGACCGAGATCGGATATTGTCATACTCTCTGCCAATACCGAACAACTGTGTACGCAATGGAGTTCCAGAATGAAGTAGGATGGATTGGAGGCGATTACTGGATTTGAAGAAAGAAAACGATAATGGATATCCTTGACCTTCGGGTCATAATTAAAATGACTAAAACAGGGCTATGCCTTGACCAAGTGGTGTTAGCTACCTCCATCGGCAACTCTTCTTCTTTGTTACTATAATCCCTCGGTTTGATTGATTTGATTTGATACGCAACCATGATTCGGTAGTGTTGTCCGAGGTGGGCGGTAGTCGCGGCTATGCGTTACCACCAGTCCGGGCATGCAACTAGTATATTCATGTTTTGGGCATTCCTCATGTGCCTTGTCATATTATCCTGATCGAGCCCCCTACGGTTTTGATTCAACGTTGTCGTATCATGGCGCATCCCTATCTGTCGACGTACTGGTGTGTTATATGAAAACTGTACGACAACTGTATAAATAGTGTAAGGGTAATAATGGTAATCCCGTTCACACTATTTTAACATTTTATATTTAACCATAGACACTATTATAATAGCGTATTGAATTATATAGTATCTAGTTTGACGGATCCTTAAGAGATGGAATTTCCCGTAACATCTCTTACGTTATTGCTGTGACGACCCCAAACCCCGTTCCACGGTGGCAAGGGTAATCTTTGGAATATAACACATAAATAGATAACAGCAGAGAAGAAATAAATAAATACACCAGATAATGTACAATAGAATACACCGGATAAACATAAACATCAAAGTTACACAGTATACAGGATCATACTTAGTACAAATACAGTTCAGCTATACATAAATGTCTACAGCGGAAAACAAAACATAATATGTACAATAGGAGCTGAACAGCATAAAAAGAGATAAATAATAGAGTCCATCTTCAGCTCCATAGCTATCCAGAAAGAGCCTGCTAAAACCTGAATACAAGGCTGCCCGTGTAGAAAATGGGACACCCGAGTTTGCAAGTGAAACAAACTACGAGTCATCATGAGATTGGTATGAGAAAACTACTTAACTTACTTTATAATATGGCCGATCACAGGACCACGCTGCTTTCGCGGAACAGGTTTACTCCATTGGATTGCTAGTGCTTTAAAATAAGTAAATCTTTTAAACATCGCAATGCTTTTTATAAAAATGAAGCCATTATAAGACTCAGTTCCCATCACATAATGCAACACAAACCGGAGGATAGAGTTTTACCTTATAATGGCCAAAATATGCTTGATACGAGCAAAACAAATCATTTGATATTATTGCTAGTGTTTATATGTTTCAAAAACAATTTCAATCATAAATATCAATCATAGACGGCATGGGTACCATATATCATGTCGCCATATATAGGTATACAATCAAAACTGCACGGTGTCGTATTTGGAAATTGGATTTCTGTCATGAACCAAGGCAATAGATAGTCCTTACCGAATTCGAGACGCTCTAGCCTGTGTCTCAGGATCAGAGCTCGAGTGACTCTTGGATCATCAGGGCCGGTCCACCGATGTGGATTAAAATGCCTGAACACTGCGTTTCCCCGCCCTTTGGGGCGTCAATGAGCCAAATGACTCCATCGACTCCACATAGTCACCGATATATCTGAGGCACCTCGCAATCCAACAACCACATAGGTGAAAATAATATAAATGTCAGGGCTAGTAGGTCACTGACACCACCCTAGCTAGAAGGAAACTCATGTCCTCCCTGAGGTCCTCTCCCGTTTCTGGTTCATACTGGGTGTGAGGCTCGCGAATTAACGTTATACATAAAGCTATGCCATACAGGTCGTACTTTGATCATCAACCATAAGACTTTGCTTTTCAACAGAAGCCTTGATCATCTACCACTTAGGCATGCTACACAGGCAATTCACTCCATGCGACTGATTTCTATCGATATATAACCTCTGAGCTCGTACGTCTCAGAGAAGGGCGTTAAGAAAGAGAATAAATTCTCCGCCGCCAAACAGATATATATTTAATAGAGATCAATCAGCATAGAACAAAATCCAATGTCAGACAAACAATCCATTTACAAGTTCGTTCTGGCTCTGAACGAAACCGGAGGCACCTTATACCTCACACATCCGTACAATCAACAAGTACGTCTGGACGGCTACCACTTCAGCCCCTTCAAGGTAGCTACACCTATCATGGGCATCAAAAGCACCCCTCCATCCGACGTGAAGATCATCGGTCTTGCATCGTCTTCATGTCTTCGACTTTTAATCGTCGATCAGTTATTTGAAATGAGAATTAACTCGGTCTTTTCAAATAATTCACGTATATTTAGAATTTCAAATCAATTCATTTCAATAGTTAAATTATTCGACATCAATAATTCTGTTCTTTAATGTAATTTTCATGCCAAACACATTGAACCATCAAATATCAAATAAACCGAGAAAATTTAGTTTATTTCCATTCCATATCGTTTATAATATTTTATCACGATTTATCGCTATTTTTATTTATTTAAAAATAGCCAATTCATTTAAACGACGCTTCAGGCCATAACGCGGCCGTGGCACTTTTTTTCTTCAGAATTGATTTACACATATCTGAAAATCTAACCATTGGATCTTCACAAATTTTATATCATTTCAAGGATCTTTTCAAAACGAATGCAATGGTTTCAGTTTTGGGAAAATCCGACGGTCGGATCTCCCGGTACAATCGTTTGAAGTTACGATTTCAAAATACGAACTGCAGCGTCGTTATTCTATTTATTTTAATTATATATATATAATCGATTCTGGCGTTGTTTTTCTTTATATTTGAATTAAACATTCCAAACAATCCAACCGTTGGATCTTTACAAAGTGGGTGTCGTTGGAAGAAAATTTCCAAAGCGAACCCAACGGTTTCGGTTTCAGGAAAATCCGATGGTCGGATCTCCCGCACTAATCGTTTGAAATCACGGTTTCAAAATACGAACTGCAGCTTTGCTATTCGATTTATTTTAATTGAATATATATATATAATTCATTCTTCGATTTCAAAACCGTATTCATTTCATATATTTGATAAAAACGATATCTTTATCCAACAGATAATTATTTCAACACATCACTAATTTTAACAGTTCATATATATATCATAAAAATGTGATTTTTTTTGTAAAACAATTTATTTCAAAACATGATTATTTTATATAGTTCATACATAAGGTAAAATTGTTATTTTTGGTGTTAAAATAATTTATTTAAAACACTAATATTTTATATAGTCTATATATATATATAATAAAAATGTTATTTTTATCTTTCAAAGAATTTATTCAATACATGAACTTCATTCAACACATGAATTTCAATTCAACACGTGAATTCTGATTCAACACATGATTATAGTTTCAACACATGAAAATAATTCTAACACATGAATATTATTGAAAATTTTGGCAGCATAACGGCAGGGTAGTTAAAACCGGCACCGTCCCTAGTACGGCTCCTCGCTCTACCTTAAAGCCTCGCAGCTTTTGACAATGGGGATTTTCAATATCTAGTTCGTACATAGACGAATTTTCCTATATACTAATCCTATTGGGATTTCAACCACAATCAATCATTTCAAATCAACCATTCATGATATTCACCAAATTTTCACACCAACCAATAATCCAAACAATATCGCAACCAATATATATCGTCCATGGTCTGTGAACGAGGGGAGTATATATACATAGATATATGTATATAACTATATTTTGATTTCAGTTCATTATCATTTCAATTTATTTCAACGCATCTATCATTTTTACAACGCATATATAACTTATACATCGAACATACAACTTATACAATGCTTATACATGAGGTGTACAATGCTTATATAACTCAAACATCGACTATATAATTTATACATCGTCGTTTCCATATCTTTTATAAATCAGAAATCTCACATTGGGTTCCACTCCTCCAAAAATTGTAGAAGGCTCAGAAAAATATCCGGTCTCTTCTAGAATGTAGAAGACGTCCACACGGTCCCCGTGTTTCCTGTTTCATCGAATTTCGTTACCGTATGAAAAAGATACGATTTTTATACGATAATCCACTTTTGCAACACTTTAAAGTGTTAAAACCTATTTTATTTACAAAGGTCGTTTCCTCTCAGAGTTGGTTCAAAACTAGGTCATCAGTTTTCTTCGAATCCGTGGCATGTGACGAAGATCAGGGGGTACCTCGTCAAAGAGGGGAAGGTGCCTCCGCGCGTGGTGGAGCGGTGGCGTTCAGTGGCACTAGCTGTCGGCGGCGGGGGTTCAAAAGTTGAGACTTTGGGAGCTCGATCCAGGCCAAATATGCAACGGAAAATCCCAAATCTTATATGGATGTATAGAACTGAAGATTCTCTTCAAAATCCTCAAAAGGATGGATGGGTTTAATCACGTGTGGAGGGAGAAATCGAGGAGGGAAGATTTGAAGGGTTTCCGCCGTCGCATGGAGTGTGTGGTCGGGGAGAGAGAAAGTGGCCTTCGAATTTGATTGGCCCGTGTATTATAATTTAATTTTTAATTTAATTAAAACTAAATGTGAAAACCCGTAACTTCCCCAGTAAGGAAAGAACTGATCGCTTTGAGAACAACACACAAAAGAACGCAGATCGAAGAACATTTCATTGTATATTACAACAATTCATCAGATTACAAGAATATACAGAGTATAAACAAATATTATACAACAGAAAATGTCAGAGATTACAATAAATTACATAGCAGCGGAAAAATAATATAATACACGACTGAAAGTAATACACGGATACAGAGCTTTCCGAGTATCGTTCCAGCTGTAAATCAGGATCCTGTGAATATAAATCTGCAAAACCAAAACTACTAGATGCCCATGTAAGAATAAGGGAACCCAGAGTTTAGGTTAAAACAATAAACTCCAGGTCATTCATGGGACTGGTGTGAGAACTAAAACAGTTATTTATCTTTATTTTAAAGTTAGGTAAATCAAGGTACCACGCCGTAGAACACGGAATGGGTTTCCTCCCAAGAACACCAGTGCATAAAACAAACAACGCAATGCTAAATAAAGAAAAATGAAGCTATTATAAGACCCAGGTCCCATCACACAATGCAACGCAAGCCGAAGGATAGGGTTTTTACCTTATAACAGCCAAAGAATGCTTGATGCGCTAAATTTCATCTTTTGATTCTTAATCAGACTCCAACCGTAAATTAGTAAGAGAACGATTCCCTAAGTATTAACCCCGAAGGACGAAACCAACATCAGACCAATACCCAGGAAACCACCCATCTTAGCTCGTTTCCAGTTAGTTTTTGATTTTATATACAATCATAAATATCAATCATAGGTGGCATGAATGTCCCATACCACTATGTCGCCACATATAGGTATACAATCAAAACCGCAAAATGTCGTATTGGAAGTTGGACTATCATTTATGATATGAACCGAGGCTAGGGATCGTCCTCTACCGATTCGAGACTGTCTAGCCCGAGTCTCAGGTAAGCGCGCAGACAAGCCTTGGATCGTCAGGGCCGGTCCACCGATGTGGATTATTATGCCTGAACACTACGTTTCCCCGCCCTTTGGGGCGTAAATGAGCCAACGAATGGCTCCATCGGCTTCACATAGTCACCGATTTATCTGAGGCGCCTCGCAACAGCAACAACCACATAAGTCAAACTCGTCAGGGCGTGTAAAACCACTGATGCCACTTATAAATAGAAGGAAACGCATGCCCTCCCTGAGGTCCTTCTCCCGTTTCTGGTTCATACCGGGTGTGAAACTCGCGAATTAAACATTACACAAAAGTTATGCCACAAAGGCCGTGCTTTGATCATCAACCACAAGACTTTTCTTTTCAAAAGAAGCTTTGATCATTTGCCACTTAGGCATGCCACACAGGAAATTCACTCTATGCGTTTGATATCCATCAGTATATAACCCCTGAGCTCGTACGTCTCAGAGAAGGGCGTTAAGCAAGAGAATAAATTCTCCGCCGCTAAACAGATATATATTTAATAGAAATCAAATGATTTCAATTCAAATCATTTCAACTCGATTTCAATTCAAATCCATTTCAGTTCAAATCGGTTTCAATTCAAATTGATTTCAGATCAATTTCAATAAGTTTTAAATTCAATTCAAAATGATTTCAATTCTATTTCAATCTAATTCGAATTTCAATTCTTTTCAATTTAATTCGATTTCAATTTATTTCAATTTAGTTTGAATTTCAATTCATTTCAGTTTAATTTGAATTTCAATTCATTTCAATTTAATTCGAATTTCAATTCATTTCAAAATATCAGATTTTGAAATCACTTTCGATATTCATTACAAAATGAATAAAATCGATATAAATATCGTTCACGTTAAAATGGCGTCAATCTAATCAACACGGCTTTTATTCAATACATGAAATTATTTTATTTCAACACATGAAATTATTTTCTAAATTGGAATGAGGCCCAATCAATTACCATATAATGTTAATTATATGGATTTTCTACAACACATGTATATAATAGCAACGGTAAATAATCAACCATCATCCAGAGTGCACCACACAACTGCATAAGCATTAAATATAAATAATTAACGCTTACACAGTCTGTCAATCCATCGATTGACATACAACTAAACAATCGGGATTAGTGTACGTCAAATATCATCCCAATACCCGTGTGGGGTTTCAAATCAACAAACACAGATTTTTATTTGTGCAGTTGGAAGATGTGTAAAATTTATCGTCCCAATCAATATCAGTCAAATCAGTGTATATAAACAAATCGTCCGATTTGTTTATAAATATTTATTTTATATACATGTTAAAAATTATATTTTTAATCATAAAATATTTTCCACTCTAAAATATTTTATTTCATTCCACATCACACAATCAAATTTCACAACATAGCAACCAAACAAACAAGTCATCCATGGTCTGTGGACGACGGGTGTCGGGTGCTGCTAAGCACCGTCTGCATCCTAGTATATATTTCAAACTAGAAATAAATTAAAAGTGAGCAGTTCTCACCTTTGGGATCCACTCCTCCATTCTATATTTCTGAACGGGTTGGATTCCGTTCTGCTTTCGGTCAATTCCATCGCACTCTTATTCATGGTTCATAATAAAAATCACATTTTTATTTCACTATATATAATAAAAATCAGATTTTTATTTCGCTACTTTATTTTTCAAAGACAATTCTAATCTTTGCTACTTTATTTTTCAAAGACAGTTCTAATCTTTGCTTTATATATATATATATATACACACACACACACATCATATTTTTTTATACTTTGATTTCAAAACCCATACGGTATTTTCATTTTCAAAACATTGGTTTATATTTTCATTACATTGGTATTTTCAATTTTCAAAACATTGGTTTATATTTTAAAAATCCTATTTTTATACTTTAAAAACCATGTTAGTTTATATAAAAAAAAACATTTCTAAAACCTTAAATGATTTATTCACATAATTAATAAAAAAAACAAGAAATAAAAAACAAAAATCAAGGTTTTTTACTCAATTTTATTAACTAATTATAATTAACTAAAGTTAATAACTTAATAAATGGGGCGTTACCCCTTTCTTCTACGTTCTGTAATGATGCAGGTCGTCATCGAAGGAAGCTCCATCTTAGGGTTTCAAAAAGCTCGCGCCTCCAGGCGTCGGAATCCAATCCGAGGGCTAGACATCGAAGGGCATCACGCCCTCTCCCTCTGCCGTTGATCGCCTCCATTTCGGTGGCGTCGCCTGACCAGAAGACGCACGCAAACTCTGGCTGTCTGAGCCCGGGATTCCAGCTCCAAGCTTCATGAATCTCGATCATATTTACACGGATTCCAAGCTCGGGAAATGCTCTTCAATTATTGTTCATATAATTTCATGAATTATCGATTTTATTGGAAGAGATTGGGTCGAGAAAATTTGAAGAAATTTCGTCGTCTGTTTGAGAGAGGGAAGTGGGTTCTGGAGTTGACCGTGGAATTTCAGTTTGACCGCTGACTAGGGTTGTGAAGATATAGGGTTATATAATATATATTTAATAATTTAATTCACAAATTAATTGTTTATCGTACCGAACTCTAAATTAAACCTAACGACTGTCGCCCCTAGCTAATTACCCTCATTCCAAACACAATGGGATATGTCACATAAGCCAATTCAGCTGTTTTGATCATTTTTCATCAAATTACAACATAAATCAATTTATATTTAATTTAAACGTACGTTTTAATTTACTGGGGCCGCATACTGACAATAAAAATTCCCGAAAAATATTTTCTACTTTCGTATTGACGATACGGCCCTAATAAAACTAATTTCATCAAATTCTGAGATCGTTTGAAAAATAGCCATTTTCCAGTCGATTAAAATCAACTGAAACTGTCAGATCACGTTTTCCTTTGCCACGCTCACATATTGATTCGAAAAATTACGAATTTTGGCATCTAGCAATAATTTGACATCACGGTTCCAACAAAAGTGGTTTCGTCGAAAACAGAGGTCGTTTGCAAAATGGCTATTTTCAAGGCCTTTATATATATATTAATATATATATAAATTCCACAGCGACTTTTTTGAATTTTAAACAGGACATATCTGTCAACTTTTAAAGCGAAATCTCAATTTCTTACATCCGTTAGAAAGATACAGTTAAACAGATTCAGATATTTCTTATTTCATCCAATCCCAACTCAAAACGAATTCTGTATATTCATTTGAAATTCGTAATCGAATTTTCGAACTACCACGCCATTCCCGGCTCAAATTATAATTAAATAAAATTATTCGTTTTAACTTCGTCGAAAATAGATTCTTCGTCGTTATTATTTAAAATAATCCATTTTAAATAACCAAAATTCAATAAAATTGCCAAAATAAAAATTTTAAATTGGCTCAGATTTCCGGGTTATTACACCAAAAATACACTTTTCTCCATATGAACACCAATTCAAACCCAACGACTATCGCCCCTAGCTAAATACCCCCATTCCAAACACAATGGGATATGTTTTGGAGGCCCATTTGACTGTTTCAGTTAGTTTTCCTTTAAATTAAAATTTAAAATATTCAATAATTGATGTGAACGTACATTTCACTTTGTCAGGGCCACATACTGATCCCAAAAATTCCAGAAAAATAATTCTAGCTATGTTTTGACGTTACGGTCCCAACGAAAATAGTTTCGTCAAATTCTGAGGCCGTTTGAAAAATGACCATTTTCTGGTCGATCCAATTTAACTAAAATCAACCAAACACATTTTCCTTCGCCACGCTCACATATTAACTTCAAAAATTATGGAATTTTAAACCTAGCAATAATTTGACATCCTAGATCCAACAAAAGTGGTTTCTTCGAATTCTAAGGTCGTTTGCAAAATGGCTATTTTCACGGGCTATATAAATTTTATAGCGACCTTTCTAAAAATTCATTTGGCCATAAATTTTGATTCCCGCTATGAAACTTCGATTTTTCAGATTCGTTAGAAAGATATTCATAAACAGATTTAAACATTTTTGGTTTCACTAAAATCCGTTTTATTTTGCACTCGGTACAGTCAATCAAAATTTGAACTCCAATTTTGAAACTGCCGCGCCATTTCAGGCCTTGTTTATAATTAAAAATAATTATATTTATTTTCAAACATCGATTCAAACATACTTTTTGTCATTATTATTTAAAATAATTTATTTTAAATATTTAAAATCCACTAAAATAGCCAAATTAAAATTTTTAAACTGGCTCAGATTTTCTGGGTTGTTACAATTGCACTCATATTATCATATGAAATTGATTTAACTGATATGAGAATATTTTTAGTTCTGATCCAAGTGTTTTTGTCTTTTCATTTATGCTCGAATCAGCCTGAGTTTTTTGTTATTGAAGACAATGTTATGAAGATGAAGATGAAGCTCAACAGACTTATTTATTATTATTACTCCGCTGCAAATAATTGGTATGTTTATGATAATTAACTCTGATAATCATTGTAAAATATAATGAAATGTATGTTTTAACATCTTCATGAACTGTTATTTATTTATTATATTTTGTCCTTCCGCTATGAGACTCTGTATTTGTTTTTCTTCTTCTCTTCGTTTTCTTGTATAAATCCCAATAACTATCCATATTTTTGATTGGTTTAAGTCAACATTGAGGATCATTGTCAATTTGAACGGTCAAAAATCTTGGATTTTACACATAAACCATAAATGTTAAACCATAAACGTTAAACCATAAGCCATAAATGCTAAACCATAAACCAGAAATTGTAAAATATAAACAATAAACCATAAACATTAAAACATAAACCGTAAATCTTAATGTTAAACCATAAATTATGAAGCATAAACAAAAAACAATAAACTATAAACGTTAAACTATAAACCATAAATGTTAAACTATAAATCATAAACCATAAACGTTAATCCATAAACAATAAACCATAAACGTTATTGATTTATGGTTTAACGTTTATGGTTTAACATTTATGGTTTATTGTTTTTTGTTTATGGTTTAACGTTTATGGTTTATGATTTAACATTTATGGTTTGTTGTTTATGGTTTATCATTTATGGTTTACCGTTTATGGTTTATGATTTATGTCTTAACGTTTATGGTTTAATGTTTATAGTTTATGATTTATGGTTTATGATTTATGGTTTATGATTTATGGTTTAACTTTTATGGTTTAACATAAAACCATAAACCGTAAATGTTAAGCTGTAAACAATAAACCATAAGCATTAATGCTTTAACATTTATGGTTTATGATATATGGTTTAATGTTTATAGTTTATGGTTTAACGCTTATGGATTATGGTTTATGGTTTATGATTTAACATTGATGATTTATTGTTTAACGTTTATAGTTTATCATTTAAAGTTTATGGTTTATGGTTTAACGTTTATGGTATAACATTTACGGTTTATGGTTTAACATTTAAGGTTTATGGTCTAACTTTTTTGGTTTATGATTTATGGTTTATTGTTTTTGTTTAACGTAACGGTTTATGGTTTAGTGTTTATGGTTAATGGTTTATTGTCAATAGACATTAATGATTTAGTAATTGAAGGAAATGCCATAAACGTTAAATCATAAATTGTAAAGCATAAACGTTAAACCATAAACGTTAAACCATAAACAAAAAACAATAAACCATAAACCATAAATGTTAAACCACAAATCATAGATTATAAACCATAAACAAAAAACCATAAATGATAAATCATTAATTATAAACCATAAACAATAAACGTTAAACGATAAACAAAAAACAATAAACCATAAACCACAAATGTTTATGGTTTATTGTTTTTTGTTTACAGTTTATGGTTTATAATTTATGATTTATGGTTTAACGTTAACGGTTTATGATTTAACCTTTATGGTTATGGCTTATTTTTTTGTTTAACGTTGAACCCAAAACCATAAACCATTAACGTTAAACCCAAAACCATAAACCATAAACAAAAAATAATAAACCATAAACGTTAAACCATAAACCCTAAACTATAAACCATAAGAAAAAACCGTCAAACCATAAAGCAAAAATTATAAAGCATAAACAAAAAATAATAAACCATGACAAGGTATGGAACCACCTTCCGATAGTGTATCTCTAAAGGGGAATACACTGGTTTCAACAAGAACATTTTGCAACCCGGCCACACATGACCGACCACTCATTTCTCTTGAGTGTATCGAATATATTGTCACCAATGGTGGGGTCCACATAACTATTATCCAAAGATACAGAAGCCAAAGAAGAAACAAATATGAATACTCTCTAGATAGGTGACAATACACTCTAATGGAGCGACCCACATAGCCATGTTGCCTGCCCGATTTTTGTCATTTTCCAGTTGTGAGCTTGAGGTCAGAACTTACCATTTAGAACAACACATCTTTATTTACTTTGAATGCCACTGAAAAGACCCGAACTACCCCATAAAGGAAAGCCCGGATTTCGTTGAGGATAAGGCGAATTAGAACACAAACAGAAGAACATTTCATTGCTTATTACAACAATTTACATCAGAGTATAAGAATATACATAGTATGAACAAATAATATACATTCGATAAATATCAGAGATTCAAATTACAAAGCAGTGGAAAATAATACAAAAACACAACTGAAAGAAATAAACGGATATAGAGCGTTCCGAATATAGCTCCAGCTGTAAATCCAGGATCCAGGAAAAAAATAATCTGCAAAACCAAAACATACCAATTATTTGGTGACAAGCGGATTAGGAGGCTCAGGAGCATGAACACAGAAGAAGGTTGTGTGAGTTGGGATCAACGTTAAGAAGTGAATAACATAAGGAAGGGACATATTTTAGATGAGGTGGTGACAAGCGGATTAGGAGGCTCAGGAGTGGTGTAGAAAATGAAGGTGAAATGAATTAACATTATTTTATTAGTTGTGCCAACTTTTGCTTTTCGTGCATAATCTTAATTAACAATGCCTAATTACTTTTAACATATAATACCTATGCAAAAGTTGTGTGTCCTATATAATTTGCCGATTTAAGTTAGCATGCCTGCCTGGGTATACTTCTATTTGTCGGACCCTTTTCATATTTTTGCCCATACGATTGTGCATGAATTGAGCTCAAGTAGTATATTAGGTTTTCAAAATAATAGTTTTTACATGATGGACGTCTGAAGTAGGAATGAAACAATAATGAACGCGCCTAGTATAATATCCTTTGAACTTGCATAATTGAATTTAGGAAGGCCTGGTTAAGTGTTTTAACAAAGTAAAATTTAGTTAATAGATTATTTTTAATTATTCTTTGTTATTTATAATAATAAATTAAATAGTAAATACCATATTAAATCTATAATGTTATCATACAGTGGCATCAGAACTGTAACGATGATCACGACGATGAAGTTGATCTGGTCAGAGTTGGCAGTTACCGGATCTTTAATTTAAATGGACCGTTTCAGCGGTGGATAGAACAAAGGTGAGTTCAACTCACTCAGTTTTTATCCCACTTATATTTATATAAGTCGGGTCTAAATGTTTGCGTGCAATGATTGTTATTTGATTAATGGATGCTGAATACATTTATATGCGGTAACTGAACCGATTAAATTAAATGTTCGTTTAATTTAATTTTAATCAATCGTTATTTTTAACAATTGTAACCGATGAAGGTAACTTACCTCATTGGACCCGTTTATAATAATATAAACATGTTGAATTTATAGATGAATGTTTGGATTGTTGTATTTGGTTGATTATTGAATATTTTATCTATTTATTGAAGTAAATGATATTGTTGAAATAACATATTTGGATGCAGGGAAAACAGGTTGGAGGGATCCAACTGGATTACTCAAAATTTACTATATGTTTTCATATTGCAATAATATGACCTGTTTAACTGATATGATTGGATGATTGATTTAATCATTGATTGTTGAATTTAAATTCAACGGTTGTTTGTTTTGAACAATAGACAGTATTGGTTGAGTAATTGGTATCCGTTGGCCCAAAAATACATCATGTTGGTTTACTGTTGGTGAATCGATAGTAATGAAGTCATAAATTTATTTTACAACTAGAAATGGATTTTGAAATCGATACATTTGAATAAAAGTTTAATGAAAGAAAATTATTGCATATTATTTATTATTTAAGTTTATAAAGTGATTATTAAATGATTTTGTAAATCGATTCTGTTGGTTTATAAGATTTATAAGCAGACAAGGAGAAATTAACATAACGGTTAAGACTTAGATTAATTATTTCTCAAGAGAGAATTAAATGAGATTATTGAAATTAATTATATAATTATATTAATTTAAAAGAAGAACTGATTGAAGTTGAGTAATGAGATAACCATGGTTTGAGCTGATGAATTCAACTCAAATTGGAATTAGTTATTTAATTAATTTATTTTAATTAATCTAATAAAATATTTGTTTTAACTTTAATAAGATTTTAAAAAGGGGATTTGTTGTTTAATTTAGTTAAATAAGAAGTTAACTATTTCTACGATGGTTAATGACGATATAAATTATTATTTTAATGAATAATGATTTAAGTGATCAGCCCAAAGTTAATATTGAAATATAGTTGGCTTTTTGAAAGAGTTGATGAACGGTTTTATATTAAAACCGAGTTTTATAACCAAGCTATAAAATAGATTTTAGCTGAGTCAATAGTTTAGAATAAGTGTTTAAATTAAGAGAAGAAAAGCGGATAAAAAGGGGATTTTATATTTAACCCGAATTTTATAAACAATGTTATAAAAGGAGCGTGAGGTTAAACGTTAAGATTAAAATAAAGTCACTTAATTCTGGAAGAATAAGATGCGATTTAAATTCGCCGTATTGAATGAGAGATGAAGTTTCATCAGTTATTACTCAAATGGGATTTGGATTAATATTGGTAATGAATATCGGTTTTGGTATTACGACTGATATTTATCTTAAGATAAGAACGCTGTTGATCAAGGTCTGAGAGGTAATTTAAATTACCCCAACTTGAATGACTTCAGGATTATCGAGAGATGATATTAGTTGTAGTGGTGAAGATGTTAAAAGAAGTTTAGTTTGAGAAATAATAACGTATCGTTGTTTGTAGAATTTTGAATATATATAATAGATTCCAAAATAAAAGGCTGGCTTGAGAATATGAAATGATATTTTCAGAAAAAAGGAAATAAAGGAGATT
Organism: Allium sativum; assembly: GCA_030737875.1. NCBI lineage: Eukaryota > Viridiplantae > Streptophyta > Magnoliopsida > Asparagales > Amaryllidaceae > Allium > Allium sativum. The sequence goes on from CM060909.1 coordinate 117,567,131, forward strand.
TATGGAGATATAACGATGTTTTCAAAGTAAGAAGATGAGATTTAGAATAGGTTTATTCTAAAAAGTTAGGTGATGAGTATAGTGTTCAAATGAGGAAACCAAAGATCGTAACAACTGTTTTACAAATGACGAGTTGAATCAATGATAAATAATAAATGGTGTTGTAATTAACGTTTGAAATAATAATAAAATAGAAATTAGATACGATTATTAATATTTTTCTAAATATAGACTGAAATGGTTTTTGAGAAAATTAATATACTGAAATAAGAATTGAATACCATATTTAAAATATGGAAATGTTTTTAGAAGTTTTGAACAAACCATTCTTTAATTATTTTAATTAAATGGGCCAAGTGATGTTGAATACTTAACCCGTGAAACCATTTATATTTTTATGGTTGTATTGTTGTTTTATTTGATAGTTAAATGACTGACTATCAAATTTGGCCAATATGATTGTTGGTACGGAAAGACCGGGATCGAATTTATATTCGAAACCATTCCGTCCAGCGAATACGTAACTAGTTGAAGATATCATATATTGATTAAGACAGAGCAATTGAAGACCGTGGATCTTCATAAAACGGTAGAATTACTTATAATCTTTGGTTTAGCGGCCAGAGATATACTGTGATTCTGTCATGGTTGGAATTTACGGATTGCAAGGACTTCTCGCTACTGATCCATGAGTGATTCCTATATTGGATGCAGTAGGAAAGTACCTTCGGTTCATTCTGTTCCTGGATGACTTGTATGGACGAAAGTCTGACAGAGTAGTTCCTAAAAAACCACGTACGTTGATCTTTACAAATATACCAAGTTGGTGGCAAAGAACGGCCCTTCTTTAAAACCCAGAGTGTATTTATGGAGGTTAATTAGTGATTTGACGGATCTGACAAATGTGGCATTCAAAGTAAATGATGACCAGATGTTCCAAAGGAAAATCCTAGCCTCAAGCCTCACAACCGAGAAATGACAAAAATCTGGCAGGCAGCATGGTTATTTGGGTCGCACCCATTGGGGTGTATAATCACCTATCTAGAGAAATTCCTTTTGCTTCTTTAATCTATCGATGTTGCCCCTTTTCGGGAAACGGTTGCTGATCCCAACCGTTGGTGATATACATTCGATACACTCAAGCGAAAATGAGTGGTCAGTCATGTGTGGGCCGGGTCGTAGGACGTTCTTGTTGAACCTAGTGTATTCGCCTCTAGAGATACACTATCGGCAGGTGGTTCCATACCTTGTCATAGTCGGAATCCAATCTCCAATAAGCGCCCGCGGTTTTGATTGTATACTATATATGTGGAGCGTGAGATGCAAGCGTTCCACTAGATTGATATTTATTTGTATCTAGACACTATTATAATATCAGACGAGATATTGATTTCAAAATGTTTTGGGTTATCGTAAGGTAAAAACCATCCATATTTATGTGTGGATTTGGTCTTACGATTATCCTTTTCTTTCAAAAAGATTTTTGAACTTAAAAATCAAGTTGAATGATTCCCCTAAAACTTTGTGAGTTGTTCTCACTCTGGTTCACCAGACTGACCTAGTATTTGTAATGCTCGGGTTAGATCGGGTTGTGTAGGTCTAGGTTATCGGATGCTGCGAAGTCCAGAGACGAGCTGGCGGTGTTCAAGCATATGATATCTAGTGTTTATTCCGTGGTTTGTTGTATATGAGGAAAGCTATCTATAACTGTCCAGTGGTATTGATGTACTCTGATGTTGTAAGTTTTTATATCAAGATCTCAATAAAGTTTATTTCTGTATTATATTTTGTTCCGCTGCGATGTGAGATTTTGTATTGTGTTGATTCTACTTCTTCTATTCTAATATTTCTTTCTTATCTTCTTCTCACCCTCTAAATTCTTTCTATTGGCATCTGGGTTCTCAGTACAATTTGAGTTGGACCGGTGTTGTTTAGTCAGCTCAAAAGGTACCGGAATTCTGGGTCATCACGGTTGGTATCATAGCTATTGGTTGAGTAGTAACCTTGGCTCTGTAGTGTAACTCGATAGAGATGGGGTTAGTAATACCCTAGATTGAATTTGAGTGTGTATATATGAGAGCATAATTGTATATTATATATATATATATATATATATATATATATTGTTATTTGTTTTGAACTAGTAACTGACACGATATTGTTTTGTGAAAGGGGTAAATGAAATAATTTTGTACAAACTATATTTTCGTATAAAGGAGATAATTTTATATTGACTTATTTAATTGATTTGAATGGAATTCAAGTTAGATTATGAATTGGAATGGTTTAATATAACCAGGAAGATTTCAATATTTAATTATGGAAATTGAATGAATTAGATTTAACTAACAAAGTTAAATAGAAATGTATTAATCAGAATTTTACTTGAAACCAAGTTAAATAAAACCAGAATGGATATTGGAGTTAAAGTGAATTTTTGGTTTATATGAAATTAACTGGAAGTTTGGAAACAGAGTAAAATATGAATTGGTTGGTTATGGATTGATTGTTTGATAGATAGCTGGAATAAAATTCATAAATGATTTAATAGCAAAGTTGAATGAATTGAAAACTAAATTCCAGTATATTGAATCCGAATGAAATTTAATTATGAAATAAAATTGAATAACCCTGCACTTATTCTGGCATTGGAAATGAGTTGAGCACAGGTTGATTGAAGAAGGATTAGTTGTTAATGGTTGTACTTTGGAATTTGAGTTTGGGTGCCTGAAGGTAAACCTAAATTACATGGATTGGTGATTAATCTTATAGCCCTGAGTTGGGTGGCCGTTTGGTTTTGTTCTCTTAGAGATATGTGAGGTCCAGAGTGGCGGATGAAGTTTGTATGATCAAACAGTGCTGTGCAGATGCTAGCGAATTTTTCGTAAATTTATAAAACATAGAAATTTTGATGATAATTTTATAATAATTATTTTGGAAATAATTTGGAATTAGAGCAATTCTCTTACTTGAGCAATTTCGGGGACGAAATTCTTTTAAGGGGGAAGGAATGTAACGTACCGCATTTTTGTTAGTCAGATATTTAATATATTTAATTATTTAAATATCGATTAGGTATTATAAATGGATTTATAATATATAATTCGCTTATATAATGAAGTTTGAACGTTAAATTTATATATAATTATAATTCGAATTTGTAAACATTGCGGTATTTCGTAATTTACAATTTGAAATATATGTATATGGGCACGAATATAAAACGCTCAATGACAAATAATAGTGAAATTAAATAATCATACGAAATAGAACGTTCAAATCAATGTGTTGCTTACTTTATGATGAGGCCCGTTCTTCACCCACGGGAAATTATTCGATATATTATATAAGCTTTTAAAATGTTTTCTTTTCAAACAACCACCGTTGTTAATGAAATGATTTTTATTAGAATGCTTATCGCTAATTATTGCTAGATTTCCGGTTTTGAGCCAATCAAAATTACTTTATCGGTGTGTGTAATTTAAAGGATGAATCGATAAATTTAAATAACACGGTTGTAAAAACGGGGTCTGTTTTCAGCAAAGTTGATTTCATTGAGACCGGAACGTCAAGACTAAAGGATACGTCAATTCTCGTTATATTTAGAGCTCATGTATGTCGGTACCCATATTGAACGTTTAACGTAAAACAACGGTATGATAAACCGTTTAAAAATTAAAAAAATAAAATCTTAATCCTTAAGTAATGAAATACAAGCACACATGCACATGGCTCTATCCTTTTCGCTCTGCATGCCTAAACCAAACAGCTGTCCACCTATGAAAGTACATGTGCCATGTATCTTCATTTCCATGTAAAATCAAACAGCTCGGTCTTTATCTTCTTTTAGCTGCACATGCTTGGGTAGCAATAGACTGTAAACGCATGTGCTCCTCCTGCGAAGCTTAATAAGGATACACATGCTATCATATAGCACGCTCAGCTCCTATCTACACCCCATCCACCCTGTTAACATCAACTGTACATGTATTTTCCATCAATGTAGATTTCTGAGATGAAACCTTCCATCAGAAGGTGGAAACGCTACGCTGGCCATGTTATTTTCTTTGAACTTACCATGTGTCTTCTTTTCCAATGTACCGTTCCACACCCAAAGCGGCTATCACCTATCAAACAAAAAGAAACATTTGCAGATAGAAAAGAAAAAGAAAAGAAAAGAAAAGCTGTTTTGTTTAATCATCGGTTCACCATCACATAACTGTTGAGCTGAAAACTTAAGCTCTCGCACATGCAAATCAAAGTCAGAACGTATACCCTATGGAAGGAAAAACACATTTCCGTAATCGAACCTACCTATATTTTTCTTCTGTAAACCCATGTTGAAAACATAGGACTGATCACTGATGGAGTACCCATCACGCACATGGCTACTTGCTATATTAGAAAATAACACGGCTATTTGAACACAGACTATAACCTCAACCTACTAACTTTTGAAAGACGTTGTAGTTATCCAACTCCTCTCCACCAATATATATAGAAGCTCTTTCACCTTCTCACAACTTCTTTCCACTATGGCTCAAGTCAGAAAAGAAAGAAATACCGCTTCTATAAAAATAAAATAAATAGAGGAGCTATAGGGAAGTAACCCTGTAGCAAGTAATGGGAAAATAGAAGAACAGTAGTTAGAAATGATCAAATGCGTGGGGGGAGACTTTAATTTACAATAGTAAAGTGGGGAGAGAACGACTTGTTCTAAGGTGAAGTGCGGCGAAAAGTCGATGGCCGGAGACTGGAACTGCGAGCTGGGCGACGAGCTGAGGTGGCAGAGGAGGGATCTAGTGACAATAGCAGGTTGTAGCAGTGAGTGTGTGAAGGAATTAAGTGAAGTTTCGATGATGGTCTGGGGTTCGGGGCGGAAATGGTGGAGCTGCATAGTGAGGGAGTGGCGGAACAGATAAAAAGAGAGGAGTAGTTCTGGGAAAAGCTCGGTTGGCAGGAGCATGAACACAGAAGCAGGTTGCAGAGTTGGGATCAACGTTAAGAAGTGAATAACATAAGGAATGGACAGATTTTAGATGAGGTGGTGACAAGCGGATTAGGAGGCTCAGGAGCGGTGTAGAAAATGAAGGTGAAATGAATTAACAGTATTTTATTAGTTGTGCCAACTTTTGCTTTTCGTGCCTAATCTTAATTAACAATGCCTAATTACTTTTAACATATAACACCTAACCAAAAGTTGCATGTCCTACATAATTTGCCGATTTAAGTTAGCATGCCGGCCTGGGTATACTTCTATTTGCCTGGCCCTTTTCATATTTTTGCCTATATGATTGTGTATGAATTGAGTTCAAGTAGTATATTAGGTTTTCAAAATATTAGGTTTTACATGATGGATGTCTGAAGTAGGAACGAAACAATAATGAATGCGCCTAATATAATATCCTTTGAACTTTCATAATTGAATTTAGGAAGGCCTGGTTAAGTGTTTTAACAAAGTAAAATTTAGTTAATAGATTATTTATAATTATTCTTTGTTATTTATAGTAATAAATAAAATAGTAAATACCATATTAAATCTAAAATGTTATCATACAGTGGCATCAGAACTGTATCGACGATCACGACGATGAAGTTGATCCGGTCAGAGTTGGCAGTTACCGGATCTTTAATTTAAACAGACCGTTTCAGCGGTGGATAGAACAAAGGTGAGTTCAACTCACTCAGTTTTTATCCCACTTATATTTATATAAGTCGGGTCTAAATGTTTGCGTGCAATGATTGTTATTTGATTGATGGATGCTGAATACATTTATATGCGGTAACTGAACCAATTAAATTAAACGTTTGTTTAATTTAATTTTAATCAATCGTTATTTTTAACGGTTGTAACCTATGAAGGTAACTTACCTCATTGGTCCCATTTATAATAATATAAACATGTTGAATTTATAGATGAATGTTTGGATTGTTGTATTTGGTTGATTTTTGAAAATTATATCTATTTATTGAATTAAATGATATTGTTGAAATAACATATTTGGATGCAGGGAAAACAGGTTGGAGGGATCCAACTGGATTCCTCAAAATTTACTGTTTGTTTTCATATTGCAATTATATGACCTTTTTAACTGATATGATTGGATGATTGATTTAATCATTGATTGTTGAATTTAAATTCAACGGTTGTTTGTTTTGACCAATAGACAGTATTGGTTGAGTAATTGGTATCCGTTGGCCCGAAAATACATCATGTTGGTTTACCGTTGGCGAATCGACAGTAATGAAGTTATAAATTAATTTTACAACTAGAAATGAATTTTGAAATCAATACATTTGAATAAAATTTTAATAAAAGAAAATTATTGCATATTATTTATTATTTAAGTTTATAAAGTAATTATTAAATGATTTTATAAATCGATTCTGTTGGTTTATAAGATTTATAAGCAGACAAGGAGAAATTAACATAACGGTTAAGACTTAGATTAATTATTTCTCAAGAGAGAATTAAATGAGATTATTGAAATTAATTATGTAATTATATTAATTAAAAAGAACTGATTGAAGTTGAGTAATCAGATAACCATGGTTTGAGCTGATGAATTCAACTCAAATTGGAATTAGTTATTTGATTAATTTATTTTAATTAATCTAATAAAATATATGTTTTAACTTTAATAAGATTTTAAAAAGGGAATTTATGTTTAATTTAGTTAAATAAGAAGTTAACTATTTCTACGATGGTTAATGACGATATAAATTATTATTTTAATGAATAATGATTTAAGTGATCAGCCCAAAGTTAATATTGAAATATAATTGGCTTTTTGAAAGAGTTGATGAACGGTTTTATATTGAAACCGAGTTTTATAACCAAGTTATAAAATAGATTTTAAGCCGAGTCAATAGTTTAGAATAAGTGTCTAAATTAAGAGAAGAAAAGCGGATAAAAAGGGGATTTTATATTTAACCCGAATTTTATAAACAATGTTATAAAAGGAGCGTGAGGCTAAAACGTTAAGATTAAAATAAAATCACTTAATTTTGGAAGAATAAGATGCAATTTAAATTCGCCGTATTGAATGAGAGATGAAATTTCATCAATTGTTACTAAAATGGAATTTGGATTGATATTGGTAATGAATATCGGCTTTGGTATTACTACTGATATCTATCTTAAGATAAGAACGTTGTTGATCAAGGTCTGAGAGGTAATTTAAAATACCCCAACTTGAATGACTTCAGGATTATCGAGAGATGATATTAGTTGTATTGGTGAAGATGTTAAAAGAAGTTTAGTTTGAGAAATAATAATGTATCGTTGTTTGAAGAATTTGGAATATATATGATAGATTCCAAATAAAAGGCGGGCTTGAGAATATGAAATGATATTTTCATAAAAAAGGAAATAAAGGAGATTTGTGGAGATATAACAATGTTTTCGAAGTAAGAAGATGAGATTTAGAATAGGTTTATTCTAAAAAGATAGGTGACGAGTATAGTGTTCAAATGAGGAAACCAAAGATCGTAACAATTGTTTTACAAATGACGAGTTGAATCGATGATAAATAATAAATGGTGTTGTAATTAACGTTTGAAATAATAATAAAATAGAAATTGGATATGTTTATTAATATTTTTCTAAATATAGATTGAAATGGTTTTTGAGAAAATTAGTATACTGAAATAAGAATTGAATTCCATATTTAAAATATGGAAATGTTTTTAGAAATTTTAAATGAACCATTCTTTAATTATTTTAATTAAATGGGCCAAGTGATGTTGAATACTTTACCCGTAAAACCATTTTTATTTTTATGGTTGTATTGTTGTTTTATTTGATAGTCAAATAACCAACTATCAAATTTGGCAAATACAATTGTTGGTACGGAAAGACCGGAATTGAATTTATATTCGAAAACCATTCCGTCCAGCAAATACGTAACTAGTTGAAGATATCAGATGTTGATCAAGAAGAGCAATTGAAGACCGTGGATCTTCATAAAATAGTAGAATTACTTATAATCTTTGGTTTAGCGGCTAGAGATATATTGTGATTCTATCATGCTTGGAATCTACGGATTGCAAGGACTTCTCGCTACTGATCCATGGGGTGATTCCTATATTGAATGTAGTTGGAAACTGAAACACCCCACCTCCGTTAGGGTCACTCTCAAAGGGAATGCCCTAATTTTGGTTGAGGTTTATAAGTATAAGTCACAGATATACAAGACAGATATAAGAACACATATTTTTGAACAACAGAAAACATCAACAACTTTTATTTCAACAAAATACGTGTTACACAAACCATGTCATAATTTGTTTTACAATACTTCCCAAAACATAACATCTCCATAACTGTCTTGATTACATTATTTAAAGAAGCATAAAGAAAACATAAATAAACTGCAAAAGTCCCATAATTGCTGTCCAAAGCCATAGCCCAAAACGGAAAAGATCCAAGCAATACATTCTTTCTCTTCAAGCTGGATGCGGAAACTGGTCAAGCTGCTGCGGTATTCCCTCCCTGTGGACTTGGGGGGGGGGGACGAAAGAAAAGAAGGCGAAAGAAAAGTAGAGTCAGACATAAAGCCTGAGTAAGTGTAGGACTATTCAGTCTATGAATAAAGAACTGGGTATGATAAGCATAAACTGGAAATGGGAAAGCATTATAAACTAAGTTAAGTGGTCTAGGGTTGAATACTATCGTACCCCATATTAATCTATGTACCCATATAAACTAGTTCCCAACAGGCACCCCATAATCAGGTTGAAGTGATCCTTTTTCTGATGATTGACTCCTACTCACATAGTTACATGTGTCTTACGGCCCCCGTTGTTGTAGTTACCTATGCTGGTCCCACCATGGGGTGTATCAAGTCCCATGGTGGCGGCCCGACACAATCCTAGAATGCACATGTATACTACTGGTGCCCAGTGCCTTATTTTTCTGTGCCGGAGTGTGTGCACGCCCGCACCCCATTAGAACCTACACTGCTGCACCACCGCCGTCGATTTGACCTCTTACAGTCAGCCCAGTAATCGTGCCCCACCGTGCCTAGTTCAGGGTATCCTGATACACCTTGTAGGGTTACTTCTGAAAAGGGTCCCCCGCTAGTAGGTTTTCTATTTCTATCCAACATGCTAAGTTGGTTAAGTGTTTTGTAAACCTAACCCCCAGTCTGTCTGTATAGTTTAGCATGTTCCATTTTGATTAAGTATTAATTCAATTTACTTAATCCTATCAATCCTGACTCAGCCTTAATTGTCTTATTAAAGCCTTGACCTCTCACATTAGACAGGTATTGTTGTGGCTGCCTGTTGCCGGTTGGGTCCGGGCAGTCTTACGCCACAACTCAGTCTAACCTCAGGTTCTTATTGGGCTCCGTGTTTAACCACCCACATTGGATAGGTATTGTTGTGACTACTAGACAGCCGGGCGGTTCCGGGCAGGTTTACATCACAACTCAATCCAACCTCGGGTTAAACACATCGTATTTTCTACATTTACATATTTTGTCTCTTTTCTTTTTATATGTAAATATTTGCTGCCCATTATTCAAAATTTATATTTATTGGTTAAAATTTATTTATGCCACTTAATTATTTTTCAGGGTTGTTGGCATGCGTCAAACATGCCAACACATATATTCTATATTTTAACCCAAACGTCATTACCCCCGTTTTATACGTTCGCTACAATATAAGATATGTTGGGTTTAACATTTAAACCCAACTTAGCCATATGAAAAGGGGAGGCTTATAACATGGTGTTTATAAGGTAACATAAAAAGGGGAGTGTGAAGGCTTGAACTTGCAACATAACGATTCAATTAACATGAATTAGGCACATGTGAACTTGCATTGTAATGGCATAAACAATACTTAAACATGAATCATTCTATTCATATAATCATGGCATAAACAATACTTAAACATGAATCATTCTATTCATATAATCATGGCATAAACAATACTGAAACATGAATCATTCTATTCATATAATCATGGCTTAAACAATACTGAAACATGAATCTGTTTTTGAATTTGAATTTTTCGTGAAAATTTGCGAGGCCATATCTCGATCATACGGACTCCGATTTACGAAAACTCGGACTCTATTTCGCGTATTTTTTCGAGACTAACGCAATGGCATAGCATGTTTCCCCTGATTCAAACTTTAACATTTAATTCTGCTCTGTTTTAAGTTATAACGTGTTGTTTAAAATACGGGTTGTTACATTCTCCCCTCAAAGGATTTCGTCCCTGAAATCTTCAAGTTAGGAAGAACGTATCCTACCATCCATCATCCATCTACTCAAAGCATCATCCACAGGCAGCCGTTGTCCTTAAAATATTTCTAATGCTGTATGAACATATGCAGAAAGTGTGTGTATATGTTCCTTATCTAATGCAAATGATCAGGCCTGATTGATCTTCTCAAATGCAAAATATGTTTAGTGAAATGAATCCAATATGTATGAAAAAAAAAAATTCCTATTATAATTCATAATTTCTACATGAGTGCTCAAACATTCAATCATATGCAACAACCAAAGGACAACACAATCAAGTTTCCAAAATAAACACTCATGCATATGCAACATGAAAATGTGTCTGAGTCGATCTAGTGCCTAATGTGTGTTCATGCATCCACGAGCAACCACTTGCGACCACTTGCAACCATTTCGCAATCATAACATGTTTCAATTACATGTTTACATCCAAAAAGATTCTACCTATGGTTCTCAAGATAGGATCGAGGAGAGAACAAGATAAAACAAAGCATCTAGAAAAAGAAGTTAAAGATGTACCCCCAGAAGGTCCGGTCTGCTTCTTAGGGCAGTCCTTGCTGATGTGTCCAGTCTCCCCACAATGAAAACATTCACCTTGCTTTCTTTTCCTCTTTCTACAATCCTTGGCTATGTGCCCTTCCGTACCACAGAAATTGCATTTCCTTTTATCACGTGAGTTGTCGTTCTTGCCTCCTTTCTCGGAGTCTACCTTCTTATTCTGAGAATCATTGGGCTTGACCTCTTTCTTGCCCTTCTTATCTTCCTCATACAGTAGGGCCATATCCACCAAGCTTTCAAAGGTCGCCCCCATGGGCACATGAGTCATGGCCAAACCATGTAGTGGCTCGTTCAAGCCTCGTGCAAAACGTAGCGCCTTTTTCTGAGGAGTGTTGACTAACTCCAATCCGAAGCGAGCAAGCTGATTGAAACGGTTCACATATTCTCTAACTGTCATATTTCCTTGTTTAAGGGCCAGAAACCGTTCCATTTGGAGACTCTCCTCTGCCGGTGACAAGAACTTAAGCCCAAATCTCCCTCTAAAGTCTGCCCAAGTCTCAATGGGCCTAGTAGCGTTGGTGACTTCCCACCAATAAGAAGCTTCCTCTTTCATGAGCCACGCCGCCAATTGTACTTTCCTATTGTCCTCTACCTCAAAGATAACAAACAAGTCTTCGGTTTCCTTCAACCAATTCCGTGCCTCAACAAAAGTCTCAGTTCCTAGGAAATCCTTTCCGCCCATGGCCTTAAAGTCCTTGCATATCTTTGAAAAAGCGGTTTCTCGCGGAGGTTGAGGAGGATGAGGAGGAGGATTAGCTGGGCCTGTCACATTAGCCCGAGCCTCGAGGAAACGACGGAACCAAGTGGGTATATTGACACCCTCGGGAAGATTAAGATCGTCGGCCATGATAAGCTGAAAACGAAAAAGGAAAAGATTCAAACGAGGAAACAAAGATAGTGCAAACGGCTTTTTGGGGGATAGCCTTTTTAAAATAAACCAACTTTTCCTGAAAAGTGCTTCTTTGTAAATGGTTTTTCAAAAGGTTTTCAAAACTTTTGCCCAGTCCTGGTAACCTTCTGCTCTGATACCAAGTGAAACACCCCAACTCCGTTAGGGTGACTCTCAAAGGGAATGCCCTAATTTTGGTGGAGGTTTATAAGTATAAGTCACAGATATACAAGACAGATATAAGAACACATATTTTTGAACAGCAGAAAACATCAACAACTTTTATTTCAACAAAATACGTGTTACACAAACCATGTCATAATTTGTTTTACAATACTTCCCAAAACATAACATCTCCATAACTGTCTTGATTACATTATTTAAAGAAGCATAAAGAAAACATAAATAAACTGCAAAAGTCCCATAATTGCTGTCCAAAGCCATAGCCCAAAACGGAAAAGATCCAAGCAATACATTCTTTCTCTTCAAGCTGGATGCGGAAACTGGTTAAGCTGCGGTATTCCCTCCCTGTGGACCTGGGGGGGGGGGGGGACGAAAGAAAAGAAGGTGAAAGAAAAGTAGAGTCAGACAAAAAGCCTGAGTAAGTCTAGGACTATTCAGTCTATGAATAAAGAACTGGGTATGATAAGCACAAACTGGAAATGGGAAAGCATTATAAACTAAGTTAAGTGGTCTAGGGTCGAATACTATCGTACCCCATATTAATCTCTGTACCCATATAAACTAGTTCCCAACAGGCACCCCATAATCAGGGTGAAGTGATCCTTTTTCTGATGATCGGCTCCTACTCGCATAGTTACATATGTCTTACGACCCCCGTTGTTGTAGTTACCAATGTTGGTCCCACCATGGGGTGTATTAAGTCCCATGGTGGCGGCCCGACACAATCCTAGAATGCACAGGTATACTACTGGTGCCCAGTGCCTTATTTTTCTGCGCCGGAGTGTGTGCACGCCCGCACCCCGTTAGAACCTACACTGCTGCACCACCGCCGTCGATTTGACCTCTTACAGTCAGCCCAGTAATCGTGCCCCACCGTGCCTAGTTCAGGGTATCCTGATACACCTTGTAGGGTTACTGCTGAAAAGGGTCCCCCGCTACTAGGTTTTCTATTTCTATCCAACATGCTAAGTTGGTTAAGTATTTTGTAAACCTAACCCCCAATCTATCTGTATAGTTTAGCATGTTCCATTTTGATTAAGTATTAATTCAATTTACTTAATCCGATCAATCCTGACTCAGCCTTAATTGTCTTATTAAAGCCTTGACCTCTCACATTAGACAGGTATTGTTGTGGCTGCCTGTTGCTGGTTGGGTCCGGGCAGTCTTACGCCACAACTCAGTCTAACCTCGGGTCCTTATTGGGCTCCGTGTTTAACCACCCACATTGGATAGGTATTGTTGTGACTACTGGACAGCCGGGCGGTTCCGGACAGGTTTACATCACAACTCAATCCAACCTCGGGTTAAACACATCGTATTTTCTACATTTACATATTTTGTCTTTTTTTTTATATGTAAATATTTGCGGCCCATTATTCAAAATTTATCTTTATTGGTTAAAATTTATTTATGCCACTTAATTATTTTTCAGGGTTGTTGGCATGCGTCAAACATGCCAACACATATATTCTATATTTTAACCCCAAACGTCATTACCCCTGTTTTATACGTTCGCTACAATATAAGATATGTTGGGTTTAACATTTAATCCCAACTTAGCCATATGAAAAGGGGAGGCTTATAACATGGTGTTTATAAGGTAACATAAAAAGGGGAGTGTGAACGCTTGAACTTGCAACATAACGATTCAATTAACATGAATTAGGCACATGTGAACTTGCATTGTAATGGCATAAACAATACTTAAACATGAATCATTCTATTCATATAATCATGGCATAAACAATACTTAAACATGAATCATTCTATTCATATAATCATGGCATAAACAATCTGAAACATGAATCATTCTATTCATATAATCATGGCTTAAACAATACTGAAACATGGATCTGTTTTTGAATTTGAATTTTTCGTGAAACTTTGCGAGGCCATATCTCGATCATACAGACTCCGATTTACAAAAACTCGGACTCTATTTCGCGTATTTTTTCGAGACGAACGCAATGCCATAGCCCGTTTCCCCTGATTCAGACTTTAACATTTAATTCTGCCCTGTTTTAAGTTATAACGTGTTGTTTAAAATACGGGTTGTTATAGAAACCTTCGGTTCATTCTGTTCCTGGATGACTTGTATGGACGAATGTCTGACAGGGTAGTTCCTAAAAAACCACGTACGTTGTTTTTTACAAATATACCAAGTTGTTGGCAAAGAACGACCCTTCTTTAAAACCCAGAGTATATTTATGGACGTCAATTAGTGATTTGACGGATCTGACAAATGTGGCATTCAAAGTAAATGATGACCAAATGTTCCAAAGGTAAATCCTAGCCTCAAGCCTCACAACCGGGAAACGACAAAAATCGGGCAGGCAACATAGCTATGTGGGTCGAACCCATTAGGGTGTAATCACCTATCTAGAGAAATTCCTTTTGCTTCTTTAATCTATCGATGCTGTCCCTTTTCGGGAAACGGTTGCTGATCCTAAACGTTGGTGATATACATTCGATACACTCAAGCGAAAATGAGTGGTCAGTCATGTATGGGCCGGGTTGCAAGACGATCTTGTTGAACCTAGTGTATTCGCCTCTAGAGATACACTATCGGCAGGTGGTTCCATACCTTGTCATAGTCGGAATCCAATCTCCAATAAGCGCCCCCGGTTTTGATTGTATACTATATATGTGAAGCGTGAGATGCAAGCGTTCCACTAGATTGATATTTATTTGTATCTAGACACTATTATAATATCAGACGAGATATTGATTTCAAAATGTTTTGGGTTATCGTAAGGTAAAAACCGTCCGTATTTATGTGTGGATTTGGTCTTACGATTATCCTTTTCTTTCAAAAAGATTTTTAAACTTAAAAATCAAGTTGAATGATTCCCCTTAAACTTTGCGAGTTGTTCTCACTTTGGTTCACCAGACTGACCCGGTATTTGTAATGCTCGGGTTGGATAGGGTTGTACAGGTTATTGGATGCTGCGAAGTCCAAAGATGAGTTGGTGGTGTTCAAGCGTATGATATCTAGTGTTTATTCCGCTGTGTGTTGTATATGAGAACAGATATCTATAACTGTCTAGTGGTACTGATGTACTCTGATGTTGTAAGTTTTTATATCAAGATCTCAATAAAGTTTATTTCTATATTATATTTTGTTCCGCTGCGATGTGAGATTTTGTGTTGTGTTGATTCTTCTTCTTCTATTCTAATATTTCTTTCTTATCTTCTTCTCACCCTCTAAATTCTTTCTATTGGCATATGGGTTCTCAGTGCAATTTGAGTTGGACTGGTGTTGTTTAGTCAGCACAAAAGGTACCGGAAATCTGGGTCGTCACAGCCTTACTATCCATCATCCATATAAGTAAAACGTCTGGGCTTGCAAAACCCTGACACCACTCCTTGCTAGAAGGAAACACATGTCCTCCCCGAGGTCCTCTCCCGTTTCTGGTTCACACAGGGTGTGAGGCTCGCGAACTAACGCTATACACAAAGCTATGTTATATTGAAGTCGTGCTTTGATCATCAACCACAAGACTCTGCTTTTCAACAGAAGCCTTGATCATTGCATCTCAGCATGCCACATAGGCAATTCACACCATGCGATTGATGTCTATCAATCACACAAAATGAAATTCGATGTTAGACATGCATCCATTTACAAGTTTGTTCTGGGTCTAAACGAAACTGGAGGCACCTTATTCCTCGTCCCATATGCCCAATACAAGAGAGAGGTCCTCGCATATCCAGTTGATCTCCAAGTACGTCTGCACGATCACCACTTATTACCTTGTCTTGGGTGTACGTCCCAATCAAGACATCAATAATCATCCAAACGATGTGAAGACCCCCGGTCTTCAACCACCATCTTCAACGTTGACATATCGTCAAATCAGTTATTCAGAATGGGATACACCCGGTCTTTCTGAATAACTCGCGTATTTTATAAACAAGTGCTATAAAAACACAACATACGCCTTATTCCAATCCAGAATATTCTTTTATCTAAATATTCATATCATTTGGGAAAGGTTCCCATTAATTTTATCAAAGATAAATTCTTTAAATTTATTCTTTAATCTTCCTTTGGATATTAATTTCAAACCAAATTAAAGTTTATCCAAACTAGTCGGGATTAGCGATCCTTACCGAAGTAATCATTTATTTTATTTCCCAATCCCAACCTATTCATCCCATGAAGCAAAACTGGTAATACTTCATATCTAAGACCATGGTGTTATCAGTAAAATTAATTACCATTTCACGATCAAATCTAATTAAAGATTTAACTATCGCTTGGAGTAAAACTGGTGCTACTTCATTCTCGATCATTTCTTGAATTTGATAATTTAAATTATCATATTCTTTTTTTAGTCTAATTAAAGATTCATTAAAACTCCAATTCAGTTTTAATCTCAAAAATCATTACCTTATGATTATTCAAAGTTAAGAAATTAATCTTATCTTTAACTGGGTTAAACAACTATTGTCATTTAAAACACAACTCACGATAAACCCAAAATCCCACTCCATTAATTATGGAATCTTCATGGAAAACAGATCAATATATAATCGATATAAACTTCCGTATCCAACCGATAATATAAATGCAATAACGACGAAGCCTTTTTAATTCCGTATATATTAACAGTCTTTCTCCACAGAAGCTCACTTCGATTATTATCCAATCGAATCCCATTCCATTCTAATTTATTTTATTAAATTGGAAACTTTTCTTTGGAAAAAATCCCTTAAATCTTAATTAAAAGATTTATAAATTCCAAATCACATTTCACGGCAAATCGGGTTAAAGAACGAGTGTTGTTAAAAACACAGTTCACGATAAACCAGACTCACATTCTGTTTTATTCCAATAAGCAAATGTAACTGGAAACTCTAATAATCTTAATTAAAAGATTTATTCCTTTCAAATGGGGTTTAAGAACAGTGTTACTAAAGACATCGTTCACAACTAACCCAAAATCCAATTTCAATTCAATTCCAATTAAATATTAATTACTTCGTAAACTTCGTTAAATCTTAATTAAAAGATTTTATCTTACCTCAACTGCGTTTAAGAACAGTGTTATTGAAGACACCATTCACAAAAACCCAAAATCCAATTCAATATTAAATACAAGACTCTAAATAGAAATTATATCGGCTTATATTCAATATCAAATTCTGAAATCGACAAATATCGTATTGGGAATAACGATATATATATCTTCCGAATTCCTCCACAATATCTGTATAATCACGGAATCCAATATCAAAAAATTCCGAAGGTAATTTCGATTCAAATCCATTCCAATTCATATAATGGAAATTCTGGTTATTTTTGAAACCATTTCAAATCCAATTTATTTATTTAAAAATATTGGATTATAATTCTAGTTCATAACTAGTTCATTTTGATAAAATTATACTTTTATCTTTACAAACGTGGAATTTTTCATCCCAATTCTTTTCAAATCATTTATTATGATTTTACACAAATTATTTATATTTTTAATAATTTTATCAAGGCTGGTACAGTCGATTTCCATAAACGGTCATCGAACTGCACTTACAGCGACCTTTTCCAGTTTTGATTTAGACATAATACCAAATCCAACCATCAGATTTCAAATTCCTTATATTCGTTGGAAAGCTCTTTTCGATACGAACCCAACGGTTCTGGTTTTAGAAGAATCCGACGGCTGGATCTCCCGTAACGTCAATTCGAAGTCAATGGTCGAAATTCGCGAACTACCGCGGCGCGGTTCGTTCTATTCAGGCCATTTATTATATATAATATATATATTATATATATTTCGTTGATTTCCATTTAAAATGTATTTTATAAATCATTTTAAATTACTTTCGTCTGCATTTGATTTACTTATGCAAGTTTTTCTTCATTTATGTTTTCCTTTTTCAATTTTTCTTTCTTTTTTCATCTCTTTCTTCTATCGCACTAGTTTTTTTCTATCTCTCTTCATCGTTACAGCGGCAGCCACGGCTATGGCTTCACGCAACGGCAGCCACGGCTGCTGCTAGCAGCAGCAGTCTTGTTGTTGTTGCGATGCAGCAGCACCCTGTTGCAATTTTTTTCTTTTAGTTATAGTTAATCCTATTTATAGTAAAACTATGCTTAGGCAATATGGCGTAAAACAGGGAAGTATAGACTGTTGCCAAAGGAATGAGGCAGACATGGATGGAAAGTAAGGACGCTTGGGGTATTTACATGCTCAAAATGTCTCCTTACATATGTACGGTCAAAGAAACAAACGATAATTTGGGTCAGGCTGCATGCAAAGGGAAAATACTTGTGTTAAAAGAAGCATATACATGAAATTTGCTACAAGAGGTATAATTAAAGGCTTATGTCAAAGCTAACAATAAGCATGTCTAGAGTAGTTTAAGCATAGGTACACATGTGGGTATGATGCAGACCATTCAACAATGTGGAAAATGAGCATGTATGGTTGTAAGAATACGTGCATGCCAAAACTAAGTTTCATTTGCGGAAATCAAAAGAATAGAAAAAAATATTGACATACATTTTGGGTGGAATGGGGTATACAAATGGGCTTCCATATGTATAAAGGTGTAGAAGGCTATCATACTACTGTCCATAATTTGCTGATGCTTGCAACAAACAATAAGGTCTATATAGCAGCAATGACCAAAGGCCTAAGGAGAAACAAGGGACCGCAAGCCAATTTCTTCGTATATAAAACTGACAGTAGGCTATAAAGGTAGCAAAAGTCGATGGGAATAGTTGCAAAAGAACATGCATTTTTTAGAATACAGTAGGACATACTTCACTTATATAAGGAAGCATGACAGGAATATTTAAAACATTAGGTGTGTATGCTTTGTGCTAAATACTATGCTTAAACCGAGGAGGCCATGACTGTACTGTTATGCAACCAACGCTCCAAAATGGCCAAAAGGATAACATAGGAATGGGCGGCACCCGTGATGCAATTGAGTATGAAGTAAGAAGATCTTATGAAGCTAAATAAATGGGGTATATGCTAGGCAACGAAATTGTAATGTCCCGTATTTGTACGATCAAATAATCAATTTTATTTAATTATTTAAATAATGGTTTAAAGAATTTAATGGTTGTTTAATTAAATAAGAGTGAATATTTAATTAAATTAAATAATAGAATAATATATTTAATTTCTGAAATAGTCGGAATTAGTAGAATACACAATACTGTGTGAATTAGGAAAATCAAAATATATATATTTCAGTTTGGAATTTGATCTGAATAACGAATATATTATTTAAACGACAGCTTGAACGTATAATTATATTATAATTAAAATCGAGCTCGAAATGGCGCTGCAGTTCTTAATTTGGTGATTCGAACTTCACCTGGATATACAGGGTCCGTTTTAAATCGGATTTCCGTGAATAAGAAACGTTCGGAGCTAGTGAAGTATATTTTTCTAATGGAAGAGAAAAATCGGAATTTCATTGTGTAGATTTTGATTTATGTTCAAATCAAATCTTAGAAAAGTCGCTATGGAATTCCTTTGAAATATATATATATATATATATATATATATATTATAAAAGGGTTTTAAATATAAATCGAATATCGATATAACTGGGAATTTTAAAATATCGAGTTATAAATCCACTTGGAGTTGTATGATATTCTAGTGTGGATATATATGATAATATTTATTTTTTAATATTTAATTTAATTATTTTTAAATATATTTATATATTTAAATGGGTTATTTAGAGCTTTAAAAATAGCCAGTTTTGCAAACGACCTCCGTTTTTGACGAAACTAATTTTGTTGGATCCACAATATTAAATTATTGCTAGATTTCAATTTCCGTGATTTTTGAAGTTAGTATGTGGCCGTACGGGAGTTTAATGTGAAATACAGTCGATAATTTGACTTTAAAAATACGTTGTGTGAGCAAATGAAGTCGGAATTCGACGAAACTAGTTTCGTTGGGTCTGTAATGTCAAGCTGTAGCTACATGCCAATTTTCATGATTTTTGGGTGTCGTATGTGATCATGGGGATTTCTAAAGCCGAACGTACGTAGCGGTTGACTAAAAATAAATATAATAATCGATTTAAAAATTAATATAACCATCCTATAAATAACCCTCCCTTAACCTAAACCTAAGTCATACTTCATTTTAGTCAATCATATTTCCGCCATTTTCTATCTTTTCTTCACAATAAAAATAAACTTTGGAAAATCAAATCAATTCAAGGAAAATTCATAAAATCATAATTTATATATATATATATATACACACACACATTTCTGGCAAGTAGTATTTCGTGCTATGTGAAGATGGGAGCTTTCGATCGCTTCTCTGTTGATCGAGTTTTTGAGAAGTGAAGTAGGGTTTGAGTTCATTTGATTTTTAGTCGTGTGTTTGCGGAATTGATCTCATATTTAGATTCGGGAGAATAAACCGAAGTTGGTGTGCAAGTTTGGGTGGTTTCTGTAGGTATTGGTGTCGATACCTGATGTACTGTTGCGGGATAAGGTTCGAACTCGCGATAGAGGATGGAAGTTCGAATGCTTCTTTTTGGTGATCGAATCGAAGTTGGCATGAAGAGGATCGAACTGGTGTTAATGGTTTTGAATGTCATGAAGAAATGGTGGAGTTGGGCTTTAAGGAATACACGATAATGGTAATCGAAAGGCTCCAGGTCGTGGTGTTTCCATTTGGGGAAGAAAGCAATTTAGGTGCGGGTCCGGTATTTCAAAAGGGTGATGGGCCGAGATTTTGAGGTTAAGCCCAATAACTTAAGAATTTAATTTAAAACTACTTAAATAGTTATATAAATTTGTAAATGATATATTTGGATCATACATGATCAGAATTTGACGAAACAAGATCCGTTGGGATTGTATGGAAGGTGGCTACGCAATGAAACTGACTGGGAGTGAATTCGAGCTCATTACAATTTATAGCAAAATAAATTGTCGAATCTGAATCAAATCAAAGACAGATTATTGTTATTTAACGATGATCATCTAGTGTGAATAAATCTCACTAACTATGAACAGTTATATTTTTATAACATATTCTTAGAACTGATAATTATCTGTTGATTGCTGTGTGTAAACTATTTGGTTGAATTGCTTATGTATTGGTTGAATTATAGATAACGATATATATATATATATATATATATATACACACATACATATATATACATATCGTTAATCAAATATGGATTCTGTTGATCAGAATATTTCATGTTGAAATGAAAGTGATGTTAATTATATCGTTTAACATCTATGATGCAAGGAAACAGGTTGGAGGGATCCAACTGGATTCCTCAACATTTATTTACTGTTATACATATAGTGTGATATATGATGTGATATATAATCTGTTGTAGATTATATGTGTTTGGATAATATTTATCATTGTTATATCGTATGTTAAATAGCATAAGAAATACTAGAATGATAAAAGGGAATTTTCAAAACGTATATTGAAAATGAAATGTTTATAAAATCAAAGGATTTTGTAAAGAGAATATTTATAACATCAAAGGATATTATAAAAGGATTTATTTAGAAAATAAATAGAATAGAAAAAGGAAAATATTTGTAAAACAAATAGAAAAGGAATTATTTGTAAAACATTTACAAATAAAATTGAAAAGGGATTATTTGTAAAACATTTACAAATAGAATTGAAAAGGAAAATATATGTGAAACCAATATAAAAGGAAAATATTTGTGAAACCAATATAAAAGGAAAATATTTGTGAACAAATATAAAAGGAAAATATTTGTAAAACAAATAGGAAAGGAATATTTATTTGTCAAATAAATAAAATAGAAAAGGAAATATTTTATAAAATAAATAGAATTATCAAAAGGAATTTATTTGGTAAGTAAATAGATTATAAAGGAAATACTTGAAAAATGAATAGAATTGTATAAAAAGAGAATTTTATATTTTAAAGGTTTAGACCCGTGCTTCGCACATGAGTTTAACATGATATGGATTTAAAGCAAAGGATTTAAAAAGAATCTGTTTTAACCGATAGATTGACAAGATTAATATATAAATAATATTTTATAAATTAAATTAAATATTTATTATTGGATAAATAAAATATTTAAGTCAGGACTTATATAGAGAAGTAAGAATCAATTTCAACATCGATATTTGAAACTGAATATAGACGTAGAGTTAAATCAAAGGAGTTAATCGAATTATAGTTAATCGAATTATAGTTAATCGATTAGAGTTAGAATAAATCGATTAGAGTTAGAGTTAACCAATTAGAGTTAACCAGTTAGAGTTAATCAGTTAGAGTTAACCAGTTAGCGTTAACCAGTTAGAGTTAACCAGTTACAGTTAAACAGTTAGAGTTAACCAGTTACAGTTAACCAGTTTGAGTTAACCAGTTAGAGTTAACCAGTTCAAGTTAACTAGTTCGAGTTAATTAGTTAGAGCTAACCATTTAGAATTAACCAGTTAGAGTTAACCGGTTAGAGTTAACCTGTTAGAGTTAGCCGGTTAGAGTTAACCGGTTAGAGTTGACCGGTTAGAGTTAACCAGTTAGAGTTAACCAGTTAGAGTTAACCAGTTAGAGTTAACCAGTTAGAGTTAACCAGTTAGAGTTAACCAGTTAGAGTTAACTAGTTAGAGTTAATCAGTTAGAGTTAATCGATAGAGTTAATTAAATAGAGTTAATTGAATATTAGTTATTCGAATAAAGTTAAAAGGAGTTATCGAATATTAGTTATTCGAATAGAGTTAAAAGGAGTTATCGAATATTAGTTTATTCGAAAGGAGTTATTCGAATATAGTTATTCGAAGAAAGGATTAACCGGATATAGTTTATTCGAATAGAATTATCGAATATAAGTTATTCGAAGTGAGATAATCGAATATAAGTTATTCGATGTGAGATAATCGAATATAAGTTATTCAAAGTGAGATAATCGAATATAAGTTATTCAAAGTGAGATAATCGAATATTAGTTATTCAAAGGAGTTAATCGAACAGAGATTACTCGAAAGAAAGTTATATGTCGAATTCGATTATATCGAATTCGACAAAGTATTATTTACTTTCCAGTTTTTAATCAAGATTTGTTTATTTATAAATAAATTAGTTGTTGGATTATTTATTCAAAATAAGAATTTAAGTTATATTTGTAAGTTAGATATTTCAAAAGTAGGATTTATAACGATAGCGTTATAATAAATGTTTTTATAAAAGAACTGGATTCATAATCTGAATCCGAGAATTTGCGTAAGCAAATGATGGTAGAAATTGGTGCGGTGAGCTTTGTCTATTGCAAGGTGAAGAACGTTGTTCAGTTAAGGTCTGAGAGGTAATTATACCCCAACTTGATTGACTTCCTTATTTAACTAAGAAATAGTTGAGGTTCGAGGGCGAGAGTCAGTTAGAAATACAGTTAAGTAATAAGTGATTTATGGATGGAGTGGTCGTAACAATGTTCTATACAACGTTAGTTTGAAATCCATATAAATGAGTTTTGGAAACGTTTTCCAAATATAGAATCAGAGATATTTTCTAAACATAGAAAATAGAATGTTTTATTTATAAGGAATTAAGAAATGGAGTTAAGCTAAATTAGAAACTGACTGGAGATTAGTTAAGTTAAATGGTTTTCTAAGTGTCTATCTGATGTTGGTTTTGACCTTCGGGATTGATACTTAGGGAATTGTTCACATACTAGTTTACAGTCAAAGACTGATAGATGTGGCAGAATAGTGATAAGTAAATAAGCAATGGGAATGTTTTCCAATGTTCATAACATATATTTTCTGAATATAGGAAATAAGGAAATATGAATATATATATATATATATATATATATATATGATGATTGATCAATAGAATCCCAATTGGAAATAAGATTGTTGTTTGCACACGTGTTTTCATTTGATGGTTAAATCACCGACTATCAAAGTTTCTGACCATTTTTACGTTGTTAATATGGAGAGACCGGTTGGATTATTATCCGAAGAACCACTCCGTATTGGCATAAGCGTTGCAAACCAAGTATGCTGAATATATTGAAGACGGAGCAACACTAGATATGAACTGCATTACTATATTATTAGTGTCTAATTTTGATTTCATGAAATAAATCCAAACATATCTTGAATGAGCATCAATGAATGAAATATAGTAATTGTACCCATAATCAGTATTAATTGGTGCTGACCCCCAAAGGTAAACAACAATTAGTCCTAGTGGGTTTAAATATTTGGTTTCGGAATTTGGGAATGGCAATTTATGGTTCTTTCCCATTTGACAGTAAGTACACACAAAATCATTTGGCATATCAACAAAGATATCATTATTAACTAAAATTTCTTTCATAATTTTTGAACTTGGGTGTCCAAGCTTATAATGCCACAAATCAAATATCATGCATTCATTGCTACTGCCTAATTCAGTCATATTGCAACAATTGCTTTTAAACTCAGTGTTTCTGATATTTCCTGTAACACCCCGTGTATTCTATAACCGTGAAATTCATAAATTAAAGTATAATTAATTTCTAATCAAAGAATTAAGGGAAACGGGATACGCCATTTCGTTCGTCTCGGAAAAATACGCGAAATAGAGTCCGAGTTTTCGAAAATCGGAGTCCGTATGACCAAGATATGGCCTACGGAAGTTTCTGAATTAAGTTTAAAATTCGAACAGAAGAAAAATAGCTCAGAAAAACAATTCAAAATTCAAAATCGGGCCCAGTTGGCCAGGGCGGGAAAATTCCCGCCTGAAGGCACCAAGTCGACTTGGCAGTCGACCTGGGCTAACCAGGTCGACAGGGCTGTCGACCTGGGTGTCGACAGGGCTGTCGACCTGGCCCCAGAGCCAGGTCGAACCCAGCCCATCCTGGCTGGCCAGGTCTGTGTTTGGCCGATTTTCTGAGCCTTGCCTTGTCACTAGGGCTAGGTGTCAGCCCCTGATTGGTCTCTCTTTCGAATGAATGGCTACGATCAATCCAAGCAACATCGATGGTCCTAATCAGTTCATAAACTCTATAAAAATGACCCTAGACTCTACCTAATCTATTCATTCAAAAATAAGAAGGAGGCCATCATGCTGTTGAGGAACGACTAGGAGTAGCCACCAATTTGAGAGGCAATTAGGAGACAAACTCTAAAGCAACTACAATTTAAACAAATCAAATCAACGCCTACGTTAAGGGAATAGCATCTCCAAATCCAGAATTCAGACTCCTGAATTGAAGAATTCGTCACACGATTGTAAGTAGAGTGCTATTCCGATATGAAATAAATAATTGTGTTGATTTGTGTAATGTAAGAAATGGAATTGTGGCGATAATAATTCATATTTGTGCGTTGCTATAATTCTAATCGATTTGGAATATTGTGATATGACGATTGGATATTCACAAGTATGTAATTCATGTTGAAGCAACATGTTTGTGGTTGTTTAATTGAGATTCATGCAAGTATGTGGTTTTGCTACTATGCCAACATAATGTATATTTTTGTACAAAAATCACTTTGTGTGTAATTGGATCAAATTTGGAGTATTATGATTCATATGAAATTATGTTGGAATTGGCATCATGATCTATGTATAAAACCATACTTTTGTATTAGAAACAAAAGTAAGCCTCTTTGTGAACTTATGTTGATTTTATGAATATGACTAGGCTATGTTTGGTATTATGCCTAATTAAAAAAGCATGTTAGACCTATGTTGTTAACAAGAATTATATAATATATGTGACACATAGCTAAGTTAGATTTACATTCTAATTTCAAGTTTGCATGAATTAAAGTAAAAACCATGATTTCATGTTTAGGAATATTTATGCCATGATTTTATGAATAGATCAAAAAACGTCATTTCATGTTTGGGTAAAATTGTGCCATGATTATGTGAATAGATTAAAGATCATGATTAAGTTGGAATAATTCTAGTTGAATTATACTTTTGTATTAGTAACAAAAGTAAGCACCTTTGTAAGCATATAGTAATGCTTATGTTTGACATTATGCCTAAGTAAAAATATAGGTTTATGTTGTAGATAAGGCTATGTGTCAATAATGATATCTAATTTGGTTAGATTCTTAACTTAAATACAAGTTTACATGGTTTGATTCATGTCACTTATGCTTTATGACCAAAGTATATGTTACCACAATGCAAGTACACCAGTTTCTATTTTGTAGTTCCAACGTTATGTTGCAAGTTCATGCGTTCACATTCCCCTTTTTGTGTATATAACCAGGTTTTAAGCCTCCCCTTTTTCCCATGGCTAAGTTGGGCTTAAATGGCTAAGCCCAACATATATTATAATAAAACGAACGTATTAAACGGGGAAATAGCGTTGGGCCAAATTAATTAATAAATGAAAATATAAAAGTAGAGGGGCCCAAATTCAAGAATGGGTTGGGCCCATGATTGGTGTAAACCCTTACACCATTAATTGATTTTGAATAATGGGCCGCAAATATTTACATATAAGAAAACAAAGAAGAAAGACAAAATATGTAAATGTAGAAAATACGATGTGTTTAACCCGAGGTTGGATTGAGTTGTGATGTAAACCTGCCCGGAACCGCCCGGCTGTCCAGTAGTCACAACAATACCTATCCAATGTGGGTGGTTAAACATGGAGCCCAATAAGGACCCGAGGTTAGACTGAGTTGTGGCGTAAGACTGCCCTGAACCAACCGGCAACAGGCAGCCACAACCATACATGTCTAATGTGAGAGGTCAAGGCTTTTATAAAACAATTAAGGCTGAGTCAGGATTGATAGGATTAAGTAAATTATATTAATACTTAATCAAAATGGAACATGCTAAACTAAACGGACTGATTGGGGGTTAGGTTTATAAAACACTTAACCAACTTAGCATGTTGGCTAGAGATAGAAAACCTAGTAACGGGGGACCCTTTTCAGCAGTAACCCTATAAGGTGTATCATGATACCCTGAAACTAGGCAGGGTGGGGCACGATTACTGGGCTGATTGTAAGAGGTCAAATCGACGGCGGTGGTGCAGCAGTGTAGGTTCTAACGGGGTGCAGGCGTGCACACACTCCGGCGCAGAAAAATAAGGCACTGGGCACCAGTAGCATACCTGTGCATTCTAGGATTGTGTCGGGCTGCCACCATGGGACTTGATACACCCCATGGTGGGACCAGCATAGGTAACTACAACATCGGGGGCCGTAAGACACATGTAACTATGCGAGTAGGAGCCGATCATCATAAAATTGATCACTTCACCCTGATTATGGGGTGCCTGTCGGGAACTAGTTTATATGGGTACAGAGATTAACATGGGGTACGATAGTATATTCGACCCTAGACAACTTAACTAAGTATGTGGTGCTTTCCCATTTCTAGTTTATACTTATCATACCCAGTTCTTTATTCATAGACTGAATAGTCCTAGACTTACTCAGACTTTATGTCTGACTCTACTTTTCTTTCGTCTTCTTTTCTTCCGTTCCCCCCCCCCCCCCCCCCAGGTCCACAGGGAGGGAATACTGCAGCTTGGCCAGCCTTCATATCCAGCTTGAAGAGAAAGAATGTATTGCTTTGATCTTTTCGTTTTGGACTATGGCTTTGGACAACAACTATGGGACTTTTGCAGTTTATTTATGCTTTCTTTATGCTTCTTTAAATAATGTAATCAAGACAGTTATGGAGATGTTATGTTTTTGAAAGTATTGTAAGACAATTATGGTATATTGTTGAATTAAAAGTTGTTGTTTTTCCGCTGTTCAAAAATACGTGTTCTTATATTCTGTCTTGTATATCTGTGACTTATACTTATAAACCTCCACCAAAATTAGGGCATTCCCATAGAGAGTGACCCTAACGGAGGTGGGGTGTTTCACTTGGTATCAGAGCATAGGTTTACCAGATAAGATAAAAAGTTTTGAAAAATTATTTTCAAAAAGGAAATTTAAAGAAGCATTTTTTTTAAAGAGATAAAATATTATTTTATTTTAAAAGGCAAAGTCCCCCCCCCCCCCCAAAGCCATAGGTACTATCTCTTATCCTTCATTTTAAATCTATCCTTTTTGTTTCAGCATGTCCGAAGAACTTAACTTTCCAGAGGGTGTACCAATACCTGGTTGGTTTAGACGGTTCTTAGAAGCAAGGGCCACTCAGCCAGGTCCTACCGTTCCTCCTCCCCCAGCTGCAGGAAATCATCCAGCTGCAGCAGCACCTCTTCATCCTCCTCCTCCGTGGGGAAACACTTTTGCTAAGATATGTAAAGATTTTAAAGCCATGGGAGGAAAGGATTTTCATGGAACTGAGTCCTTCGTGGCAGCTAGAAATTGGCTGAAAGAAACCGAGGACTTATTCATCATCTTTGAGGTAGAAGATAGACAGAAAGTACAACTGGCAGTTTGGCTACTAAAGGGCGAGGCTTCCTACTGGTGGGAAGTCACTAATGCAGAAAGACCAGTGGAGACATGGGAGGACTTTAGGGCAAGGTTTGAGGCTAAATTTCTCTCAGAAGCTGAAAGGAGTCTTCAGTTGGAAAAATTCTTATTTCTTAAGCAAGGGAATATGACAGTCAAAGAGTATGTTAATCAATTCGATGAGCTGGCTAGGTTTGGGCTGGACCTAGTCAACACCCCGCACAAGAAGGCTCTCCGTTTCGTCAAAGGGTTGAATGAGCCATTACACAGTTTGGCCATGACCCATATACCCATGGGAGCCACGTATGAAAGATTGGTACAAATGGCATTGCTGAACGAAGAGGATAAGGGCAAGAAGGAGACAAAGGCAGAAAGCTCTCAAGGGAAGAAAGAGGGTTTGCAGCCTAAGAAGACAGACTTTAAGAAGGGTGGAAAAGGCAACAAAGAGAAGAGGAAGTGTAATTTCTGTGGCAAAGTGGGGCACTTAGTGAAAGATTGCCGGAAGAAGAAGGCCAAGGAGAATGGTGGGAGCTTTTCTTGCGGTGAGACAGGCCAAAGGGCTAAGGACTGCCCAAAGAAACGAGGACAGGGGCAGAGGGCTGGACCCACCTCAGGGGCACAAGTTCATGTGCTAGAAGCGCCACCTCTGCAGCAGCGAGGTATAAATACTTCTGTAGAAAGTGTAGTTTATCTTTATGATCACCCCGTTCGCACTTTATTTGATTCTGGCGCATCACACTCCTTTATCTCGTCTGCTTTAGTAGAATCTCTGCACCTAAAAACTAGTATGGTAGAGGACCCCTTAATTGTTTCAAACCCAATTGGGGGCCCAGCTCATTTGTCTATGATCTGTTTGGGATTGAAAATTTCTATTCTAAGCATAGAATTTCAATGTAGTGCCTTTGTTTTGGGCTTTTCGGGATATGGTTTGATTTTGGGCATGGATTGGCTATCCAGTAATGGGGCCATCCTTGATTGTGAGAAAAGGGTTGTTAGGCTCCTAACCCAACTCGGTAATACTTTGGAAATTTCTTGTAATCCCTCGTATGCGGTTATGCTTAGTTACCTTGAATCGCTAGATGCCTCTGTTGAAAATTTGCAATCAGTTAGAGTGGTCCGGGAATATCCGGATGTCTTCGAAGAGGTGAAGGGCTTGCCTCCGAAGCGGGAGATAGACTTCCGCATATACCTTGTAGATAATGCAAAGCCCATTGCGTTGCCCGTTGGACACATGGCTCCACGGGAAAGGAAAGAGCTCAGTAAACAGATTAAAGAGCTTCTAGAAAAGGGGTTCATTAGGAGGAGCATTTCAGAATGGGGCGCTCCAGTGGTGTTCGCTACAAAGGCAGATGGTTCACTCCGTCTATGTGTTGAATATAGGGAGCTCAACAAGCTAACGAAAAAGAATAGGCACCCTCTCCCCAGAATTGATGATTTGTTTGATCAGCTTGTAGGAGCATTTGTTTTCTCCCAACTCGATTTAGCGACCGGTTTTCATCCGCTAAGGGTGGCTGAAGATAGTATCGATAAAACGGCATTCAGAACCCCAGACGGTTTCTTTGAATGGCTTGTCATGCCTTTCGGCTTGACAAATGCACCTGCTTACTTCGTGGACCTGATGAGTAGGGTATTCAGAGATTTCCTCAATAAGTTCGTAGTGGTCTTCGTAGACGATATCCTTATCTTCTCAAAGAGTGAAGAAGAACATGCTCAGCACTTAAGGGCAATAATGGAAACTCTGCGAGTCCATCAGCTAAAAGCCAAATTCTCCAAATGCCACTTTTGGAGAGAAGAAGTGAGGTTCCTTGGGCACATAGTATCCAAACAAGGGTTAGCAGTGGACCCGGCTAAGGTAGTGGCGGTACAGGATTGGAAGACACCAAGGAATGCAACTGAGGTCCGAAGTTTTCTAGGACTAGCAGGTTTCTATCGAAAGTTCATAAAGGATTTTTCAAAAATCTCAGCTCCGCTCACGAAATTGACCAAGAAGAATCTGGCATTCAATTGGGACTTGGATTGCGAGTTTGCTTTCCAGCGACTAAAAAGGGCTCTTACAACAGCCCCAGTTTTGACGTTGCCAGATGGAAGCAAGATGTTCACTGTTTATACAGATGCATGTGGGACAGGGCTAGGCGCCGTCTTAATGCAAGAAGGAAGGGTAGTAGCTTATGGCGGGAGGCAGTTGAAAGTGCACGAAAAGAACTACCCGACCCACGATCTTGAGTTAGCTGCCATCGTCTTTGCACTCAAGTCTTGGCGACACTATCTCCTAGGTGAGAAGTTCGAACTTTACACTGACCATAAATCGTTGAAATATTATTTCTCGCAGAAAGATCTTAACTTGAGGCAACAAAGATGGATGGAGTTTCTTGCCTCGTACAATTTCGAGATCTCCTACACTCCGGGCAAAGGCAACGTAGTGGCAGACGCGTTCAGCCGAAAGAAATTGACCCTAAGCCCGCTGTTTGTTGAAAGACAAAGCCTAGAGTTTATAGCCAGCTTCGACTTTAGGCCTTCCTCCGATTTTGTACCAGGCTTGCTAGCATCTCTCGAAGTGCGCCCGACCTTAGTGGACTCAATAGGGACAGCACAACGCGATGACCCTCAGCTTGTGGAAACGATTGATAGGCTAATTAGGGGTGAGACTTCAGGTCACCTCAATAGATACTCCATCGACGATAAGGGTTGGCTAAGGCGAGACGGAAGACTATGTGTCCCACAGACAAGGGATTTAGTAAAGAGGGTTCTCGAGGAAGCACATCACTCCAAGATGACGATACACCCAGGCGGAGATAAAATGTACAAGGACATAAAAAGAACTTTCTTCTGGAACGGCATGAAAAAGGACGTGGCAGAATTCGTTTCAAAGTGTATGGTGTGCCAACAGGTTAAGGCGGAACAGAAAAAGCCTGGCGGTCTGCTACATCCTCTAGAGGTCCCGCAGTGGAAGTGGGATAGCATCTCAATGGACTTCATCGATGGGCTGCCTAGGTCTAGGAGAGGCAACACTAGCATTTGGGTAATAGTGGATAGACTTACTAAAAGCGCCCACTTTTTACCTGTCAAAAGTAAAAGAACTGCCTCATCCCTAGCATCTCTTTACCTCAAGGAAATCGTTCGACTCCATGGAATACCATCCAACATTGTTAGTGACCGAGACCCTATCTTCACAAGTGAGTTTTGGCGGAGTCTGCAAGAAGCAGTAGGAACGCAGTTATGCTTGAGCACAGACTATCATCCCCAAACCGACGGCCAAACAGAAAGAGTGAACAGAGTTTTGGAGGACCTTCTAAGACTGTGCGTCCTTGACCTCGGAGGGACATGGGAAGACCATCTTCCTTTGGTGGAATTTGCCTACAACAACAGCTATCAAGCAACCATCGGAATGGCGCCCTTCGAAGCTTTATATGGAAGACCGTGCCGATCGCCCACTTGTTGGTGGGAGTCTACTGATAAACTCATACTTGGACCAGATATGATCCGAGAAACTACAGAGAAAGTAGACTTAATACGAAGAAGGATGAAGACGGCCCAAGACAGACAAAAGTCCTACGCCGACAAGAGGAGGACCGACCTTGAATTTGAGGTTGGAGACAGAGTTTTTCTTAAGGTATCTCCGCTAAGGAACGTTGTCCGTTTTGGAACCACAGGAAAACTAGCACCAAGGTTCGTAGGGCCATTCCCTATCATCGAGAAAATTGGGAAAATGGCCTATAGGTTAGAGTTACCCGAAAAGCTGGCCGGAGTCCACAACGTTTTTCATGTTTCACATCTCCGAAAATGTCTACATGAGTCTGCTGAAGTGGTAGAGGCAAATATCCTAGAAGAAGTTGAAGTGGAGCGCGAAGCAACCGTGAGGAAAGTTCCAACCCGCATATTAGGAACGGAAGTGAAAAAGCTACGCAACCGCGAAGTCAAGCTCGTCAAAGTTCAGTGGAGCGACGCCGAGGGAGACGCAACTTGGGAAACTGAAGCTAGAATACGCACTGCCTACCCTTTTCTTTTCGAGGGTACATCCTTGATCTTTCTTTTTCCTTAAGTTGCGCTTTTATCTATCTTTTTAGGTATATTTCCTCGACCTTATCTTTTAGGTAGAAACTCTTTGGATGAAAACATGTAGTTGAAACATGTTATGGATGATGGTTGCAAGTGGTTGCAAGTGATTGCTAGTGGTTGCTCGTGGTTGCATATACACACACAATCTAGGTTTTATATCGGCTCAGTCACTCCATATTGCATATGCATATATGTTTGCATTCGTATATGGTTGAACTTTAATGTATTGTCATATGGATGTTGCATTTGTATGAATGATTGTGCACTCATGTAGAATCATGAATAGGAAAATTTGCATACATAATGGATTCATGGCACTTACATAATTCGCATTAAGGAGGTCAACTGAATCAGTAGACCGCCTGATTTTGCATTAGATAAGTACATGTACACACACACTTCACATATGATCACGAAGCATTAGAAGTCTTTTAAGGACAATGGATGCTCGTGTTTGATGGATGAGTAGATGGATGTTTGGATGTTAGGATATACATTCTTCCTAACTTGAAGATTTCGGGGACGAAATCCTTTTAAGTGGGGGAGAATGTAACACCCTGTGTATTCTATAACCGTGAAATTCATAAATTAAAGTATAATTAATTTCTAATAAAAGAATTAAGGGAAACGGGATAAGCCATTTCGTTCGTCTCGGAAAAATACGTGAAATAGAGTCCGAGTTTTCGAAAATCGGAGTCCGTATGACCAAGATATGGCCTCCAGAAGTTTCTGAATTAAGTTTAAAATTCGAACAGAAGAAAAACAGCTCAGAAAAACAATTCAAAATCGGGCCCAGTTGGCCAGGGCGGGAAAATTCCCGCCTGAAGGCACCAGGTCGACTTGGCAGTCGACCTGGGCTAACCAGGTCGACAGGGCTGTCGACCTGGGTGTCGACAGGGCTGTCGACCTGGCCCCAGAGCCAGGTCGAACCCAGCCCATCCTGGCTGGCCAGGTCTGTGTTTGGCCGATTTTCTGAGCCTTGCCTTGTCACTAGGGCTAGGTGTCAGCCCCTGATTGGTCTCTCTTTCGAATGAATGGCTACGATCAATCCAAGCAACATCGATGGTCCTAATCAGTTCATAAACTCTATAAAAATGACCCTAGACTCTACCTAATCTATTCATTCAAAAATAAGAATGAGGCCATCATACTGCTGAGGAACGACTAGGAGTAGCCACCAATTTAAGAGACAATTAGGAGACAAACTCTAAAGCAACTACAACTTAAACAAATCAAATCAACGCCTACGTCAAGGGAATAGCATCTCCAAATCCAGAATTCAGACTCCTGAATTGAAGAATTCGTCACACGATTGTAAGTAGAGTGCTATTCCGATATGAAATAAATAATTGTGTTGATTTGTGTAATGTAAGAAATGGAATTGTGGCGATAATAATTCATATTTGTGCGTTGCTATAATTCTAATCGATTTGGAA
This sequence comes from Allium sativum, assembly GCA_030737875.1. Taxonomy (NCBI): domain Eukaryota; kingdom Viridiplantae; phylum Streptophyta; class Magnoliopsida; order Asparagales; family Amaryllidaceae; genus Allium; species Allium sativum. The sequence goes on from CM060909.1 coordinate 117,600,894, forward strand.
TATTGTGATATGACGATTGGATATTCACAAGTATGTAATTCATGTTGAAGCTACACGTTTGTGGTTGTTTAATTGAGATTCATGCAAGTATGTGGTTTTGCTACTATGCCAACATAATGTATATTTTTGTACAAAAATCACTTTGTGTGTAATTGGATCAAATTTGGGGTATTATGATTCATATGAAATTATGTTGGAATTGGCATCATGATCTATGTATAAAACCATACTTTTGTATTATAAACAAAAGTAAGCCTCTTTGTGAACTTATGTTGATTCTATGAATATGACTAGGCTATGTTTGGTATTATGCCTAATTAAAAAAGCATGTTAGAACTATGTTGTTAACAAGAATTATATAATATATGTGACACATAGCTAAGTTAGATTTACATTCTAATTTCAAGTTTGCATGAATTAAAGTAAAAACCATGATTTCATGTTTAGGAATATTTATGCCATGATTTTATGAATAGATCAAAAAACGTCATTTCATGTTTGGGTAAAATTGTGCCATGATTATGTGAATAGATTAAAGATCATGATTAAGTTGGAATAATTCTAGTTGAATTATACTTTTGTATTAGTAACAAAAGTAAGCAACTTTGTAAGCATATAGTAATGCTTATGTTTGACATTATGCCTAAGTAAAAATATAGGTTTATGTTGTAGATAAGGCTATGTGTCAATAATGATATCTAATTTGGTTAGATTCTTAACTTAAATACAAGTTTACATGGTTTGATTCATGTCACTTATGCTTTATGACCAAAGTATATGTTACCACAATGCAAGTACACCAGTTTCTATTTTGTAGTTCCAACGTTATGTTGCAAGTTCATGCATTCACATTCCCCTTTTTGTGTACATAACCACGTTTTAAGCCTCCCCTTTTTCACATGGCTAAGTTGGGCTTAAATGGCTAAGCCCAACATATATTATAATAAAACGAACGTATTAAACGGGGAAATAGCGTTGGGCCAAATTAATTAATAAATGAAAATATAAAAGTAGAGGGGCCCAAATTCAAGAATGGGTTGGGCCCATGATTGGTGTAAACCCTTACACCATTAATTGATTTTGAATAATGGGCCGCAAATATTTACATATAAGAAAACAAAGAAGAAAGACAAAATATGTAAATGTAGAAAATACGATGTGTTTAACCCGAGGTTGGATTGAGTTGTGATGTAAACCTGCCCGGAACCGCCCGGCTGTCCAGTAGTCACAACAATACCTATCCAATGTGGGTGGTTAAACATGGAGCCCAATAAGGACCCGAGGTTAGACTGAGTTGTGGCGTAAGACTGCCCTGAACCAACCGGCAACAGGCAGCCACAACCATACATGTCTAATGTGAGAGGTCAAGGCTTTTATAAAACAATTAAGGCTGAGTCAGGATTGATAGGATTAAGTAAATTATATTAATACTTAATCAAAATGGAACATGCTAAACTAAACGGACTGATTGGGGGTTAGGTTTATAAAACACTTAACCAACTTAGCATGTTGGCTAGAGATAGAAAACCTAGTAACGGGGGACCCTTTTCAGCAGTAACCCTATAAGGTGTATCATGATACCCTGAAACTAGGCAGGGTGGGGCACGATTACTGGGCTGATTGTAAGAGGTCAAATCGACGGCGGTGGTGCAGCAGTGTAGGTTCTAACGGGGTGCAGGCGTGCACACACTCCGGCGCAGAAAAATAAGGCACTGGGCACCAGTAGCATACCTGTGCATTCTAGGATTGTGTCGGGCTGCCACCATGGGACTTGATACACCCCATGGTGGGACCAGCATAGGTAACTACAACATCGGGGGCCGTAAGACACATGTAACTATGCGAGTAGGAGCCGATCATCATAAAATTGATCACTTCACCCTGATTATGGGGTGCCTGTCGGGAACTAGTTTATATGGGTACAGAGATTAACATGGGGTACGATAGTATATTCGACCCTAGACAACTTAACTAAGTATGTGGTGCTTTCCCATTTCTAGTTTATACTTATCATACCCAGTTCTTTATTCATAGACTGAATAGTCCTAGACTTACTCAGACTTTATGTCTGACTCTACTTTTCTTTCGTCTTCTTTTCTTCCGTCCCCCCCCCCCCCCCCAGGTCCACAGGGAGGGAATACTGCAGCTTGGCCAGCCTTCATATCCAGCTTGAAGAGAAAGAATGTATTGCTTTGATCTTTTCGTTTTGGACTATGGCTTTGGACAACAACTATGGGACTTTTGCAGTTTATTTATGCTTTCTTTATGCTTCTTTAAATAATGTAATCAAGACAGTTATGGAGATGTTATGTTTTTGAAAGTATTGTAAGACAAATATGGTATATTGTTGAAATAAAAGTTGTTGTTTTTCCGCTGTTCAAAAATACGTGTTCTTATATTCTGTCTTGTATATCTGTGACTTATACTTATAAACCTCCACCAAAATTAGGGCATTCCCATAGAGAGTGACCCTAACGGAGGTGGGGTGTTTCATTTCCAGAGTTAAATTTGTATAGACCATTTTGTTCTCTACCCTGCAATAAAATGTTCCTAGTAAGCATGTCCCTAACTACACAGTAATTTGGATAGAATTCAAATGACACTTTATTATCTTTGGCACACTGTGACATACTGATTAAGTTTTTCCTAATGTTTGGTGCACATGGCAAGTTGTTTAAATAAACCTGTTTGGCACCCTTAATTCTAGCATGTCCAGTGTGTGAAATAATTATTGAATTGCCATTACCCATAATTAGAGATTGTTTACCTTTGTATTATCGATTTCTAAGATTCATATTGCTTAAATTGTTGGTAACATGATGTATAGCTCCTGAATCTGGATACCATGATTCATCTTGAATATCATCTATAGTAGCAGAATTTGAAGTAGATTCTTGATTGTTTTTAACATCTGCTTGGCTATTCACCATATTAGCAGTAGGATTGTTGTTCTTAGTGTTGTTATTTCCTTTTTGGTTGACATTAAAACTGTTATCAAATCTGAAATAACATTTGTTCGCTGTGTGTCCAATCCTTTCACAAATCTGGCCATTGGGTCTGTTATTAGAATTCCATCTACCAGCTCTTCCTCTTCCACGGTGTGACTGACCTCCTCTTTGTTAAGTGTTCTGATTTCTAGAATTGTTCTGTTGATTTTTGTTTTTCCCTACAGTGATGTAGTTAATTGAGGGATCAAAAGCTTGATCTTTTCTTTGCAACAATCTGCCTTCATGAGCTAGTAGGACAGAGTGTACACTTTGTAATGAGGGTGTGGGTCCTATGGATGTTATAAATGCTACTACTGCTTCGTATTCATCCTCCAACCCTCCAACTATGTATAGAACTTGTTCTTTTTCTTCAGTCTTGTTTCCAGTGCATGCTAGTTGATCACATAGATTCTTTACCTTCATTAGGTATTCATTCATGTTGGAATTCTCCTTTTTTATGCTTTGAAGTTGCTTTTTGCAGTTTAACACACTTGCTGATGACTGACTAGTAAATGATCTCTCTAGAGTTGTCCATATGTCATGAGATGACTTAACACCAATTAATTATGGCATTATTGATGAACTTACAGTAGACATTAGCCATGCACTCACAAGATTGTCCTGTCTTTGATATGATGCACGTTCTCAATTAGGAATTAAGTTGTTATCAAAACCTCTGATGTATTTTGCTAGAACAGTTTGTGATCCATAGAGATAATCTTCAAAACCATAACCCTTTGCCGATGTTTCCACTTGCAGTTTCCATAGAAGATAATTTGATTCATTCAGTTGAATCGAGATGATATTAATTTGCGGCTTGACGATGGATTTAATAAGATCTTCAGTGTTTTCAGCACTGGTCTGATTTGATCTGGCTGATGATTTAGGAGAATTTGGTGGACTTGTTTCAACCATGATTCTCAGAATGTAGAAAGAAGTAGCAGTTACAGAAATACTGCTACAAAAACAGGTAAAATTCTTTTGAACTCACTTTATTGAATTGAAATCTTCTGCAAGATTTCTCTGAATTGAATTTAATAGCAACCAGAATTGCTAAAGTGAAGATTTTGTGAGAGTGTTTATACACTGAGTATCTGATTAGCAATCTAGGGCGGCTACCACTGCAAGAAAATACTGATTTTGCAGTGGAAAAATCCGTCGCTAAATGGTATTTAGTGACGGATTTGCAGCAGAATACGGTGGTCGCTGAAAAACACGTCGGTATTTTAGACACAATTTAGCGATGGAAATTAGCGTCGGTTCTCCATTACTTTGCAGTCGTTTATGATTTATTACCATTTCATTTGTAAATAATTTCACCGATGTTTTACCGACGGATAGATATATAATAATAAAATAATTATATATATATTCGTCGCTAAATTCATGCTATTTAGCAAGGGATTACTGATGAATATAAATGACAAACATTTTGCATTTTAATTACCCGTCGGTAAATCCAAGCTATTTAGCGACGAATTACCGACGACCATATCTATTTACACGTGTACAACCATTTGTTATCCGTCGATAAACCGTCGCTATGTTTAAATTTTCAGTTTCATTTTAGCGACGTTTTAGTGTCAATTTTTGTAAAATTTTGCAAATTTTCCATCGATATTCCCTTTCTGCTCTGGTTATATTATTATTTTTCCCAGCTTTCACCATTACTAGTCGATAGTTATACATATATATATATATATACACACACACACATGTATATATATACATATGTATATATATATATATATGCATGCACATAAAATGAGCGACATTAACCAAAAAGAAAATGCAATTGCTAGTTTTTTTTATCACAACAATAATTTTTTTTATTATAACTAATATTCCATAAATAATATCGTCTATAATCATCCATCAATTCGTACATACACTAGACTGAATTATAACTAACAAAACTATTCAGCTAGTGCTAGTGGTATACCATAAAAACATCCTTACTCATAAAATAAGCATTTACAACAAAATATATCCCGCTACTATACCCGAGTAACTCATGAAGATGACGATGCCGAAGGATCTGCATAATCAGATTCATCATTTCTATGAAGCACTGCCATCACTTGTTTCATTTGAGCTTGAAATTTCTCTCTATCTGCTTTTTGTTGGTGTGCAAGCCTTGCCTGCTCTTCCTCAAGTCTTTGGCAATTAGCTCGCTCACGCCCTCTCTCTTCCTCAATCCTAATCTGCTCTGCTCTCTCATTCTCGAGCTCTAAGCGCATTTCCTTAACTGTTTTTGGTAGCTCATGAACATCATCTTCATTGTCAACACATTGACGCTTTGAACGTTGAGAAGAGGGAAGCTGTAAAGAGATTATACAAAAATAGTGTAAAAAAAATGGTATAAAAACATTACGTTCTAAGAGGAATATGCTAAACAACAGTATAAAAACATAGCCTAAAATATATTACATTACGTTCTGGGTTTAGATAGCCTGCATCTTAGCCAAATAACTTATGAAAATTTTTAAAACCTTGTTGAACTTAGTAGTTTCACTAGCTTTGTTGTATTAGAGACAACCGTGGAAGACCGGTAAAACATAATATAATAACTACACAACTACACAGGCAATAGAAATTAGTGCTTGCGCCAAAATAGATGCTAAACATCAATGAAAATGCATGATGTAGCTAGTAAACCTGCATGTTTTCCTTTTTTTTCTATAGAACAAGAAAAACATAAGCTTGGTCGTGGGTCATATTTATCATTTGTTCTCATGAATTAACAATGACTATGTAGGTCATGACAAATCAGGATATGGTAGATTGCACAAAAGACATTAAAGATCCTCAGTCTGCTGCTAAGCGTCTGACCGAAGAAGCCGTTGTGAGAAAAAGCAGAGATAACATTTCTTGTATTGTGGTCAATTTTGTTTCTTGACACATCTAGTAGCTAGCATGGTGCATTTACTTTTGTTGGGCTTTACATATTTACATCTTCAAAAAAAGTGTTGATTTCTGATTCAGTATTAAAATGGTCAAGTAAAACATGCGACTCTTTGCCAACATTACAGCATTACCTCCATTATTTACATGCATGACCGGACAAAAACACAACACTAAGACATTGTAAGGTTATATATGCATTCTTATAATAACTTGAAAAAACTGTTTCAGTTTTGAAAATGCTCAGATGTAGAATTGCACTTCAACATGCACACCTAATTTGTGTTAGTTGAAAACCAGCTTAGTGATTCTATCATTATTAGGTTGGATTAAGACTTCAACTTCACAACAAAATGAGAAATTAGATGTGTAAATAGAAAAAAAAACCTTGAAGTACCTCTAGATTCCCAACAAGTGATTCGAATATGTCATCAGCTGTCTCTGGTGGCAGCTCCTATGTGTCGTCACGGTTGTCTCTCGAAGTGATGTTAGTTTCTTTGTGCAAGCTCTCGTGTAATTGTCCTATTAGAAAATATATTTTTTTAGAAACTAAGAAGTTCAGTATGCACTAAAACAATAGCATAAAAATTGTTAACATGGGTTTGCTAGCGAGAAATTTATTAGTGATCTAATATGATGATGGAATAAACTACAGGCCATAAGTGTTAATAGGCACTCTAGTTAGGCTGAACCCATAATATCCTACGCAGAAGCACTTATACACAAGTGCACATATTCATGTGCAAATACAAGAAAATACAGTTCGGAAAATGAAGAAATAAACCAAAGTCTCATGCTGCTTCAGGCCCTTATACTATCGTCCTCTCCTTCGTTTTTCATTGGAGTAAGAATGGGTTCACGAGTTAGACGTATGCTAGGGTTTTCAATAAAGGAATGGCTCAAATAATAGTGTATACGTAGAACACAATAAGAAGTGATATTTTATAGAGAATTATGGCCATCAACAATTGACTACTGGAGATATTGGTGCAAATAAAAAACCACAGAAATACCCACCAAACCAACTTGTGCTGATAAAATATTAATGCTATTATTTAACAATATATGCTTCCTTTTTCATATAGTCGTAGTTTGGCTCACCTATGCTCTATTTTAAAATTTGAAACTTGATTGTATTATCCAAACATAAAGATATTTGATCAATCACTAGACAATACGTATTAAAGTTTTCATAATTACAAAATCACAAAGAACGGTTCAACAAAGATATGTCTATGAAAGAATGCGCATATATTGAGTCTTACTAATAAGGAATGCAAGCAAAGTTACAACTTAATTTACTCTATCATAAGGCTGCATCACAAAATTATGAAAACTTTAACTCATAAATTTGTACATCTAGACATGGATCAAATAACAAGCAAAACGACTCGTTGAATCCTTCACAATAACTTGGGTAAAATTTTAGACGTTGAGCAAATAATAACATTTGACTTTGGACTAAACTCATGAATTCATCGATTATTCTAAAAGTTTAAGCCTAGACCTCCATTAATAAAATGCAGAAATCATTTTGAACTCGACTTTTGAACAGATCTTTATACATTTTTTTTACATTTTAGTCTGCAGTACTGAAATATAATGAGTAATTAAAATGTTTCATTCAAGTCGAAAGAGTCATACTGAATAAAATAATGTATAGTCAGAGCCAAAATCAAATTATCGAAACCAAGTCAAATATATACGAATGGGTTTTTTCACCATAGGACAAATGTACATGGTAACAACCAAGTCAACGAAATAAGAGAAAAATACGTGGATTAAAAATCCTAGAAATACCAAAATCATCACAGGCTAAATATAACAAAAAGTCGAGCAGATTCAAGTCGAAAAGGGGCAAAATCCATTCTAGTTTATTTTCAAACATTAATTAACTTTGATATTTTTTATAAACTTAATTCCTATAAAACTTAGCTAATTTTATAAAAATTAATCAATTTAAATTTAAGTTAATTTTTATAAAACTTAAATAACTCAGGAACTTTCGCACCATTTTACCATGCATCAACGTCATTGCCGAAGTTTTGGGTTACGAGTTAAGGGATAGATCTTGGCACGGGATTCATGGGGGTGAGGCGCACCGTTGGCGGTTGCTAGCAGTGAGCGGGGGTAAGGCGGTCATCATGGTGGGGTTCTGGTGGACTTCGATCTAACGTGGCGGCGGGGAGAATGAAATTGAACAGAGGCATTTTTGTTGTATTTTCTGGATCTGGGTTCTGGAACATGCTACAGGAAGATGGCTTCACATGAGGTGGACTAAGGTCGGCGGCGCAGCCAACTCAAGTAGCCAATTAACTATGGTGGACTGAAGCGACAGCGGAGGAGGACTGCTCAACGCAGTAAATTTCAGTTGTGGAGAGAAGAAAAGGAGCGCAAAGGAGAAGATGGGTGGCTGACGCGACTGAAGGGAGTTCGCGTGGTTAAGGTGAAGTGGGAGGATGCTGTAGTTCAGTGCTGAATACCTAGTTCACCTTAACAGGTGAAGTGGGAGGATGATGGTGTCCAAAATAGGTATACAGCACCGAACTACAGCATCCTCCCACTTCACCTTAACCACGCGAACTCCCTTCAGTCGCGTCAACCACCCATCTTCTCCTTTACGCTCTTTTTTCTCTCTCCACAATTGAAACTTACTGCGTCGAACAGTCCTCCTCAGCCGTCGCTTCAGTCAACCAGAGTTAACTAGCTACTTGAGTTGGCTTCGCCACCCACCTTAGTCCACCTCGTGTGAAGCCATCTTCCTGTAGCGCATATATCATGAATTTTTTTAGTTCTTTCCTCATAAGTTGGGGATAAATGGCATTGGCAGTATCTTACACGTAAAAATATTAAACTAGTGGTTTTTTTAGTCTAACACGATGTACTTTTCTAGTCTAACGTGATTTACTTTTAGCATGAAGCATGTTCTTCTCTCTGAACATGTCTTTGCCCATGCAGTGTTAGAGTTAACTTTATCATCAACTTCCTATAAAAATATTGAACTGTGATTGTGAACACGCTAGAACTATTTTGAAATCTAGTGGGTTTTTCCAAGCGGACTGCGTTTTCAATGACAATTCCCATCTCAGCCATTTCCTATCATCATAATGACAGTTCTCATTATTTAAAGGAAAAAACTTACCAATTTATAAAATATACTTAAAAAATTATTAACATACAAAGTCATACACATACACATGCATGTGTGTGTATAGACTTAGTGAAATTTTTTACTTCAGTGGAAACATTATTGATGCATTGATGGCTTGGTGTGTAGATAGCAGGCTGGTAAGTTGGAAATGTTCTACAATGATGGCTTTTGGTCGACTAACTAGAGAAGCAGCATTGAATTTATCAAGTATAATTTCATCAAGATGCTCACATTGAAAAATCAAGTTGATCAATACATTGAGCATCAAGCACTAATTGCTGGGTCGTTAATCATTCATATTTTTATAAAGAAATCACAAGGTTAGCTCAATTCAACTTTCCTGTTCTACACAATGACATCGTTTCCTGTTATCCAATAATAAAATATGTGTTTTTTTAATTATACTTGAATATAAATATAGGCTCTTCTCATGAAGCAAATAAGACTATAAATAAAACAAAAAAAATTAGTTTTAAACCATATATAACTGTTTGAAAACAACAATAAATTAAATATAAAGAAGTCACAAGGTTAGCTCAATCCACATGCCTATTCATCTCTAGAACCCAAATTTCTTTATATTTCTAGTTATCATTTTATTTTTTATTTAGAAAATGTGTCATTCAAATCATGAATAAAAGGGAAATTCGTATCAAAATGCATATATTTTATATTTGGTTGGAGATTAACATGAGTGGATAAATTGTTGACAAAGGGAGTTAGAATGTGAAATGAACAGTTACAAATAATGATTGGAACTATACGGGAGTAGAAAAAAGGAGGATGATAATTATGGTAGAGTCAAATTAGTACTAGCATTCCTTTCTATATGGAGAGTATCAACGCTTTGATTGTTTCCTTAACATAATTTGTTATCAAAAATAACCTTTTTGTTTAGTTTATAAAAATACTTCTTTTAGTAATTCTATTTTTTTTCCCTCCATGTGCTATTGTTCCATTTTACAGGGGTAGTATTATTTCCTTGTGGAATTTTGTTGGCATCTCTTACTGATGACCAAAATTACACCAACCAGGCAGGCATAGGATCTGAAAATAAAATTGCATACCAAATTATTAGCTAATTAATAGTTACATTAGAATTTTAATTACCCTTTGTTTTTTGATATATAAATTCAAGGATTATTTCATCATTCTAAATTCTTCATCCTGGGATCACACTGTTAATGAAATTAGTCGCAGAAACATGTCTATTGTATATGTGTGTACACAATGTTTTTCTCTTTGCGTATATATACATTATGTGTGTAAAAAAGGCATAAAACATATAGTACACATCCAAATACAAGTGATCAAAAAAGTCAATTGGAGTGGATACTCCAACTCAGCTACACATGGCTCCAGCAATGTTTATGTATGTTAGGAGCATACATATCATAGGCCTTGAGTTTAAAGTGTATATAATCTAATTCTGTTGGAGCATAATTTAAAATGGTGATCAGTTTCAAAATTGAATTGCATAACTTGACTAGGGTACGATACCATAATGCTATCCACCGTTCAAAGACTGGTATAATTCAATATAATATTTGTATAGTAACAATCAGCAAGGAAAAATCACCATGGCCAAATTTGATGCATATTAAAAGCTCAACAATGCATATGGCTAAAGCAAGCCAGCAAAATGCACCCACCTTCTTGACCGGTTTCCTAATAAAATAAACCCAGAAGAAATGAATCATCAACTTTATTTTAAATGGAAATTTGCATGCATTCAAGAAGAAAACCGAAAAAAGCACCTGTCTTGTGAGTAAGTATTGTATTCACGAATGGTTGGTATAGCGATTAGCCACCATAAGACAAGCCTATAAGTGATTATAGGATTTCTAGGTGGAATCCAAAGGCAAAATTTAAGGAAGAACATATTTAGCTCGACTATCATGAATATTACACAAAGAGTTAATACTTGAATGAACCTCCATGGGCCTAACAGAGGATGCCACTCATCTTTATCCCATCGGGCTGGTGTGAATTGACACAATGTTCTTTTTACCTACAAAAAATAACAAAAGAATATTGTAAATACATAAGAGGGCCTAACTGCCTAAACAACTGAAACAAACCACCAGAAAGGTAAACTAAGCAAAAAAAAATTTGGACAAAGCTACACTTCACATCCAACCAAACATCCCAATTCCCCCCCCCCCCCCCCCCCCACACACACACACAAATAAACCCCTGTGGGGCTGCCTGCAAGGGGCCACCTTTCCTCTTTTCCCTCCTCTTTCTCCCCCTTTAATTCAGTGAAAAATCGCTCATTGTCACAGCCAAAAAATTGTTTTGACTATTGCTTGTAGCGCTAATGAATTGTAATTAGCATAAATTTTTAGACAATAATAGTGTAAGTTGAAAAATCGATCAAATTTAGTAGTCAATGTTCATTCAAATGAAGAATAAGAAAGTTTCTTTTACTCGCAGACTTACTAAAAATGTTTGCTTCAGACATTTGGTTCACAAGGCGGCACAAGTAGCGTATATTCCTTGCTTGTAAGATGATGGATGGAAAACAAAAGGAATAAGAAACAGTATCAATCAATGAGAACAGCAATTATCAATTAATGAAATTTCATGAAACTATTAACAATGAGCATATAACAAGCCATACCTTGCCAGGGATATTTGGTTGGCGACTTATACCGACCCATTCATATGTTTTCCCATCAGAATACCTTATTGTATTCATTCCTGCCCAAATGCCAAACCAGTTGCAGATTAGGATATCCAAAATAATACAGTCCCACAAACATTCATTGAAGTTTGGTAGCATATGGCGAAATATTAGTTCCATTAACACAAATCCAATTGACAGCACGCACAAAAGCAGGTGATTCTGAATCATTATAGCCTTCCCCCACCATCCAAATATATGTGCCAGACCAAATTCATCAAATAAAGTGTCCTGTTTTTAGGATTATCAGGTACATAGATACGACAATCAGCTCCATAGGATCTTTCAGGTAACTCAATTTGGCATGTAGAAATTTCATGAATTGACGAGCACCATCTCGGTTCTGAAAAAGCAAAAAGGTAAGATCGACCTGAAATCCAACCAGAAAACCTTCAATTTCCACCAGAAAGAGATCTATCTAATATCTGCCACGGCTTGCCTGTCCTTAACCGCAGCAGCACCACCACCTCGCATCTTCCTAACAGGCGACATGACATCGGCCTCAACTTGAATAAAAACTCTAGCACTGAGATGGTGAGAGGAGCATGTAGGATTTGGAATAGGGAGAACAGATTTAGTGAGCGGTTTTCATGACATCAATTAAGGGTAAGAATTAGGGTAAACGAGAAGTTGTAAATTAAGTGTATGAATTGGGGAAAATGAGAAACGAAGATAATGAAATGAAAAAAGAAATACGTCTAATTTGGAGAATGGATTTCAGCGAAATGTTGGATTATTAATTGATGGCCCAGATTTTTTTTAAAAGTGAACGATGGATTGCTAACTAATCATCGTTGGATTATATTAGTTAAACGGTGTAGATTCTGTACGTATAGATGAGGAGGATTGCTAAGTTTGAAAGAAATCACAATATCATAGATGAAGTATTGCTTGGATAAATATTCGTCGGTATTCTGCCTGAATTTGCAGTGGAAAATAGCGGCAGAAATTTTCCATCTGTAATTTGACCAATTTGCGATGGATTAGTGAGGGATGACAGTAGACGACGGTAATTAATAAAAGAAAGAAAAAGACTATCTCTTGCAGATCACTTGGAAATCCGTCGCAAATTAGCGACGGAAATTTCTGCTTCTAAATATTTGATGCTAAGTCAGTGTTTTCTTGTAGTGTATTAGCTTCATGTGATTGATATCTTCGGAATTTCTTGATCGAAATTGAGTTCTTGAGAAGTTTTTACCGTTAAACTGTGATTCTGACAACTGATGTAGCCTCTGAAATTAGGCGAGGCACAATTTTTAGGGTCACAGCCTCAACCTTCAAATGATGAGATTAAAATCTTGGATGAAGGGCATCCAACTGATGAGATTTTTCTGATGGATGATCTATCTTCTGATAGATTTGTGGAGACACAAAGAGTTGGATCGAATATAGATGCGGTTAGCACTTTGATGGCTCTGATACCATGAAAGAAATAAGCAGGAATTGATTTTATTATTATTGAAAATTATTTGTACAGAGTTTGTGAACATATTTATACAAGTGGAATAGCTAATGGGCTGACTGAACTAAATGTAATAACGTTGGAATTTGGGCTAAGCCCACTTATTGTTTAAGTAAAGGGTAACGGGATACAAAGAGTATTAGTGAATAACTCTTCATACTCGATCGATGCAATTGCCCACAAATAATAGAGAAAACTAATATGTGTTTTGTTGTTGTTAGAACTGATTATATCTTGTATATATTTAAAAGAAATGTTAGAAGATAGTATGCATCAGGTAGGGCTGAGTGGGTTATATATATATATATATATATATATATATATATATATATATATATATATATATATATGAACAACTGAAAAGACCAAGTCATTTAATGTACAGCTAACTTGATAAAATGTTTGTTTTTTAAAAGTTAAGTGATGTAGAGAATCAGCTAATGTCTATATTACTTTCATAAATATTTAATTGTATATATTTCTTACCTAATCAATTATTCCGAGAATGCATTCGACTGCGTAAAGGGTTGCTGGATGGAATATTTTCCACTAGTCAGACAAGTTAGGTACATATGAATAGATTGAAATCAAAGCATCTTTTCCTTCTTTCTATACATTCTACTAAACAAGATTGGTGTCAACTGATTCAAGAAAAAAAAAAGCTGATCATATGTTGATTATAACCAATTATCAATAACAAAAGTGTATAGTTTGAGTCCGACCTGGACAATAATCTACTTTGAATTTGTTGACCCTGGTTCAAATTAATAAGACTCATGCACATGTATTCAAAACTTCAGTTTTCATTTGATCCTTCCATGCAGTATTGAAGCAGCTTGGCAATTTGCTGCGTTGAACTTTTTAAACTTGTATATAAAACTAGTTATGAAGATCACTGAAGACTGCTTATCATTGTGTCTCTGTCAGACTGCCAGTGAAGCCATTGATAATATATACAATTGGAGTAATCAAGTCATTGTCTTCCTAACTTCTATTGGCAAAGTCATATCTGCTACTTGTGATCTAAAGTAGTACGGGGGAATGTACACATTTATGGTGAGAAAATAGTCTAGCTAGATCAAGCATTGACATTTGTTGGTAATAATAACATTCAAATTGTATTTGATTTCTTTGCGCTTATATGAGTGTTGTGCATGTTCGAATATCAATGCTGGTTTGACTGGATATTCAGTGTCATAGCTTTAACCCATGTTTGCTAATAATAACATTTAAGGTGAGAAACCAGTTTCCATGTCTTTGTTTTGAATCAGTGCTTGATATTCAGTGTCCATAGCTTTAACCCATCTACTGTCAGTTTTTGCTTGTTCATAGTTGTATGGTTCCTCATGATCCATGAGTGCAACATATATTTTGGGGTTGAAAATACCAATTTTGGCCCTTGTAATCATTGGATGGGATGGTTTTTCTTGAGTCTGAGTGACAGGTTGTTCTTCTTCACTGATTTCTGGTTCATTTTTGTTTTCATCTTCATTCTGATCATTGATGTTATTGTCCTCATTGTCATATTGAACAGGTGACATACTAGGCTGTGTTAATGATTGAATAGTACCACTGTCAGGTGGTGATGTTTCTTCATGCACCAATTTTGGTTTTCCTGCACTAGTGAATTCAGAGTATACATGTATGGGAGGTATAGATAGAGTGGCATTATGCAATTTTCTAGTTGTTTTGATTGTGTCATCATTACATGGAAATATTCTTTCATTGAACATAACATATCTACTGATGTAAACATGACCACTCTTATCTAGACACTTGTATCCCTATTGGTTGTCTGCATATCCTAAGAATGTACATGGTTTAGACCTATAGTCAAACTTATGTTTATTGTGTGGCCTTATGTAGGGATAGCATAGACATCCAAAAGTTTTCAAAAAATTATAATCAGGTTTTCTATTAAATAGAACCTCAAATGGACATTTGCCTTTAAGAACTTTAGTTGGTAACCTGTTTATAAGATATACAGCATTTTTAAAAGAATCTGGCCAGAATTTTAATGGTAGTTTGGCTTGTGCAAGCAAAGTTAAAGTTGTTTCCACAATATGCCTGTGTTTTCTTTCAACAAGCCCATTCTGTTCAGATGTATGAGAACATGTAATTCTATGAATTCTTCCTCTTTTTAGGAAATAGTCTCTTAGTGGTTTGTACTCTGCACCACCATCAGATTGAAACACTTTGACTTGTGAGTTTGTTTGCTTTTCAACTTGTGTGATAAAGTGTATAACCGTTTGGTATGTGTCAGACTTTGACTTTAATAGGTATAGCCAAGAAAATCTACTATAAGCATCTACAAAAGAAATGTAGTAATTATACCCATAGTCTGAATTAATTGGTGCTGAACCCCAAAGGTCAGTAGCAATCAATTCAAGTGGATTAGTGTATTCAGTGTTTGAGTGTGTAAAGGGTAATTTGTGTGATTTGCCCATTTGACAACATATGCATAGGTAAGGCAGAGAAATTTCATTACATTTGATATTGTTTTCAGCAATAATCTGCTGTGTAACACTAGCACTAGGACGTCCTAGTTTATTATGCCAAACATCAAAGACACTTATCTCTTTTTCAGAGACACTTTGACTGTAATTACAATTTACAGTCCTTCTTCCATCACTACCACAAGTGTTTTGATTGAATTTGTATAATCCCTTGACTTCATTGCCCTGTAGTAAAATTTTCTTAGTCATGATGTCTTTGATCAAGCAATAATAAGGATAGAATTCAAAAGATACATGATTATCCCTAGCAAATTGGGATACACTTATAAGATTTTTCTTTATGTCAGGAACTCTTAATAGGTTCTTTAAAAGTAAGTTTTCATTACCATTTAAAGTACCACAACCAGTGTGAGTGATGCAAATAAACTTACCATTGCCCATGCTAACAGACTGATTACCTTTGTACTCTTTGCATCCCAGATTGACATTCTCTAAATTGTTTGTTAGATGGTTAGTTGTCCCTGAGTCTGGATACCAACTTTCATCACTTATGTGTTCTGGTCTTGTAGTTTCATCACTGCTGGTAGACTTTCCCTCATTCTGGTTATTTTGATCACTTTGCATTTGGGCAACATTAGCACTAGCATTGTTCCTTTGATTGTTTGAGGACTGATTAAGAGTGAAATTTTGATTGAACCTGAAGTAACATTTAAGTGTTGTATGTCCAATTCTTTCACAAATTTAACATTTAGGTCTATTGCTGTTATTATTCCTGCCTCTACCTCTTCCTCTGTTATTAGATCCTCGTCTCTATGGGTTTTGACCAGATCTTTGATCTCTGTATCTAACACTGTTGGCATACTTAATTGATAGATCTGTTTCTTGGGATTTTTTGCTCTCCAATCTTGCCTCATGTGATAAGAGAATCCCAAGTACTTCATCTAAGGCAGGTGTAGTTCTTTGAGATGAGATTATAGCCTCAACAGCTTCATATTCATAACTCAGTCCATTCAAGATATTCAATACTTTTTCTGATTCTGTCACTTTATGGCCTGCTGCCTCAAGTTGATCAGACAGAGTTTTCATCTTTGAAAGGTATTCTCACATAGTACTGTTTCCTTTCTTTGTATTCTGAATTTGTCTCCTGTAATGCATTATCTTTGCAGAAGATTGAGCATTAAAGTTCTTATCAACATTTGTCCATATTTCATTTGATGTCCTGCATCCAACAATTTGAGAAATTAGATTATTGCTTATGGATGACAACAACCATGCACTCACTAACAAGTCCTGCCTATGGTACTTAGTGTACTCTTCATTTGGAATAACAATATTTTCTGCATTTGTGATATACGCTGCTGGAACAGGTAATGTGCCATAAATGTATCCTTCAAGGCCATATCCTTGAATGGCTGTTTCAACTTGATATTTCCAGTTCAGATAATTTGTTTCATCAAGTTTTATAGACACTAACTGATTTTGAGGGCTAATAGATGTTTTAACTAATTGATCAACGGGTGAAGTAATGATGGTTGGCTTATTCTGGGATGATACAGAGGCTGATGGTGTTTTATCACTCATGATGACAGATAAAAGACCAATCAAGAATTGCCTAAACAGGAAAGAACACTTACTTGATCAAATCTTGAATGCTAAAACAAGAATTATATTTGATTTCTTGATTTTCTGGTGATCTTGATTTGATCCTTTTTGTTGCTTTCCTTTTTCTATGTTGCCTTGAAATACTGATCTTCACGATCAGATACAGCTGGTAGTGATTGCTGGCGAGGCGAGGATCTGGTGCAGACAGCAATTGCTGCTTGGCGTGGTACTGATCAGGTTGATCACACCAACTCTCAAATGAGGAGTGATAGACACTCTGACGAGAGGAATCCCCAAATGATGAAGTTACTCTGATGGGGATGATGAAACTTGATTTATCAGATGATCAGTGACGATCTTGCTGTTAAGCAATCGGCTCTAATACCATAAAAGAATTATTGAAAGAGAATACTTTGATTTATTTCTATTTTGAATTCCAGAAATGTTTTGACAGATATCAAACACAAACTGTAAATGAAATGTTACTTAATGAATTGATGATTACAAACGAAATGTAACAGAGCTATATATATATATATATAATGTTTACATAATCTGATTTGGATCTTTATTCTCCACGGTCCAATTTCCATTAGAAGGATAATTGGGCTTCGGCCTTTTGTATGAATGTTTTATATTTGAGCTTTGTGGAACGGTGCATACTTTAATTCCTTGCAACAGTCATCAAGGCACTTCCCATGTGAATCCTCTTCAACTAGTCTTACCAGAACACATCTCAACTGATCTGTATATAAATCGTGACCCTTCAGCCTACTAACAAGCTCATAATTACTCAAACATCAGGGAATTCAAAGTAACACAACCTAAATAAAAAAGAGATGATAGCTTGAGATAAAAGAAATATGTTGTTTTTCCTTTTGTTGGACCAACATTTAATCCAATAATTTTTTTGTAGGTCAATAAAATAAACAAACTGTTCTACGAAACCAATAGTTAGCTAAGTTCTTAAAATAGGGAAACTGGTCAAGAAATATCTAAAAAGACATGAAAATATTATCCATCATTGGCTTTAAAATGAAAACTTAAACTGCAAAAAAAAATGTCCAATTACCTCTTGAGTTTGCTATAAACAATGGTCTAATATTTAAGTAGGTTTGCTATTGTTTATTAGTAAATGAACATATGTGTGAAATGCATCTTAGATGTAAAAAAGTAGAAGTGTAATCCTCCTGGTAGTTACAGCAATGTGTTATGCGTTGAAATTTGCATTAATTTGTAGTTTATCATGAGTTTAAGCTGATCCCAGAAGTTCAAATGCATACTGATTTGTGTTAATTTGTATTAATTCACATTAAATGCTAAACTTAGATAAGTCACTAAATTTATTAGTATTTCTATTTAAGCATTTCCATTGAATGACAATTTAAACTCCCTTATTACTAAATTATTAACATTTCCAAATTTGGAAAAATCATAGTTATTTTTTTAACAAATATCAGTTATTCAACATCCTAGATGGCTTGATTATATATCACATATTTCCCTAGTTGGACACCTTTTTCAAATTTTCAAAAACTGTAATTTAGTAATATTCATTAATTACATACCTAAATGCAACATATGGGAAACAAAATGATTAACTTCCAAGACGATTAATGATATACCAATCTCATTATAGGTAACAAAATGCGACATGCATTATTTTATTCGATGAACTACAGTCCTGAATGTTGCCGTATGAAAAACAGTAAAGGCTTATTAATAATAAGAAAATTGTATAAGCAATGTAGACGCAACTCACAAGTGGACAACATTGTTGTTACCATCTCAAGAAACAAAGATCCAAGTAGACCGGTTAACTTGAGTTTTGTTCCAATCTATAAGCGGATTACTCCCATCCTTTAAAGAAATTCTTAAGTCATATTGTGACGACCCCATTTCCCCTACTGACGGTGATAAGGGTAATCATTGGAATATAACACATAAACAGATAACAGCAGAGCAGAATTAAATAAGTACCCCAGATAAAGAATAATAGAATATACTGGATAAACGTAATCATTAGAGTTACACAGTATACAGGATCATACTTAGTACAAATATAGTTCAACTATACATAAATGTCTACAGCGGAAATAAACATAATATGTACAATAGGAGCTGAACAACATAAAAAGAGATAAATGATAGAATCCATCTTCAGCTCCATCTATCCAAAAAGAGCCTGCTAAACCTGAATACAAGGCTGCCCATGTAGAAAAAGGGGCACCCGAGTTTGAAAGTGAAACAAACTACGAGTCAGTCATGGGACTGGTATGAGAAATCTACTTATCACATTATACAATTGGCTAATCACAGGACCACGCCACTTTCGTGGAACGGGTTTACTCCATTGGATTACCAGTGCTTTAAAAACAAATAATTCTTTTAAACATCGCAATGCTTTTTATAAAAATGAAGCCATTATAAGACTCAGTTTCCATCATACAATGCAACGCAAACCGGAGGATAGAGTTTTACCTTATAATGAACAAAATATGCTTGATACGAATAAAACAAAAGCATTTGATATTACTACTAGTGTTTATATGTTTCAAAAACAATTTCAAATCATAATTATCAATCATAGACGACATGAGCGTCCCATGCCACTATGTTGCCAAATATAGGGATACAATCAAAACCGCACAGTCACGTATTTGGAAATTAGATTTCCGTCATGAACCAAGGCAAAAGATAGTCCTTACCGACTTCGAGACTCTCTAGCCCGAGCCTCAAGATCAGAGCTCGAGTGACCCTAGGAGCGACAGGGCCGGTCCACAGATGTGGATTAAAATTCCTGAACACTACGTTTCCTCGCCCTTTGGGGCATAAATGAGCCAATGAATGACTCCATCGGTCCCGGATCGACCGATATAACTGAGGCGCCTTGCAACAGCAACAACCACATAGGTGAAAATAATATAAATGTCAGCCAGTTTAAGCACCGACACCACCTCTAACTAGAAAGAAACGCATGTCCTCCCTGAGGTCCTTTCTCCCATTTCTGGTTCATACCAAGGTGTGAGGCTCGTGATTCACGTTATACACAAAGCTACGCCACACAGGCGGTGCTTTGATCATCAATCACAAGACTTTGCTTTTCAACAGAATCCCTGATCACTGCATCTTAGCATATCACACAGGCAATTCACACCATGCAACTGATGGCTATCAATCACACAGAATAAATTCCAATGTCAGACACACAATCTATTTACAAGTCCGTTCTGGGTCGGAACGAAACCGGAGGCACTGTATACCTCGCAAACCCATCGATCTCCACGTACGCCTGGACGATCACCACTCATTATCCATATTTCGGGATGCCTCCCAATCAGGACATCAGTTACCATCCAAACGAGGTGAAGATTTCCGGTCTTCAACCACCGTCTTCATCTTCGATTTCTTATCGTCGATTCAGTTATTCAGAATGGGATAAACCCGGTCTTTCTGAGCAACTCGCGTATATAATAAACAAGTGCTACACAAACACAATGTACGCATCATTTCAATTCATTAGTCACTAACCGTAAATCAGTAAGAGAACGATTTCCCAAATATTAACCCCGAAGGCCGAAACCAACATCAGATCAAAACCCAGGAAACCATTCGACTTAGCCAACCTTCAATTAGTTTCTAAATTTCACATTTCATATCGTTTATAATATTTTATAACGATTTACCACTATTTTTATTTATTTTTAAAATAGCCAATTCATTCAAACGACGCTTCGGGCCATAACGCGGCCATGGCGCTGTTTTTCTTCAGATTTGATTTACAAATATCTGAAAATCTAACCGTTGGATCTTCACAAAATTTACATCATTAAAAAGATCTTTTCAAAACAAATCCAAGGTTCCAGTTTTGGGAAAATCCGACGGTCGGATCTCCCGGTACAATCGTTTGAAGTTTCGATTTCAAAATACGAACTGCAGCGTCGTTATTCGATGAAATATAATTATATATATATAATCGATTCTGGCGCTGTTTCTCTTCAGATTTGAATTAAACATTCCAGACAATCCAACCGTTGGATCTTCACAAAGTTGATGTCGTTGGAAAGATATTTCCAAAGCGAACCCTACGCTTTCGGTTTCTGGAAAATCCGATGGTCGGATCTCCCACACTAATCATTTGAAATCACGATTTCAAAACACGAACTGCAGATTCGCTATTCGATATATTTCAATTGTATATATATATATATATATATGTATATATATATATATATATATATATATCGATTCTTCGATTTCAAAACTATATTCTTTTCATACATTTGATAAAAATGATATTTTTATCCAACCGACAATTATTTCAACACTTCGCTATTTTCAACTATTCGTGTATATATTAAAAATGTGATTTTTGTTGTAAAACAATTCATTTCAAAACAGGATTATTTTATATAGTTCATATAGATGTTAAAAATATGATTTTTATTATAAAACAATTTGTTTTAAAACGCGAATACCATTCAACACATGGAATATGATTCAACGAATGAATTTCTATTCAACACATGAACGGTTTTCTATAGTTTGTATATATATAGTAAAAATGTGATTTTTATTGCAAAACAATTTATTTCAAAACATTACTATTTTATATAGTTCATATAGATGTTAAAAATATGATTTTTATTATAAAACAATTTGTTTTAAAACGCGAATACCATTCAACACATGAATATGATTCAACGAATGAATTTCTATCCAACACATGAACGGTTTTCTATAGTTTATATATATATATAGTAAAAATGTGATTTTTATTGCAAAACAATTTATTTCAAAACATTACTATTTTATATAGTTCATATAGATGATAAATATGATTTTTATTATAAAACAATTTGTTTTAAAACGCGAATACCATTCAACACATGAATATGATTCAACGAATGAATTTCTATTCAACACATGAACGGTTTTCTATAGTTTGTATATATATAGTAAAAATGTGATTTTTATTGCAAAACAATTTATTTCAAAACATTACTATTTTATATTGTTCATATAGATGCTAAAAATATGATTTTTCTTATAAAACAATTTGTTTTAAAACGCGAATACCATTCAACACATGAATATGATTCAACGAATGAATTTCTATTCAACACATGAAGGTTTTCTATTCAACACACGAATATAGTTTCAACACAGGAAAATAATTCTAACACATGAATATTATTCAAAATTTCGGCAGCATAACGGCAGGGTAGTTAAAACCGGGGCCGTCCCTAGTATGGCTCCTCGCTCTACCTTAAAGCCTCGCAGCTTTTGACAATAGGGAATCATGCATCTAGTTCGCACGCAGGCGGCATGTATTTTTTTTTTCATTTCCACAAACTAACCCTATGTGGTTTCAACCAAATAATTCTCAACCACAAACGGGTATTTTTCAACCATAATCAATCAATTTCAACCACAAACAATTTCAATCAACCATTCGCTATCAATCAATTTTCACACCAATCACAACCAATAAATATCGTCCATGGTTTGTGGACGAGGGGCGTATATATATATACATATATATAAGCATTTCACTTTTATTCAACACATATATAATTTTTACAATGCATATATAACTTGTATGTTGAATGTACAACTTATTCAACGCTTATACAAGAGGTGTACAACGCTTATATAACTCATACATTGACTATATAATTTATACGTCGTCATTTTCCATATCGTTTATAAATTAGAAATCTCACATTGGATTCCACTCCACCAAAAATAGCAGAAGGCCCAAAAAAATATGCGGTCTCTTCTAGAATGTAGAAGACGTCCGCACGAGTCCATTGTCTCTTGTTTCACTGAATTTTGTCAAGAAATGAAAAAGATATGATTTTTACAGTGAAATAAAAAACGGTAGCGCTTAGAAGTCCTATTATATAGTTAATTAATATAACAGCCGTACCTTCCTTTGAATGTTCGAAACTAGGTTTGCAGTTTTCGCGAAAACCGTGAGGAGGTAGGACAATCGGAGGGTACAGCGCTGTAGAGGGCGGAGCAGGCTTCCTGGCGCCGGTGGTGGGGCCCCCTGCGATGGCCAGAATCGGGATCGGCTGCGGTGGGAAGTCATTGACTTTGAGGGGCTCGTGTTCGTCGAGGCGGCGACGAGGGAGGGTGGTGGTTGGTCGGATTTGAAGAGGGAGGCGGGCGCTATCGAGATTTGGTGGCGGCGGCGGCTAACGGTGGCTGAGGCGGTGGGAAAAGGGTCGGGAAGGAGGGAGAAACCGTCGCCGTCAAGAACGAGAGAGAAGCGGGTTTTTTGAGTTTTTTTATATTTTTAAATTAATGAAAGAAAAATTTCTATTGGCCGATGGTTTTATAATTTCAAAAAATTAGGGTTTTTACAAACAAACTTCAATTCAAACCCAACGACTACCGTCCGTAGCGTTTTACCCCCATTCCGAACACAATGGGATTTGTTTCGTAGGCCCATTCGAATCTTTCTGTTAATTTTCCTTCAAATTAAAGTATAAAACACTCAATATTTGATTTGAACGTACATTTCTGTTTGTCAGGGCCACAAACTGATTCTAAAAATTCCCGAAAAATAAATCTAGCTAAGTTTTGACGATACGGTCCCAATAAAACTAGTTTCGTCGAATTCTAAGACCATTTGTAAAATGGCCCTTTTCTAGTCGATCCAATTTAAATGTAATTGACCAAAACACGTTTTCCTTTGCCATGCTCACATATTAGCTTCAAAAATTATGAAATTTGAAACCTAGCAATAACTTCACATCTCGGATCCAACAAAAGTCGTTTCGTCGAATTCCGAGGTCGTTTGCAAAACGGCCATTTTCCACGGGCTATATAAAATTCCATAGCGACCTTTCTGAAAATTCATTTAGCCATAACTTTTGCTTCCCGCTATGAAACTTCGGTTTTTCAGATTCGTTAGAAAGATATTCACTAACAGGTTTAAATATTTTAGGTTTCACTCAAATCCGTTTTGTTTTGCACCCGGTACAGTCAGTCAAAGTTTGAATCCAAATTTTGAAACTGCCGCGCCATTTCAGGCCTTGTTTATAATTAGAATTAATTATATTCGTTTTCAAATGTCAATTCAAACTTACTTTTCATCGTTATTATTTAAAATGTTTATTTTAAATATTTCAAATCCACTAAAATTGCCACTTTAAAATTTTTAAATTGGTTCAGATTTTCCGGGTCGTTACGATCTCCCCCACTTAAAACTTTTCGTCCCCGAAAAGGAACAAAGTCGAAAGTGGTTTGAATAATCAACTCTACGTCCAATCTAGCTTCCATTCTCCAACTTTTCAGTTTCTGAGAATTTTCAAATTCTTCGAAAATTTGGCTAACACCCGGAATTTTCGAAAAATTTCGACATAACCTCCTTTGTACGGGGAGGGGTTTGGAAATTTATTGGGCCGTATTAGGTACCCAATAAATCCTATAAAGCATACACATATTTATAGTGATATATTCTGGTGTTTACAGGGGAGCGTGTATAGATAATAACTCCAGAGAATAAATTATCGTCACCCTGTCAAAGCCTGAGGGAGTGTGTATTTTTAATTGCTCCAGAGAATAAATTCTCGTCACCTCGTCCCGTGTGGGAAATAAATAATCCATGTGCCTTATCTAATAACTAGAGAGATGTGATTATTGTCAACTCCAGACCCGTGTGGGTTTTTTTTTAATCTGGCAATTTATCGTTACAAATTTATATGGTCCATATCAGTCATCAGTTCATCCTATAATATATAGTCATCGCCATACAAGCCTCTCGCTCGTATGGTAAATCTTCCACCTCGTCACACAAGCTCCAAATGCTTATGTAGTATATGATGAAGTATGCCTATCTTCAAGAAGTATGCCATGTAGTGTAGTTCAAAATTAATTGTTACTATCCTATGGCGACATTTATTTTTTTCACACAGAATAACCAGCACTCCGCATCCAATGACATTCACAGGAGTTGATATAATAATATTTCGCATCCAACTCATTAAGGTTTACCTATTTGTTGGGCATGCAAATAAATTTTTTACTCAACAGCTATCCATTTATCTATTCAAACATATATAATGCACATGTATATATTTCTATCTATTTTTAAATCAGTTCTATACATGATTTAATCGAATAAATTCTACCCTTCATTCTATTATTGATTAAATTAACTATCGTTTTAATAATTTAATTAATCAAATCTACTATCACACAACACAAACAACAATCAAATAGTTTTTAACTTTTCAAAATCATACAAATTAATTCATACACTCTATTTAAATTAATCAGACAATAGAATTAAAAGTGCACATCCATGGAAAGAAAATAAAAACAAAGTAGAGAATTCAATGGTAATGCAAAGTATGGTAAATGTACCTTGCACCGGAGTCAATCAGAGATATCAACTCGACACTTAGGATAGGCTTTCTAAATGCTTTCCTCAGTTTCCCAAGTACAATCTTGCGGATCTCCACTCCATTGCACTTTGACTAAGTGAACCTTCTTGTTCCTCAGCTCTTTGGTTTCTTTCCCGATAATCTTTAGCGGCTCTCTCCTCACAGCTAATTCTAGAGTAATTTCAATATCCTGTTGAGCTACTTCTTCCACGATCAAGTCTGGATCATGAACGTGCTTTTGAAGTTGAGATATATGAAATACATCATGCACTCCAGGCAACCAATCAGGCAATTTAACTTATAAGCGAGGGTTCCAATCCGTTCAAGAATAGGGAATGGACCAATAAATCTGGGCGCCAACTTTCCAGTTTTGCCAAATCGAATCACTCCCCTCATCGGAGAAACCTTTATATACACATAATCACCAACAGAAAAAGCCAAATCCCTTCTTCTCGAATCAGCATAGCTCTTCTGTCGGCTTTGAGCGGCGAGTAATCGTTTCTTAACGAAATCGACTTTGTCGGCAGCTTCCCGGATCATATCAGGTCCCAATACAAGTCTATTACCGGGTTCGACCCAACAAGCAGGAGATCGGCACGGTCCACCATACAACACTTTGAATGGTGACATTGTCAGACTCACCTGGTAGTTATTATTGTATGAGAATCCTACTCAGTCTGACCATCTGTCTGAGGATGATAGGTGGTGCTCAAGTTCAGCTTTGTTCCCAGTTCTACTTGAAATGCCTCCCAGAATTTGCTCGTGAATATTGGATCTCTATTACTAACTATACTGAGAGGCACTCCATGTAGGCTAACAATTTCCTTGAAGTATATCTGCGCCAGACTCTGAGCAGTTCTGTTTGATCTGACAGGTATGAAATGGGCGGTCTTCGTGAAGCGATCTACGACCACCCAAATACTGTCATTTCCTTTTCTGGTTCTGGGAAAACCATCTATGAAGTCCATGGAAATATGTTCTCACTTCCAACCTGGAACGTCCAGCGGTTGCAACAGTCCAGCAAGTTTCTATTGGTCGCTTTTGACTAGCTGACAAGTAGGGCACCTTCTAACATATATAGAGATGTCTCTTTTCAGCGATTTCCACCTGAATGTTCGCTTGATATCGTTATACATTTTATTCACACCCGTATGGATACTGAGCTTAGATTTGTGGCATTCGTCGAGCACATCTCTTCTGAGTTTAGGAATCTCTGGAGCACAAATTCGTCCTTGTAACCTCAGAACCCCTTCGCTATCGACCTGGAAATCTGAAGCATTGCCTTCACGAATTCGTTGACTCATTCCTTTAATAAATTTGTCGTCTTTTTGGAGAGAAGATATCTTGTCAATCAAAGAAGTCGCAATGATAAAACTGGCGATCATAACATTCTTTCTACTTAACGCATCGGCCACGACATTGGATTTCCCTGGAGTGTATAGAATCTCAAAGTCGTATGCTGCAAGGAACTCCAGCCAACATTGCTGTCTCAGATTAAAGTCTTTCTGGGTGAACAGATACTTTAACGACTGATGATCTATAAACAGTTCAAATTTCTCACCCAGAAGATAGTGTCTTCAGATTTTCAAAGAGAATACGATAGCCAACAACTCAAGATCATGTGTGACGTAGTTTTTCTCGTGCAGCTTCAGCTGACGGCTAGCATAAGCGATCACTTGACCTCTTTGCATTAGTACTGCACCCTGGCCCTCTCTAGAGGTATCTGTCCAGACTTTCAAGTCCTGATTGCCGTCGATAATCGTTAACACTGGAGCCGTCGTTAATCTTAACTTTAGCTCTTCAAAAGCCTCCCCACATTCTGGAGTCCACTTGAATTTTGAGTGCTTCTTTGTAAGCTTTCTTAAGTGATTAGATATCTTCGAAAAATCTTTAACGAACTTCCGGTAATTACTAGCCAATCCAAGAAAACTGTGGACTTCTGTAGGAGTACTAGGCTGTTTCCAGTTTTGAATAGCTGTGATTTTACTTGGATCCACAGCAATTCCTTCTTTCGATACGACGTGGCCAAGAAATTTCACTTCATCTTGCCAGAATATACATTTGGACAGTTTAGCTTTCAATACATTCTTTCTCAGAATTTCTAGAACCTGTTCCAAATGTTTTTCTTGTTCGGCCTTTGATTTACAGAAGATTAGAATATCGTCAATAAAAACCAAAACAAACTTATTCAAAACTCCTCTGAACACTCGATTCATCAAATCGACGAAGTATGCTGGAGCGTTACATAAGACGAACGACATTACTAACCACTCATAGAATAAGTTGGGACCTCTGAGTGCTGTCATTGGAACACACTCTTCGGCAATACGAAGCTGATGGAAGCCTGTAGCTAGGTCCATCCTTGAAAATACCTATGCTCCATTCAGACGATCCAATAAATCATCGATTCGCGACAATGGATATTTATTCTTTATTGTCTGCTTATTCAAATCACGATAATCCACACATAGTCGCAGAGTACCATCAGATTTTGGGACAAACACCACTGCTGCTCCCCAATCAGAGAAACTAGGCCTGAATATACCCTTCCATATGTAATAACCCGCAAAATCTGGGCCAGTTTAAAATTTTTATTTTGGCAATTTTAGCGAATTTTGAATATTTAAAATGAATTATTTTAAATAATATCGACGAGAAATTTAGTTTGAATATAATTCGAACGTATATATTATATACGTCGTCGTTAGAATATAAATATTTATATATAATTATAAATAGAATTGAAATGAATTGAATATAAAATGGATTAAAATGAATTGAATATAAAACGATTTCGAAATGAATTGAAATGAATTGAATATAAAATGAATTAAAATGAATTGAATATAAAACGATTTCGAAATGAATTGAATAGATAACGAATTCGAAATGAATTGAATAGATAACGAATTCGAATTGAATTGAATAGATAACGAATTCGAATTGAATTGAATAGATAACGATTTTGAATTGAATCAAGCAGAAAACCAATTTGAATTGAATCAAATAGAAAACGACTTTGAAATTGAATTGAATATAAAACGAATTCGAAATGAATTGAATGTAAAATGAATCGAAATGAATTGAATAGATAACGAATTCGAATTGAATTGAATATAAAACGAATTGAAATGAATTCAAATTGAATTGAAATTTGAATTGAATAGAAATGGATTTTAAAACGAATTTATAAAGAAGAATTCAATTTTGCTTTGGAATGAAATGGAGGTTGAAATTGTTTTTGAAACGAATTCAAAACTATTTATAAAATTCGTTTGAATAAAAATCGACGAAATATATATTATATATATTATATATATAATATAATGGCCTGAATAGAATGCGCCGCGCCGCGGCAGTTCGTGAATTTCGACCATTTATTTCAAATGGACATTACAGGAGATCCGACTGTCGGATTCTCCTAAAACCGGAACCGTTGGGTTCGTATCGAAAAGAGCTTTCTAACGAATATTTGAAATTTGAAATCTAACAGTTGGAATTGGAGATACGTCCAAATCAAATTCGGAAAAGGTCGTTGTAAGTGCAGTTCAATGGTCGTTGATGGAAATCGACTGTACGGGCCTTGATAAAATTATTAAAAATATAAATAATTTATGTAAAATCATAAGAAATGATTTGGGAAAAATTGGGGTGAAAAACCCCATATTTGAAAAGATAAAAATGGATTTTTATCGAAATGAACTAGTTTTGAACTAAATTTAAAACCCAATTTTTTTAAATAAATAAATTAGATTTAAAAAGGGGCTTTAAATAATCGGAATTTCTAATATATTTGATTGGATTTGAAATGGGTTTATCGTGAACGGTGTTTTAAATAACACAAGTTCTTTAACCCGATAATAAATAGAATGTGATTTGGGTTTGTCGTGAACAGTGTTTTAAATAACACCTAGTTCTTTAACCCAGTAAAAGGAGTTTTAATGAATCTGCAATTAGATTGAAATGTGAATTGATAATAAATTATCAAATTTGGAAATTGAGCGAGAATGGAGTATCACCAGTTTTGCTCCAAAGCGATAGTTAAATCTTTAATCAGATTTGAACGTGAAATGGTAATCAATTTTACCGATAACACCATAGTATTAGAAATGGAGTATTACCAGTTTTGCTTCATGGGATGAATAGGTTTGGATTGGGAAATAAAATAAATAATAACTTCGGTACGGTGCGCTAATATCGACTAGTTCAAAAAACCATAATTTGGTTTGAAACGACATCCAAAGGAAGATTAAAGGATAAATTTTAAAGAATTTATGTTGGATAAAATTAATGGGAACCTTTCCCTAAGAATATTCTGAATTGGAATGAGGCGTTTGTTGTGTTTGTGTAACATTTGTTTTTAATATACGCGGGTTGTTCGGAAAGTCCGGGTTTATACCCATTCTGAATAACCGACTCGACGATATGTCGAAGATGAAGACGGTAGTTGAAGACTAGAAGTCTTCACATCGTTTGGATAATTACTGATGATCCTGATTGGGCTGTACACCCAAGAGGATGGAAATAGTTGGTGGTCGTCCAGACGTACTTGGAGATGGATGGATATGCGAGGAAAGTGCCTCCGGTTTCGTTCAGACCCAGAACGGACTTGTAAATGGATTGTGTGTCTGACATTGGATTTTATTCTGTGTTGATTGATTTCTGTTAAATATATATCTGTTTGGCGGCGGAGAATTTATTCTCTTGCTTAACGCCCTTCTCTGAGACGTACGAGCTTAGAGGTTATATATCGATAGATATCAATCGCATGGTATGAATTGCCTGTGTGGCACGCTGAGTTGCATAGATCAAGGCTTTTGTTGAAAAGCAAAGTCTTGTGGTTGATGATCAAAGCACAGCCTACATGGCAGCTTTGTGTATAGCGTGAATTCGCGAGCCTCACACCTCGGTATGAGTTAAAAACGGGATACGGGCTACAGGGAGAGCACGACGTTTCTTTCTAGCTTTGGTGGTGTCAGTGATTTACCCGCCCTGACATATATATACTTTTCACCTTTGTGGTTGTTGGATGAGGCGCCTCGATTTTAGGTCTGTAAGGACCGGGAAACGTGTGTTCATGCATAATTAATCCTCTAACATAAGTGAGGACCGGCCCTGAAGCATCCAGGGGTTGCCCAGAGTGCGTAGCCCTGGGACATTTGCTAGAGTGTCTCGAACGCGGAGAGGAGCTTGCCCCTTGCCTCGACTCATGAAGGAAATCCAATTTCCAATACGTGTATTGCGGCTTTAATTGTAGAACTAGTATGGCGACATAGTAGATGGTAGCTATGCCGCCTATGATTGATATTTATGATTGAAATTGTTTTGACACTATACACTTATTATAGTATCAAATGGCTTGTTTTAAACGTACCAAGCATGTTTGGCTATTATAAGGGAAAACCCTATCCTCCGGCTTGCGTTGCATTGTGTGATGGGACCTGTGTCTTATAATAGCTTCATTTTTCGAAAAAGCATTGCGTTGTTTATTCTATGCACTGGTATTCTTGGGAGAAAACCCGTTCCGTGTTATACGGCGTGGTCCCTTGAATTACTCTCTTTTAAAATAAAGTTTTAATAACTGTTTTAGTTCTCACACCAGTCACATGACTGACCTGGAGTTTATTGTTTTAACCTAAACTCTGGGTGCCCCTATTTTCGACACGGGCAGCTAGTAGTTTTGGTTTTGCAGATTTATATTCACAGGATCCTGGTTTACAGCTGGAATGATATCCGGAAAGCTCTGTATCCGTATATCACCTTCAGTTGTGCTTTGTATTATTTTCCGCTGCTATGTAATTTATTGTAATCTCTGATATTTATCGAATGTAATTTATTCAATTATACTCTGTATATTCTTGTATTCTGATGGAATTGTTGTAATAGCAATGAAATGTTCTTTCGTCAGTGTTCATTTGTGTGTTGTTCTCAAAGTATCCGCTCTTTCCTTCACGGGGAAGTAACGGGTTCTCACAGTGGTATCAGAGCTTTGGTTTACAGAGCTCGAGAACAAGACACATTAGAACCATACGAAAGAATTCATCAGATATTGGATTAGTAATATCCAATTAGAATGACTCGTTAGAGATAGGATCAGTAGTATCCTAGAACGAGTGTGAAGAGTATATTTTTCAAATGAAAACAAATTTGTTTTTAATTTTGATCCATTTTATACGTATTTGATTATTTATTTATTGTGAATTTGGGCAATCTAGTATATAAAGGTTTTGCATATACGCGTCATGAACGTATATTCGAAGTTTTAATATACTGGATAGATATAGAATCACATTCTAGACACCCGGAGATGGTTCTGATGATTGATCGATCATCATCCGAACTTATGTTCGTGTTTCGAAGGTGTGATTTCTATATATTTCCATTAGACTGGTGTGAGAACCAAACCTTATATAGTTAGAACACATTGTTGTGAATTGGCATCAAAAACATGATTTTTGTATATATATCAAATTTATGAATTTGAAACTCTAATTCACTAATTGATTGATGTTTGTGTTGTTTGTTTATTTGTTTGAATTTTGAACAATTATGCCTAATTGAACCAAATATTGAATTGTATTGAAAATTGGTCGCATTTGCTTGCATATATATGTACTTTCATTGAACAGGTCATAGCAAGGAGGCTAGAGCAGAGAATAAAATTTGTTTGCCCGACAAATAGGTACATGTTTACTACATAATTTACTGTTTTGTTTGGGTGATGATGATTTTATGAGCCTATTGGCTAGCCGCTTGGCTTTTTCTTTTTCTTTTTGAGATCAGAAGGCCTATATGGCAATTTTGGGATTTTCCCGTGGCTCCCGGTGCAGGGGAGGTTATGGCGAAATTTTTCGAAAATTTAGGGTGTTAGCCAAATTTTTGAAAATTTGAAAATTCTCAGAAACTGAAAAGTTGGAGAATGGAAGCCAGATCGAACGTAGAGCTGATTGATCAAACCACTTTCGACTTTGTTCCTTTTCGGGGACGAAAAGTTTTAAGTGGGGGAGATTGTAATAACCCGCAAAATCTGGGCCAGTTTAAAAATTTTATTTTGGCAATTTTAGCGAATTTTGAATATTTAAAATGAATTATTTTAAATAATATCGACGAGAAATTTAGTTTGAATATAATTCGAACGTATATATTATATACGTCGTCGTTAGAATATAAATATTTATATATAATTATAAATAGAATTGAATATAAAATGAATTAAAATGAATTGAATATAAAACGATTTCGAAATGAATTGAAATGATTTGAATATAAAATGAATTAAAATGAATTGAATATAAAACGATTTCGAAATGAATCGAAATGAATTGAATAGATAACGAATTCGAAATGAATTGAATAGATAACGAATTCGAATTGAATTGAATAGATAACGAATTCGAATTGAATTGAATAGATAACGATTTTGAATTGAATCAAATAGAAAACCAATTTGAATTGAATCAAATAGAAAACGACTTTGGAATTGAATTGAATATAAAATGAATTCGAAATGAATTGAATGTAAAATGAATTGAAATGAATTGAATAGATAACGAATTCGAATTGAATTGAATATAAAATGAATTGAAATGAATTCAAATTGAATTGAAATTTGAATTGAATAGAAATGAATTTTAAAACGAATTTATAAAGAAGAATTCAATTTTGCTTTGGAATGAAATGGAGGTTGAAATTGTTTTTGAAACGAATTCAAAACTATTTATGAAATTCGTTTGAATAAAAATCGACGAAATATATATTATATATATAATATAATGGCCTGAATAGAACGCCTGCGCCGCGGCAGTTCGTGAATTTCGACCATTTATTTCAAACGGACATTACGGGAGATCCGACCGTCGGATTCTCCTAAAACCGAAACCGTTTGGTTCGTATCGAAAAGAGATTTCTAACGAATATTTGAAATTTGAAATCTAACGGTTGGATTTGGAGATACGTCCAAATCAAATTCGGAAAAGGTCGCTGTAAGTGCAGTTCGATGGCCGTTGATGGAAATCGACTGTACGGGCCTTGATAAAATTATTAAAAATATAAATAATTTATGTAAAATCATAAGAAATGATTTAGGAAAAATTGGGGTGAAAAACCCCATATTTGAAAAGATAAAAATGGATTTTTATCGAAATGAACTAGTTTTGAACTAAATTTAAAACCCAATTTTTTTTAAATAAATAAATTAGATTTAAAAAGGGGTTTTAAATAATCGGAATTTCTAATATATTTGATTGGATTTGAAATGGGTTTATCGTGAACGGTGTTTTAAATAACACTAGTTCTTTAACCCGATAATAAATAGAATGTGATTTGGGTTTGTCGTGAACTGTGTTTTAAATAACACCAAGTTCTTTAACCCAGTAAAAGGAGTTTTAATGAATCTGCAATTAGATTGAAATGTGAATTGATAATCTAAATTATCAAATTTGGAAATTGAGCGAGAATGGAGTATCACCAGTTTTGCTCCCAAGCGATAGTTAAATCTTTAATCAGATTTGAATGTGAAATGGTAATCAATTTTACCGATAACACCATAGTATTAGAAATGGAGTATTACCAGTTTTGCTTCATGGGATGAATAGGTTGGGATTGGGAAATAAAATAAATAATTACTTCGATACGGTGCGCTAATCTCGACTAGTTCAGAAAACCATAATTTGGTTTGAAACGACATCCAAAGGAAGATTAAAGGATAAATTTTAAAGAATTTATCTTGGATGAAATTAATGGGACCTTTCCCTAAGAATATTCTGAATTGGAATGAGGCGTTCGTTGTGTTTGTGTAACATTTGTTTTTAATATACGCGGGTTGTTCGGAAAGTCTGGGTTTATACCCATTCTGAATAACCGACTCGACGATATGTCGAAGATGAAGACGGTAGTTGAAGACCGGAAGTCTTCACATCGTTTGGATAATTACTGACGATCCTGATTGGGCTGTACACCCAAGAGGATGGAAATAGTTGGTGGTCGTCCAGACGTACTTGGAGATGGATGGATATGCGAGGAAAGTGCCTCCGGTTTCGTTCAGACCCAGAACGGACTTGTAAATGGATTGTGTGCCCGACATTGGATTTTATTCTGTGTTGATTGATTTCTGTTAAATATATATCTGTTTGGCGGCGGAGAATTTATTCTCTTGCTTAACGCCCTTCTCTGAGACGTACGAGCTTAGATGTTATATATCGATAGATATCAATCGCATGGCATGAATTGCCTGTGTGGCACGCTGAGTTGCATAGATCAAGGCTTCTGTTGAAAAGCAAAGTCTTGTGGTTGATGATCAAAGCACAGCCTACGTGGCAGCTTTGTGTATAGCGTGAATTCGTGAGCCTCACACCTCGGTATGAGTTAAAAACGGGATACAGACTGCAGGGAGAGCACGACGTTTCTTTCTAGCTTTGATGGTGTCAGTGACTTACCAGCCCTGACACATATATACTTTTCACCTTTGTGGTTGTTGGATGAGGCGCCTCGATTTTAGGTCTGTAAGGACCGGGAAACGTGTGTTCAGGCATAATTAATCCTCTAACGTAAGTGAGGACCGGCCCTGAAGCATCCAGGGGTTGCCCAGAGTGCGTAGCCCTGGGACATTTGCTAGAGTGTCTCGAACGCGGAGAGGAGCTTGCCCCTGGCCTCGACTCATGAAGGAAATCCAATTTCCAATACGTATATTGCGGCTTTAATTGTAGAACTAGTATGGCGACCTAGTAGATGGTAGCTATGCCGCCTATGATTGATATTTATGATTGAAATTGTTTTGACACTAAACACTTATTATAGTATCAAATGGTTTGTTTTAAACGTACCAAGCATGTTTGGCTATTATAAGGGAAAACCCTATCCTCCGGCTTGCGTTGCATTGTGTGATGGGACCTGGGTCTTATAATAGCTTCATTTTTCGAAAAAGCATTGCGTTGTTTATTCTATGCACTGGTATTCTTGGGAGAAAACCCGTTCTGTGTTATACGGCGTGGTCCCTTGAATTACTCTCTTTTAAAATAAAGTTTTAATAACTGTTTTAGTTCTCACACCAGTCACATGACTGACCTGGAGTTTATTGTTTTAACCTAAACTCTGGGTGCCCCTATTTTCGACACGGGCAGCTAGTAGTTTTGGTTTTGCAGATTTATATTCACAGGATCCTGATTTACAGCTGGAATGATATCCGGAAAGCTCTGTATCCGTATATCACCTTCAGTTGTGCTTTGTATTATTTTCCGCTGCTATGTAATTTATTGTAATCTCTGATATTTATCGAATGTAATTTATTCAATTATACTCTGTATATTCTTGTATTCTGATGGAATTGTTGTAATAGCAATGAAATGTTCTTCCGTCTGCGTTCATTTGTGTGTTGTTCTCAAAGTATCCGCTCTTTCCTTCACGGGGAAGTAACGGGTTCTCAGACCATACAAGCTGTCTTGTTTGATTGTCTAATTCTTCTTTCTCTTTCAAGGACATTCTTCGAATAGCGTGAACCACCGGCCTTGCATTCAGAATCAAAGCGATCTTGAAATCTATTTCTCTCTGCGGAGGTAAGCGAATAACTTCTTCAAACACATCCGCATAATTCTTGATGACAGGAATATCTTTTACGAGGTTGGGAATATTCTCTGTGACTACAGGGATATTTTATATTTGAGTAGGAGAAACATCAAGAGCTAACCAAAAGTCTTTTCTATTTGAATTCGGGCCTTCACATGGTATGGTTATATAATTTTCTGATTGGGCCTTTACCTTAACAACTCTCTCGGCGCATCTAACCTCCGCCTCATATTTGGTTAACCAATCCAATCCCAAAATAAGATCGAATTCAGTAAAATTCATAACGATGGCGATGGTAGGGAACTTATAACAGGAAAAAGAGACAGGCACCGCGCAAACCCAACTGAGATCGAGGGAATTCCCAACCGGATTATGGACAGTCATTGGTTCTTTGAGCTTTTTCAAATTCAAATCTAGCTTCTTAACTGAGTTCTTTGCAATAAAGCTTCGTGATGCGCCCATATCAAACAATACTTTAACTGTAATATTTTTGACATTAAGCATGCCTTCCAAAACATCAGCCCTTTCCTGAGCAGACGAAGATGCCGGCACTTCTGCCACTTCATTTACATGTACTGCTTCAGGTTTTCTGAATAGCGGGCATGCCTTTGAAAGATGACCGGTCTGATGACATTGACTGCACTTTCTATTCTCTTGAAACTTCTTACCGGATTTATACCCATCCTTTACTTGTTTCTTTAGAGATCTGCAACTTATCGAGTGATGCCCTTGCCTATTGCAGTTACTGCATACAGTTGTCGTTACTGGTTCTTTCTCAGATTTAGCCCCTTTCCTCTTGGCACTGGACTTCTTACTGACCTCAGACATCCTACTGGTCTCCGGACGAGCAGTTTCAGACTTACCTTTATTACTAGAACTGACTTCTTCTTCATACTGTAACATACCTTTCTTGTCGAGATCCTCGTACTGGTAAGCCATGTATATCATTTCAGAAAAAGGAAGCTTTACATTCCTCATTACACTGTTCTGATATTTTCTTTGAAGCCCGTTGATAAATCTCAGATTTTTCCTCTTCGGATTTTGAATTAGATGAGGGGCAAAGTCTGAAAGTTCATTGAATTTCTTATGATATCCCGGAATGGTCATATCTCCTTGTATCAAATAAGAGAATTCATCACATACCCGCTCAGTTGCTTCAGGAGGAGTAAATCTTTCTAGGAAAATCACTTTGAATCTATCCCAGGTGATATCACTTTCTGGATTATCCTTAACAACCGAATCCCACCAGAACAAGGCTTCGTTTTTGAGTGCCCAGGAGGCCAGTAATCTTTTCTGGTCATCTCTCAGTTTTAAACCGTCAAATATTTTCTCAACAGAACGAATCCAAGCCTGTGTTTTCATAATAGATTCTTCGCCAGAGAACGGTATTCCACCCATATTTCGATACTTGATTAATAGGGCCTCAATATCCGGTTCTGCATTCCTTCTGTTTCTGACGATCATTTTCTAGTACTTTTGCAAATAGCAGATCAAGTGTCAGGTCACAGAAAAGATATTTTAAAACATAGAAACATATACTTGAATGTAAATGTATCTAACGAGGTGTTATTTCATTCTGCTACTCATACTAGGATATTACTGATCCTATCTGTAATGAGTTACTCGTCCAAGAACACTACTGGTTCTATTTTTGACGAGTTCGTTAATATGTTATATTCCAGAACTAAGCTTAACCAAAGCTCAGATACCACGTTGTGACGACCCCATTTCCCGTACTGACGGTGACAAGGGTAATTATTGGAATATAACACATAAACAGATAACAGCAGAGCAGAATTAAATAAATACCCCAGATAAAGAACAATAGAATATACTGGATAAACGTAATCAACATAGTTACATAGTATACAGGATCATACTTAGTACAAATATAGTTCAGCTATACATAAATGTCTACAGCGGAAATAAACATAATATGTACAATAGGAGCTGAACAGCATAAAAAGAGATAAATGATAGAATCCATCTTCAGCTCCAGCTATCCAGAAAGAGCCTGCTAAACCTGAATACAAGGTTGCCCGTGTAGAAAAAGGGGTACCTAAGTTTGAAAGTGAAACAAACTACGAGTCAGTCATGGGACTGGTATGAGAAATCTACTTATCACTATACAATTGGCTAATCACAGGACCACGCCACTTTCGTGGAACGGGTTTACTCCATTGGATTGCCAGTGCTTTAAAAACAAATGATTCTTTTAAATATCGCAATGCTTTTTATAAAAATGAAGCCATTATAAGACTCAGTTTCCATCATACAATGCAACGCAAACCGGAGGATAGAGTTTTACCTTATAATGACCAAAATATGCTTGATACGAATAAAACAAAAGCATTTGATATTACTACTAGTGTTTATACGTTTCAAAAACAATTTCAAATCATAACTATCAATCATAGACGACATGAGCGTCCCATGCCACTATGTCGCCAAATATAGGGATACAATCAAAACCGCACAGTCACGTATTTGGAAATTGGATTTCCGTCATGAATCAAGGCAAAAGATAGTCCTTACTGACTTCGAGATTTTCTAGCCCGAGCCTCAGGATCAGAGCTCGAGTGACCGTAGGAGCGACAGGGTCGGTCCACCGATGTGGATTAAAATTCCTGAACACTACGTTTCCCCGCCCTTTGGGGCGTAAATGAGCCAACGAATGACTCCATCAGTCCCGGATCGACCGATATAACCGAGGCGCCTCGCAACAGCAACAACCACATAGGTGAAAATAATATAAATGTCAGTCAGTTTAAGCACCGACACTACCTATAACTAGAAAGAAACGCATGTCCTCCCTGAGTTCCTTTCTCCCGTTTCTGGTTCATACCGGGGTGTGAGGCTCGCGAATTCACGTTATACACAAAGCTACGCCACACAGGCGGTGCTTTGATCATCAATCACAAGACTTTGCTTTTCAATAGAAGCCCTGATCACTGCATCTTAGCATGTTACACAGGCAATTCACACCATGCAACTGATGGCTATCAATCACACAGAATAAATTCCAATGTCAGACACACAATCTATTTACAAGTCCGTTCTGGGTCGGAACGAAACCGGAGGCACTATATACCTCGCAAACCCATCGATCTCCACGTACGCCTGGACGATCACCACTCATTATCCATATTTCGGGATGCCTCCCGATCAGGACATCAGTTACCATCTAAACGAGGTGAAGATTTCCGGTCTTCAACCACCGTCTTCATCTTAGATTTCTTATCGTCGATTCAGTTATTCAGAATGGGATAAACCCGGTCTTTCTGAGCAACTCACGTATATAATAAACAAGTGCAACACAAACACAACATACGCATCATTTCAATTCATTAGTCACTAACCTTAAATCAGTAAGAGAACGATTTCCCAAATATTAACCCCGAAGGCCGAAACCAACATCAAATCAAAACCCAGGAAACCATTCGACTTAGCCAACCTTCAGTTAGTTTCTAAATTTCACATTCCATATTGTTTATAATATTTTATAATGATTTATCATTATTTTTATTTATTTTTAAAATAACCAATTCATTCAAACGACGCTTCGGGCCATAACGCGGCCGCGGCGCTGTTTTTCTTCAGAATTGATTAACACATATCTGAAAATCTAACCGTTGGATCTTCACAAAATTTACATCATTAAAAGGATCTTTTCAAAACGAATCCAATGGTTCCAGTTTTAGGAAAATCCGACGGTCGGATCTCCCGGTACAATCGTATGAAGTTTCGATTTCAAAATACAAACTGCAGCGTCGTTATTCGATTAAATATAATTATATATATATATATATAAAAATATAATCGATTCTGGCGTTGTTTTTCTTCAGATTTGAATTAAACATTCCAGACTATCCAACCGTTGGATCTTCACAAAGTTGGTGTCATTGGAAAGATATTTCCAAAGCGAACCCAACGGTTTCGGTTTCGGTAAAATCCGATGGTCGGATCTCCCGCACTAATCGTTTGAAATCACGGTTTCAAAACACGAACTGCAGCTTCGCTATTCGATATATTTCAATTCTATATATATATATATATATATATATATATATATATATCGATTCTTCGATTTCAAAACTATATTCTTTTCATACATTTGATAAAAATGATATTCTTATCCAACCAACAATTATTTCAACACTTCGCTATTTTCAACTATTCGTGTATATAGCAAAAATGTGATTTTTATAGTAAAACAATTCATTTCAAAACACGATTATTTTATATAGTTCATATAGATGTTAAAAATATGATTTTTATTATAAAACAATTTGTTTTAAAACGCGAATACCATTCAACACATGAATATGATTCAACGAATGAATTTCTATTCAACACATGAACGGTTTTCTATAGTTTGTATATATATATAGTAAAAATGTGATTTTTATTGCAAAACAATTTATTTCAAAACATTACTATTTTATATAGTTCATATAGATGTTAAAAATATAATTTTTATTATAAAACAATTTGTTTTAAAACGCGAATACCATTCAACACATGAATATGATTCAACGAATGAATTTCTATTCAACACATGAACGGTTTTTTATAGTTTGTATATGTATAGTAAAAATGTGATTTTTATTGCAAAACAATTTATTTCAAAACATTACTATTTTATATAGTTCATATAGATGTTAAAAATATGATTTTTATTATAAAACAATTTGTTTTAAAACGTGAATACCATTCAACACATGAATATGATTCAACGAATGAATTTCTATTCAACACATGAACGGTTTTCTATAGTTTGTATATACATAGTAAAAATGTGATTTTTATTGCAAAACAATTTATTTCAAAACATTACTATTTTATATAGTTCTTATAGATGTTAAAAATATGATTTTTATTATAAAACAATTTGTTTTAAAACGCGAATACCATTCAACACATGAATATGATTCAACGAATGAATTTCTATTCAACACATGAAGGTTTTCTATTCAACACACGAATATAGTTTCAACACAGGAAAATAATTCTAACACATAAATATTATTCAAACTTTCGGCAGCATAACGGCAGGGTAGTTAAAACCGGGGCCGTCCCTAGTATGGCTCCTCGCTCTACCTTAAAGCCTCGCAGCTTTTGACAATAGGGAATCATGCATCTAGTTCGCACGCAGGCGGCATGTATATTTTTTTTCATTTCCACAAACTAACCCTATGTGGTTTCTACCAAATAATTCTCAACCACAAACGGGTATTTTTCAACCACAATCAATCAATTTCAACCACAAACAATTTCAATCAACCATTCGCTATCAATCAATTTTCACACCAATCACAACCAATAAATATCGTCCATGGTTTGTGGATGAGGGGCGTGTGTATATATATATATATATACATATATATATTTATATATAAGCATTTCACTTTTATTCAACACATATATAATTTTTACAACGCATATATAACTTATGTATCGAACGTACAACTTATACAATGCTTATACAAGAGGTGTACAACGCTTATATAACTCATACATCGATAATATAATTTATACATCGTCGTTTTCCATATCGTTTATAAATTAGAAATCTCACATTGGATTCCACTCCACCAAAAGTAGCAGAAGGCTCAGAAAAATATGTGGTCTCTTCTAGAATGTAGAAGACGTCCACACGAGTCCACTGTCTCTTGTTTCACTGAATTTCGTCAAGAAACAAAAAAGATATGATTTTTACAGTGAAATCAAAAATGGTAGCGCTTAGGAGTGCTATTATATAATTAATTAATATAACAGCCGTACCTTCCTTTGAATGTTCAAAACTAGGTTTGCAGTTTTCGCGAAAACCGTGAGGAGGTAGGACAATCGGAGGGTGCAGCGCTGTAGAGGGCGGAGCAGGCTTCCTGGCGCCGGTGGTGGGGCCCTCTGCGATGGCCAGAATCGGGATCGGCGGTGGTGGGAAGTCGTTGACTTTGAGGGGCTCGTGTTCGTCGAGGCGGCGATGAGGGAGGGTGGTGGTTGGTCGGATTTGAAGAGGGAGGCGGGCGCTATCGAGATTTGGTAGTGGCGGCGGCTAACGGTGGCTGAGGCGGCAGGAAAAGGGTCGGGAAGGAGGGAGCAACCGTCGCCGTCGAGAACGAGAGAGAAGCGGGTTTTTTGAGTTTTTTTATATTTTTAAATTAATGAAAGAAAAATTTCTATTGGCCGATGGTTTTATAATTTCAACAAATTGGGGTTTTTACAAACGAACTTCAATTCAAACCCAACGACTGCCGTCCCTAGCGTTTTACCCCCATTCCGAACGCAATGGGATATGTTTCGTAGGCCCATTCGAATGTTTCTGTCAGTTTTCCTTCAAATTAAAGTATAAAACACTCAATATTCGATTTGAACGTACATTTCTATTTCCCAGGGCCACAAACTGATTCTAAAAATTCCCGAAAAATAAATCTAGCTATGTTTTGATGACATGGTCCCTACAAAACTAGTTTCGTCGAATTCTGAGACCG
Organism: Allium sativum; assembly: GCA_030737875.1. Classification (NCBI taxonomy): domain Eukaryota; kingdom Viridiplantae; phylum Streptophyta; class Magnoliopsida; order Asparagales; family Amaryllidaceae; genus Allium; species Allium sativum. The sequence goes on from CM060909.1 coordinate 117,643,592, forward strand.
TTTGTAAAATGGCCCTTTTCTGGTCGATCCAATTTAACCGTAATTGACCAAAACACGTTTTCCTTTGCCACGCTCACATACTAGCTTCAAAAATTATGAAATTTGAAACCTAGCAATAACTTTACATCCCGGATCCAACAAAAGTCGTTTCGTCGAATTCCGAGGTCGTTTGCAAAACAGCCATTTTCCACGGGCTATATAAATTCCATAGCGACCATTCTGAAAATTCATTTAGCCATAACTTTTGCTTCCCGCTATGAAACTTCGATTTTTCAGATTCGTTAGAAAGATATTCACTAACAGATTTAAATATTTTTGGTTTCACTCAAATCCGTTTTGTTTTGCACTCAGTACAGTCAGTCAAAGTTTGAATTCAAATTTTGAAACTGTCGCACCATTTCAGGCCTTGTTTATAATTAGAATTAATTATATTCGTTTTCAAATGTCGATTCAAACTTACTTTTCATCTTTATTATTTAAAATATTTCAAATCCACTAAAATTGCCACTTTAAAATTTCTAAATTGGTTCAGATTTTCCGGGTCGTTACACATATAAAGCACAACCATTAGAATATATGTCTCAACTCAATAATGAGTCATAATTTTCAAACTCAAAATTGAATTTTAGAGGATTGTAGAATTTTAACGGCAAATTCTCTTCCCTTCTTGTACTGTAATAAACCAATACACTAATTCAAAATTTAGAATAACAGAAACCGAATCAAAAATAACAAGAATAAGAGAGATTATGCCTAGATTGAAGGATGTTGAAAAAAACATATAGATTATGACAAGACGTGAGGTTAACTTAGATTAATCGTTAGTTTATACAATTTACCATACAAATTGTTGTTCCAAGCTCCACACCTTTGCTCAACATCAGTCTTTGTCATTGTTGCAAGCTCCACACCTTCGCCTTACAGCAGTTGAACTCAAACGTCGGTCCCTCACCTCCACCTTCGCCCTTCAGCCCCATGCCTGAACCATTGATCAGCAGATTGCAATCTTCCACGCATTTGCTAGGTCGTGCCTTGCCTGCCTCCACCCTTTTACCTCCAAGCTCGATCAAAGATATCATGTATCCTAATACGCGAGGCCTCTATCCCTCCTTAATTCGAGAGTTTCTAGGAAATTCTAAACCTTTCTATAGAAATCTAGAATTTTCTATAATATTCCGGAGAACTCTAGAAAAGTGTAGAACCCTCCAGAAGCTTGTGGAAGAGTGTGGAGCCCTTTGGAATATTCTGGAAATGTGTGGAACCTTTTGGAACCTTATGAAAGAGTATTGAAGGATGCATAAGGGAATGGAAGAGTGTAGAGATTCCTTGAGAGTATGGAGCATTCTAGAGAATCAATCTCCACCCTTGGATGTAAGTAATCTCCACCATTCATCGTGGAGGTTGAGTAGTATAAATAGGAGAAGGAGCCTTCATTACTATCCATCCAAGAATCCAAGGAAGAAGCCACTTCTTAGAGTGAGAAAAATACTTGAGAATTAGCAAGCCTCTACTAGTGAAAAGAGAGATAGCTTGGGAAGTATCTATCCTTAAGCTTGAGTCGAGTGTGAGTTACTTTTGTAATCATATTCTTGTAATTCTACTATTTTTTTGTATAGTGGAAGAATATCCATATTGGAGAATTATAAACTTTTGTGCTACCATTGCTACTTTTAATCTCAATTGCCTATCTTAACTTCCCGAAGCGGGAAAGACCGTGATTCCCCAATAGTGGTATCAGAGCCAGGTTCATCCATAGCCGTAATCAAGCTCGTGTAAGTTCAAGATAGAGGATAATGTCACCCATAATGGAGACATTTTCATGCTCACAGCCAACAACTACTCCTATATTGAAAGTCGATGATGGAGGACCACTTGTATTGTAAGGATTTTCATGAGCCCATCATCTACAAAGATAAGGTGGAAGGAAAGAGTGATGCTCAGTGGGAACTGTTGAACCGGAAGGCTGTTGCTATGATCCGTAAGTACATTGAAAAAACTCTCTTCGAGCATGTTTCTACTTATACAAATGCCTATGAATTATGGACAAAGCTTAAGTCCATGAATCAGAGAAAACGCCTCATAATAAGGCCAATTTAGTTCGACGGTTGGTGAAATTGGAATATAAGGATGGTCATAGTATGATTGAGCACTTGAATAACTTCAAGGGGCTCGTAAATCAACTAACAAAAATTGATATGAAGATTGATGATGAGTTACAAACCCTTCTACTCCTTAGTTCCTTAACGGAAAGTTGGGACGCACTCGTTGTTACACTTAGTAACTCAGCTCCGGAAGGAAAGTTAACTATTGATACCGTCAGTGACAACCTTCTTGGTGAAGAAGCAAGGTGAATGGAACGAGATGACTCTATCCATCCCGAAGCTAATGTTGTTGAGAATCAAGGAAGGAATGAAACTCGTGGATGTAGTAAGAGCCGTAATCACATCAACCTCGAAGTGGCTCTAAGTCGCGCTCACATGCTATTACTGTGGTAGGATGGGTCACAAGATAATGGAATGTCGAAGTTCCAAAAGAGACCAAAAGGGCTGTAATGTTAAGCCTAACCAAATAAGCCTAACGAAGAAGCAAGAAGAAAAGTGTAATACTGCCATAGTATTAATCTAAGATCTACTATATCTTGTTAGTGAAAGTAACATTCTAAACATTGCTTATGATGAGAGTTCTTGGATTGTTGATTCTGGTGCTTCCTTCCATGTTACTCCACATGAAAACTTCTTCTCATCCTACCAAAGAGGCGACTTTGGAACGGTGCAAATGGGAAATCAAGATAGAAGCAAGATTGTTGGAATAGTAGACATCACTCTGACGACAAGCACCGGGTGCAAGCTTGTTTGGAAAGATGTGAGGCTTGTCCCAACCATGCACCTCAGTCTTATCTCCGCTGGAAAGCTAGAAGATGACGGCCTGATGAATTACTTTGGTGAAGGGAAGCGGAAGCTCACCAAAGGAAGTTTGACAATGGCTCAAGGAAAGAAGGTAGGATCATTGTATGTAATGCAAGCTAAGCTATGCAAAGGAGAAGTAAACATCTCTACTGATGATATGGACACATGGCACAAACGGCTTGGGCACGTTAGTGTGAAAGTTCTTGACATACTCGCTCAGAAACAACTTCTCCCTGACATGAAAGGTAAACCACTTCATCCTTGTGCTCATTGTTTAGCTGGAAAACAACACAGAGTTGCTTTCCAAAGATCTTCTCCACCCACAAGGAGAAAGAACATTCTAGATCTTGTACACACTGACGTATGTTCAATGTCTGAGAGGTCCATTGGTGGTGCTCTACATTTTGTCACCTTCATTGATGATCATTCAAGGAAAGTATGGTTGCACCTATTAAAATCAAAGGATCAAGTGCTTGATACCTTCAATGAATTCCATGCTCTACTGGAGTGTGAGACTGGACGGAAGATCAAGTGTGTACGATCAGATAATGGAGGTGAGTATAGAGGTCCTTTTGAAGTTTATTGCAAGAAATATTACTACATGAAATTTGACCTTTACCTACCAATAGATATGGGTAGGTAAAGAGAACCTTTATCTACCAATATTCAATGGCAAAATTTATTAGTAGGTAAACTTTGTCAAAGTTAAAAAATTGTTAAGGGATGATTATCTACCAATAATTATAGGTAGGTAAAATGGATTATTTACACATATACGGAAGAGGAAGATTTTTTCGCGATTAACACCTACAATTTTCCCGTATTCCATTTTTAAACTTTCATTAAAAATAATGTTGTGTTATATGATGATGTGTCAAAAAATTTATTCTAGCAATTTTTTTTGAATTGAAGATTTCGTTTACATATCTTAGTAATGTTTTTTAAAAATCATTTCTTTATTAATTATTACTTATTATTAATTATTAATAATTAACAGCTAATGAATTGATAAACAATAATTAAACTATAAATAATTAATATTAAATAATTATTCGTTAATAACTTATCATACATTGTTAACTTTTTCCAATATTTCTAAAATGTTTCATAATTTCACGCTAATATGTTATCATTTGAAATGACTAAAACATATTTTCTCTAGTTTATTGCAGAGACACAATCTATACCATCCTCTTCGGCTATAAATTTAACAACTTATTTTAAGTTAAATCTAACGGTACAAATCTCAATCCATGTGATCTCTTTTGTAGCCTCATTCCCATAGTCTCTTTTGATTGGTCATGGTATAAACCACAAAAACTACCACTACAAATAAATACCTATCTTCTTGATGACAACTATTTATTATAATTTCTATGTTTACATCCCTTTCTAAAACAAGCGAGGTATTCTTACTTTAAAACTTAATTGTTTTTCTTCTATTTCTGAAAACATGTTTCATGAAATACCCCCAATAACTATATTTTTCTCCTTTTTATTCACACATGAATCTGCAAAATAACAACAAAATAACAAAATAATAATGATGTGGGCATCTGATAAAATTACATCTATGTATTTTGCAGGCCAAATTCATATATTTTCTAGCTCTAGCTCCAAAATAAATGTCTAAATCAGTTACATTCATGCATATAAGGAATAAATTTAATGATATAAGGAAGAGATTCATGCATGTAAGGGAATTATTTACATTCATGTATATCCTCTTATTCTTCTTTTTTTTATTCTCTATTATTCTTACACATGATATTTGGATAATATAATATACGCTCAATTCCATTTAATATTAGCTCTATATTTACAGACATATGAATCTATTCCATCTTGTTTGCATATATATATATATATATGTATGTATGTATGTATGTATGTATGTATGTATGTATGTATGTATGTATGTATGTATGTATGTATATAACGCACGTCTTTTTCGTTAATTTTCCATTTATTTCATACTTGTTTTGTTAAAACATGGTTGACATTAGCCTTGCTTAACATTTGTGTTAATTTATCAAGAATTAACATTTAACGATTGTATGAAATAAATGCTAACATGTATGAAATAAATGGTAACATACTAACGTTGATTAATTTGTACATGGTAGACTCCATACTTGATATAAATGGCAACATAGTAATGTTTTTGTTAATTTATTTCATACTTGTATAAATTAATTGTAGTTAATTAATGTTAATTAACATTAATTTATACATGGTAACATTTATAAATAGTAACATTTGTATAAATTAATTTATTTAATAAATGGTTAACATTACATAGTACCATGTTAATTTACCTTAATTTACATATTAAATGATACCATGTTAATTTACATATTAAATGGTACCATGTTAATTTACATATAAATTGATGTAAATTAATATGGTACCATTTATTACATGGTAACATATTATTGTATAAATTGTTACATGGTAGCATTTATTAACGTTAATAAGTTCTTACATTGTATAAATTAACATTAATCAACTCATACTTGTATAAATTAACGTAATTAACATGTTACCATTTAATTTTAGTTAACGTTAAAACAAGTATAGAATAAATGGTAACATATTAACATTTGAGTTAATTTATTTCATACTTATATATATTAACGTTAATACGTTACCATTTAATATCTGACTCATATCAGTGTTAATTAATTCTTATTTGTTTGTTTCATTTTCAATGCTAATTTAATTTGATTTCATACTGATCTCATTTGATTACTTTCTACTAATCTCTAATTTGATTCAGTATAAAACTAATTGGTTGGATTTCAAAGCTTATATTTATGTTTTGCCTTTTATTGGCTTGGTAGAGGAAGTTAATAAAGAGAGAAATAAACGCATACTTTATTCTAGAGGAGAATTATTTTGGTAAATGTACGATGTATATTAAGTAAGAAGCGGTGTATATGATGTTTAATTCTTTTTTTGTGTATGCAAGGTTATTTGCGGTGTGTAAATAAAATTACCAAATAAATATTTACTGCCTATAAGCAGTATAAACTATCAGTCTTATATATGATAAGTGAATATTTATTGCATAATAATACTTTTTAAGATAACATATTCACACAAAGTAAATATTCTGATTAAATCTGCAGCAAATCTTTACAAATTATTCCTCTGATCACGCACTGATTAATTTACTTCAATAGGCATTTTCAAAATTACCCATCTTAATTCGTTGATTCGTTCAACCTTTCACGTTTCTCCCCTCACCTTCATTACTATTTCTTCTAACCGTGGTAACTTCAACAAAAAAAACAATGGCGGAAAAGTTTGTGTAGATTGGAATTAGTGCCTGCGAGAATTTTAAAAGTAAGATTGAAATTTTACCTTACCGTTTTGTTTTTTGAGTTTCATTTTCCCTCTCTTATGCTACCATTCAATTTTTTGATTATTTTTAATATCCAAATTTATGTTCAGAATTAACCCTTTTTTTACCACAACCTTTTTTAAGATGGGATATTTATCTATTTGAATGGAGTTATGTGATAACTCATCGACTATAATATCTAATTTATATTAAAATGGATGTGTTACAATTCAACTATAATTAAATGTTTCTTAAGTATTGAAAAAGATCAAGTTTAATTATAGTCAAATTTTACTCCAATTCTTAGTCATTTAAAAGTTTAAAACAGTGAAGTCTATATAACAAACTCAATGCTAAAAATCACCAGGCACTAAGAGATTACACCCTCAACGTGCCTGCCCAAATTACAATAAAAGATCCATTTGTGCACATTATCAAAGTGATATATATATATATATGATAAAGGTTTTTCACATGTTTTTCAAATGAAAATGGCGGACAATTGGGATCCAGTCCCACTAAAACTCAAATTCATATCTAATCGAGTCTCTTCTCAATCCAAATATGGAGTTATTTCTGATGAATCTGCAACTAAAGTTAATCAGAATATAGATCGGAAGTCTCTGAAGTATGTTAAACCCTTGGCAAATCGAATAATAATTTCGAAGGAAGTTTTCAATGAATCGAAGGAAATCTGGCATGGTACTATAGCATTGCAACCAATTGAGTTTCGTTTATCTATAGCAAAATTGAAGGATTACATTCGTAAAGTTTGGAAGCCTAAAGGTATTTTCATAGTTTACATAGTAGATGGTTTCCATTTTATAGTTCATTTTGAAGAATCTGCGGATTTCTTATCAGTGACTCAATCTTCCACTTACTCTTATTTTGGTAATCTGTTATTAATTGATAAGTGGCATCCTGGTTATGAGTTTGATAAATTTAGCTTTGATAAGGTCCAGATCTGGATTAAACTTTTCAATGTTGATATGGAACTTTGGTCAAACAATGTTTTGTCGATGATAGCTAGCTATATAGAAGATCCTATATGCATAGATGATAATACCATTTATAAGAGAATCACTAGATTTGTCAGAGTTCTAGTATTTATAGGTATTGCAGATGAATTGTATGACAATATTCATGTTCAGCTTCATAATGGTTCAGAGAAAGCTATTAGAGTGGAACATGAATTTATTCCTCCTAGATGTGAAATCTGTAAGATTTTTGGTCATGACACTTTGATTCATGAGCTTGATAAAGATCCATCATGGACTAAAGAGAATTCTAAGAAGTCTAATGAGAAAATGAATGATCTAGATATGCAAAATGGTTCTAATATGCAAAATGAAGCCTCTACGTCTAATTCAGCCTGTGAGAAGAGGGGTCTGGACTTTTTAAGTGAAGCTCTACCAATAAACATTATACCAGATGAAATAACTCACATTGCAGAAAACCTTAGAGAGGATTCTACTGAAGAGGTGATTCAGGATACTTCACAGAATGTTATTAAGAATAATGAGTATATGTCTCAGTTAAAAAGGAAGTCTCAGGTGAATTTTAGTAGCAAGGCTCCTCCTAAAAGACAAACCAGGAGCTCTGCTCCTGATAAATGACAATAATGTGTTGCAACGTCATAGGAATGAGTTCTCCATTTTGTATGCGAGAAATCTTATCTCTTTTGATGAAGTTCAAGCCAACTTTTGTTGGTCTGGTAGAGAGTAAGATTACTACGGCCAAGTTGAAGTTCTTTAAATGATTTTTACCTCCTCGTTGGGATTATATTCCACAATAAGTCAAAGTACTTTCTTGTAGAATCTTATTGATTTGGAATGCTGAAATTTGGTCCATTAATATTGTTTCTTCTTCAAAACAGCATGTCACTGTTGAAGCTATCAATACAGGAGTATGAAGATTTTTTCTCTATAATCTATGCGAGTAATAGTTATCATGAAAGGCAGGAACTATGGCAAAATAATGTATCTGAAGCTGGATAATTGATTGGAGATTGGGTTTTGATTGGAGACTTTAATAATTCTACATCCCCATTGGATAAAAGAGGAGGGCTTCCTATTCCATTTCAGCAACTTCGAGCCTTCAATAACTGTTTAGCTTAGTCTGGAGAGAGGATATGTTTTAATATGATTTTATTATTTTGATCTTAATAATATTTTATTTCCTACTTACATAAATAGTTAACATCATAAATCGAATCTGATTGGATTGATGATGTTAACTATTTATGTAAGTAGGAAATAAAATATTAGTAAGATCAAAATAATAAAATCATATTAAAACATATCCTCTCGGATTGGATTGATGATGTTAACTATTTATGTAAGTAGGAAATAAAATATTAGTAAGATCAAAATAATAAAATCATATTAAAATATAACCTCTCTAAGTGAAGTCAGTGGGGTTTAATTACACATGGAGAAGAAGGGGATTGGCAAATCATATAGACAAGATTTTTGTTAATCTTTCTTGCTTGCAAAAATACAATGATATGAAAGCTTTTTCTTTAAACTAGATGTCAAGTGATCACAATCTACTACTTCTTAATCTTGTTCCAACTGATAAATATAAAGGATTTCCTTTTAAATATTGCAATGATTGGCACTGTAAATCGGGCTATATGGATTGTATTGAAAAGGGTTGGATGGTGCATGTAGATGGCTATCGTAGTTTCAATTTCATGCAGAAACTCAAAGCTTGTAAACGGGAACTGAAATCGTGGAACAAAGTGAGAGTTAAAGATGATGCCTTATTAAAGCTAGCTGAAGAGAAATTTAAAAATTTGGAGGCTGCATTTGATTGTGAACCTGAAAATGTGGAATTATATGAAGCTATGTTGGAAGCTAAGCACCAATATATGATATAAAACCAAGTCAAATTCTGGAATCATAAGCAGAAAGCTAAAGTTTCTTGGCTACAAGAAGGAGATACGAATTTTAAAAAATTTCATTCTAAAATGTCCACTAGAAAACATTGTAATAATTTGAAAGCACTGATAAATTCTGCAGGTGAATTGCTATATAAACAGGAGGAGATTTCTAAAGCAGCAATTGATTATTACACAGGAATGTTCAATGGAAATTTTGTTGAGAAGAACCCATTCTTTCAATCTGAATATACTATTAATCATCAAGGGCAACTAGATATGCTTAAGCCTATTTCCATGGAAGAAGTTAAGAAAGCTATCTTCTCTATACATTGAAGATACTAGTCCAGGTCCGGATGGTTTCAATTCAAAGTTTTACAAACTTCACTGGGAAATGTTAAAAGAAGATTTAATTGCAGCTGCTCAAGACATGTTTGATTCTGCAATAATTCCAAAAGGTTGCAATCACACACTTATTACTCCTATTCCAAAAGTAGATAGACCATCTGATATATCTCAATATCGTCCCATAGCGTGCTGCAATTTATTTTACAAGATCTTTAGTAAAATATTATGCAATAGAATTAAATGGTTGCTCCCTCATTTGATCTCTTCTAATCAGTGTGCATTCATTCATAATTGACATATTGGTGATAACATTTTATTAGCTCATGAGTTGATTAGAGACTTTAAAAAGCCAAGAGTCAATAAATTCTGTGTGAAGGTGGATTTGCAGAAAGCATATAATAGGATTAATCGTAAATTTATTTGTCACATCTTGAAATTGATGGGATTTCCTACTTACTTCATAAATGTTATATTTGCCTGTATTTCAACACCTACCTATTCTATCATGTTACAAGGGGTGCCTTCAGGGTTTATTGAATCAAACAGGGGGTTAAGGCAAGGTGATCCTCTTTCACCATACCTTTTTACGATTGTAATGGAGTATTTCTCATTTTGTATGAAAGAGAAGGTGATGCAGAATTTATTTACTCCAGCTCATAAATTTGAACCTATTGTTTCCCACCTGATTTATGCTGATGATTTAATGGTATTTGGGAGGTGTTCTATTCGGGGTGCTGATGCTTTGAGGTCTGTGTTTGATAAATTGGAATATTTCAGTGGTCTTTCTGTGAATTTTATGAAAACCAAGATATATTTTAGTGGTTTTACCTCTTTAAAAAGTGAGATGGTAGTTATTCTCGGGTTCAATGTTGGTTCATTACCAATAAAGTATTTAGGAGTTCCATTATCCTCTAATTACATTCATTATCAAGACTATAGAGAACTAATGCACATAATTCAAAAAAAAATACAGTCTTTGGATTCTAAGCTTTTAAGCTTTGCAAGAAGAGCTGAAATGCTTCAATCTGTAATTAATCCTACAGTGCTTTATTGGTTGATGGTTTATCAGCTACCATAATATACTCTTGAGAAGTTAAATACACTCTATGCAAAAAAAAATTCTGAGGAAATTCTAAACATAAGATGAAATGGGAGAAGTTGTGTGTTCCTAAAGAGGAAGGTGGAGTAGGGCTCAAGTCTTTCAAAGATCTAAAAAAAGGCAGCTTGTTTAAAATTAATGTGGAAATTTATCAGTGAAGATTCTTTATGGAGTACATGGATGAAAAGGAAGTATTGTAATTCTAAGTTGTTTTGGAGTATGCTAGTGGACAATAATGCATCATGTACATGGAAATCTATATTGAGATGAAGGTCATCTGGTAAACAATTCTTCAGGAAAATTATTATGGATGGTTCATCTACATCTTTGTGGTTTGAACCTTGGTTAAATGGCAAGTGCTTAGTTGATATGCTCGGTTTCTCAAGATTTCAGGTTTGGGTCATAATAATGAGAAGGTTCAATCTATTATAAGGGATGGTAGTTTATGTTCTCAGCTACATTCAGCTACTAGAGAAGTACATCAGGTGGTAGACAGTGTTGAATTAAAATCTGATAGGCCGAATAATTATTATGCATGGTTAGATGGTGGTGGTTTCTCATTGAATAAAGCATGGGATCAAGTGAGACAGAGAGCTTCTTCAGTGCAATGGGCAAAGATTGTGTGGCATTCCAAAAATTCAAAGAAAATGTCTTTTAGTTCTTTCTTAGTAATGAAAAACAGACTCAGTACTAAGGACAGGCTTTGTAGGCATGGTGATATAGAAGAGAACAGGTGCTCTTTATGCAATGTGAAGGAGGAAAGTATTGACCATCTATTTTTTGACTGTTCTTATTCGAAATTCATTTGGAGTCACTTGAAAACAAAACTTGATCTGAATGCAGATAACATTGGTTCTATGGAGTCAGAAGCTAATCAAATTGCAACAGTCTTTCAGCAAAAAGATCAGAATAAGGATGTTGCTTGTGCAATTTTTACAAATGCTATTTATCACATTTGGTTTGAGAGGAATTCCAGATTGTTTAGTAACCGATTTGTAAGCAAGGAGGCTAAACTGCTCTTGATTGAGAGAGGGATAAGGTATACAGTTAGAGACAATGGTAGTAAATCTGTTCGATCTGCTACTAATGAAGGTTTTCTGCATAGGTGGGGTGTTGATTTATTAGACACAGGTTGATTGAGAGATGTTTTTGTGGTAGTTAAGTTTGGGTTGATGTTGTATAGGCTGCTAAACCTGTTTGTATTTCGTTTTCTGATGTTGTTTCGGTTATGTTACTTGTATATGGTTGATATGAAATAAAAGGGAACCAATTTAAAAAAATACATATATGTATACGTATATCATTGTAAATTCATCCCTTTTTTCCAAATATTCATTATAATATTATTTCCCACGTATCCATTATTTAATGTTTTTTTTTAATTGGATGTCCCGGAAGGGACTTTATTTAATGATTTTTGATACTGCTCTCAGCTTGGTTACCTAGGTAGAAGAAGCCTTTCCAGCATTTACAACCCACATGCTCAAATTCAACCTAGAGTAAGGCAATTAACCATATACTACGACAGTGGGTTTTTTTGGGTTGTACAATTAACCATATTTTATATGACAAATAACAATTTGACATGGACTGAAAAATTGTTATAGGTGGCTTAATATATGACAATGTTATATTGAATACTCATGTTTTATTTATTTTTTCTTTGCAGCAAAAATGAATCACCTTTAGTTTGCCTAGCTATGTACTCCTGCCTCGTTAAACATGAATATATCTACTTATTGAAAGCAGATGATATAAAAAAATGATGAAAGCTAGAGCCAATATGGGCGAAGGCTTCGAGGCAATGAACTATGTACCAACTAAGGATAGATCTTTACATTGTACTATGTACTTAGTATGTTTGTTGTACTATGTATAGATTAATATGCTTGTGAACAATGTAATGTATTTTGTAATATTATTTTTGCTATTGCTACTGAACTTTGAAGTGTAACATACCATTGTATTTTCAAAACTTGTTAACTTTGGTCTTTGTGTTGTATCTATAAAAAAATTTGGTTTAATGATCTTTTGTTGTGATATCATGTTATATTTGCAAATTTTTTATTGAGTATGAGAATTAAATGAATTTGGTGTTGTAAAAGAGTCAAATAGTAACTTTTAAAAAAAAATGCAAATCCACAACGGCCATAAACGATTGCTAAATCGAAAATAGCAAAGGTTTTTAAAAAACTAACATTATATAATGTAGACCAATAACATAATGCCACGTGGAAAATCAGATAATTCCACATGGACTAATCAAATAATGCCATGTGGCCTAAAAAATGATGTTATGTGCACTAACCAAATAGTGACATACGGACAAATTATTGTTTGACGCATGAACCAACCTATAAATGCCAAGTGTCGGCATTAATATATGCCATGTGTATACTTCTACGACAACCATGTCAGCGACCATGTAGGATGACACATCGTTAGTCATATCAGTTGCCATGTACAATGACACATCAGTTGATGACTCACCATTTGAGTCATAACGTAGTGAGGTCTATTGATTCATTTACCTACCAATATCAATAAGTGTAGGTAAAAACTCTTTCTCTACTAAGCTTTACCTACCAATTTCTACCAATTCCATATTGGTAGCTAAATATATTACCCACCATTATGTTAGTTTTACCTACACTTACAATTGAGGTAAAGACCCCATTTTCTTGTAGTGTATGGCATTAAGCTAGAGAAGACTCCACCCAAGACACCACAATTGAATGGGCTAGAGCCGAACCATTGAAGAAAGAGTTCGTTGTGTGCTCTCTCTCATGCTATGTTACCCAAATCATTTTGGGGAGAAGCTATAATGGCCGTGGCCGACATTGTCAATGTAACACCCCGCATTTTTAACTCAAGATAATAAAATAAGGATAACTTAATTAAATATTCATAACTAACTAAAACGGAATGCACCAATGCGTCCGTCTCAAAATTCTGGTCAAGATAGACACCTGGATTGCGTAAAACGGACACCATGTGAAGAAGTTATGAGCATTAGAAGTTTGTATACATATAAGGAGCTTATACGTATATATATATATATAATAAATATATCCAGAAAAATCAAAAATTAGTTCAAAAATCAAAATTCACAAGCAGGAAAATCTGGAGGAAATTTAGACCATAGGGGGTCGATCCACCCAAAAGGGGGTTGACCTAGGGGTCGATCCACCCAAAAGGGGGTCGACCCACCCGCGAATCTGGAACCTTCTTTTCTGACGTGAACGATTTTGGTGTTTTAGATTTAGATCTAAGGGTCCTGGTTCCTCCGCTACTCCTATAAATAAGATCCTGGACCTAACCCTAAACATCATAATTCGACGCTATGCTGGAGCTCTGCCATGACACTCTCTCTCTCCCTTCTCAAATATATTCTGAAATTAAAATATTAGCCTAAGATAAATATGAATTCATATCTGGAAGAGAGAATCAACGTTAATAAAAGAATATTGAATCATGAAATCAAGGTAAACTTCTTGATCTAATCTATTCAATTCTTCCTATTTCTTTCCCTTCTCTTTTAATGAAAATAGTCGATCCACGTTATTAGGTTTCAAATCAAAATAAAGGGTAAAGAGGAAACCATGGATGATAGAATGGATTGGTTCCAAAATTTGGGTAAAAGCATGAAAGGTGAGTGGGTTTAAAATAAACTTTTGAATGATAGTACCTCTATCGTTTGCCATTCCCCATTGAACATATTGGAAGGTTTAATTTGATGAAATGCGTAAATGCGCTAAAATGGATAATATGTTCAGTTAGTTAATATGTTGAATGTACATTTACTTGAATGTTTCAGAAAAATGAATACCGTTGTATATATCCATTTTATGAACCTATGAATTGGGTAAATGATATATTATTAGAGAACTACATGTTATTTTAAATAAAGTTAATTACATGTAGGAAGACACGCGACATATATTGGGATTTGGGGCATAATTTGAAATGGGATTTTAGAACATAACATGTGTTATGTTTTGAGACTTTAATTTGGAGGCGCAATCTGATATGAACTTAAATGGTTGAAAATTCATGCATAAGATTAGTTGAAATATGGTAAATGTTTATATGTTATAGACTTGTTAAAAATATTGGCAGTAAGTACCACTGTTCATATTACATATTGATTTGTCCCATTTATATACCAGATCCCTTAAGGTGTGAATTAGAATGGTTGTATGATTACATACATAGAATTGAATAAATGAAGATGAATGCCTAGGGTTACAATTAGAAACTGTAATTGCACTTATGACATGAGGTTAGGTTGCATTCGTGGTGGAAGTCTGCCCGGACCCGACCGGCATATCCAGCAGCCACTAATGTTGAACCTAATGTGAGAGGTCTAAGTGCGCAAATAGGAGACGGGCTATGACACGATGTTAGGCCTAGGTTGTGGAAGAAGTCTTCCCGGACCCGACCGCATATCCAGCATCCACAAGTTGTAGGCCTAATGTGGGAGGTCTAGCCCATTATAAACCATAAATGGACATGGCAATGAAATGGACTACTTAACCTAATCTAATCCATAAGGATTGTATGAATATGAACTAAAGTTAGCGTTAAGTAAAACTGGTTGGACAGTGGGTGGGTAATATTTACATATAGGCCTAAAAACTTAGCCCGATAAGATTATGTAACTAAAGACACCTAATGGTATACATAACCGGTAGGAATAATAAAGTTATATAATTAAAGACACCTTTTAGGTTAAGCATAACTTGTAGGAATGATAATCAACTATCATAAATAAATAACATTAATGAAAATGTTGCATCATAGTTAGACTTGTCCCAGGGACAAGTGAAGATTATAACTTAGGTTATAATAAACTAATAAGGAAACGGGATAACTGGCGAAATGAGATAAGGGACACTTAATTGTAAATTAAGTAATCGGTAAATGGGGAAAGACGGAAACCAGTTGAGAAAAGGGGGAAAATAGATGAAATATAAGAAGTTGTACTTAATTATAAACTAAGTAACCTGTAAGCTTAGAAGTCTGAAACCCATTAATAAGAATGGTTAGGCTTGTCCTAGGGACAAGTGAAAATTATAACATAGGTTATAATAAACGGGTAGAGAAACTTATTAATAGGCCCTAGTTAATAGAACTATGTTAATAAGTAAACAGCGATAAGTTGTATTGACAATGTAAAAAGGAATTATGATTAAATGAGGAAGAATGACAAAAACTAATGAAATGAAATAAGTTATGCTTAATCATAAATGGTAAGCGACATGTTAATTAGAAAACATGTGAATTGGTCGTGATGATTTCGCCATTTAAACATGTGGTTCGATTCGGAAATAAAGGAAAGTTGGCTCCTGGGTTCGTTGGACCACATTTCCAATAGTCGAGCAAATTGGAAAGCTCGTATATAGAATGGAGTTACCCGAGAAGATGTCGAGTGTGCATAATGTGTTCCATGTGTTGTTTCTACGGAAGTTTGTGCGTGTTTCAAATGTGGTGATATCTTACTAAGACCTAGAAGTTGAAACCACAATTGCGAAACCTCGTAAGCCGCTTCGTGTTATGGGAAATGACACGAAACAACTTAGGAGGAAGACGGTTAAGCTAGTCAAGGTACAATGGAGTGAAGATGGCGACGATTGTACATGGGAGACGGAAGAGAGTATAAAGGCCACTCATCTAGAACTCTTCGTCGGTACGACCCTTTAATCGTATCATCGTAATGTCGTATCTTGTTGTTGTTTGATAGAATTCCGCATGCTAGGATAAGGCTATGGATGCATGGCTTGATGGTTGCTAGTTTGATGATAGAATTGGCTTCTCATGGATGATAGGCATGCGGAATTGTTGTGGTTGTTTGTGTTTGCTTGGAATTTCAGGGGTGAAATTCTTAAGTGGGGAAGAATCTAACAACCCGCATTTTTACGTATTGGAAGATCGTAAAATATTTTTATTTTATTCCCTGAGGGTTGGATCATTCTCATCGTTTAATATGTTGCTTATGGGGATGTGAGACATGTCCATAATTTTTACCAATTTTGTTTGTGACCATTTTTCCCTTGTCAGTCTTGTACAGGGGATAACTTTTGACCTAGGTCGAATCAGAGGGTGAGACCTGTGCCATTGGAAAGGAATTGATGATTGCCTTTTCGTAGAGTGGTCACACAAAAGATTTGGCTCAACGGTTTGGGAGAAATCGTTGTTTTAAGGTTTTTCAGTTGGCTGTTCAGGTTTGGAGAGCCTAATGGGCAGAATATGGGAGGCTCATTAGTGGGCTAGTGGAATCCTATAAATAGGGGGTGAGAGTGGAGGGAAAAGGTTTACTTTCCTATTCTCTCATTTGGAGGGATTAATCTCCTTCCTCCTCTAACACCTTTCCACCATTAAAAATCCAAATCTAAGGAGGGAAATCATAGATCTACACCATTGGAGGTTAGCTCTACGACAAATGGAGCAAGGATTCATCAGATCAAGGTGTTTGGTGCGAGGTGCTTGCTGTCTGGATTCCTTTTTCATTGATTTTAGATTGTTTCGGCAAATCGGTGAGTGATTTACATCTCTCACATGAATGCAATGAAGTATATGAGTGTTTGTGCATGTTTTACATCAAATTCAAGTGTTTCACCATATATTTACACCGTTATATGTCCATTTTCATATGCATCACTCTATGATCTAATCTAGCAAGTTTTACCCGTTAATTTCATGTCATTTCACATGTTTATGTTAGTTAGATCTCTCATTTTGATCATATGTTCAATTTAATGGTTTTAGGTGATATTTACATCATTTTTGTGGTAGTTGTCATATTCATGTTGTTAGCAATGTTATGACATGTTTGTGATTGTGTTTGATGATTTTGGTTGAGTCAGTTTCGTTAGATTTGTCGTTTGGCGAAGTTTTGGTCGAAATCCAAGTAGAATTGGAGATGTGCAGGAAGTGGATCGGGTCGGCCATAAGTGGGTCAGGTCGGTCATAAATCTTGTCTTGGAGAATAAGTCAGAACGGGTCGATCGGAATGAAGGACTGGTCGGGTCCGGCTATGTCTGGTCAGGTCGGTCCAGAAGTTGAGGTGATGAAAAGCCGGATCGGGTCGGTTATGTTGTGCAACCAGATCGGGTCGGTCGTGTTGGCAATCGGATCGGGTAAATCGTATTGGTGATCGGATCGGGTTAGTCATGGTAGCGATAGGATCGAGTCAGTCATGTCCCAGGGAGGGGTGAGTTGAATCGGCCCAGTCATGGGGTGCAATTGGGTCGGGTCGAGCTGAACTGATCGGGTCGGCCTATACCTTAATCGGTTATGTTTTCAATAGCGCTTCTAAACGCTGTGGTTGATAGTGATGATGCTATTGTTTGTTTTCAATAAGGTCATTTTCATAAAAAGTACATTTTTCGGGTACGACTTATATTTGAAGAAAGGGCTAGAAAAAAAATTCAACCGCAACCCCCCGAACCTTAGCCGTAGTGCTGTGATGTAATTGGCTCGGTGATGGTGTAACTTCGAGAAGAAGTCAAGGGGGAATATTCGAAGTGTTGGAAGGCGTTCGTTGATCGGTATAGAACAACGAATGAGGTGACAACTCAAAGGCCGTGAGTTGGTGGATAATGGTTGCTCGAGAAGGTTGCTTGAGCAATGAAATGTCGTCAAGGTTGGATGACTAGATATGTGAAGGCCGAGAAGTCATCGTTGTCGTAAGTTCTAGTAGGCTCAAAGCACGGGTACAATGGGGGCACCTGAAAGACCGGAAGGTTGCTGGTCGAGTACCTTTGTTATCGTTGAGAGGCTTAGTTGTCAAGGTTGGACATATAGAGTTTATGCTAGAACTGGGGCTACCAATAGCCCTTGACCTGTGGCAAGATTGGTCGTCATACGATTAACGATGGTTTCAAAGTAGGGTTGGCGGTGATAGCCAGAGTCAGTCATGGATGATTGGTTGTTTTGTTTGTACCGTCTCATGTAGGCTGTCCTACGTCGAGGAGATGTTCCTTGGGTGCTTGTCTGATATTGGTTTAGGCCTTCGAGGCATGTGCTTGAGGGATATGAAATTCGATTAGGATGGTTTACATGATGTACTTATAATTTGGATGTTATGAGTGCTTTGCCATGATTGAATGGATGTTATGGTTTCCATGGATGAATGGTTTAAATTAAATGCTATCACTGTCCAATGTGGGGAAAATAGGGTTGAGTTCTTTTCTGATGTTGTGGTAGATTGGTATGTTTATCTATCCCTTCTCACATACTTTATTGTTGAAGTTTATTAGCTATTTTATCGCTCACTAAGACTGTTGTCTAACTTAAGGTTTTATGTCTCCTCTTATTACCTTGGGCTGGTCATCCGATTGTTGGATGGGCAGACTAAGTAGCAGGTGATAGCTTAAGTGAGGACGACGTTGCTATTTGGAGGCGAGCAGGAGGCTGGCGTACTATCTTTACTACTATCCAGTATTTGTTTCAGTTGTGTGCTATTTCTATGAGTGTTATAGTGAGGCAAATTGTTCAAACACTACTATTGCTATCCACGTGTAAGGGAAATACTTTCTAGTTGTCATGAAAGTTTAGTGTTTTCTGCTTCATTATCACTACCTGTTGTATATATTCTATTATATTATATCCTTGTGATGTGAGTTTATGATAGGTTTTGATGTTGTTTACCTACTCTGATGATCGTCCTAGCTGCTCGGCACACCCTTCAGCACATTATTCCTCTTGTTTAGTGCGGGGGTTATGGGCGGTCGTCACATTTGGTATCAGAGCTCTGGTCAACGATTGTGGCCAAAGTTTGAAGACGTAATTACGTATGAGAGACGTACTTGTAGATTTCAGTTGGATGTTTACTATATATATATTGTGGCCTATATAGTAGTAGCGGTTGTTTTCTTTTAGCGTTTTATCTTGTAAGTGGACAAATCATTCTATTTTAGATTTAGAATGAGTTGTCAAACCTCTAGGAGTGAGCCTGAGATTGGAAGAGTAGGAGATGTAAGGAGCCGATTGGAAGCATTAGCTATTGCACCGGAATATCTAATTATGTTTGGAGCGGCCATGATGGCAGTAGCCATGTTAAGGATTCCCGTTCCAGAAGCATCAATAGAGTGTGGTTTTCCTGCGCAAGTACCCAAAAGGGATTCTGCTAAGCGACAGAGGGAATATTCTCCTACAGATGAAGAAACCTTTATTGGCCCCAGTGCTAATAAGAAAAAAAGCAAGAAGAAGAGATTTAAGAAGAATGTCGTTTGCTTTAATTGTCAATTGGAGGGTCATTATGCCAATGATTATGAGAAGCCGAAAACCAAAAGGAAGTGCTTTGAATGCGGCAAGCCTGGACATAAGAAGAAAGATTGTCCGAACCTTCCAAAGAATAGGCAACCAGAGGAAGCATGTGTTGTGGAAGCTATTCCAATTTCCTATTGTATTCCTGAAGAGAACTAGGAGAAGTTGTTGTCTGGATGTGCTTCCAGCCAGTGAAGTTGTTTGAGTTCTATTTGGTACTAGAGAATCATCATCTTTTACCTATAATAAGATTGTATGTTGAATGGGTTCGGAACTTGAAGTTGTAATAGTCCTTTAGTTGTAATTGATCTAGTATGGGTTCATCTGCTCTATGCAAGCTTTGTGGATCTAGTATTGTTGATCATGAATGCTCATTTATGAATGGTTGCTTAGTTGTAACTTTCGCTGGGTTTGAAATCATCTTGGGCATGGATTGGCCCAAGAGATGTGCAGCAAAAGTGAGTTGCGAAAAGCTAGAGATGACAGTCGGGGATGTGGAAGGGCGGAAGGTGTTGATTCGGGGTAACCCAAAGACGGTGTTCTTATAAGTTGTTATATTCGCTTGTGATTCCATAAGAAGACTTGTCATCTGTACTGATCGCTAATGAGTATGAGGATGTGTCTGATGAGGTCAAAGGGTTGTTGCCGCATCGTGAGATCGAGTTTTGAATCGATTTGGTCGAGGGTGTTAGACCAATCGTTATGCCTCTTAGGCAGATGGCGCCTAAGGAACAGCTAGAGTTAGAGGCGCATGTTCATGACCTTTTGGGAAAAGGATCCATTCGGGGATGCGTTTATGAATGGGGTGCACCAGTGGTGTTTACAACCAAGGCAGATGGCTCATTAAGACTATGTGTGGACTATCGTGAGCTTAACAGGTTGACTAAGAAGAATAAGTATCCATTGCCAAGGATTGATGACTTGTTCTATCAGCTTCATGAAGCCAAAGTGTTTTCTCAAATGGATTTGGCAACGGGATTTCACCAGTTGAGGGTGGCTAAGGATAGTGTGCCAAAGGCTGCTTTTAGGACACCATCCAGATTCTTCGAATGGTTGGTGATGCCATTTGGGTTGACTAACGCGCCAGCGTATTTCATGGATCTTATGAATAGAGTGTTCAGAGATCAGTTGAACAAGTTTGTGCTTGTGTTCGTGGATGATATTCTGATTTACTCCAGGAATTAATAAGAACACAAGACACACTTGAGAGTTGTGTTAGAGATCTTGCAACAGCATCAGTTGAAGGCTAAGTTCTCGAAGTGTCACTTCTGGGAGAATGAAGTGAGGTACGTAGGTCATGTTGTTTCTGAGAACGGGATAGCGGTCGATCCCGCTAAAGTGACAACAATCCAGCACTGGGATCGACCTAAGAATGCGATGGACGTTCGGAGTTTCCTTTGGGTTAGCAGGATGTTACCGACGGTTTATCAAGGATTTCTCCAATATAGTTGCACCGTTGACAGGATTAATGAAGAAGAGCCAAGTGTTCACGTGGGATGCGAAGTGTGAACAAGCGTTCGAAATCCTGAAGGAGATATTGACGAGTGCTCCTATGTTGACCATCCCAAGTGGAATGAAGAGATGGTGGTATACACCGATGCATGTGGTAGTGGACTTGGAGCAGTGCTAATGCAGAAGGATAAGGTTGTGGCCTACGCAAGTTGACAGATGAAACCGCATGAAAGGAATTACCCAACTCATGATTTAGAGTTGGCAGCGATTGTGTTTGCTCTGAAGATATGGATACATTACTTGTTTGGAGCTCGATTCGAGTTGTTTACGGATCACAAGTCATTGAAGTATCTTTTCTCCCAAAAGGATTGTAATCTTCGGCAGCAACGGTGGTTAGATTTTTTGGCATTATATGATTTTGATATAGCCTATACTCCTGACAAAGGTAACATAGTTGCAGATGCGTTGAGCCAAAGACACACAAGTTTGGGAGTGATATTTTCGGAATGGAAGAGCCTTGACTGTTTGGCAAGGTTTGATTTCAGGCCAAGGTGTGAGTTGGAACCTGAAATGTTGGCAAGCTTGTCGATAAAACCTACACTTATCGAAAGAATTGGTGAAAGCCAAAAGCATGATGCAAAGCTTATTTAGTTTATCCAAAAGCTAGAACCAGAAGATAAAGAGTTCGAAGTCGATCAAGGAGGTTGGCTTTGAAAGCAAGGGCAATTAGTTGCTCCTGATATCGACAGATTGAGAGATGAGGTTCTGAGGGAATGTCATCACTCAAAGTTGACGATTCATCCCGGTGGTAATAAGATGTATCAAGACATGAAGCGAGTCTACTACTGGGAGAGGATGAAGAGAGATATTGGAAAATTCATTTCCAAGTGCATGAACCATCAGTTAGTAAAAGCTGAAGAGAAGAAGTCAAGTGGTTTGCTTCAGCAATTAGAAGTTTTTACGTGAAAGTGGGAGAAAGTATCGATGGATTTTATCGATGGACTACCTAGAACCAGGACAGAAAATAAAGGGGTTTGAGTCATCGTGGACAGTTTGACCAAAAGTGTAAGGTTCATTTCTGTCAAGTCGACTAGGACGGCATCAAAGTTGGTTGAACTTTATGTAAAATGGATAGTTCGATTCCATGGTGTCCAAGAGTATAGTGAGTGACTGAGATCCATTATTTACGAGTGGATTTTGGAAAAGTTTGCAAGAAGCTTTGGGAACCGAGTTGTGCTTGAGTACGGCATATCATCCCCAAACTGATGGTCAGACCGAGAGAGTCAATCGAGTTTTGGAAGGTCTCCTGAGGGCTTGTGTGTTAGGCTTCGTAGGATCAAGGGAAGGCCATCTACATCCAGTTGAGTTTGCATATAATAACAGCTACCAGTCTAGCACTGGGATGACACCATACGAGGCACTGTATGGGAGACCGTGCAATTCTCCAGCATGTTGGTTAGAAATTGGAGATAAGTTGGTACTTGAGCCAGAGATGATTAGAGAGACCTTGGATTGTATCGTGATCATTCGGCAATGAATGAAAGCGGCCCAAGATTGTCAGAAGAGTTATGCGGATAAACGTCGGAAAAACTTGGAATTCGACGTAGGCAATATGGTTTTCGTGAAGATTTCGCCATTTAAACATATGGTTCGATTCGGAAATAAAGGAAAGTTGGCTCCTAAGTTCGTTAGACCACATTTCTGATAGTCGAGTGAATTGGAAAGCTCGTATATAGATTGGAGTTACCCGAGAAGATGTCGAGTGTGCATAATGTGTTCCAGTGTCGTTTCTATGGAAGTTTGTGCATGATTCAAATTGGTGATATCTCCAGAGCAGTACTAACACCTAGAAGTTGAAACCGCAGTTACGAAACCTCCTAAGCCGCTTCGTGTTGTGGGAAGTGACATGAAACAGCTTAAGAGGAAGATGGTTAAGCTAGTCAAGGTACAATGGAGTGAAGATGGAGACGATTGTACATGGGAGACGGAAGAGAGTATAAAGGCCACTCATCCAGAACTCTTCGTCGGTACGACCCTTTAATCGTATCATCGTTATGTCGTATCTTGTTGTTGTTTGATAGAATTCCACATGCTAGGATAAGGCTATGGATGCATGGCTTGATGATTGCTAGTTTGATGATAGAATTGGCTTCTCATGGATGATAGGCATGCGGAATTGTTGTGGTTGTTTGTGTTTGCTTAGAATTTCGGGGGCGAAATTCTTAAGGGGGGAAGAATGTAACAGCCGGCATTTTTACATATTGGAAGGTCATAAAATATTTTTATTTTATTCCCTGAGGGTTAGATCATTCTCATCGTTTAATATGTTGCTTATGAAGATGTGAGACACGTCCAAAATTTTTACCGATTTTGTTTGTGACCATTTTGCCCTTATCAGTCCTGTACAGGGCATAACTTTTGAACCAGGTCGAATCAGAGGGTGAGACCTGTGCCATTAGAAAGGAATTGATGATTGACTTTCCATAGAGTGGTCACACTAAAGATTTGGCTCAGCGGTTTGGGAGAAATCGCTGTTTTAAGGTTTTTCAACTGGCTGTTCAGGTTTGGAGAGCATAATGGGCTGATTGGAGAGGCCCATTAGTGGGCTGGTGGAATCCTATAAATAGGGGGTGAGAGTGGAGGGAAAAGTTTTACTTTCCCATTCTCTCATTTGGAGGCATTGATCTCCTTCCTTCTCTAACACCTTTCCACCATTAAAAATCCAAATCTAAGGAGGGAAATCATAAATCTACACCATTGGAGGCTAGCTCTACGACTATTGGAGCAAGATTCATCGGATTAAGGTGTTTGGTGCGAGGTGCTTGCTGTCCGGATTCCTTTTTCATTGATTTTAGATTGTTTCGGCAAATCTGTGAATGAATTACGTCTCTCACATGAATGCAATGAAGTATATAAGTGTTTGTGCATGTTTTTCATCAAATTCAAGTGTTTCACCATATATGTACACCATTATATGTTCATTTTCATACGCATCACTCTATGATCTAATTTAGCAAGTTTTACCTGTTAATTTCATGTCATTTCACATGTTTATGTTAGTTAGATCTCTCACTTTGATCATATGTTCAATTAAATGGTTTTAGGTGATATTTACATCATTTTTGTGGTAATCGTCATATTCATGTTGTTAGCAATGTTATGACATGTTTTTGATTGTGTTTGATGATTTTAGTTGAGTCAGTTTCGTTAGATTTTGTAACAACCCGTATTTTCAATAACCTGTTATAACGTAAATCGAGGCAGAATTTAATTTATAAATCTGAATCAAGGGAAACGGGCTATGCCATTGCGTTCGTCTCGGAAAAATACGCGAAATAGAGTCCGAGTTTTCGAAAATCGGAGTCCGTATGACCCGATTAAGGCCCAATGAAGTTTTCAGAAAATTTCAAGTTCAAAACAGATTTCGAATTTCGGGTTCAAAATTCGAAAAAGGGTCAGATTGGGCCAGGCAGGAAAATTCCCGCCAGAGCACCCAAGTCGACAGCCCTGTTGACTTGGGAGTCGACTTGGTTGACCCAAGTCGACAGCCCTGTCGACTTGGCTGTCGACTTGGTTCAGCCGAGCAGTTTTGCCTGGTGCACCATTTTGGGGTTTTGGTTAGGTTTTGGGCCAGATTCGGTTTTAAGGGCTGAGATTGGAATTAGGGTTTAATCTTAAGGTTGAAACTAATCCTAATCTCTATAAATAAGCCCCTAACCTAACCCTAAATCATCATTATTCAACCCTACAACTAAACTATGGCAAAATTATTCCTCTCATGGCCTCCACTCTCTTCATACAAATTTCTAAGTTAATTCTATGAGAAATTTTCCATGCATACAAGTGTTTTCAAGCTTGTGTGAGTGTCATTAGCTTGCATTCAAGTCAAGTTTCCATATTTGCATCATAAAGCAAGGGTTTTTATTGATTTGGAGCTTGCATTTTGGGTTTATTTGATTGCATAAGGGCTTTGTCTCAATCTATACATACTTTTGTGTCTTCATAAGCATTGTAAGCCCTTTTCTACTTTCATATTTGAACTCTAAAGTTAAATGAATGATGCAAGTTTGGTTGATCATTATGATATGCAAGTTTGCCATTATATGCAAGTTTACTATGCCATGATATGCAAGTTTACCATGTTATGTTATGCAAGTTTGATATGCAAGTTTGTCATATGATATGCAAGTTATGTTATGCAAGTTTGGGTTGATCATTTTGTTCATGTTATCATGTTATGCAAGCTTATCTTGGGTTTATGAGCTTAAAGCTTCAAGCTTTATGCTAAAGGTTGCATTTTGGCAACATGTAAGTTATCATATCTCTTATGATAACTTGCATGTGAGGCTAAATGCGAACTTATGGCCATTTCTACATGTCATTTATCATCATGTATCACCAATATGCTAAGTTTGGTTTTATGCACGCTTTTGAGGCCTAAAAATGTAATATGCAAGTATATGAACATATGTACATTTCATATGCCACCATGTTAAACTTGTGGCTTCAACACCTTTATGTCATGATTATGCCAAGTTCCCTCTTTCTATCCTTTATGCGCTATTGCGATATGTAAGCGATGGGATTGCGTTTGGGGTTGGGTAAACTTAAAAGACATAAAAACATAAGATTGGGAATTTACCTATTAAGTTAGGTCTACCCATTGGGAATTTACCTATTAAGTTAGGTCTACCCAAATTCTTGGAAACTTGTAACATGTTTTGGAAACATGATGGACATGACACTTAGAAAATATAAGTGTGACCAACTCGAGGTTGGGTTGAGTTTGTAGCATAAAACTACCCGGAACCGACCGGCTTAACTAGTTGCTACAAACAATAGGACCCAATGTGAGAAGTTGGTCATGTTGTACCTTGAACCCGAGGTTAGACCAAGTTGCGGTGTAAAGCTACCCGGACCCGCCCGGCTTAACTAGTAACCACAACAAGGTCTAATGTGAGAGGTTAAGGCGCATTAAATTAATTAATGCCTCATGATTAGGGTTAAGTCATGGTCCACTTAATACTTAACCAATTTGTGCTTGGTAGATTAATCAGGGTTAAGTCGTGAACTCATCGTTACACTTAACCAAGTTAATCCATGATTAGCAAGAGGGTTAAACCGTACTTAACCCACTAGAAAATCCTAGCAATGGGGGTCCACTCCAGCAGTAATCCCAAGTTTGTATCATTAAGACCCTAGGGACTAGGCTAGGGTGGGGGCACGATTACTGGACTTGAGGTAAGTGACCAAAAACGACGGCAGAGTGGTACGCCGATGTAGTTCCGGACGGACTATGGTCGTGCACGTAGTCCGTATTTGGAGAAGTCAAGCATGGGTACCAGTAGATCTAGACTGTGCACTTATGTTTATGGTGTCCAGGGGTTGACACCCTAGGGCTTGATACACCCGACGGGAGACCCAGTACAGTCTGACTACAATTATGTTTGGGTCGTATTGACACCAACACGTGACGAGTTAGGCTTATAGGGAGCCGATCGACTAGACCGTTTGGTTGGACCTCGTATTAGGGTCACTTCATGTTATTGGACCTCGTATTAGGGTCACTTCATGTTATTGGACCTCGTATTAGGGTCACTTCATGTTATTGGACCTCGTATTTGGGTCACTTCATGTTATTGGACCTCGTATTAGGGTCATTTCATGTTATTGGGTCAAAGCTTGGGTCAAGGGATCAATACTTGTTTATTCAAGTCATGTTAGTTTGCTAGTACACCTGTGGTGCAAAACCTTAATCCTGGTTATGCGATGACACCTTTATCTACCTTGTTAGTTAATCATCATGCTAGTATGTTGTTATCCTTATGTTCATCCCTGCTTCTCATGCCAGTTAACTTTATCAGTTTACATTGATTATAGTAGGGCTTACTCAGTCTTTTTGACTGAACTGTTTTCCTTTCGCCTCTTTTCTTCCGTTCCCCCCCCCCCCCAGGTTCTCAGGGTGGGAATATTGGAGCTTAGCTTGGATTTCTGATCACTTGCACGTTGGTGGGATTTTAACTCATGTACGGTCTTGACATGAAGCTAGCTATGGTCATCACTTATTTTGGGGATAGTACTTATGTATTTCAGTTTTTCAGTGATGTTGTTTTTATCTAGACTTGTGTATTTGGAAAGTTGACATTATGTTGAACCAGACTTGTTTTGAAATAGTTTGAAATCTTCCGCTGTTTTATTTATCTTATTTACTCTGTTTACATATATACATATGTTCTTGTTCTGCCTTGATATATCATTATGCATGTTTACCTGATTCAAACGCCCCTCCAAAGTCAGAGTGCTTGCAAGAACCACCCTGGCGGAGGTGGGGTGTTACATTTGGTATCAGAGCATATGGTTTACGAGAAGGAACAAAAAGGTTTTTAAAACTTTTGGAAAACTATTTTCAAAACCAAGTATAAAGTATTTTCCAAAGAAAAGTCTAGTTTATTTTAAAGGCTATTCCCCAAAAAGCCATTAGCAAAATTCCTTTGTTTTTCTCCATTCTGAATCTATCTTTTTCTTCGTTTTCAGTATGGCCAATAACTTTGCCATTCCGGTGGGAGTACACGTACCTGTTTGGTATAGGAGACTTTTGGAGGCTAGGGCGACCGAAGCCGGCCCCGCCGATGTTCCTCCTCCTCCTCCTCCGGTAGTTAATGTTCCTCCTCCTCCTGTCGCTGAGGTTCCTCTTCCTCCTCCCCCTCAGCATCCACAAGAGGATTTCGCGGAGATTTGCAAAGACTTTAAGGCGATGGGTTGCAAGAATTTCATTGGAACCGAGACTTATGTAGAGGCAAGGAATTGGTTGAAAGAAACCGAAGATCTTTTTGCCTTCTTTGATATAGATGACCGTAGGAAGGTTTTATTGGCAGTGTGGTTGCTAAAGGAAGAAGCTGCACGTTGGTGGGTAGTCACCACCGCTACTAGGCCAATTGAGACTTGGGATGACTTTCGGGGAAAGTTTGGACTAAGGTTCCTATCACTGAAGCAAGGGGACATGACTATTAGGGAATACATAGATAAGTTTAATCAACTGGCTCGGGTCGGTTCAGACTTGGTTAACACAGCTCAGAAGAAGGCCCTATACTTTGCTCTAGGATTAAACGAGCCATTACATGGTTTAGCCATGTCTCATATACCCTTGGGGGCAACTTTCGAGAGTTTGGTGAATATGGCCCTACTCAATGAAGAGAATAGGAGTGACAAGAAGGAGGTCAAGATGAATGAGTCTCAAAACAAGGAAACGCAGCCCAAAAAGGAAATGAAAAAGAAGGAGGAGAAGTCTGAAGATAAGAAGGAAAAAAGGTGCTTTACTTGTGGAAGCTCGACTCATCTAAACAAGGATTGCAGAAAAAGGAAGGGCACTTGCTTTAACTATGGAAAAATGGGGCACTTCACTTGGGATTGCCCAAAGAAGCAAGGGCAAGGCCAGGGTCAGACTCAGCGTGCTGGACCTTCGGGAGGGCAAGTTCATGCTCTCGATGCCGCTCCAGTTCCCGATCGAGGTAGTATTTCTGTTGAAAGTCCTGTTTACATTTCTGATTTTCCTGTTCGTACTTTGTTTGATTCTGGCGCATCGCATAGTTTATTTCATCTGGTTTAGTTGAAAGTTTGCACCTAAGTACTAGTCCAGTTAATGATCCCGTGTGTGTTTCAAATCCAATTGGGGGTTCCGCCCATTTGTCTATTATCTACGTGGATTTGAAAATCTCTATCTTGAGTATAGAATTCTCGCGTGATGCTTATATTCTCGGTTTCATGGGGTAGGGGTTGATTTTGGGCATGGATTGGTTGTTCGGTTTTGGAGCCATTCTTTATTTTTGAGCATAGGGTTGAGAGGCTCATGACTCGCCTCGGTAATACCCTAAAAATTTCTAGTAACCCTATGAGTCCCGTCATGTTGTGTTATCTTGAATCCCTCAACTCGTCTATCGATAGTTTGCAATCGGTGAGGGTGATCCGAGAATATCCTGATATCTTGGGTGAAGTGAAGGGGGTTACCCCTAAACGAGAGATAGATTTCCGCATTTATCTGGTTGATAACGCCAAGATAGTTTCGTGGTCGGTTAGGCACATGGCCCCGCAAAATGAGAGTTAAGAAAGCAAGTCAAGGAGTTGCTTGAGAAGAACTTCATTAGACGAAGTATATCTGAATGGGGAGCGCCTGTAGTATTTACTACCAAGGCAGATGGTTCTCTTCGACTTTGTGTTGATTATCGTGAGTTAAACAAAGAGAATAGGAAACCATTGCCAAGGATCGATGATTTGTTTGATCAACTTGTAGGAACATCTGTTTTCTCTTGATCTTGCTACTGGATTCCATCAGCTCAGAGTAGCTGAGGATAGTATAGGCAAAACTGCGTTCAGAACTCCAGATGGATTCTTAGAATGGCTGGTCATGCCATTCGGTTTGACTAATGCACCCGCCTACTTCGTGGACTTGATGAGTAGGGTGTCTAGGGAGTTCCTGAACGAGTTTGTGGTAGTCTTTGTAGACGATATCCTGACTTTCTTAAAGAACGAGGAAGAACATGTTAGACATCTCAAGGAGGTGATGGATACGCTTAGAGCGCATCAGTTGAAAGCCAAGTCCTCCAAATGTCATTTTGGAGAAAAAGGAGTTAGATTTCTTGGGCACTTAGTTCCTAAGCAAGGCTTAGTGGTGGATCCTGCTAAAGTGGTCACGGTTCAAAACCGAAAAGCTCCGACGAGGACAATTGAAGTAAGAAGTTCTCTCAGTTTAATTAGTTAGTTAGCGTCCCTTGAGCTTAGACCTACCCTTCTGGATCAAGTAGGGACTTCACAGAAAGAAGACCCGCAGTTAGTCGAGATCATGGACAAGTTGATTCGAGGCGAGATGGTAAGTCACCTCGCTATAGATGACAAGGGATGGCTAAGACGCGATGAGAGAAAGAAGGTTCCTGAAGATGCACATCACCCGAGGAGGTGGCCGAGTTTGTCCCAAGGTGCATGTTGTGCCAACAGGTTAAAGGCCGAGTCATAGAAGCCCGGTGGGCTATTATATCCATTGGAGGTCCCCGTAATGGAAGAGGGAAAAACGTCACGAAGGATTTCGTGGATGGACTGCCTAGATCAAGAAAGGGAATAAGAGCATGTGGGTCATAGTAGGTAGACTCACGAAGAGTGCTCATTTCACTCCGGTAAAGAGCGAAAGGACTGCATCATAACTAGCGACAGTTTACTTTCAAGAAATAAAGCGGTTGCACGGGGTTCCCTAAAGGATAGTTAGTAACCATGACTCAATTTTCACTAGCCATTTTTGGAATAGTCTACGGGAAGTCATGGGCAAGTGACTGAATCTAAGTACGGCTTATCACCCACAGACGGACGGTCAAACCGAAAGGGTGAATAGGGTACTCGAGGATCTGTTGAGGCTTTGTATTCTGGATGTTGGTGGTACTTGGGAAGACCATCTTCCTCTTGTTGAGTTTGCATATAATAACAGTTATCAGGCAAGCATAGGGATGGCACCATTTGAAGCTTTATATGGGAGGCCATGCAAGTCGCCTACATGTTGGTGGGAGACTACAGATGAGCTTATACTTGGGCCTGATATGATCAGAGATACATCCGAGAAGGTCGAGTTGATTCGGAGACGGATGAAAGCGGCCCAAGACCGACAGAAATCCTATGCTGATAAGCGAAGAACTGATTTGGAGTTTGATGTTGGGGATATGGTTTTCGTGAAGGTTTCTCCTTTGCGGAATGTGGTCCGATTTGGAGCCGTTGGGAAGTTAGCACCGAGGTTTGTTGGACCATTCCCTATTATAGAGAGGATCGGGAAGATGGCTTATAGAGTGGAGTTGCCTGAGAAGCTTGTCGGAGTACACGATGTTTTTCATGTCTCGCATCTCCGGAAGTGTTTACATGAATCAGCAGAGGTTGTTGAGCCAAGTGTTCTGAAAGATGTGGAAGTGGAGAAAGAGGCTACCTTGAGGAGAGCTCCGATTCGTATCTTGGGGACGGAGACCAAGAAGCTAAGGAATCGAGAGGTCAAGTTGGTGAAGGTTCAATGGGGTGAAGCCGAAGAAGACGCAACTTAGGAAACCAAGGAGAAGATGCGTGGGCTTTATCCATTCCTTTTTAAGGGTACACTCCCAATCTCTTTTCTTTGTTAGCATATCTTTCTCTTTGCTATCCATATTTATCTAGTTTATCGTGTTAATCTTGTCATGAGAACCTTAGGTAGAAACCCTTTGGATGAAACATGTGTTTGGAACATGTTATGCTTGATGTTTGCAAGTGGTTGCAAGTGTTTGCAAGTGGTTACTCGTGGATGCATTATACACATTAGGCACTAGATCGGCTCACACACTCCTCATATTGCATATGCATGAGTGTTTACGCTTATTCATGGATGAAAATTTTTGTGTTATCACATGGATGTTGCATA
The DNA here is from genome assembly GCA_030737875.1 of Allium sativum. Classification (NCBI taxonomy): domain Eukaryota; kingdom Viridiplantae; phylum Streptophyta; class Magnoliopsida; order Asparagales; family Amaryllidaceae; genus Allium; species Allium sativum. The sequence goes on from CM060909.1 coordinate 117,675,311, forward strand.
TGGATGTATGTTATGTGCACACATATAGATGTTATACATTATGTTAGGAATTGCATACATATGGATTCATTTCACTAACATAAATTGCATTGATGATATTTGCATTAGATAAGTACATATACACACACCTTTGCATATGTTCATACAACATTTAGAATCTTGTAAGGACAATGATTGCTCATGGATGATGCTTTGAGTAGATGGATGTTGGATGGTAGGATACGTTCTTCCTAACTTGAAGATTTCGGGGACGAAATCTTTTAAGGAGGGGAGAATGTAACAACCCGTATTTTCAATAACCTGTTATAACGTAAATCGAGACAGAATTTAATTTATATATCTGAATCAAGGGAAACGGGCTATGCCATTACGTTCGTCTCGGAAAAATACGCGAAATAGAGTCCGAGTTTTCGAAAATCGGAGTCCGTATGACCCGATTAAGGCCCAATGAAGTTTTCAGAAAATTTCAAGTTCAAAACAGATTTCGAATTTCGGGTTCAAAATTCGAAAAAGGGTCAGATTGGGCCAGGCGGGAAAATTCCCGCCAGAGCACCCGAGTCGACAGCCCTGTCGACTTGGGAGTCGACTTGGTTGACCCAAGTCGACAACCCTGTCGACTTGGCTGTCGACTTGGTTCAGCCGAGCAGTTTTGCCTGGTGCACCATTTTGGGGTTTTAGTTAGGTTTTGGGCCAGATTCGGTTTTAAGGGCTGAGATTGGAATTAGGGTTTAATCCTAAGGTTGAAACTAATCCTAATCTCTATAAATAAGCCCCTAACCTAACCCTAAATCATCATTATTCAACCCTACAACTAAACTATGGCAAAATTATTCCTCTCATGGCCTCCACTCTCTTCATAAAAATTTCTAAGTTAATTCTATGAGAGATTTTCCATGCATACAAGTGTTTTCAAGCTTGTATGAGTGTCATTAGCTTGCATTCAAGTCAAGTTTCCATATTTGCATCATAAAGCAAGGGTTTTTATTGATTTGGAGCTTGCATTTTGGGTTTATTTGATTGCATAAGGGCTTTGTCTCAATCTATACATACTTTTGTGTCTTCATAAGCATTGTAAGCCCTTTTCTACTTTCATATTTGAACTCTAAAGTTAAATGAATGATGCAAGTTTGGTTGATCATTATGATATGCAAGTTTGCCATGATATGCAAGTTTACTATGCCATGATATGCAAGTTTACCATGTTATGTTATGCAAGTTTGATATGCAAGTTTGTCATATGATATGCAAGTTATGTTATGCAAGTTTGGGTTGATCATTTTGTTCATGTTATCATGTTATGCAAGCTTATCTTGGGTTTATGAGCTTAAAGCTTCAAGCTTTATGCTAAAGGTTGCATTTTGGCAACATGTAAGTTATCATATCTCTTATGATAACTTGCATGTGAGGCTAAATGCGAACTTATGGCCATTTCTACATGTCATTTATCATCATGTATCACCAATATGCTAAGTTTGGTTTTATGCACGCTTTTGAGGCCTAAAAATGTAATATGCAAGTATATGAACATATGTACATTTCATATGCCACCATGTTAAACTTGTGGCTTCAACACCTTTATGTCATGATTATGCCAAGTTCCCTCTTTCTATCCTTTATGCGCTATTGCGATATGTAAGCGATGGGATTGCGTTTGGGGTTGGGTAAACTTAAAAGACATAAAAACATAAGATTGGGAATTTACCTATTAAGTTAGGTCTACCCATTGGGAATTTACCTATTAAGTTAGGTCTACCCAAATTCTTGAAAACTTGTAACATGTTTTGGAAACATGATGGACATGACACTTAGAAAATATAAGTGTGACCAACTCGAGGTTGGGTTGAGTTTGTAGCATAAAACTACCCGGAACCGACCGGCTTAACTAGTTGCTACAAACAATAGGACTTAATGTGAGAAGTTGGTCATGTTGTACCTTGAACCCGAGGTTAGACCAAGTTGCGGTGTAAAGCTACCCGGACCCGCCCGGCTTAACTAGTAACCACAACAAGGTCTAATGTGAGAGGTTAAGGCGCATTAAATTAATTAATGCCTCATGATTAGGGTTAAGTCATGGTCCACTTAATACTTAACCAATTTGGGCTTGGTAGATTAATCAGGGTTATGTCGTGAACTCATCGTTACACTTAACCAAGTTAATCCATGATTAGCAAGAGGGTTAAACCGTACTTAACCCACTAGAAAATCCTAGCAATGGGGGTCCACTCCAGCAGTAATCCCAAGTTTGTATCATTAAGACCCTAGGGACTAGGCTAGGGTGGGGGCACGATTACTGGACTTGAGGTAAGTGACCAAAAACGACGGCAGAGTGGTACGCCGATGTAGTTCCGGACAGACTATGGTCGTGCACGTAGTCCGTATTTGGAGAAGTCAAGCATGGGTACCAGTAGATCTAGACTGTGCACTTATGTTTATGGTGTCCAGGGGTTGACACCCTAGGGCTTGATACACCCGACGGGAGACCCAGCACAGTCTGACTACAATTTTGTTTGGGCCGTATTGACACCAACACGTGACGAGTTAGGCTTATAGGGAGCCGATCGACTAGACCGTTTGGTTGGACCTCGTATTAGGGTCACTTCATGTTATTGGACCTCGTATTAGGGTCACTTCGTGTTATTGGACCTCGTATTAGGGTCACTTCATGTTATTGGACCTCGTATTAGGGTCATTTCATGTTATTGGGTCAAAGCTTGGGCCAAGGGATCAATACTTGTTTATTCAAGTCATATTAGTTTGCTAGTACACCTGTGGTGCAAAATCTTAATCCTGATTATGCGATGACACATTTATCTACCTTGTTAGTTAATCATCATGCTAGTATGTTGTTATCCTTATGTTCATCCCTGCTTCTCATGCCAGTTAACTTTATCAGTTTACATTGATTGTAGTAGGGCTTACTCAGTATTTTTGACTGACCTGTTTTCCTTTCGCCTCTTTTCTTCTGTCCCCCCCTCCCCCCAGGTTCTCAGGGTGGGAATATTGGAGCTTAGCTTGGATTTCTGATCACTTGCACGTTGGTGGGATTTTAGCTCATGTACGGTCTTGACATGAAGCTAGCTATGGTCATCACTTATTTTGGGGATAGTACTTATGTATTTCAGTTTTTCAGCGATGTTGTTTTTATCTAGACTTGTGTATTTGGAAAGTTGACATTATGTTGAACCAGACTTGTTTTGAAATAGTTTGAAATCTTCCGTTGTTTTATTTATCTTATTTACTCTGTTTACATATATACATATGTTCTTGTTTTGCCTTGATATATCATTATGCATGTTTACCTGATTCAAACGCCCCTCCAAAGTCAGAGTGCTTGCAAGAGCCACCCTGGCGGAGGTGGGGTGTTACAGATTTGTCGTTTGGCGAAGTTTTAACCGAAATTGGAGTAGAATTGGAGATGTGCAGGAAGTGGATTGGGTCGGCCATAAGTGGGTCAGGTCGGTCATAAATCTTGTCTTGGAGAATAAGTCAGAACGGGTGGATCGGAATGAAGGACTGGTCGGGTCCGGCTATGTCTGGTCGGGTCGGTCCATTCTAGATGGGTCGGGTCAGTCCAGAAGTTGAGGTGATGAAATGTCGGGTCGGGTCGGTTATGTTGTGCAACCAGATCGGGTCGGTCGTGTTGGTAATCAGATCGGGTTAGTCATATTGGTGATCGAATCGGGTTAGTTATGTTGGTGATAGGATCGGGTCGGTCATGTCCCAGGGAGGGGTGAGTTGGATCGGGTCGGTCGTGGGGTGCAATTGGGTCGGATCGAGCTGAACTGATCGGGTCGGCCTATACCCTGATCGGTTATGTTTTCAACAGCGCTTCTAAATGTTGTGGTTGATAGTGATCATGCTATGGTTTGTTTTCAATAGGGTCATTTTCTGAAAAAGTATGTTTTTCGGGTACGACTTATATTTGTAGAAAAGAGCTTGAAAAAAAATATTTTTCGAGGGCAACCCTCCGAACCCTAACTGCAGCACAGTGATGTAATTGGTTCGGTGATGGTGTAACTTCGAGAAGAATTCAAGTGGGAATATTCGAAGTGTTGGAAGGCGTTCGTTGATTGGTATAGAACAGCGAATGAGGTGACAACTCTAAGGTTGTGAGTTGGTGGATAATGGTTGCTCGAGAAGGTTGCTTGAGCAATGAAACGTCGTCAAGGTTGGATGACTAGAGATGCGAAGGCGGAGAAGTCATCGTTTTCGTAAGTTCTAGCGGGCTCAAAGCAGGGGTACAATGGGGGCACCTGAAAGACCGGAAGGTTTCTGGTTGAGTACCTTGGGTATCGTTGAAAGGCTTAGTTGTCAAGGTTGGACATATAGAGTTTATGCTAGAACTGGGGTTACCATTAGCCCTTGACATGTGGCAAGGTTGGTCGTCATACGGTTAACGATGGTTTCAAAGCAGGATTGGCGGTGATAGCCAGAGTCAGTCATGGATGATTGGTTGTTTTGTTTGTACCATCTTATGTAGGTTGTCCTACGAAGAAGGAGATGTTCCTTGGGTGCTTGTTTGATATTGGTTTAGGCTTTTAGGGCTTTTGCTTGGGGGATATTAAATTCGATTAGGATGGTTTACATGATATACTTATAATTTGGATGTTATGAGTGTTTTGCCATGATTGAATGGATGTTATGGTTTCCATGGATGAACGGTTTAAATTAAAGGCTATCACTGTCCAATGTGGGGAAGATAGGGTTGAGTTCTTCTCTGATGTTGTGGGTAGATTAGTATGTTTATCTATCCTTTCTCACATACTTTATTACTGAAGTTTGTTAGTTGTTTTATCGCTCACTAAGACTGTTGTCTTACTCAAGGTTTCATGTCTCCTCTTATTACCTTGGGTTGTTCATCCGATTGTTGGATGGGCAGACTTAGTAGCAGGAAATAGGTGATAGCTTAAGTGAGGACGATGTTGCTGTTTGGAGGTTAGCAGGAGGCTGGCGTACTATCTTTACTACTATCTAGTATTTGTTTCCGCTGTGTGCTATTTCTATGAGTGTTGTAGTGACGCAAATTGTTCAAACACTACTGTTGTTATCCACGTGTAAGGGAAATACTTTCTAGTTGTCATGAAAGTTTAGTGTTTTATGCTTCACTATTAGTACCTGTTGTATATATTCTATTATATTTTATCCTTGTGATGTGAGTTAACGATAGGTTTCGATGTTGTTTACCTACTCTGATGATCGCCCATAGCTGCTCGGCACACCCTTCAGCGCATTATTCCTCTTGTTTAGTGCGGGGGTTATGGGTGGTCGTCACAAGTTGCATGAGCATTAGTGTAAGAAGGTCCGGTAGGAATATCAGAGGATGTGCCACATGGTGTGCTAACGGGACTGATTATGTAACATACTTACTTTCTCGTACCCTTTGAGTTGACAATCACAAGTCACGTCCAACCCAAATTGTACAGAAATGCAGATTGTTATTAGAAAGAAATTAGAGGGTGAGATAAGAAAGAAAGAAATATTAAAATAGAAGAAGAATAATCAAAACAACACAGAGTCTCACATCGCAATGGAACAAAATATAATATAGAAATAAATCTTTATTGAGAGCTTGAAATAAAACTTACAATTTTCAGAGTACATCACACATCTGGACAGTTATAATAACTTGTCCCCATATACAACATACAGTGGAGTAGTATATATAATATCATACGTCTGAATTATTCTAGTTCGTCTCTTCACAGCATTCAATAACCAGAACCTGTACAACCCGGTCTAACCCGAGCATTACACACACCGGGTCAGTCTGGTGAACCAGAGTGAGAAAAACACACTAAGTTTAAAGGCATCACACAACATGATTTTAACGTCAAAATCTTTTCGAAAGAAAAGGATAATCATAAGACCAAATCCACATATAAATACGGATGGTTTTACCTTACGATAACTGAAACACTTTTGAAAACAATATTATTCTAATATTATGATAGTGTCTAAATACAAATAAATAGACTCTAGCGGAACGCTTGCATCTCACGCTCCACATATATAGTATACAACCAAAACCGTGGGCGCTTATTGGAGAACGGATTTCCTGGTAAGGTACGGGACCACCTTCCCGACAATGTACCTTTGGAGATGAATACATCGGGGTTCAACAAAAACATCTTGCAACCCAAGCTAAACATGACCGGCCTCTCACTTTCTCTTGAGAGTACCAAATATATCGTTACCACGGTTGGCTACCAGCCAATCGAACCGATAGCATACATACATAAATAAAAAGGGACAACCGAAGGCATTTGATTTCTCCATATTAGGAAATGATATACCCTTTTGATGGGTGCAACCCACATAGCCATGTGACCAACCTGATTTTATGCCATTCCCGGTTGATGAGGCTAGAGGTCATAATCTTTTAGAACATCTGGTCACCATTCACTTTGAATGCCACATTGTCATATCCTTCAGATAATCACTAATTGACGTCCAAAAAAATATCCTAGTTAGGAGCTAACCAATTATAGTACGTTTGAAGAAATCAATGTACGTGACCCCGTTGGAAATACTCTGTCAGACATTCATCCATACAAGTCATCCAGGAACAGGATGAACCGAAGGCACTCTCCTACTGCATCCAATATAGGAATCACCTCATGGATCAGTAGCGAGAAGTCATTGCAATCCGTAGATTCCAATCACGACGAAATCACTGCCAAATATATATCTCTAGGGATCAGCCACACAAATTCAACAGTAATTCCTTCGCTCATGAAGATTTACGGTCTTCAATTGCTTCATCTCGATTAGCACCTTCCACATATTCATATTTATTGATCGGAATGGTTTTCGAATATAAATTCGATCCCGGACTTTCCGTACCGACACATGTTGGGTCTAATTTTGATAGTCGGTTATTTAACTATCAAAATAAATAATTAAAAATAAAACCAAATGAATCCATTGGTTTAGTACACAGCGTCACTTGGACTTTAAAGATAATATATTGGTTGTAATACCAAAAATAATATATTAGTTTTAATATATTAGTATTCTCAAATCTTTTATTTTAATACTTTGGAAAATATTTAAAAATCATATTTAATTTTCCTTCAACTATCATTTCAAAATATTGCTAAAAACATTATTAATTATTTAACATTTGGAAATCGATCCAAATTATCATTTTTTTAACAACTGTTATGAAATCTTCTTTCTGTTACGTTATTTGAGCACCATAATCGTCACTTATCCTTTTAGGATAACCCATTCTAAATCTCATCACTTTGTTTTTGAAAATATCATTATATTTTCACAAAATCTCCTTTTGTTATTTCTTTACTATAGAAATATCATTTCATATTCTCAAGCCCTTATTAAATTCCTTTACTTTGGAATTCTAATATATGTATATTTTCAACTTCTTCAAATGACATCACATTATTATTTCCCAAAATAATTCACTTCTAATATTTCCGTCATTACAACTAATATCATCCTCCGATAATCCTGAAATCGTTCAAGTTGGGGTATTTTAATTACCTCTCGGACCTTGATCAACAATGTTCTTATCTTAAGATAAATACGAGTTGTAATTCAAAAACCCATATCCATTCTAATACCGACCAATACCAGTTCACTATTTTATTGAAATTATGGTTTTATAAAACCTTCTTACTTTTGAAGTCTCCCTTTTAAATATACTATTATTATTAAATTCATTGATTTAGTAAATGATAAATAAAACATCAAGCTTTAAACTTTAACTTCTTTAAACTATTTATTTTTACTATCAAGATTCTTATTACAAATTGCGTTTCCAAAACTTTTACCAAATTCAATTGCAAGAATACCTTTACCTAAACCTTTTAATTATTTCCTTTGCAGAAATCTTATTTCAATTCCCATCCATTTCACTTAACGTCATCCTTAGGTAAGGTTAATTTAAAATTAACACTTTAATTTCAATATCTCTCTTTATAAACTTGTTTATACAAACTTGGTTTAATATAAAACCCTTTTTCATCTCGATTTCCTTTTTTAATTTAACCATTTATTTAAGCTTATGGTATTCACTTAAAATCCTTTTATATTTCAATTTACCAAACTTTGTTCAAATACAAACTCGTTCATAACTCGCTTTCGAATTCAATTATATTTAATTTAATAATCAATTTTCGTTAAAACAGTTGGCTTGATAAATTTAAAACATGATTAATTCATTGATCAACTCTAACTCGTCTTTTCATTTAAATTAACTAATAATATAATTAATTTAAATTACACATTTACTTCGATTATTATTAAATAGATAATAAACGATTAATATAATCCCATTTTAATTATTACTTAAAAACAATTAATCCCGATTATTCATCATTACATTAATCCTTGCTCACCTACTTATCCATCTTATTAATGTAAGAATTAATTTTGCAAATCATTTAACAATTACGATGAGGCATGTGCTTCGCACACGGTATATTTTTGGTACAAAAATAGTGATTGATGGTTTAAACAATCAATATATGCACGTGCTTCGCACATGGTATAATTTTCTTTTTATAAACTTCATTTCTAACGATTCATCTAACGGTAAATCAATCTTTATAAAACAATTATAATTTAGGTCATCTACTGTCAATTTCTCAATCAATATTTCTCATTGGTTAATATCAAGGGTTCAACCATCAATAATCAATAATCAATCCATCATCCAATCAGGTTGGTTAAACAGCACACGTGATATAATATTAAAATAAACAATCATTTTGAGGAATCCGGTTGGATCCCTCCAACCTGTTCTTCCCTGTATTTAATACGATAATTTATAGTAAACATAAATAATTAATTCAACTGGTAACGGTCAACTAACAACCATTTAAGCATCCAATTCAATTTTAAACGTTTATGTTATTATAAATGTACCCAATAAGGTAAGTTACCTTCATGGAAATAATCGTTATAAATAACGATTTTATTTCATTTAAATTAAACAACCGTTTAATTTAAATAATATAATAAACAAACAACCAAACAATCATCAATCATTTAATAATTAGCAACCATAGCACACAAACAATAAAACCCAACTTATATAAATATAAGTGGGATAACTGAGTGAGTTTAACTCACCTTGAATTTATTTTGTCTTTAATTCGGATCATTTTAATAAAATTAAATACGCGTTTAATTTTATCAAAAATGTCGGTTGCTTCAGATGCTAATCAAACCCTGCTCCATCTCGTTGTGCTTGACGATACGGTTCTGAAACACTCCGGTTTGTTAAATTTTGTTACAGTATGTAAAAGTTATACCAACATTAAGTATACAGTTTTATTAAAATTAATTAACCCTAATAATAGCTTAATTAGGCTAATTACTAAGTTTAAAATACTAACCCATACCTATTTGCACTGGTAGACCCAACCCGCTCCACAATTTCCTTCCAGTAAACTAAAATCACGATCTCCCTTCACATTTGCCAAACACCGAAGCCGTCATCACTTTCAAAAACCAACGCATGCTGTTGTATTCCAACTTCCCCACTGTTATGTCTAGGGGTGGGCATAAACCGTACCGCAAAGCGGAAACCGCCCAGCCCGAACTGCAAAAACGGTGTGGAAAACCGCACCGGATTATCTCTCTAAAGCAAACAACTCAAACCAAATTAACTCGCATGATACGGTTCGGTTGCGGTTTGAACTTTTTCCAAACCGTATTAACCCGAACCGAACCGTATAGCCACGCCGACAATATTATGATAAAAAAATTAACAAATTCCTATCTAATTTTTAATTTAATGTTATATATTCTATTTTCAATGTACGATGTATTTATATTAATTAAAGATAACACTATGTGTTTTAACCTTAAGATGACACAATGTCATAAAATCGTAAATTGTTTGTTGATGAAAGTAATTTTCATGTTTCATATTTAATACTGGTTCAAACTGGACCGAACCAAAACTGAACCGTATTGCATCGAAACCGAACCGTTTGAGCGGTTAGTGTAATGGTTTGTATCTTTTATCAACCATTTGATGCGGTGCGGAAGCAGTTTGAGCTTCAAACCGCACTGAACCGAACCGCGCCCATCTCTAGTTATGTCCATTTTTCCGCCCTTTTTCTTTCTTTTTCTTTTTTTTTTCTTTTTTTAATTCCTTATTTCTTTCTCCAAGGCTTTTTGCCTGTAGGCTTTCAATACACACACCATGTACAAAGTATTATAACACCACCAACCCACAATAGCCTTATTATTTGGTGCTACAGTCCCCATACCCATGCAATCACGGCTTCACGGCTTCAAGCAAGACATGCCAACATTCTCGCTTTCACCAAATAGGCCACCTCCCTCTTATATTTTCGAACGCATACATATATATATACATACATATATATATATATATATATATATATATATATATATATATATATATATATATATATATATGTGTGTGTGTGTGTGTGTATTAGTTAATAGCGGCATAATCCTATCTGAAAAATAACAGCCCGTGTTCTCCCAATTTATCTCCCCAACCTGCGTTGCGTTCTGCTACAAAGCATCGTCTCTCCAATATATTATACGCCACCATATTATAACTTCCCATCTACAACTGTATGCTTCACCATCCCTTTCTTTATTAATATTATAAAGCTCAACACTGGCCCGAAGCCCATGCTACACAAACATACCGCACCTGATGATGCTACAGGAGCATCTTCTCCAAACCGAGCTGTCCTTCCCATCTCATTTCTCCTTCCATGCTTCCAGTTTCGGTTTTCTTCTTTACGTTATTATTATTATTATTATTTAAAAAAAACTCGTGCCCTCCTGTATACAATACAACTGAACTGCCAAAGCCTCACCCGCCGGAGCTCCGCCTTCACATCCACCGCGCCGCCGACAATCACTAGGGCAAACCCCATGCAACGAACTCCGACCGACACAACGTCCCTCAAACTGCTTCACCACCCGCTCACCGCTGTGTTTACCAGAGGCAGCCTCCTCCTTCATCAACAGTATCTTCACCAACCATTGATCAATCGCATGGCACCTGAACCCCGTGTACACCATACACGTTAAAACGTGATACCACCAACCACTTGCTTCTTGGTTCGACAATACACTTCGAGTTCCATGAAGAGGAGATAAACGTGAAGATAAAAGTTTGACTATTTCAAATATATAGGTATTATATTTTTGTTGTAGAGTAGGCTTTGATTCATTTGTTTTGTAAATGGGAAGTGCTTGGTTTTATCTTTGAAGAGCTATAAGTTTCATACGTGGGGAAGAGGTGTGGTTCAAACTGTCATGGCGGCATGTTCATTTCCTGGAACCAAAATGAGAAGAGGGGTTGCCTGTATTTATAGCACGAGTAAACTTGGCGGTGAAGGAATTAACATGTAGGGTACCTGCTATGTTCTTTCAATAGTTGGGTGACTTGCCTGCATTTAGTAGCTAGGTGATAAGAATTTTAGGGTAGGCTTATATTCGTACTTCATTAGGCTGTGTGCTATTCCTTACTTAGGCCAGCTAGTTGATAGGGACAATGAGGGAGTAGACAATATTTAACTGTGTAATATCTTTAGATCGGCCTGAATTTTAGTACTGTGTATTTTGAAAACTTTAGTGTCTGAATTATGTACGAGGCGGTGTGTTTTCAATCAGTGTATAGGTTGCGCTCGTTTGTACTTCTTCCAAAATGGAGACTTAAGAGTGAAAGGCATCATGTAGGCATGTACAAATTAAGGGTAGGTTAGTACATTTTTATTTGTTATTTTAATTTCAATGTATTCGTCCGTTCACGTTAAAATTTCATCTACCGACAAAATAACTTCAATTAGCTCCAAACTGAAAATCTAGCAATTATTAGTGATACGTACTCTAATAAAATTCGTTTCGTCACAAAAAGAGGTTGCTTGGAAAACAAATATTTTTAACGCTTATATAACATCGATATAATATTATAAATTAAATCCAAAACAATTAAATTCAACAATAATAATTTACTAACAACAAATATATCCAAATAAAATGATATCTCACTTCAAATTAAACAAATATAGGATTACAACTCGATATTAATATTTCTGAGTTAAACAATATCAACATATATGGAAATTCCCTTTTAAATACATTAAATAAACGGTATAATTTATAAACGATTTTCATAACGATTATTTTAAATTTTTAACTGGTCATAACTAACAATCAATAACACGAAATCTGAATTTTTCTCCTTCATATGAAAATTACAATCAACAAGATTCCAACATTTCTTGTTTTATAGAAATCCGACTTATATCGAATCTGGTATATTCAATTGAAGTTCAAAACTCAATATTTCGAACTGTCGTGCCATTTCGAGCTCGATTCATATTATATATAAATTTAACGTTCAAATTTCGTTTTAAATAACGAATTCAATATTAAAATACATTAGTATTCCAAATAATCTATTAATATTCCAAATAAAATATTTAAAATAATAAAATAGTTTAAATATTCGACTACCAAAAATGCGGGACATTTACAGGTAAGCTGATGACCATTATGGTTTGAATGGTCAGTGCGACCATAAGATCTAGTATTCTGGAGTGATGGATGTCTACCTAAACCACCTCGAGGATGACGACGAGGACAAACACGAGAAGACATATCTGCAACAACAATTATTGGAACATATGAAGTAATATTAATTGTGATATATATATATATATATATATATATATGTATGTATGTATGTATGTGTGTGTGTGTGTGTGTGTGTGTGTGTGTGTGTGTGTGTGTGTGTGTGTGTTATGCGTGAAAGATATACTCAACAATGTATAGCAACTTAAGATTTATATATATGAAGCTTATGATAACATCACTATAACATAAAAGAAAGAATTATGACATGCATAAACATCACTACAACATATAACAACTCAAGATTTATATAAATGAAGCTTACAAAAACATCACTACAACAAGAAAAAACACTACCAATCTACATTATCATCAACAATCTCATTTTGCGCACCTTCATCCTCATCCTCATATTCATCTTCATCTTCGAATTCTACATCGACATTCAAATTGACATCGACATCTTCATCTAATTCAACTCCATCGAATACTTCATTATTCAATGGTCCTATCTCGTCGTTTTCATCGGTAATTTGAAGTAATTCATTAATCAAATCATTTTGGCATGGTTGATCGTTAGTTATGATCATGCGTAAGCTAAATGACCATCATAATTTAGTTTTAATGACAGCCCACCAATCTTCTTTATTGTTGTTAATAGCAGGATAAGGTGCATAACATACCTGTGTTGCTTGCATGGCCAAGACGAATGGATCGTATCCTTGATATCGCCTTTTATGGTTTTCTTCAATAAGCGAATAATCTTTATGGATACGACGCACTCCTACATCTTTACTACTATCAAATCACTCACATTTGAATAAATAAGTTTTATGATCCGGTGATATCGAATAAGTAAGTTCAATTATTTCATGCAAAATACTATAATAATCTTCTAGATCATCAGCTTCATTGCTGCCCTTAACACATACCCCGCCATTGTAAAAAAAAAAAAAAAAAAAAAAAAAAAGTTACACTAAATTATATAGTGTGAAATTTAAAGCTATTTACTTACATGATTAGACATTTTCTATATTTTGTCAGTGGACCAAACGCAAGTTTGGTATAACAAACGTCTGTGATTCCATTATCATGTACATGTTGAATTAAATTAATACAAACGAGCAAATAATGAATATGGTGCAGGATTGAACTTGTATAAAGGTGGCACTTAAATATTCCTTAAACCAACTCTCAAATCCTTTACTACGTTCAATCTCTGGATTTTCAACTTCAAATTGACTATTTATATAATTAGTAAAAACGTTAGGAAAATTTATGAAATGGAATGATGTCAAATTAATATACAAAAAGGTATACATACCAAATAAGGTTTGATACCTCTTTACAATTGAGAAGCACTCTTGATTTAGCTTGATTAAACTCCTTAAGTGTTTGAAATCCAATGGTCTACCATTTACCAGATGGATGTCCCCGTTTTTGGAAGACGGATAGATAATTACATTCTTATTATGAACGCTTATTTTGCATTTTATTTATACAAAACTTACATTCTTATCAGCTAAATATTTACAGAGTACATGTTTTAACCGAATAAATACCCAGATCATTCTAAAAGTGTTTTAACGATCAAATGTTGATTTTTAATCAATATTTTTTATTTATATCTTCATTTGCAACTCAAATAAATTTGGAAAACATAACTTTTATACTAAATTCGTTGTTCAACTATAATTTGCAATTCATTATAACAAAACACATAAAAACTCTTTTAACACACATTTTACCATAATTTCACATTATAAAGTTCTCAAAACTTTATATTTTCTATGTTTAAATTTATTTAATAACTTAACATTAAATTGAATCCTTTTATTGTTATATTTGCTTCAATTAAATCTCAAATTCTAACATTTTCAATTTCATTACTCAGAACTTATTATTTAACCCAGTTAATGATTAAATAAGTTATTTTCTCCAAATCAATTTTAATTATAATTAAACCATTATAAACAGTTTAATTAGTTTATACAGGGAATCGCAAAACTAGAGTTGTTACATTATCAAATTGCTTGGGTAATGCTAGGCGAATGAAATCCCCTGTACCCAGTATTCCCTATCCCCCTGTACCCAACAAATCAGGATCCCCTAATTTCCACCTTTTGTAAATAACCCATTTTTTTTTTTTATCTCTGACTTAATTGCAAAAATGAAAAAATTAGAGACTCTGATTGGTTGAGCATAGAGGGATAGAGAAATTTAGGGACAGAGGATTTGATCTCAATGCTAGGAATGTCAATTGAGAAAGCAACGCTAACGTCAGTTTGTTAGGACAATAAATGAAGATCTATTGCTAGTATTTTTTTCCCAGTTTGTTTTTCTGGGAATTCCAAATAAATCTTCAATTTATTTACATATTTATTCATCGCTTGAATTACTTTTATATTTTCTTTTAGTGAACGGAAGAGATTTGAACTAAGTAAAAACGTTATCATTAGCATTCCCAATAATAAATGGACTCTTGCACTCTTTGGTGATTACTACTCCACCAGAAAACTTGTCTTGCACGTAGGTAGGCAAACGATTTCCTTTATCTTTACATTAGCTTCCATAAATGTATCATCTTCTATTAAGATATTATTTGTATTACATGGTGAATCAGATGGTGCATATGACTGTTCATTTTCTCCTTTTGTATACGAATTCTCCTTTTGTATAAGTTCTTTTGAAAACCACCTTTAACATTTCCATGTTTTATAAAGAATTAATTTTAATTTTTTAGGCTTTAGATATTTTTGTTCAATAAAGTACACAACAAATATTTGCAACTATTAGCTAGAAAATTAGTTAAATCATTGTTAATAAACATATGTCCCAAACTTGCTTGAATGATGTCATTCCCTTTTTCTACCCTTTTTCTAGGAGTCAAAGTATAAAAATTGGCTAGCCATTGAATCTATGTCCAAAATCCACATAATTCAATTTTTTAATCCAAAGCACATAATCATCTCTTCAATAAGTATAATGATTTTTAAATTGCTTATGTTTGTAGTTGACATCCCACATTGTACTAAACTCTTCTCTTCCATTAATCTAAAGTCACCAATGTTAGCGACTACTCTTTTTTTAGCAGAGCTAAGCCTATTTTTATAGTGACTGCAACTACTTTTATTATAACAAATAATGAAATCTATTAATACAGGAGCTAGATAGAGCACCTAACCACTATACTACATATACACAAAATGCATAAATAGAAAATAAAGTCAGGCATACCCAACAGATTTACAAAGTGAAAAGATTTATTCCTAGTACTATGCTTTATTCCAGAAACTAAATCATTCCATAGCTCTAGGTCTAATTTACTTTTGCCATTGAAAATCACGTTGTTTCTATTATTTTATAGTTCTAGATCACACATACAAACTTTTTGAGAGCTATCTGCATAAGAAGTGGTTCTGCCATTGAAAATCATGCCATTAGCGACTACTCTTGCAATAGCTCAATGAAGTGATCTCCATTTTCGGATTTTCTAGAAAAGAAGTCATGCTTTTGAAAATTTCATTTGCCAACACATTTACTTTTTGAGTTTTTGTGCAATGTCTTTCCTATTGGTAAAAGACATATGTTTAGAAATGCAATACAAAAGCATTTTAAGATGTTTGGAAGGAAATATGAAAGAAGATCTGAAAAATGAATATATGTTACTAATGATTATTACTTTTAAGATTTATGAAATAAATGTTATTAATTCAATTAAACTAAATTTATGCTAAAAAAATTAATGTTAACTAATAAGTTTTTTATTTTTATTAGTAACTAGCTTAATATTACAAATTATATTTATGTATGTTATTTGTATAGTATGATATATATATATATATATATATATATATATATATATATATATATATATATATATACTACTAAAAATAAGAGTATTAGAGACCTTCAATTACAGGCCAAATAATACACGTGCCCCTATTAATAATAAATTAAAGGCAAAAATTAGGTTCAACCCCTACTGTCATTTATAGAGGAAAATAACAAGGTTGCTGCTTATGAAACTAAGATTTATCCCATTTCTCTGTTTTCCGCCAACAAACAACCGACTTCTCCACGAAATCATTTCCCCAAATTCCAGAAACCCTAAATTTATTTATTTTCCTGAAATGTATGCAACTTCGTAGTCAATCTCTCTTTTTCTCTCTTTGTTAAAAGCATGTCTTCTAACGCCGATTCAAAAGTTGCAACCATGTTTGTTTTACACTTAATTCCAAAATTTCTACATCTTGCCATGGAGCAATATCGATCATCGAAGTTCTCGGCCTTAGATCTGTTACGACATCGTGGAGTATCACAATTGAAATCAAAAGCCAATTTCACTCATGTAGAAATCAGTTGCACCCATCTAGAATCAGAGGCTTATCCTAATCAGTGTTTATTTTCACACCATCTGGATGGGTAATAATTTTTTCGTTTGTCTCTATTGTTATTTCTTATTTAACAATTTTTTACTGTAAGTTTTAACTTTAAATTTGGGGAATGAACAATTATCACATGAAGGATTATATTATTTGTCTGTTATTTCATCAAATTTGTTTTACTTTTTCGATTTTCATGAAAAAATTGCAAGCGGTTAAAAATCCATTAACAATCACATTTTATATGCAGGGCATGGTTTAATTGGTGCTAAAATGGAAAATAACTGATAGCCAATAGTTAATTTAAGCTTCCGTGTTTTGATTAGTTCGGCTTTATGTAAATTTTATGTTGAATTGCAAGCATAAGGTAGCCTGAAACCTATTAAGGAAATGAATTTAGTTGAATGATTGAATATTACTTCTATGACTACTGTAGCTTTTATTTTATCTGAATGGAATTTAAAAGAGGATTGACAATTAATGTTATTTGTAAACCCGTAAGCATGTTAATTTGATTCGTTTTTTGGTTAAAATTAAAATCAAAAGTGATTTCCTTGTCAATTTTTGGGGAAATTATCTGAATGCAATTTTAAAGCTATGGCCATGGTGACTTCCCAAATAATACTTGTTTTGAAGTCTTATAAGATATATTAGTCGAGAAAACAAAGAAGATATTGAAAATGAACAAAATGCTAGTGCAATACTATCAATAACATATATCACGCTATGACTGAATGTACTGGATACAAATGACGTTTTTCTTATTATGATTGACTATGATGCTCTTTTTCTCATAATGAATAAAACAAGTTAATTTTAAAAAAATGCCTTGGTGCACTAGTATGCTCTGTTTACCATGGACTATCATCTAAGGTTGGAATCCTTCTTGTACATACTGCTGGAATAGTTGAGATAAGGTACAACTATGATTAGTATCATAGTAGTTGATAATTTCACCAAATATGCATTGCATTGTTTCATACCACAAAGAACTTTCAAAACATTTATGCAAATATTGATATAATTTAAGATATAACATTTTGGTGGATTGCACATCTATTACTAACAATAGCCTTTTTTATTAAGATACATTATGTAAATGCAGAAGGCATAGGAACATTTCTCAAATTTTAAAATAAATTTGAGAATTTTTGTCTTCCTTTAATAAGATGCAAAATTTTAAAACGCGAAAGGCGTACATGAGGCGTTTTCAGGTCTATGAGGTGATGCGTAAGCCTTAAAACGTTGAGACGTAAGCTTTTTGGTAAAAATAAAACGCAAAACAAATAAAGAAATTCTAACACTTTAAATTAACCAATGCAAAACGAATAATTTAAGATCCGACTTTTATCAAGTATTTTTTTTATAGATTAAAAATAAAAAATCGAAACTCATATGATTCAAAATTTGATTTCTTAAAACTATTTGAAGATTACATCAGACTCCAATTTTGATACTTTTATCAGTTCAAATCAATTTGCAAAATTTATTTCGTGATTTAACAAAGTTTATTGAAAAACATTCTTTAGATAACAATGAGAAAATTCACTGCACTGCTCATGATCGTTATTTCATAAATCATCTTACTTGATCATGTCGATATTGAAATGAAAAGTAAAAAAATGCTAATTTTTATTTTCTTATTTCCATTAAATAATTAAAGTTTAATGACATTTATCTGTGTCAATATCTGCAACTAAAGGTTAAAAGGTTTTTAAGTTATATGCCTTAGTTGTTTGAGGCGTACGAGGCGTGCGCTTTATGCGCTTTATATGCCTCAGATTATTGAGGCGTAATCTTTTGAGGTAAAAAAGCCTTTTGGAATAAGCCTCAAGGCGTTTTATCTCTTATTTCCTCGAGGCGAGCCTTGAGGCGTGTATCGAGGCGGGTTTTTTAAAACAATGATAAGATGTGATCAATACTAGCGTTTATTTATGCAAGATCAATGATTTATATATGATCATTTTTATCTTTGCCATGTATATCAAAATATCAATAACAGTCGACATGCTTAGTAAGAGGATAAAATGGGAATGCATAGGTAGAAATGGTCGTCCGAAATGAGTAAGATATATACGCCACAACCTACTTTGATGGATGAAATTCATCACTCTTTTAGTGATCTTTATATATGCTTGTGATGTTGTTCATCCTTTATTTTGTAATGGGTAAGATTAACAATTTTGGAAGTGATGTTAGTTAAAGTAAATGGATATACACGACACATAGTATTGGGTATTCACTTTATTTAGCTTCCCCGTTACATAGGCCAAGGCCTTATTATCAAATTGTAGTATTTTGGGCCGAGCCCAAACTGTTCTATTTTTGTAATTAAGGAGCTGTAGCCTCCTGTGTACATTTTGCTATCATTTCTACAACATTTCAAGTATAATAAAAATTCTCTTTTCAAGTCTTCAACTCATATCATCGTTCGGAATTGTTTTGTTTCATAAATTCAACTATGTTGAAAAAAATTATGCGAAGCGACCTTCGGCTGAGAATGAAATAAAAAAATGGTTGATATTTATTAAGAAGGTTGTTGTAGTTATAATATAATGACATGTTTTATAGCTATGGGTTATCTTGGCTAGAATTTGTTGAATATCTCTTGTTTTTGCTTCTTTTGGACTGTGAACCTTCTTTTCTTAGTAGGAATGCATATATTTGTAATTTTCATTCCTACACTTATTATATTGGCTAATTTGGGTGCTCCTTAGTTACCATGATATTATAAAATTGAAGAATCAAGTAATAAAAAGCTTGCTTTGGTTCTAGATGAACAAATTCAAGATCCACACTCAATTCTATGAATCCTGTGAACATTAGGGACACGGTAGCAAAGGCAAGTTAACTTTTGTTTATTATTTTCCAATTTTTGTCCCTATAAATTAATCTATTAAAATATAGATCATTTGGTTTCTTCCTAGTATAATATCATTTCCCTTCATTTACTTGTTAAAATATTAGCCGTTTTAAGGCATTTGATTTTTATTGATGTCTGTTATTTAATCATAAATGATTCTTGTGTGGCATGCTGATTATGGGCTATCATAAATTGGATAGTATTTACAGAAGCTGCTATAGCTTTATTTAGATGTTTGAAGCATTAATTTTGACATTGAAAATTATCCTGATCACATGAGTAAATCGTAGTCAGTTCCAGATTTTGTTTACTCGGCTCAGCCTCAAGCAACATTTTATTTACTTATAAATGAAGTACTATCAATATCTCTTTTGTGCACTGCTTATCCATGATTCCTCCTTGAAAATATGTTTCTTTATATGTTTAGCATGTAGCATTAAGCCACAAAACATCCAGCTTTCAGAACTCTACATTGCTGAATTGATAATTGTACGTATTCCAAAAATTATGCTCATGAGTATAAACAATATGGCAATGCCTTTCTTTTCTTAATCCATTCCAAATTATTTATGTTGAGCAACGTAAGTGTACCTCTACCTTAGCTCGTCAAATCAACTCTTATTAATATGCAAATTGAAACTTCATAATTCTATTTTTGTTTTGTTGTATATACTTGCTTGTTACTTCATATGCAGGTAAATTATCTAAACATTTTTTATGCAGTCTGAGTGAGTGAGAAATGACTATTCATCGGTTACTTTCGTTCATCGGTTACCGGTTAATATGTTAGGAGATTTGACTATTCATGCCAACTTTCTAAAGGAATGATTTCACGTGTCTTTTGGAAATCACCTACCTAGCTCAAAATGCCATAGTTTGAATTTATTAGTATTTGTAGCTACTTCCATATAAAGTAGCATCAGAGACATTTTTACGCATAGGTATTGTTGGATATTTTATCTTTAAAATTTTTATATATGCAAATTTGTTCACTATATTTAATCCTGCTAGCATGCATCTGTATGGATTTATTTCCACTCTTTTTTTTGGGTATATTACTAAGAATTGCACACATGTTTTCATTTCAGGATATATTCACACATCTATGTTGGAGTTGATGAGATGGCAAAGATTTGAGGTATTATCTATGAATATAACCCTTAGCTTGTTGAAGTATATGAATTTTCTTGTTGATCAACCTATTACGTGTAAAATATTCCCAATTATAGCCTTAGGCTTCGTGGTGCATCTGACTTTTTTGTTAGAAATTGAATAACAACCTGATTCCAGAAACTTTGTGTACAGTGCGAGTACTCTAACCTGTATGACCTTAGTAATACATGTTTCACCACATTGTTGAACATTTTTTAGATAACCTTAGTAATCAAAAAGGCACCTTGCACCTACTCCACTCAAAGATCATCTTACTCCATTGTGCAATACAAGTATCGACGAATTGAACATTTTATTTAGGAAAACATTCCAAGGTGCGATGAATTCCGTTAGCAACACAAATACTATGATATCAGACATTTCAACTTCAAAGTCACCTTTTCCCGAACTGGACATAAATGCCTCGTTGCATGAGCAGTTGTCTGGTGTTGCAATTTTTGAATATCATCTAATATTTGTTTTTCTCCCTTTGCACAACGTTGATTTTGAAGTTGAAAAATATTCAAAACTAGCATTTAAGGAACCAGAGGTTCTAGCCATTAATATTCAACCAAGCCCAAAGGGCAATTTATATGAAGAAGAGGAAATCGAAGAGGGAGAGATTTTGCCTGATACGGTAGTTACTGATTTTAGTGCTGCTGCAAACATCCAAACCAATAACGAAGCTGAAAATGATATAGTGGTGTTAAATGAAGTCACTGTTGGGTATCTAACATTCACTGACTTCTGCATTAATGAGCCTGAACTTGTCACTGCTGGGTATCATTGCAGTGGTGTTAAATTAATGTTCTCTAGGTCTGTAGAAATGTGCGTACTAAAAGGAGACTTCTGCTTCGAGCAAAGCAGCTCAGGAGAAAAGCATGAACACTTTGGTTTGCTTGTGCAGTGTGCAAACCTCAATTTGATGAAATGCCGTACGCTAATTTAGCAATGTTTGAATTAAATTACTTTAAAGATATTAGAAAGAAGGTTCAACCATTTTTTTGCCCCTTTTAAATACCTACAAAATGAAACCAAATACACGACACTAACTCTCCTTTGCAACACCGCATATGAATTATCTACCTCTAAAGTAATATGTTTAATCCATCTATCGTCGTTATGCTTGACCGTAAACTGAGGTTCTTGTTTGTTGGTCTCCTGATAACATGTATAAGTTGCTTGATATGCATTTATTTTAGCAGTAACGTTTGAATTTTGAATCTAACACAAGCCTTAGTGTTGCTGTAAATTCGAAATATAATCTTCAAAGTAAAAGTGCTAACTACAATTTCAAATGTTTCAGGTAATTCCACCCTCTAGAGCTAGAATCCTTCCACCATGTCCTCCTACTCCCAAGACACAGACAAAAACATCGAGATATGGAAAATTAAGAAACCGATCAAAGCACTCAAGTCCACAAGTGGCAATGTCACAAGCATGATCTCCCTGATAATGCCCCGTAAAGATCAGATCTCTCGAGTTGCCAAAATGTTGGACGACGAGTACGGAACGACCTCTAACATCAAGTCTCGCGTCAATCGTCGGTCTGTCCTGGGTGCCATCACCTCCGACCAACATCGCCTCAAGCTCTACAGCAAAGTCCTACCAAACCGCATTGTCCTCTACACCGGTACCATCGTCACCGACGACAAGATGGTCACCATTGACTTCGAGCCTTACAAGCTCATTAATGCCTTCCTTTATCTCTGCGACAACAAGTTCCACACTGAAGACCTAAACGAGTTGCTCGAATCCGACGACAAGTTCGGGCTCATCATCATGGATGGTAACGGCTACACAAGTTAATAGATCCTCCGAATTGAGTGCAATGCAATTTGAAGATGGGTTAAGAGCCAACTACACCAGCAGAGAATTTATTATTGTCGGCTACACAAGTCATCAAGGTGTTTTCTTTAGTTTTGCTTTTCTGTGTGGTTTTTTGGATATCTAACTTGGTGATAATCGATAACATTTTAGATGAGAATGTTTGTTGTAATGTTTGTTGAAGGTGTTCGTTTGATTTATAAATTTATAGCAGAAGTACATTAGTTACAAGTCTGAGATGCATGATTGAAGATGTTCAGTTGATTTTACCTGTTTTTATTGCATTAGAAATACTCAAATTATTGGCAATCTCAGGTGCAGGATTGGTTTGATGTTTTTGTAGTATATTGAATCTAAATGAACAATGAAACTATTAATAAAAGTTTATAATAGAGGCGTTCATTAGTGTCAGTAACTGGTGTTCATTATTGAATAATGTTAATAATAGCGGCAATTGCGTACTGGGTTGTCAGTCATACGTGGCAAGGTGCATAATAGGGGCAAAATTAATGTTTTATTGGCCTTTCTTGGGTATCAGGGACGCCATTATGAGAGGCGTATCTTAATCTGCCTCTCATATGTTTTGGGATTAATGTTTTGTTGACACTAATGATATCCATTGGGCAGATAATTATGATTTTGTGCTGCAATTAGATTAGTAAAGACATGTTTATTTGCCCTTAATATTTCTATTTTCAGTATATATACACACACATATAAATGTATATATACATAGATATATGTATATATGTGTCTGTGTGTTTATAGAAAACAAATCACAAAATAAGTAATATTCTTTTTAGAAATGTCCATTCTTACAAAAGAACTAGTGGGAGTGTGCCACCCCTAGTGGGGTTACGAGACCAACATTAAATATTAACTACATTGAGTTGGTGATGAAAATGTATATATGTTCTAGCCGATTGATATGAAGAACATATGTGCTTCAATGAGCTGCTATTTTTTGAGATTGCAAACAATCAATTTGATGTGAGATGAAAGGTAAGTTTTTATAATGATCAAACTAAAAATAAGACTTTAATCCCCTAACAAATGCGTTGAAATATCTAAATCACTTAGCTGAAACTCCTGAACCGTTGACTGTCTCATTTAAAAAAAAATCAGAAGTTGATCTGAGTGATTTGCTAAGAGATGATACAGTGCACATAAAACTAACTTGTTCACAGAATAAAATTAATTCTTTTATAAGAGGATGTCATATTAGCCCAAATGCATAAGGGGGAAAAAAATTTAAGAACAAAAGCCCACTAAAATTTATCCATAAGGACAGCCGCCTAATATTTTATCCTAAATCCCAATGGATATCTGCCCCTAAACATATTCGGCCGCTTCTTTCTTCTTCTCTCCTCTTGCGCATCAGTCATCACGAAATACAAAAAACACGAAATCATGAATTGCAAAATCACAAATTTCAGAATAAAACAAAAACGAAATTTGAAATCGAATTCAAACATCACGAAATCGAAATCAAATAGAAAAGCATTCGAAACAAAAATCGCGAGAAACAAAAACCCTAGAAAAAAAAATTGTCGAACAACATAAATCCATTCGAAATCACAATTGAATTGAATAGTAATATTTTTCTAACGATGGAAAACGCAGTTGAAGAAGTCGAAATTGTTGAAATAATTTTTTCGTGATTGGAAATGTTTTTTTTTAATCGTTAATAGTATAGCAGTTCGTAGGTATCATTTTTCTATTTTCTTAGTTATCATTTTTCCTGTTTTAACTTTAAAACATAGCAGCAGTTTTTAGTTATCATTTTTCTATTTTTTTAGTTATCATTTTTACTGTAGTTTATGTGTTATGTTAAACATCAAAGCAGTTTTAAGGTATCATTTTTATATTTTTTAAGGTATCATTTTTAGTGTAATTTCTCTGTTATGTCAAACATTACTGCAGTTTGAAGGAATCATTTTTATATTTTTTAAGGTATCATTTTTACTGTAATACAACAAAAAATCACATGAAAAAAAACTTAACACGGTTAAAACATTAAAAATGATACTCAAAAAAATAGAAAACTGATACCTAATAACTGATTCAATGTTTTGAAGAAAAACTAATGAAAAAATATAACAAACAAATGAATACCTACAATATTAAAAAACTGATATTCATGAACTCTGAAAATAAGAAAAACTTTAACTTAGCCGTACCAACTTATAAAACTGATAACAAAATATAACAGTTTGATTGAATAAAACATATAAAATGATACCTCAAAAAATAGAAAAATGATACTTACAAACTGCATCAATGTTTTTAAGAAAAATTAATGCAAAAATTGTTTACATCACAGTTTGATTGAATAAAACGAAATACGTTCGACTGAGTGACGAAGTTGATGCAAAAAAACAGTTTCAAAATTAACACAGCAATAAAATCACATCAAAACAACACATAACACAGTTAAAACAGAAAAAATGATACCATAAAAATTAGAAAAATGATACCTAAATACTGATGCAATGTTTTGAAGATAAAATAATGGGGAAAAAATTTATATCACAGTTTTATTGATTAAAATGAAAAAAGTTCGACTTAGTTTCAAAGCTGATACAACAATATAACTTCAAAATTAACACAGCAACAAAATCTCCTGAAAAAACATGAAACACAGTTAAAACGGTAAAAATGATAACTACAAAAATAGCAAAATGATAACTAAAAACTGCTGCTATGTTTTTAAAGTTAAAACAGGAAAAATGATAACTAAAAACTGCTGCTACGTTATAAAGTTAAAAACAGGAAAAATGATAACTACAAAAATACAAAAATGATACCTACGAACCGCTGTACTGGTAAAAAAAAAAAAAACATTTCCAATCTAAAAAAATTGTTTCAACAATTTCGACTTCTTCAATTGTGATTTCCATCGTTTGTAAAATATTTTTATTCCATTCAATTCTGATTTCCATTGGGATTTTGTTGATCGACATTTTTGTTTTTTTTAGGGTTTCGAATGATTTTCTGCTCGATTTTGATCTTGTGATGTTTTCCTTTTATTTCGAATTTCGATTTTAGTATTTTCTGAAATTCGTGATTTCGCGTTTTCTGATTTTATGATTTCGTGATTTAAGATGAAATCGAGAATGACGTGAGAGAGGGAGAAGTTGAAAGTAGCGGCCGACGTGAGAGAGGGAGAAGATAAAAGTAGCGGCCAAAATTATTTTTCAATGTATTGTCCTTCTGAGTAAAATTTTAGTGGGCTGTCGTTATGGATAAAAAAGCCTTCAGTTTTGTCCTTGTAAATATTTTCCTGAATGCATAAACCATCCCAAATTCTAGGAACAGATGCCTGTGCCATTTACAGTTGGACAGGGGTGTAACTGAAAAATACTGCGTGCTAATTCGAAAGCTTTTAAAAATCACTAGAAATATGCTGATTACTTTCTCTCGTTATTTGACTTGGTAACGCTGAATCTAGAGGAGAAAAATAAATCAATTTGCCTCTGAATCCTTGATTTTTCAATTCAGGTTTGCTTCTGCTGCTGCTGCTGCTTCATCCTAGTCTTTTTCTTCTTTTCTTGGTGCTGAATAAAAAAATAAAAATAAAAAAATACAAGAATGGATTTCATTTAGTACATTTACTCAGTCATGATTTTACATATCAAATAAACTTTATAAAGCTAGGCTTTTTCAGTGAATCACACTATATGTTCTTTTGGTTAAAAAAATTTTAAAAAGAAAACCACTGATGATTTTTTTAATGTGATCTCCATTTACAGTTTGTGGTTCTGAATGTACAGACTTTAAATAATAGTACTTATTTAAATGTACCTTAGATTCTTATTTCTTACTAAATAGTTGTTTTAGTTGTAACGGTTTCCAATTATGCTTTTTTTAATAATGGATTTATATGCCTTTTTTTAAATGTTGTTGATGTTGGTGGTGGCGGCGTTGTTGCTGTTGTTAAGTATATCTTATTTTTATTGGACGTAATCTGCCCAATACGTTGATTTGTTCATTTTTTGAATTAGTTCAGTAAAAATGATGACAAATTTTAACATATTCAATATTAATTTGTATTTGAACTCTCCGTTACTTGAGTCTATATTATTATTCTAGAGTTGTACTAAGTGCAGCTCGATCATGTGTGCTCCATTTTATACGAGTCAACAGAAAAAATTAAAAAAAATACAATAATTCATATAACCCCAATGTATTACCCATCGGCAATGTTTAACTGGCTGATAATATGTTATCGATCAAAAAAATTAAAGTAGCTTCGACAATGTGAAGTCGAAAATTAGCAAATTCAGTCGACAATGTAATGCTGGTTAGCCAAACTTTACAGATTTAGTTGGGTAACATGTATTTTTCTATTCTCTGTAAACATAGAGCACATACTGGCATATATAGGGATGAAGTAAATAATAAAATGAAGTACAAATTAGGTGCGTTTAACACCATAGTACCACTCTTACTGCAGTAACTTAAAAGTTGCCACAGTTGAACTCAACAATCTTACTATTATTGTAGTATCTTGGAGGCTACTGCACATTATATTCAATACTTGATTGCTGTGTAAATTTGTATTTTCTCCAAAGTTCTCTGTTGTACGAAATTTAATATCAAATTTAAGGTGCAATCTTATGATTCATATTCTTGCAGTTGGTCCCGGAAGCAGCATCTTAGGCTTCACCAAAAAAAAGCAATTCTGACAATGGCGCCAAGAAACAACTCTTGCACGGTAGGTGATTTTTTTAACAATGAACATAGTAATTTGTGATTTGTTGGCAACGGTCTGGGCCTATATGCAACATTGTATAAACATATGGTAGTCGCTAGCTTTTGCTATAAGCAACGACGAAGTTGTCGCTTTAGCCATTGCTCTTATTTTGATTGACGATTTAAAAGACGTTGGCTTATGGCGACGGCTAGCAGTGGCCGATGTCGGCTTATGGTGACGGCTAGCGGCAGCCGCTGTCGGCCTACGACCATCCCTATTGACAATGCGTCTTGTAGGAACCATATCAGGATTCTCTACAATTTTAGCGTCTGATAGGTAATACTAACTTCATATGTGTTGAAGCAAAAAAAAAAAAAAAAAAAATTATGTGTAAGAGGTTATATGTATTCAATATTCAAACAAGTTACTGCTTTTGAAATTATACCAGTGCTATCATTTGAAATTTTCGAAACTGCAGAAATGCTGTTGCATCTTTAACCCTCAATAGTTAACTAAATTATGGTATTTCTATTATATTATGAAGTGGCGTAGTGTCGTTTCCACTGTATTTGCACATCTCACTTCCTTCCCAGATTCAACGTATTTTTAACTTCCTTAATTTATTAAAGAATACATCAATAATGAAGATTGGAAGAATATGATTTCAGTAATCAATCAATGAACAAAAGTGGAATTCGTTGAAATTATTGCTTTTGATTTTTCTCTTCATAATTTTTTAAAACTATAATGAATTTGAATTTAAATTTCCTTACGGGAAAATAGATAATGATGCGAGATGACTGCAAACATATACATGGAGACCTTATTTATGCATATAGTCATTAGACTACGGTAAATAAAATTACTTTCAATTTCCTTTGCACATGTCCAAAGAACATGCTTAATGTACCATGCTTTTGATGATAAAGCGGCCACATGCTGCAGTTATGTTTATACAAAATGTAGTATTTCCGTACAACGCTACCAAACATTTATATCAAATTTGAAGAAAAATTGACGGTGTGCAAAGTACAGTTGCAAGCTTGTTTAAGGAACATGACCATTGTAAATATCCAGGAGAAACAATCATGGGCTATAAATTTGTGGTCCGGTTGATGGTAGCCTCACTTAGGTTTGATTAAAAAACATTAATCTTTCTGGAGTTTCTAGCTAAATTCAAATTTTAGTTGTCTATGTTTGTTTCAGTAATGGATAGCTCCAAAAAAAAAAAAAAAAAAAAAAAAAAAAAAAAAAAAAAAAAAAAAAAATCAACAAATATATGCATGCAGTATATCATCATCATCATCATTATCGATTAACCACAATCGGATCTTGTGCCTTAACATTATGCACTATATGAATTCTACATTATCAAAAATCTGGTTTATGTGATTTACTGCTTAGATATGTTGCAAGTTACTCTGTTGTGTTGATTCAAATGTAGCATTAACCAAACACAAAGTTATGCATAAATACTTCTACTAAAATTAAATAATATGAATCATAAATTATTTTGCTTCATTTATTGAAATATGTAGAATAAATGTGCTAATATTTTTATATTCCTAGCCAAAATCACAATCAATATCCAGATTTGGCTGTAAATTCTTCTTATGCGGGGGTGTTTCCAGAACAATGACACTTCAAAGATTAAAATGAACAAAACCGGTGCCCTTGTTGCAGATGGTATGCTCCCTTGTTTCTTTTTTAATTATAATCAATACTAGGTTGCTGAATTCATATTACTAACAAATTAATTAGATATTTTCATACTGAAATTTGTTCAAGCAAAAACAAAACTAGATTTCCTTTCACCTCATAATTACTCATAATATCGTTTGAAATTTGTGTATCTGCTTTTTTTTTTTCGCTTATCAAATGTGCTGGCATTCTTGTATTCTATAACAAGCATAATACCTTTATTCAGGCAGAAAACTCATTATGATATATCAGGTGCTTGAACCCATGACATAAAAAGCCTTCAGATAAGAGGTTATACCTTTAACCACTTGAGTTAGATGTCCTCTGACTGTTACAATATTTTGTATGTCATAAATTAATCATTCCTAGATTACAAGACTTCAATTAGTATAGTAAAGAAAGAGAAACTGTATAGTAAATATTCTTTATAAAACTGCTCATCTTTTTTTTTCTTACACACGCATACACAATCGTTGTTATAAGAAATCTTATGATCTAAAATTATATTTTGGAACTGAGAATATATACTTATATATTCAATAGTTTTGTTTGAATCCACAATTCCAACTCCAGTGTTCTCTAAATTAAATAAAAATAGAATACGAAAGAAAACCAAGTTTTATGTTTAGATGCAGAAGTTCAAACATAATAATCAACTTTACAG
The DNA here is from genome assembly GCA_030737875.1 of Allium sativum. Classification (NCBI taxonomy): domain Eukaryota; kingdom Viridiplantae; phylum Streptophyta; class Magnoliopsida; order Asparagales; family Amaryllidaceae; genus Allium; species Allium sativum. The sequence continues at coordinate 117,705,196 of CM060909.1, forward strand.
TTTGTACAAAATTTAAAATATAGACTTTTTGAACCTACAATTTATAATTTAAATCTTATTTCGATCTAGTTTGAACTTTGCGATTTACTTTTTGAATCCCAAGTGAGCGGTACTCCTACTTTTTTATTGGAACAAAATGCAGGACAGGAACATTTGCCGCAAAGTTCAACAGCCAAAAATGAAATAAAAGAAAACTTACCTCCAATAGATTTACCTAAGCTCTGCACAAAAGAAATAATTGAAAAGACTGAAAATTTTGCACCACATCATTTAATCGGAGAAGGAAAATGTGGAGGAGTTTATTTGGTCGTACAAGATGGCGGTATAAAAATCGCAATAAAGAAACTTAATTCTCTATCTGGGAATGGTTTCAGTGATCAAGAAACTGTTGATTTTCTGGCTCAGGTATTTTATAGTGTATTTCATAATTTTTGTAACAACTTACAAGTATTGACATATATTAACTTGATATTTTCCCTTTATAGCTTTCCAGAGTATTGGAGCTGCAGAAGCATGAAAACATAGTCCATTTGTTAGGATATTATGCAGATTGTGACAATCATTTATTGTCATACGAATATGCCAATCGTACATTGCATACTGCTCTACATGGTATTGTATAAGTTGTACATATACACACATATACATTCATTGTCTAATTGTTTACACGCTTTTCGTCAAAAAATAGACTGGGAACATAAGCTTGAATGGGAACAACGAATGAGAATAGCAACGGATGCAGCCAAGGGACAAGATTTCCTACACCAGAAAAAAATACTGCGTCATAATATCAAGTCCAGCAATGTTCTTCTCTTTGGTGACTTCAAAGCAAAAGTTGATTTCAACATCAAAAATCAATCCCCAGATATGGACACTCATCTTAATTCTATGCGTGTCTTAGGGACATTTGGATATCATGCACCTGAGTAATATAATCAAATGATACACTTTTTTTATTGAATTTATTTGCTTTTTTGTATAGTTTTTTTTAATGAAGCTTGATTTTCGGTTAGTATAGGTACAGTATTGGGAACTACTTATCGGTGAAAAGTGATGTGTATAGCTTCGGTGTTCTTTTGTTGGAGATTTTAACCCGAAGAAAGCCAATTGATCGCACAAAGCCTAAAGGAGAACATAGTTCGGTTACATGGGTTAGTTTTTACCTTTTTTCATGTAACTTCATGAAGTTGTTACGAGCCTCTGATTTGTTGTATATATCATACAATATCATAATAAAAGCTCACTTTTAGGTTTGGCGCATTATGACATTGTTGGTTAAGTTACACATTAGTGTGTAATATATGCATCTATATAGAGGCATAACATGCATAAAATTGACTGCCGACTTCATGATTGAATGATATTTTTGCTTGCTTTTTGTGAATTTAGGCCATACCAAAACTGATCGAGAATGAGGTAGAATCATGTATAGATCCAGGTTTGGGAGGGAGGTACAAATTGGAAGAAGTGGTGAAGGTACTAAATTACCATACAAGACATGAGTTTTATTTATTTATTTTTTAATTAAGGTATTGCTCAATTTAAACCAGATATGCTAATTAATTTTGCCTTACATCAAAAATATATTTCTCGCTTGCAGTATGCTGCATTAACACAACTGTGTTTACAATTCGAGCCTGATCTAAGACCTACAATGGATGTTATCGTTAAAACTCTTGAAGTGCTTGCAGGATTTAAGGGTCAGTAGATATTTAAAAGTAATGCACATGTATATATTTCTCATGCATATAATGCAGTGGTCAGCGATTGTGTGTGTCTATATGTATATGTATATATATATATATATATATATATATATATATATATATATATACATATATATATATATATATATATATAGAGAGAGAGAGAGAGGGAGGGGGGGTTTCGGCTATACCTATTGTAATGCACGTGAACTCTCCCATTTAATCTCCACCACTCATTCTTTCTCTTCCTATTTCAATATTATTTCTTAGTGGAAAGAAAAAGAATGAGTGGGAAAATGGGTGGTGGAGATTAAGGGGGAGAGTTCACATGCAATATAAGAGGTGTAGCGGAACCCTCCTTATATATATATATATATATATATATATATATATATATATATATATATATATATATATATATATATATATATATATAGCGAGCGTTCAATGGCACTCGAAACAGTGCAGCACCCCTAAATGCCCCCTGATTTCCACCATATATCGCATTTCTCTTCCCTCCACTCATTCTCTCACCTCTCACTAACTTAAACTAATATAAATACTTGGTTTCTATTGGGAGGCATTTGGGGTGTCATTGAATGCTCCTCTCCCTCTCTCTCTATAGTGTGTGTGTGTGTATATACACACACACATATCATTTTCAAAAAAAAAAAAAAAAAAAAAAAAAAATACAAACATACATACACGTATACGTCTATACACATATATACATGTATGTATATGCACATACATACGTATGCTTATACACATATATGTGTGTGTATACATAAACACATATACATGTGTACTCATGTTTTTTTTTTTTTTTTTTTTGAGCAAGATGGTGTCTGGCGCATCGGTAAGGTTACCCGACTGGTAATTTGGAGCCGTGAGAATAGTACCAGGACAGGAGACTGACTTAGGAAGTCCACGCACGCTCGAGTATGGGAGCCTTTGACATTGAGTATCCACCACTTTTTTATTTGAGTAACGTGTGGAACCTAAGACTGCACTCAAGACATTGCTTGTCGGTCCTAATAAATTAGTTCATTACTTAACATTTATACTATTTCTCTCGTATTATTTTACCTCTTCATTCATTTTACATTTTTGATATGGACATTTCAAAGTTTACACAATTATTTATTAACAGTTAAATCTTAACGTTTTATATTTAAATCCACATATTAAATTAATTACAAAACTAAAAATTTAAGTAATTTAAAAAATTTAATTAACTAATATTTTTTTAAATATTCAAGAAGATAAAATATGTTTTTTGGCTCCAAATACCTACACTTCAAAAAAATTATAATCATTTAAGTTTTTCTTAATTCTTTTCAAATATTTTACATTTAGTACCATATTTTACAAATAAATAAATAATATTAAAACTACTTAAATAACTTTAGCAAACTATTATTCATTATAAATTACATCAAGATTAACCATATTCATTTTAACAAAAATTAAAGAAAAAACAAATATATAAACACGTCAATCAAATAACATAAATTATACATATAAATAACTAATATAAGTGCAAAGTTGAACCCATTTATGTCAATATATTTATTGTGTGTTGCATTGTAATATTAATGTCAAACACCTATGTCCTAAAATTTATTTAGTTATTTGCAAAACACTGCATAATATCACTTAACATTATATATTAAATCAATATGCTTAAATTAATTGTGTGAATTTGAATTTAATAAACAAATTTACCTAATAAATTGTTGTTAATTTATCTAATTAACGCTAAGTGTGTTGTTTTAAAATGTACACCATGTTCATACAAAAAAAAGGAAAATTTAGTTTTTCTTCCAAATATAAAGTTAAATAAGTCACACAATTTTAGTTCGGTGAGATTTCGTTAATGGCGACAAGGATTCGCCTGTTATCCTTCGTTTCCTCGATTCTCCTATCTCCAATTTTGTCCTCTGCTTTTCTCATTGTTAGGGAATGCGGATCTTAAGGCAAAACAAATACTAGAGAGGGGTGAATAGTGTTTTCAAAGGATTAATGAAAATTTTAAACATATATGTTCTATTATATGAATCACACACAACAGAGATGATCACCGACATAGAATCAAACATAACACAGAAATAAACAAAAATAAAATGCAGAAAAGGAAAAAACACATTGGATGTTATATTGATTCAGATTACTTCTACGTTCAGTCCCACACAACGCTAGAGTGCGCAGAGACTTATTATTATCAATATCCAAGTACAATCCTCTTGATTTCTCGCCACAAGGTTAACACCTCTCCAAACACCCTTGATTTCACGGCTACAAGGTTACCATCGCTCTCTTTCCTTGATTTCAGGGCTACAAGGAACACAATCTTTCCCAAACACTTCTCAAAAGATTACAACAGCCCTATAACTCTACAATAGCACCTCAATTCAGAGAGTAATGGATAGAGAGTGAGAAAATAAGAAGTTTTATATAATTATAGTATAAATCGGTAAAGTAGAAGTGTAGTAATCAATAAAATGATAAAGAATAATGGTGGGATTTGTTGAATTTGGTGATACAAAATCACCAATTGGTTGGAACAAATTTGCAAAAAAATGGAAAGTAAATATTTTTATAATGGGAATGCATTGATTGCATTTGATGAGATGATAGAGAAATAAATGAAGGGATTAATTTCTTCCATCTATGCTAAAGAAACAGATTGATTTACTTCCTATGTTTGCACATTTGTTGTTATGGTAATTTGCCTCCATTATATTATTACCATATGTTGGTAATTTAATTGATGACTCACATAGATTTGCACTGGCTATATATTGAGGGGTAGACTTTAGTGTAAACCCATCCTGGCCTGGAGCCAGTGATCCCCAATGGTGTCTCTTATTGTTAAACCTGATTGAGGTTTGGATATGTAAACTCTTATTTTGTAATCTCTTGTAATTCTCTCATGTGAAATAAAATCTCTCTCTGTTGGACTGGACGTACACTATCTCGAGGATAGTGGAACCAGTATAAATATTGTGTCTCTTTGTTTCTCGGCTATAGTTATTTACTATTTTGTTGATGTAATAGAATAATTGCTATCAGATTAGATTGGTGTTCAATTGGCAAATCTAGATCCTGCTTATTGTTCTTCCGCAAAGGCGCAATTTTTGCATAACAGTTTGGTATCAGAGCAAGGCGATTTGTTTTAAATTGTGCATCAATTATTTCTACAAAGGTTGGTAGATTCAGTGGTAATTATGCTATTTCTATTTTGGGGAAATAAAGAAGACTTTGGTGGAGGAGATTATGTTGAGAGTGAAGAGCGTTCCAATCTGGGAACTTTGACGTGATATGGAGTTTACTGCGTTGAAGGGACTATTGGATTTGGGAAGTTTTGATCGTGTTTCTGACAGGGGTCTTCATGTTGATGATGCTCGAGGGATCCAAGATGATCAGGAAAGGAGCTCAGGTCAAGTGATAGACGGGTGTCGAGACAGAGATCATTGTGGTTTCGAAAGGGGTCTTCACGTTGATGATGCTCGAGGGATCCAGAGTGATCGAGGAAGGAGATCAGATCAAGTGGTAGACGGGTGTCGATGTGTATTGCAAGCATTTTTAGACGTTGATTTATGCGTGGTGCAGCTCATGGTGGTAGATGCGTCTTTTGCAGGCGGTGGGTGAAGCTTGTAATGGTTTTGATTAAGTGGAAGGAGAGAGATTTTTTTGGCGATTGAGAGAATTATTTTTTGGTCTTGGCAGTGTTGAGATTACTTTGGAATCTGCTTTTTTTTATTTTGGATATTTGCAACAATTTGTTGGCGGGCGGGGACGTAGTCTGAGCTCGTTAACAATTGTGTGATGGGGGTGGCTTTGTTGGAACCATTTGGTAAATATTCTTTTTTGGTGTATCTCGTTGTGAGATTTTGATTGAAGGTGGAGTTATGTTGAAGATTTTTATGTGGTGAAGAGAATCTGATTCGAGGTGGGGTGTTGGAGATATGTGATTTTGCATCAAGGTGGAGTGTTGAATTTGGTGATACAAAATCACCAATTGGTTGGAACAAATTTGCAAAAAAATGGAAAGTAAATATTTTTATAATGGGAATGCATTGATTGCATTTGATGAGATGATAGAGAAATAAATGAAGGGATTAATTTCTTCCATCTATGCTAAAGAAACAGATCGATTTACTTCCTATGTTTGCACATTTGTTGTTATGGTAATTTGCCTCCATTATATTATTACCATATGTTGGTAATTTAATTGATGACTCACATAGATTTGCACTGGCTATATATTGAGGGGTAGACTTTAGTGTAAACCCATCCTGGCCTGGAGCCAGTGATCCCCAATGGTGTCTCTTCTTGCTAAACCTGATTGAGGTTTGGATATGTAAACTCTTATTTTGTAATCTCTTGTAATACTCTCATGTGGAATAAAATCTCTCTCTGTTGGACTGGACGTACACTATCTCGAGGATAGTGGAATCGGTATAAATATTGTGTCTCTTTGTTTTTCGGCTATAGTTATTTACTATTTTGTTGATGTAATAGAATAATTGCTATCAGATTAGATTGGTGTTCAATTGGCAAATCTAGATCCTATTTATTGCGCTTCTGCATATGCACAAAAATCATAATAGTTGAAGAGGGGTGAAGATAAAGAAGAAGATATACGAATTTTTTTGAAACCAGCACTTATTTATAAAATTTGAAAGGTTGCAACGTTTCTGCATCGTTACAAATAGTGAAAAGATGCTTCCTTTGAAAATTGAATTTCTGACAGTTGTATGTCGACATATATATATATATATATATATATATATATATGTAATTTTTATTTCTAAAACCTAATTTTCACGTGTTTAATCATTTTTTTAATTCTGGAAATTCTTGAATTAAAAATTAATGATATAAATGAGTATTCTAAAGTGTAAAATCATATGAAAACATAATAATATATTATATAAACATATTTATAAAATTATAAGGTTTAAAACTATAAAACCATAAGATTATAAAACTATATATATAAATATATACGAACTTATATATATTTAAAACTTTAAAATCATAAGTAAGATAGAATAATTTGAAAACATAATTTGAATTTGAAACTCAGAGTTTTACATATAAACTAGAATCTATTACTATATTTTTCTTGAACTCTTGAACTGTTGATCACTCTTGAGTCTTGAATCTCCTCTGAATTCCGAATCTCTTGAAACTCTAAAACTGTACAGTCTTCAGTATTTAAGTCCTGTATACAAATCCTGCATATGTGTGTGTGTGTATGTAGTCAAGAGAGAGATGTTAGTATATATTTTATAATCAATGGTAATTGAACTAAGGTTGTTGTCATCAAAACTCCATTCTCCAACAATCTCCCTCTTTTTGATGACGACAACCTTGATTTATAAAATATTCATACTTATTCATACCTATTGATTCTGATCCTTCTAATACTCCCCCTGTCATCGTGAATTCTGCATACTCCTCCTTAAACTAAGCCTAACCGACTCTTATTTTATAATTCTTCCCCTTTGTCATCAACAAAAAGAAATTCTAAATATGTTCCCCCTAAATCCTATATCAATCTATACATATCCTATGATTTTAAGATTTGATTCTATACTTAAAGTACTAATATACATAACTCCCCCTAAATATATGCCTATATTATATCTTTATAGCTATTCTAATACTAATCCATAAATCTAAGAGAAACAAATATTGTAAGAAGTAAATAATTTAGTCATTGTTTTACAATTCAAACAATACAAACCAAAGCAAATTACAGCGTATTACGAAAGCACGAAATACTTCATACGTGTTACATCGAATAAACAAAAAAACCTAAGAAGAATTATACTAGTTTCCATTGGTGTTAGTCTCCCATTAGTTGTTGCTAAATTATATTTATTAATTAAATTCTTGCGTATTTTCTTGATTAATAAATATTGCATTCTTTAATTGACGAATTCGTAAGCCTAAGAAGAATGTTAATTCTCCCATGTGACTCATCCCAAATTCTTGGGTAGTAATATTTGAAAATTCTTTGTTCATTTGTTATTTGTTGATCCGAATATTATATCGTCAATAAATATTTATACTAATTGTATATCGTTATTATTTATTTTAATAAAAAGTGTATTATCTATTTTACCAATTTCTAAGTTTGATTGTAATAAAAACGCTTTTAATCGATCATACCAAACTGTAGAAGCTTGTTTTAATCCATGTAACGCTTTCTTTAGTTTATATACATGATTTGGTAATTTTTCATCTTCAAAAAGAGATGATGCTCTACATATATGTCTTCTTTAACAAATCCGTTTAGAAAATCGCTTTTAACATCCATTTGATATAATTTGAAATTATTATGACTAGCAAAGGCTTATAATATCCTAATTGCTTCTAATCTTGCTGCGGAGGCAAACGTTTCATCGTAACATATTCCTTCTTCGTGAGTATAACATTGCGCTACTAATCGTGCCTTATTTCTTACGATCTCACTATGTTCATTCATTTTATTTTTATATAACCATTTAGCTCCAATTATTGTTTTATCCTCTGGTTTAGGAACAAGTTCCCATACACCATTCCTGGTAAATTGATTCAATTCTTCTTGCATAGCGAGGATCCATGAATCGTCATATGATGCTTCCTTTGGATTCTCAGGTTCGATAGTAGAAATAAATGTTGAATCACTCATATTATTTAATTGGTTTTGAGTCCGTACAACGGATTCAATACCTCCTAAGATATTTTCTACAGGGTGATCTCTTAGTAATCTAATTCTTTTATTTGGTTAATTATTTTCATTATTTGTTTCATTTATCTCATTTTCACTCTCATCTTTGTTATGGTTTGTTATAGTTTATAGTTTTAGTCAAATGATATGTTTAATGTTTCTTCTATAGTATTAGTTCTTAAATAGAAAACTCTATATGTCTTACTTCTCTCTGAATATCCAATAAATATTCCTTTATCGGATATCAAGTCAAATTTATCTAAATTTTCCTTAGTATTAAGAATAAAACATTTATTTCCAAATATTTTAAAATACGATACTTTTGGTTTCTTACTATACAAAAGTTCATATGGTGTTTTATGAGTTAAGGGTCTAATTGAAATTCTATCCAAAATATAACAAGTTGTTGCTACTGCTTCAACCCAAAAATTTCTTGGTAAATTACTATCAGACAACATAGTTCTCGCACACTCTTGTATCGACCTATTTTTCCATTCAACTATTCCATTTTGTTGGGGGGTACTAGGGAAAGAAAATATGTGAGTTATTCCCTTTTTATTACAAAAATTTTCAAAATTTTCATTTTTAAATTCTCCATTGTGGTTATTAGGTATTGTTTTGATTTTTAAAGATAATAATTTTAAATTCTTTTAAAAAAAGTTTTAATTGATCAAAAGCATCACTTTTATTTTTAAGAAACAATGTCCACGTAAATCTAGAAAAATTGTCGACCATTGCGTAAACATATCTATTGCGATTTATTGATTGGGTTTGGGATGGACCGAATTATTCCATATGAATTAACACTAATGGTTTCGAGGTTGTAACTTCCACTTTTGATTTAAATGAACTTCTTTTTAATTTTACGAACTGACAAATGTCGCATAAATTATTAACTTTAAATTTCATTTTGGGCAATCCCCTAATTGAATCTAATTTAGAAATCCTAGAGATGTGTTTGAAATTCATATGACCAAATCTCTTATGTCGGATACAAGGGTCACTTGTATTGGCCATAAGACATAGATTATCATTGGAGATTTTCATACTCAATATATATTTTTTCTTTCTATCTCCTTCGAATATTACTTTTGAATTCCTATCTTCTATAAAGCATTTATCTTTCTCAAAGTTTATTTTATAGCCTTTATCGCAAAGTTGACTTACACTTAGTAAATTATGTTTTAAATTTCTAACTAATAAAACATCAGAAATAATAGGAGTTTCAGAATTACCGACATTGTCGATGCCAACAATATATCCTTTAGAGTTATCTCTGAAGTTGACCATTCCACCATCTACATATACCAGATTATTTAGTAATTCTGGATTTCCCATCATGTGTCTTGAACAGCCACTATCCAATATCCATTTGTCCTTTTTGATTTCCACCATTTGTCCATTAGAATTTGAATTCGTAATAGCCATGTTGCACACCATTTTGGAATTAGAATTTTCAACAGCCACGTCACCCTTCTTTTCATATTTTGAATTCTCAATAGCCATATAACACACCTTTTCCTGTATTGGACAACACTTCAGTAGAAAGAAAACGAAATAGAATTATAGAATGGATTACCAATTATGCTTAGACCGGTGCTCTTCACTTCAGGTCTTTCCCCTGCCTACTTTCTTCGGATCGTTCTAACGATGCTTATTCTTTTCTTTTGATAGTCCCTCGTCTCAAGGGTCACATACTCTCGGGAATGGGAATAGCAGGAATGCAGTTACTAGTACGAAGGCTAAGGAGTACTGAGATTACAAAGACAAAAAATGACTTGCCAAAAGACTCAAACATCACTTGATTTTTCAACATAATTGAATGCAGATACTTTCAATATTGATGCAATGCATGAATTGACACTAGTGTTAATAATCATTTCAAAATTTGCCATTTAATATTTCCAACAATCAGATTATGGACTTTTTGAAAACCAACGCTCTGATACCAATTGTTAGGGAATGCAGATCTTAAGGCAAAATAAACATTAGAGGGGTGGTGAATAGTGTTTTCAAAGAACTAATGAAAATCTTAGACTTATATGATTTACTATATGAATCACACACAACAGAGATGGTCATAGATACATAATCAAACACAGACACAAAATTAAACAAAAATGAAATGCATAAAAGGAAAGAACACACCAGATTTTATACTGGTTCGGATTACTCCTGCGTCTAGTCCCATGCAACGCTGGATTGCATAGAGTTTTATTATTATCAATATCCAAATACAGTTCCCTTGATTTCTCGCTACAAGTCTAACACCGCTCCAAACACCCTTGATTTCATGGCTACAGGGTGACCATCGCTCCCTTTCCTTGATTTCAGGGCTACAAGGAACACACCCTCTCCCAAACACTTCCCAAAAGATTACAATAGCTCAATAACTCTTCAATAGCACTCAACTCAGAGAGTAATATATCGAGAGTAAGAAAAGAAGAAGTTTTATATAATCATAGTAGAAAACGACAAAGTAGAAGTGTAGAAATCAATAAAATTATAAAGAATAATAGTGGGATGAAGAGGGATAAAGATAAGAAGAGGATATATGAAAAAATTCGAAATCAGCCCCTATTTATAAGATTTGAAAGGTTGGAACATTTCTGAAATGTTACAAATAGTGAAAAGACACTTCCTTTGAAAATTGTATTTTCTGACCAGTTAGTTGTATGTCAACATTATATGTATATCGACATATATATAATATTTATTTTTAAAACCTATTTTTCAAGTGTTTAATCATATATATTATTCTGGAAATTCTTGAATTAAAAACTAATTATATAAATGAGTATTATAAAGTGTAAAACTGTAACAACCCGCATATTTAACAATAATATATTTAAATATTTTATTTAAATATAACATCATTAATTGCTGATTGAATATGTATCCAAAAAGTCACATTTTGTATGTGGATGAATTTGGACTCGAAACCACTTCTATTGAGTCTGGATCTTCATTTACAACCTTTTTGACTATAAACATCGATATGTTTGGAGCTATGGAAATTTGGGTTTTGGGCGTGTGCTTTAAACTGGGCTAGACTAGCCCACTTGGATCTTTAAAACCGGCCAAGCCCTCCCCATATCAGCTCACTCTCCTTATTCTCTCTTCCTCTTCTAAAATGAAAGCAAAAATGGGGATAAGAATGGGAAATTAAATTCCCTAAGCTAGAGTTTTCAATTTAGAGCTCAATTCAAGTGAAAATCAAATTCTATGGCATGGGTAAGCTTCTCTATCCTCTACTCTATCTCCATATCTCATCAATTTCGGATTTTTGCTCTTGCCCTAAAACGTGTATTACCTTATGTATGTGTTTGTGGTGATTTTGGAGGAGCTAATGAAGAGAAATTGATTTCTAGCTTATGTGTGTGCTTCTCCTTCAACCATTTAAATCAAAGGTGAGTTTTTTTAGAACTCACATCTATGCCTCAAGCTTCAAGTTCGTATAGTGTGCCTATGGAACATTTGTATTGTGTGTATGCTGTGTATCCATTTAGTTAGTAGCTTACTTTGTTGATTTCCTTGCGTTTTGAGTAATGGAAACCCTATTATACTCTATGTTCGGATTGTGCACGCTATAAGTGAAGTTCTTGTGTGCACACAAGTCCTTACAATCTCCCGTTAGCATTGCTAAACCATTGTGTCATAGTTTGAGTTGCATTTGATTGCTTTGGTTAGAGAGTTTATTCGTTTTGGAATATATAATCAAAATCATTGCAATCTTATGTATATATGTTTATGCATGTGAATATTGTGTTGTGAGTTGCCTCGTGTAACGACCCGGATTTTTCGAATAATATTTTAAATATTTAGTATCATTTAAATATTGAATTAACCATATAAAAGGATTTTTATAGTGAAGTATCGATCAAATTATTGAAATACGAGAATTTATAATTTAATTCAAAAGTAAAATTGAATCGAAACAGTTCAAATGATCAATATATATATATATATATACTATTTAAATATGAACGATGACAATAGAAATTCATTGTTGGAGAATTTGTTTGTTTTGAATTTAAATTGATTTAATATGGCTATTTTAAATATACGTTCAAAATAAATGGTATAATCTATTTCGTTGAATTCAAAATAGCATTATAACCTTATAACGTCGGTCATTAGGTTGAAAAAGCGGTTCAGAGTTTTGAATTAAGGGACACGAGATATTATGTTTTTTTTTATTTAAAAACGAAATTTATATCAAATCAAATTAGCAGACCTATCATTTTAAAAGCCACCCTATATTCATATAAGCCGACCTCTTCTTCTCAGCGCAGACCTAAACCATTTACATCGCATATGTTATTTTCTTCTCAAGCAGAAAACTTTGTCTCCTACCTTCACTATTAAGGGAAACATCGATTTAATGCCTGTGTACAATTTGTTCCCTTATCACACATATATATATATATACACTGCGATAACCGCTCCTCTTCTATTTGCCGTCCTTCAGAAAAATCAAAACACCTTCCTGTTGAAATCGCAAGCCTCAGAATCAAATCTGTTTAACTCGTATGGCCTTCTACTCCACTCACGAATCATTCGAACTAGGTGCGATTCCCGTTTAGGGATATGAAGTGACCTAGTGCTGGATCTAATCGGCGGCGCAAGGTGCGAGTTCGAACTGTCTGGGAAGAGTGCGATAGTGATGGAAATAGGGGATTCGGCTCTGTTGTTCAAGGAGAAGGAGGTTACGGTCATCATGAGTTGTGGGAAGCCTTCAAGGGGAGGAGCGACAGTAGTGTGTGAGGTCAGGAGGAGCAGCATTCGGTAGTAGCTGTTTTGGTTGGATTTGAACGTGTTGATGACCAGACAGGAATGGCAATAAGGCTAATGTAGATGGTGCAACAGGTAATAGGCTTTGACAATGAGTGTTAGTAGGGAATAGCAGCTTGACTGTGAGTTGTTCGACGAAATGTCGAAGTCAGTTTGAGGCTGATTGCAGTCATCGATGGCCGAGTTGTTGGAAATTGGTCGAGTGATATGCGGAAACAACAAGGTATACGTTGTTTAGTAATTTAAAAATTCTTAGAATTATTTGTTTTTCTAATAAGTTAATTTAAATAAATAATCGATTTATCAATAAAATAAATCATTGTAGGTATGAAATGATTTAACTGGATTCAAGGCCAAAACGATAAGGAATTTTGAATGGATATTCCACAAACGAAAATCACGGTGAGTAAATCTCACTCACCTTTAGAATTATTTTTATTTCGTTAAAAATAATTGTTTGTTGCTTGTGTGAATGTTTTCTGGTTGTTTTATATATATTAGTTATTTAGGCTATATATATATATATATATATATTGGGTTGATTGATTGGTTGGATTCCCGCAGTCTCATTAGCGGATGCCCGCAGTTTCATAGCGGATGATTACCCTATACGCCCCACGCTATGATTAGTGGATGACCTTCTATACCACGATATTCTGCCATGAAGCAGAATGGGTATTATTTATGTGCTAACATCTGTGGATGCAGGAAAACAGGTTGGAGGAATCCAACTGGATTCCTCAAAAATATATTATCTATTTGCTGTTTGTTTGATTTCATATATATGCATATATGATGTGTTAAAATCAAATAATTGGGAATTGATTGATTTGGTTGTTTAAATTATCACTGGGCTTGAATATTGATTTATAAAAATATCGTGAAAGGATATTGAGATTTAGAAAGGGTAAAATTCTATTTTTAAATAGAATTTGAATTTCAAATGGAAATAAAATATAAACTTGTTTTTGGAAAATAAAACAAGTAGTTTCTTTTTAAGCGAAGTTTATAAATAGTTCTTTTATAACGAAGTTATAAATGAAGTGAAAAGAATTATCATTTGATTATTCAGAAATAGAAATACAAGTTTGAAATAGGATGTGAAATGGAATTTTTAAATATATAACTCAAATGAAATTTGAGTATAACATTGGAATTTTAAAAGAGAGTTTAAATATTTGAAAATTTAAAAGGGGATTGAATATTAGAAATTCAAATAAGAAGTTCAAATAGAATTTGAATAGATAGAATTAGAATGAAAACAGAATTTGAATTCAAGGAATTAAAATTATAATTTGAATTCGAAGGAATTCAAATAAAAAAAATAATTCAAATAGAGATTTGAATGTAGAATTTCAAAATAGAATTTGAAATATAGAATTTCAAAGAAGAATTGAATAGAGTTTGAAATATAGTATTTCAAGGAAGAACTCAAATGTGAAATTTGAATAGAGCTTTGAATGGAATTTAAATATGAGATTCGAATTGAGATTTGAAATAGAAATTCGAGTATTGAATTTGAACATGGAATTGAATACAGAAATTCAAGTAGAAATTGAATATGAGATTTCAAAATAGAATTTGAAATAAACTTTGAAAATAGGATTTCAAAGTAGAATTGGAAGTAGAATTTCAAATAGGATTTCAAAATAGGAAATCCAAATAGTTTTGAAATGGAATTTGAATTCAAGGGAATTCAAATGAATTTGAATATTAGAAATTCAAATGGTATTAATGAATTTGAATATTAGAAATTCAAATGGTATTGAAAATGAATTTGAATATTAGAAATTCAAATGGGGTCGGAAATGGAAAATGGAATTTGAATATAAGAAATTCAAATTGAATTCAAATCGGATTTGATCTATGGAATTTGAATATGAAATTCAAATGGGTTTAAAAAATATGGAAATTTTGAATATAGAATTTAAAAAGGAGTTGGAATATTTGAACTTCAATAGAATGCAAATATAGAAATGGGAATATAGAAGTTCAAATGGGATTTAAATATAAAGTTTAAATAAGAGAATTCAAATGAATTCAAGTTAGAATTTGAATATAGGGAATTCAAATAGAAATTCAAATATTGGATTTGAATATCAATTAGAAAAGGAATTGAAATTTGAATATGGAATTCAAAGTGAGATGGGAATTTGAATCAAGGAATTCAAATGGAATTAAATAAAGTTGAATTCATTTTAAAGAAGTTTAGAAGTTTAAAAGTTTTTATATATAAATATAATTAAAACGAACTCGCCACAGCGCTGCAGTTCGTAAATTGGCAATTCGAACTTCAATTGAATATACAGAATGCAATTGAAGTCGAAATTCTTTGAAACAAGAAACGTCAGGACCGGTTTGATAATAGTTTTCTAATGAAAGAGAAAAATCTGAATTTCGTCGTATAGATTTTGAGATATGTCAAAATCAAATTTTCAGAAAAACAGCGCCAGAATCGTTTTAAAACCATAATGGTTTATTTAATTTTATAAAAGGATTTTTAAGCAAATAAAATCCGAAGTTTCTATTTAGAAAATTTCAGAGTTGAGTTGTAAAATATATGCGAATTCAAGTGTGTAAATGAATATGATTTTTGAAATAGAAATCAGATTTTTGATTTATTGAATAGAGTTAACTAATTCGAATAGAAATTAGTTAATGAGATTTCGAATGAATATTGAGCTTTAAATAAGTGAATTCGATTTGAGAATTTATATTCGAAATAGAAAAGAGAACTAGAATTGAAATTGAAATTCAATTTAGTTATGTACGAGTTAAATATTTTATTTGAACATGTTATGTTCAAACAAAGAAGTGAAATAGGCAAAAAGGCTAATTAAAGAATAATTGAGCGAAACCGAATTTAAACGATTCAAATTTGAATTCAAACGAATGGATTGAGTTGAATTGAATTGGAAACAGGTGAACAGGTGTTAAACAGATATGGGATGAAGTATATGAAGATTTAAATTTATGTGCTCGACAAAAAGGTACATGTTTAATTCATATATGGGTTTTATGCGTCGTATCGGCAAGCCGCTTGGTTTTTTTCTTTTCTTTTTGAGATTAGAAGATACCGGGAAGCTATTTGAAATTTCCCGATGCTCCCGATACAGGGGAGGTTATGGCGAAATTTTCCGGAAATTTAAGGAGTTAGAATATTTTAAGATATTTTGATATTTTGAAATCACTGTATCGACGTATTGAATTCGATAGTAAAGTGAATATAAAAATCGAAGGTTGTAAACAAAAAGGGATAGAGATAAGTGATTGGAATTGTTTCCAATTGCAAATAGAGATATTATCTAATATATAGAAAATAAAAGGAGTTAATATTTGGAAACGTTTCCAAATGACATAAGAGGCAATATGGGTATTGAAATATTTGGGTAACAAATATTGATAGAGAAAATAGAGAAGTGGTTTAATTAATGAAATATTAATTAAAGAGCCCAGTGATTTGTTTGATATGTTGATTGAACACTTGTTTTATTCGATAGTTAAATCACAGACTATCGAAGTTTTGACCATCGTTGTCAATATGGAGAGACCGGTTGGATTATTATCCGAAGAACCACTCCGTATCGGCATAAGCGTTGCGAACCAAGTATGCTGAATATATTGAAGACGGAGTGAAGTGCAAGGGCTTTTCTATTTATAGAAATAGTGCCTTCGGTTTCGTTCAATCCCAGAACGAACGTAAATGGACGAATGTCTGACAAAGTATTTCCAATGATCAAATGGGTTGGTCTGTATGAATATATATGGTTGCAACGGATTTATCCCTTAGCATAATATCCAGAATATTTGTGCAAACTCAACTAGTGATTAACGGATCTGACAATGTGGCATTCAAAGTGATGATGCTATCAAGGAATGGTAAGTATGCGTAGCCTCAGGCCTCAACAACCGGGAAAGGACAAAAATCGGGCAGGCAGCATGGCTATGTGGGTCGCACCCATTAGGGTGTATAATCACCTATCTAGAGAAATTCCTTTTGTTTCTAAATCTATCGATTCTGCCCATTCGGGAAACGGTGGTTTGAGTCCAACCGTTGGTGATATACATTCGATGCACTCAAGCGAAATGAGTGGTCGGTCATGTGTGAGCCGGGTTGCAAGACGTTCTTGTTGAACCCAGGTGTATTCGCCTCTAGAGATACATCATCGGAAGGTGGTCCCATACCTTGTCATGTTGAAAATCCAATCTCCAATAAGCGCCATGCGGTTTTTGATTTTATAATATATATGTGGAGCGTGAGATGCAAGCGTTCTGCTATTTGGTTATTTACTTGATGTAGACATTATTATAATATCACTAGATTTTCGTATCAAAGTGTTTTGGGTTATAGTAAGGTAAAAACCGTCCATGTTTATGTGTGGGCTGGTCTTACTATTATCTTTTCTTCTGAAAGGATTTTTAAAGTTAAACAAGTGGTTGGAGTTTACTCACACCAGTCCCATGACTGACCCAGAGTTTATTTTGTTTTGTTTTCCCTAAACTCTTGGGTGCCCAAATTTGTACGGGCAGTCAAGTGTTTCAGGCTTTTACAGATACACTTGGAGGAGCTTGAAGCAGGAGGCTTCAACATTAGTTATTTAGAGTTACTTCCGCTGAATCAAATGTTATGTGTACTCTGATGATGGTATGTATATATGTACAAAACAGATTGTATTTCAAAGCTTATGTTATATAATATATTTTATTCGTTCCGCTGTGAGTTGTGATCTTCGTTTTTCTCCTATTCTAATATTTCTTTCTTTCTATTCCTCATCCTCTAACTTCTTTCTAATAATGAGTCGTATTTCTGTGTTATTTGGGTTGGACGTGTGTTGTATTTAGTCAACTCCGATAGCACGGATTTGCGGGTCGCTACAGGTGGTATCAGAGCTTAGGTTGAGCGAATACCTAGGCTTTGGTGGAATGTGCTCATTAGAGATATGGTCAGCAGTGCCCTAGAATGAGTTGAGTGTATAATACGAGAGAGCGTATTTGTTAGTTGATATAAAAGTTGTTTTATATTGTGTTGACTAGTCTGTGAGTGGTTTATGAATTCTGGTCGAATCGTGGGACGCCACGAAGTCGATAGGGATTTCTAAACACTTGGACAGAGAAATTGAACACAATATTGTTTAAAGTGGGTAGATGAAATAATTTTACCCGAAATTTCTATTTTGATATAGAAGGAATAATTTTCTAGAATTATTATTATATGGATGTGTTGGATGTTGACTTTATAATCAAACGAGATTATAAGATTGAAATGGTTATTTATAACCAAATAGAATTTGTATATGAAATTAAATATACAAATGAGATAAATTAGAATTAAATTCAAACCAGAATTAAGCATTCAAAATCCTGGGAAGTTGAAAAATATTTTTCAAAGTATATTAAAGTAATATAGCTTTGTTTTAAAAGGATTTGAAAGAAAATCATGGATTTTGAAATAATAAGGCACTGAACTCACTTCAGTGGCTGGGAAATAATTCTGATGATGATTGCAACATCATCAGTGTTCATTTCCGAGTTTCTAAGTGATGGATTGCTACCTTAGAAAAGTTTTTGATGGAAATTTGTTTTGAAAGAAAACAAGTAGATTGAAAATTCAAATGTTTTGAATTGAGATGAAAATAAATATATGTATATATTTATGGGATTTCAAAAGAATTTGAAAAGAAAACCCAGGGATGTGAATTCTGGAATTGAGATTTAACTTAAACAAGTTAAATGGGTCGAAGTGAATGAATTGATTAAAATCAATTTGAATTGGTTTAATAGAACATAGATTCAATATAAATGGATTGATCGTAGATCATTCAAACTAAAGGAAGGAAGACCAAAAGTTTTGGTGAAATTAAATATGTTGAAATATAAAGAGGTGAGTTTCAACATAAGTAAGGTTTTGAAAAGTGATGAATTTGTACCATTTTTCTACCTTAGCAATTTCGAGGACGAAATTATTTTAAGGGGGGAAGAATGTAACGACCCGGATTTTTCGAATAATATTTTAAATATTTAGTATCATTTAAATATTGAATTAACCATATAAAAGGGTTTTTATAGTGAAGTATCGATCAAATTATTGAAATACGAGAATTTATAATTTAATTCAAAAGTAAAATTGAATCGAAACAGTTCAAATGATCAATATATATATATATATACTATTTAAATATGAACGATGACAATAGAAATTCATTGTTGGAGAATTTGTTTGTTTTGAATTTAAATTGATTTAATATGGCTATTTTAAATATACGTTCAAAATAAATGGTATAATCTATTTCGTTGAATTCAAAATAGCATTATAACCTTATAACGTCGGTCATTAGGTTGAAAAAGCGGTTCAGAGTTTTGAATTAAGGGACACGAGATATTATGTTTTTTTTTATTTAAAAACGAAATTTATATCAAATCAAATTAGCAGACCTATCATTTTAAAAGCCACCCTATATTCATATAAGCCGACCTCTTCTTCTCAGCGCAGACCTAAACCATTTACATCGCATATGTTATTTTCTTCTCGAGCAGAAAACTTTGTCTCCTACCTTCACTATTAAGGGAAACATCGATTTAATGCCTGTGTACAATTTGTTCCCTTATCACACACATATATATACACTGCGATAACCGCTCCTCTTCTATTTGCCGTCCTTCAGAAAAATCAAAACACCTTCCTGTTGAAATCGCAAGCCTCAGAATCAAATCTGTTTAACTCGTATGGCCTTCTACTCCACTCACGAATCATTCGAACTAGGTGCGATTCCCGTTTAGGGATATGAAGTGACCTAGTGCTGGATCTAATCGGCGGCGCAAGGTGCGAGTTCGAACTGTCTGGGAAGAGTGCGATAGTGATGGAAATAGGGGATTCGGCTCTGTTGTTCAAGGAGAAGGAGGTTACGGTCATCATGAGTTGTGGGAAGCCTTCAAGGGGAGGAGCGACAGTAGTGTGTGAGGTCAGGAGGAGCAGCATTCGGTAGTAGCTGTTTTGGTTGGATTTGAACGTGTTGATGACCAGACAGGAATGGCAGTAAGGCTAATGTAGATGGTGCAACAGGTAGTAGGCTTTGACAATGAGTGTTAGTAGGGAATAGCAGCTTGACTGTGAGTTGTTCGACGAAATGTCGAAGTCAGTTTGAGGCTGATTGCAGTCATCGATGGCCGAGTTGTTGGAAATTGGTCGAGTGATATGCGGAAACAACAAGGTATACGTTGTTTAGTAATTTAAAAATTCTTAGAATTATTTGTTTTTCTAATAAGTTAATTTAAATAAATAATCGATTTATCAATAAAATAAATCATTGTAGGTATGAAATGAATTAACTGGATTCAAGGCCAAAACGATAAGGAATTTTGAATGGATATTCCACAAACGAAAATCACGGTGAGTAAATCTCACTCACCTTTAGAATTATTTTTATTTCGTTAAAAATAATTGTTTGTTGCTTGTGTGAATGTTTTCTGGTTGTTTTATATATATTAGTTATTTAGGCTATATATATATATATATATATATTGGGTTGATTGATTGGTTGGATTCCCGCAGTCTCATTAGCGGATGCCCGCAGTTTCATAGCGGATGATTACCCTATACGCC
This sequence comes from Allium sativum, assembly GCA_030737875.1. Classification (NCBI taxonomy): domain Eukaryota; kingdom Viridiplantae; phylum Streptophyta; class Magnoliopsida; order Asparagales; family Amaryllidaceae; genus Allium; species Allium sativum. Next base: position 117,726,023 of record CM060909.1, read on the forward strand.
CCACGCTATGATTAGTGGATGACCTTCTATACCACGATATTCTGCCATGAAGCGGAATGGGTATTATTTATGTGCTAACATCTGTGGATGCAGGAAAACAGGTTGGAGGAATCCAACTGGATTCCTCAAAAATATATTATCTATTTGCTGTTTGTTTGATTTCATATATATGCATATATGATGTGTTAAAATCAAATAATTGGGAATTGATTGATTTGGTTGTTTAAATTATCACTGGGCTTGAATATTGATTTATAAAAATATCGTGAAAGGATATTGAGATTTAGAAAGGGTAAAATTCTATTTTTAAATAGAATTTGAATTTCAAATGGAAATAAAATATAAACTTGTTTTTGGAAAATAAAACAAGTAGTTTCTTTTTAAGCGAAGTTTATAAATAGTTCTTTTATAACGAAGTTATAAATGAAGTGAAAAGAATTATCATTTGATTATTCAGAAATAGAAATACAAGTTTGAAATAGGATGTGAAATGGAATTTTTAAATATATAACTCAAATGAAATTTGAGTATAACATTGGAATTTTAAAAGAGAGTTTAAATATTTGAAAATTTAAAAGGGGATTGAATATTAGAAATTCAAATAAGAAGTTCAAATAGAATTTGAATAGATAGAATTAGAATGAAAACAGAATTTGAATTCAAGGAATTAAAATTATAATTTGAATTCGAAGGAATTCAAATAAAAAAAAATAATTCAAATAGAGATTTGAATGTAGAATTTCAAAATAGAATTTGAAATATAGAATTTCAAAGAAGAATTGAATAGAGTTTGAAATATAGTATTTCAAGGAAGAACTCAAATGTGAAATTTGAATAGAGCTTTGAATGGAATTTAAATATGAGATTCGAATTGAGATTTGAAATAGAAATTCGAGTATTGAATTTGAACATGGAATTGAATACAGAAATTCAAGTAGAAATTGAATATGAGATTTCAAAATAGAATTTGAAATAAACTTTGAAAATAGGATTTCAAAGTAGAATTGGAAGTAGAATTTCAAATAGGATTTCAAAATAGGAAATCCAAATAGTTTTGAAATGGAATTTGAATTCAAGGGAATTCAAATGAATTTGAATATTAGAAATTCAAATGGTATTAATGAATTTGAATATTAGAAATTCAAATGGTATTGAAAATGAATTTGAATATTAGAAATTCAAATGGGGTCGGAAATGGAAAATGGAATTTGAATATAAGAAATTCAAATTGAATTCAAATCGGATTTGATCTATGGAATTTGAATATGAAATTCAAATGGGTTTAAAAAATATGGAAATTTTGAATATAGAATTTAAAAAGGAGTTGGAATATTTGAACTTCAATAGAATGCAAATATAGAAATGGGAATATAGAAGTTCAAATGGGATTTAAATATAAAGTTTAAATAAGAGAATTCAAATGAATTCAAGTTAGAATTTGAATATAGGGAATTCAAATAGAAATTCAAATATTGGATTTGAATATCAATTAGAAAAGGAATTGAAATTTGAATATGGAATTCAAAGTGAGATGGGAATTTGAATCAAGGAATTCAAATGGAATTAAATAAAGTTGAATTCATTTTAAAGAAGTTTAGAAGTTTAAAAGTTTATATATATAAATATAATTAAAACGAACTCGCCACAGCGCTGCAGTTCGTAAATTGGCAATTCGAACTTCAATTGAATATACAGAATGCAATTGAAGTCGAAATTCTTTGAAACAAGAAACGTCAGGACCAGTTTGATAATAGTTTTCTAATGAAAGAGAAAAATCTGAATTTCGTCGTATAGATTTTGAGATATGTCAAAATCAAATTTTCAGAAAAACAGCGCCAGAATCGTTTTAAAACCATAATGGTTTATTTAATTTTATAAAAGGATTTTTAAGCAAATAAAATCCGAAGTTTCTATTTAGAAAATTTCAGAGTTGAGTTGTAAAATATATGCGAATTCAAGTGTGTAAATGAATATGATTTTTGAAATAGAAATCAGATTTTTGATTTATTGAATAGAGTTAACTAATTCGAATAGAAATTAGTTAATGAGATTTCGAATGAATATTGAGCTTTAAATAAGTGAATTCGATTTGAGATTTTATATTCGAAATAGAAAAGAGAACTAGAATTGAAATTGAAATTCAATTTAGTTATGTACGAGTTAAATATTTTATTTGAACATGTTATGTTCAAACAAAGAAGTGAAATAGGCAAAAAGGCTAATTAAAGAATAATTGAGCGAAACCGAATTTAAACGATTCAAATTTGAATTCAAACGAATGGATTGAGTTGAATTGAATTGGAAACAGGTGAACAGGTGTTAAACAGATATGGGATGAAGTATATGAAGATTTAAATTTATGTGCTCGACAAAAAGGTATATGTTTAATTCATATATGGGTTTTATGCGCCGTATCGGCAAGCCGCTTGGTTTTTTTCTTTTCTTTTTGAGATTAGAAGATACCGGGAAGCTATTTGAAATTTCCCGATGCTCCCGATACAGGGGAGGTTATGGCGAAATTTTCCAGAAATTTAAGGAGTTAGAATATTTTAAGATATTTTGATATTTTGAAATCACTGTATCGACGTATTGAATTCGATAGTAAAGTGAATATAAAAATCGAAGGTTGTAAACAAAAAGGGATAGAGATAAGTGATTGGAATTGTTTCCAATTGCAAATAGAGATATTTTCTAATATATAGAAAATAAAAGGAGTTAATATTTGGAAACGTTTCCAAATGACATAAGAGGCAATATGGGTATTGAAATATTTGGGTAACAAATATTGATAGAGAAAATAGAGAAGTGGTTTAATTAATGAAATATTAATTAAAGAGCCCAGTGATTTGTTTGATATGTTGATTGAACACTTGTTTTATTCGATAGTTAAATCACAGACTATCGAAGTTTTGACCATCGTTGTCAATATGGAGAGACCGGTTGGATTATTATCCGAAGAACCACTCCGTATCGGCATAAGCGTTGCGAACCAAGTATGCTGAATATATTGAAGACGGAGTGAAGTGCAAGGGCTTTTCTATTTATAGAAATAGTGCCTTCGGTTTCGTTCAATCCCAGAACGAACGTAAATGGACGAATGTCTGACAAAGTATTTCCAATGATCAAATGGGTTGGTCTGTATGAATATATATGGTTGCAACGGATTTATCCCTTAGCATAATATCCAGAATATTTGTGCAAACTCAACTAGTGATTAACGGATCTGACAATGTGGCATTCAAAGTGATGATGCTATCAAGGAATGGTAAGAATGCGTAGCCTCAGGCCTCAACAACCGGGAAAGGACAAAAATCGGGCAGGCAGCATGGCTATGTGGGTCGCACCCATTAGGGTGTATAATCACCTATCTAGAGAAATTCCTTTTGTTTCTAAATCTATCGATTCTGCCCATTCGGGAAACGGTGGTTTGAGTCCAACCGTTGGTGATATACATTCGATGCACTCAAGCGAAATGAGTGGTCGGTCATGTGTGGGCCGGGTTGCAAGACGTTCTTGTTGAACCCAGGTGTATTCGCCTCTAGAGATACATCATCGGAAGGTGGTCCCATACCTTGTCATGTTGAAAATCCAATCTCCAATAAGCGCCATGCGGTTTTTGATTTTATAATATATATGTGGAGCGTGAGATGCAAGCGTTCTGCTATTTGGTTATTTACTTGATGTAGACATTATTATAATATCACTAGATTTTCGTATCAAAGTGTTTTGGGTTATAGTAAGGTAAAAACCGTCCATGTTTATGTGTGGGCTGGTCTTACTATTATCTTTTCTTCTGAAAGGATTTTTAAAGTTAAACAAGTGGTTGGAGTTTACTCACACCAGTCCCATGACTGACCCAGAGTTTATTTTGTTTTGTTTTCCCTAAACTCTTGGGTGCCCAAATTTGTACGGGCAGTCAAGTGTTTCAGGCTTTTACAGATACACTTGGAGGAGCTTGAAGCAGGAGGCTTCAACATTAGTTATTTAGAGTTACTTCCGCCGAATCAAATGTTATGTGTACTCTGATGATGGTATGTATATATGTACAAAACAGATTGTATTTCAAAGCTTATGTTATATAATATATTTTATTCGTTCCGCTGTGAGTTGTGATCTTCGTTTTTCTCCTATTCTAATATTTCTTTCTTTCTATTCCTCATCCTCTAACTTCTTTCTAATAATGAGTCGTATTTCTGTGTTATTTGGGTTGGACGTGTGTTGTATTTAGTCAACTCCGATAGCACGGATTTGCGGGTCGCTACACCTCGGCAAGCCTTAAAAGCCTCATTTGCATATATATATAAATATATATATAACATTATATGCCTTCCAGACATGTTTCTAGGCAAAAATATTTAAAAAAAATGGGGGTTAACAGTCCGTTCGGCCATTAATGGTCATGGGAATGGCTCTTGGTCGGCCAGTAATGGTCGAATAGTTAAAAGAATATTTTTTAAATCTTTAAACGGCCATAACTTTTTCATATGAACTCGGAATTGAGCGAAATCAAGTGCGTTGGAGCCGTCTCGACGAGAGCTTTGTAATGAAACTAATTTGGGGTGATTTGGAGCTTATGATAATTTTGGTGGAGGAAAACATCCAATGAAAATAACCGAACAGTGAAAAACAAAGGGTGAAATAATTAATTTACTTTGAACGATCATAACTTTTACGTACGAACTCGGAATTCAGAAAAACAAGATGCGTTGGAACTGTATTGACGAGAGCTTCGAAATGAAACTAATTTTGGAGTAATTTACACTATTTGGGATCAATTGTAGCCTTTTTATGATTTCATAAACCTTTTTATGATTTCATAAACCTTTTTATCGTTCGTATGAGGAATCTAATTAAACGCCTTAGTAAAAACAAGGACTATGACCCCTTGTGTTTGCTTTGACGGTTAATTCTTGGACTCATTAGATCGAACACTGTGGAAAATGTCATTTTGTATTTCTAGTGGAATATATAACTTGCTCGTAAATATTCGAGTGGAGCAAGTGGTTATGGGACATGTAGCTCGACTCTTATATTTATTAGCTTGGTGTAGTTTACACTATACTTGATCTTCAGATCATCTCGAGTTGTGTTCTCTTTATGGAACTTAGGTTCATCATCGACAGCCTTCGGACTATTTGTTGAACTTTGGTTCATTTATTGGAATTATGTGTTCCAAGTAGGATCGTGTATTCCCCGATCTTCAGATCATCTCGAATTGTGTTATCAAATCTTGTGATTCTTTGGTAGGTGTTATCAATTCGAGTTTATTTTATATGGGTCATTAGTTGTTGTCATTCTGATATCGTATTATTGATCTTGTGTTGATTTGATAGGAGATATCTTGTGTTATCCATCTTGTGTTGTTTTGGATATGTGCTAATATTCCTTGTGAGTAGCTATATCTTTAAAGTGTGATAATCTTTTCTAGCATTGAGATTTCTATGAGATATATTGTAGATATTTTTCAAGCCTTCGCATTTTCTGTGACTATTATTGTGTATTACATGTGTGTCATTATCCACTTATATCTCTATTTCTATCATTGTTTATTATGATGAGTACAGCTAGACTGATCTGTTTATTGTTTATTCTTATAAATAATACTTTGTTCAGACCGAATATTACAGTTGCATCTCATGACTTATAGCGGAGACCATTCTTGGCTTTTTCTATCTACATTCGTGTTGTAGTTATTGATTTTTTTATGTATATGAGATAGTGACATTTGTGTATACATATTCTCTTGGCTAGAGCTTGTACCTGTTCTTTTGATGTTTAGTGGATCGACTATGACAACTAACATGTATATTTACTCGTGTGTTATTTTCATATCCATTTCCGCCTTAGTGATTTGAATATCTGTGTCTGACTCTGATTTATTGTTATGTATTTTATATTGCTTTCCGAATGATATTTAGCCGATGTGTAGTAGTTTTGAACCTGAATTTGATATGTCGGATTTCCTTATGAGATTTTAAAAGTAAGACCACATTATCCGATACATTTAACACTCCTTCAAAGCTATTATACAGATGGTCGCTCCTAAACAGCCTTACTCTTCGGGTTAGTTGGCATAGTTGCTTGCAACGATCTTGGCTAACGCGAGTATAGAGGTGGGGTGTTACACTTGGTATCAGAGCTAAGTTTGGAACAATATAAGATATAATGGCGCGGGTCATTGTCCTAAATCTCTCTTAGGAAATCGTGTTTTAGGATTTTGCTCGAGTCTTAGGAACCGTCATATCCTATCTTATATCGCGATCCTTGTTTGACCAATCAGAGTTATTTGAGTTCATCTTTGTGAATCTTGGCCTAGACAAACCTAGTGTCCCGTACCTTTCCTTGTGTAGGAATTCAAATTATTTCCAATTTTTGGGTTGAAATAACCTTTGGGGACTTAGTTTTGATATATCTAAGTATGTAGATTTTCCAAACGCATGTTTCGTGAAAATTCTTACATGCTACCTTAAGTTTTCGTTACCCATTTATTTTTCTATCGAGATGACTTTAGTTTTCTTTGAGTAATGATTTAGTATCCTCATTTTCTTTCGAGTGTTACTTGTTTCAAACAAGTAATTTTGTCTTTTCGATTGAATAAGGAATTTAATTAAACGTCTTGGTAAAAGCGAGTGGGTTGACACACTTGCATTTGCATCGTCGGTTAATTTCTAGACTTAGTCAGTTGAGAATCATGTTGGAATGATATACGTCGATGAGAAACCATATTTGTTGTGTGTATCTTTATATAAATCGATGTTGATCATTTTTCTTTTGAGCTGTGTTCTCACCCGAGTTGTGTGCTCACCCGAGCTGTGTACTCATCGAGCTGTGTGCTCACCCGAGTTGTGTACTCACCGAGCTATGTGCTCACCCAATTTATGTGCTCAACGAGCTGTGTGCTCACCCAAGATGTATGCTTACCTGTGCAGTGTGCTCACCGAGTTGTGTCTCAACCATAATTGTGTGTCTAGAACGATAGGTTAGTTATATAGGAATCACATCTTATCTTGTGATAGGTCTTCTCCATTCTTTTTTTGCGGTCTCTGGAATTGTGAGTGCTTGCTTATATGTTCATTTGGAGCAATGCGCTCCTCTATTAATTATAGTGGATTTTTGCAATTTGTTCGTAAATTCTTGAGTTAAGTTAGTGGTTATGGGGCATTTGGCTAAACTCGCTTAACTACTAACTTAATGTAAAATTTCGCTTTTCTTGTTGATTGTTGAAAATCACATTATGATTTATAGATTGGGACGCCCACATTTGTGGTGGTTTGAGAGTCATTCTATTTATAACTTTTCTAGATTTCTTTGTGTGATTTCTAGAAATTGAGCGATTCGAGTTTTCAAATTATCTTAGATCATCTATTGAGAAATGATGTTGGGTTGTTACTTATATCGAGTTTTGCCTTAAGCAACTGCGGGGACGCAATTTCTTTAGGAGGGAAATCTGTAACAACCCGCATATTTAACGATAATATATTTAAATATAACGTCATTAATTGTTAATCGAATATATGTCCAAAAAGTCACATTTTGTATATGGATGAATTTGGACTCGAAACCACTTCCATTGAGTCCGGATCATCATTTAAAACTTTTTTTACTATAAACATCGATATGTTCGGAGCTATGGAAATTTGGGTTTTGGGCGTGTGCTTTGAACCGGGCTAGACTAACACACTTGGATCTTTAAAACAGGCTAAGAACTCCACATATCAGCCCACTCTCCTCATTCTCTTTTCCTCTTCTAAAATGAAAGCAAAAATGGGGATAAGAATGGGAAATTAAATTCCCTAAGCTAGGGTTTTCAATTTAGAGCTCAATTCTAGTGCAAATCCAATTTTATGGCATGGGTAAGCTTCTCTATCCTCTACTCTATCTCCATATCTCATCAATTTCGGATTTTTTTCTCTTGCCCTAAAACGTGTATTACCTTATGTATGTGTTTGTGGTGATTTTGGAGGAACTAATGAAGAAAGATTGCTTTCTAGCTTATGTGTGTGCTTCTTCTTCAACCATGTAAATCAAAGGTGAGTTCTTTTAGAACTCACATCTATGCCTCAAGCTTCAAGCTGGTACAGTGTGCCTATGGCATGTTTGTATTGTGTATATGTTGTGTATCCATTTAGTTAGTAGCTTATTTTGTTGATTTCCTTGTGTTTTGAGTAATGGAAACCCTATTATACTCTATGTTCGGATTGTGCATGCTATAAGTGAAGTTCTTGTGCGCACACAGGTCCTTACAATCTCCCGTTAGAATTGCCAAACCATTGTGTCATAGTTTGAGTTGCATTTGATTGCTTTGGTTAGAGAGTTTATTCGTTTTGGAATATATAATCAAAATCATTGCAATCTAATGTATATATGTTTATGTATGTGAATATGGTGTTATGAGTTACCTCGGCAAATCTTAGAAGCCTTATTTGCATATATATAACATCGTAGGCCTTCCGGACATATTTCTAGGCAAAAATACAATTTTGGGGTTTAACAGTCCGTTCGTCCATTAATGGTCGTGGGAATGGCTCCTAGTCGGCCATTAATGGCCAAACAGTTAAAAAAAATATGTTTTAAATCTTTAAACGGCCATAACTTTTTTCATATGAACTCGGAATTAAGCGAAATCAAGTGCGTTGGAACCATCTTGACGGGAGCTTTCCAATGAAACTAATTTGGAGTAATTTGGAGCTTATGGGAATTTTTGGTGAAGGAAAACATCCAATAAAAATAACCGAACAGTGAAAATCAAAGGGTGAAATAATTAATTTACTTTAAAACGATCATAATTTTTTCATACTAACTCGGAATTAAGCGAAACATGATGCGTTGGAACCGTATCGACGAGAGCTTCGAAATGAAAATAATTTTGGAGTAATTTACACTATTTTGGATCAATTGTGGCCTTTTTATGATTTCATAAACCTTTTTCTCGTTTGTATGAGGAATCTAATTAAACGTCGTATTAAAAACAAGGACTATGACCCCTTGTGTTTGCTTTGACGGTTAATTCTTGGACTCGTTCGATCGAACATTGTGGCAATGATCGTTTCGTGTTTCTAGTGGAATATACAACTTGCTTATAAATATTCGAGTAGAGCAAGTGGTTATGGGACATGTAGCTCGACTCTAATAATTATTAGCTTGGCGTAGTTTACACTATACTCGATCTTCGGATCATCTCGAATCGTGTTCTCTTTATGGAACTTAGGTTCAACGTTGAGAGTCTTCAAACTATTTGCTGAACTTTGGTTCATTTATTGGAATTATGTGTTCCAAGTAGGATCATGTATTCCTCGATCTTCGGATCATCTCGGATTGTGTTATCAAATCTTGTGATTCTTTGATAGGTGTTAACAATTCGAGTTTATTTTATATGGGTCATCAGTTGTTGTCGTTCTGATATTATGTTATTGGTCTTGTGTTGATTTGATAGGATATATCTTGTGTTATCCAATCTTGTGTTGTTTTGGATATGTGCTAATATTCCTTATGACTAGCTATATCTTTAGAGTGTGATAATCTTTTACAGCATCGAGATTTCTATGAGATATACTGTAGATATTTTTCGAGCCTTCGCATTTTCTATGACTATTATTGTGTATTATATGTGTGTTATTGTCTGCTTATATCTCTATTTCTTTCTCAGTTTATTATGAGGAGTACAGCTAGACTGATCCGTTTATTGTTTATTCTTATAAATAATACTCGGGTCAGACCGAATATTACAGATGCATCTCATGACTTCTAGCGGGGACCATTCTTGGCTTCTGCTATCTAAATTCGTGTTGTAGTTATTGATTTTTTTATGTATATGAGATAGTGATATTTTTGGATACATATTCTTTTGGCTAATGCTTGTACCTATTCTTTTGATGTTTAGTGGATCAACTATGACCACTAACTTGTATATTTACTCGTGTGTTATATTCATATCTATTTCCGCCTTAGTGATTTGAATATCTGTGTCTGACTCTGATTTATTATTATGTATTTTATATTGCTTACCAAATGATATTTAGCTGCTGTGTAGTAGTTTTGAACCTAAATTAGATGTGTCGGATTTCCTTATAAGAATTTAAAAGTAAGACCACATTATCCGATACGTTTAACACTCATTCAAAGCTATTATACAAATGGTCTCCCTTAAACAGCCTTACTCTTCGGGTTAGTTGACACTATTACTTGTAACAGCCTTGGTTAACATGAGTATAGAGGTGGGGCGCTACAAAAACCATATGAGAACATAATTGTATATTATATAAACATACTTATAAAATTATAAGCTTTAAAACTATAAAATCATAAGATTATAAAACTATATATATATATATAAGCTTATATATATTCAAAACTTTAACTTTATTTGGAACAATAAGTAAGATAGAATAATTTGAAAACAGAATATGTATTTTGAAAATAAAATTTGAATCTGGAGTGCTATTCAGAGTCTTACATATAAACTAGACTCTATTACTATATTTTTCTTGAACTCTCACTTGATTACTCATTAGTCTTGATTCCCCTCTGAATTCTAAATCTCTTGAAACTCTAAAACTGTACAGTCTCAGTATTTAGGTCTTGTATACAAATTCTGCACATATGTGTATATATATTCTAGATAGAGATGTTAGTATATATTTTATAATCAACGATAATCGAACTACGGTTGTTGTCATCAAAACTCCATTCTCCAACACTCATCTCCTCCAAAACAACATTCTATATCTCGCCCGCTCTACCTCTTCTTGCTTTCTCTTGCATGGAAGCTCACTGAACTAGGGTGGAAGCTCACCGAACTAGGGTTTTAACTATCAGATCCAACCTCTTTTCTTAAAACTTCCGCTTACGCTTACATCCCACTCCATGTCTGCTACCCACCCATAACTCATCCCCTTTTTCCTTATCTATCCTTAACGTGGTGGCCTTGACTAGCTAGATCGAGCTTTCTGATGTTAATGGTGCAGATCTGTAACATCCCCTAAAATACATAAATATTAACAACAAATAAAATTAAAACAATTTGATAATAAGACTAGAAAATGAGATTTTTGCAGCTTTAGGAATTTGGCTACGAAAACCTTTTATTTGGGATTCGTGGCGAAATTATGAATTGTTTTCATATATAATATGCTGAAAACGGTAAAAGTATGGAGAAGTTATAAGCAAATGAAATTGGACAGTAAAAAATTGAATACATATATATAATCGAATGAGTAATATATATATATATATATATATATATCCAAAATATATTAAAATAAATAAGGAAGACTATGAAATTCAAACGGAGGATAAGATTATGGGGACAGAGAATACTGTAAGGAAAGAGATTAAGAAAATAAGGCAACGTATTATATAATTAAAAATCTTAGCACAACATACGTTCATTAGGCGTTTAAGCGACTAGGAGGTCGACCGCCCCCTAGAAGGGGTGTTGACCGCCGGTCGACCGCCCAGGTTGACCACCTAGCAGTTGAGAGGCCCAATGGGGTTAGGGTTTTCTAAAGGGATATATATAAATATATGATCAGGATTACATCTAAATAATCTAACGGCCTATGCTTACACAAGCGGTAATATATAGGATCTCAAACCACTCAACAGGACCCTAGCCACTCTCTTATCTCTACCTTCGTATTATCCTTCTGCCATTGCTGAATTCCAGAAAAGGTTAGGAATTTCTCTTCTATTCCTCTAACCTCCATTCTTATCTTTTCTCCAATCTGAAATCATATAGATTTTAGTATGAATTCTGGAATTTAGTTTTATATATGCATAAGATTCTAAAGATGATTCTTACATATATATTAGAAGGATTGGAGCATGTTTATCAGGAGGATTGAACACAGATCTGAATCAACAACAAGAATCCTATTTGTTCTTCCTTAGATCTATGAGTGGAATATTGTATTCTTAGGCATATTCTTATTTTTAATAGATTAACATGTTGATTAGTATGCCTAAAGGGGATTTGGGAACGATAACATCAATACAAAAAACCCCAAATCCTCTATTTTATATTTGCGTATTTTTTTATGTTATTTGGGTTTTGTAATTTAAATCTTAATACTGGATTGTGGATGAAAGGGGTGTTGTTTTTTCTACTTTGTGCAATTCATCCTTATGTAAACATTTGATTGTAATCTAAAAGGGTTTAAATTTGGTTTGTTCCATGATTTAATTAGGTTTGGATTCTATTTTTAATCCAAACGTATTCAAACTTCAAATATATTAAAGTAAACATTTTTATGTACAAAACACCAAAAGGGTGAATTAGATAAAGTGGAACTTATAAATATACATGTATATATTATATGTGTATGTTATACTCTATTCTTGATCCATTATTGAAATCATCCCAATAAACCTAGGATGCTAGTTGGAATTTGTATGTATGTTGTATTTTCCATTCGCTGCTATATGTTATTATGCTCTTATGCCATCATGCCAAAATTGAACCAGTCAAGATATGGAAAAAAACTTGTATACCTTAATTTAGACAAGTTGACAATTTTTATCTCGTTAGAACGATTTCTCGTTCATATGAAAATTTAACGTTGTTTATGCGTTATAATTATTATATTAATATAGAGTAATCAATGTAGTCAACGTAATAGTAACATAATAAATGCGATTAGGGAAGAATTCGAATTTCAAATGTCCCCATATATACAATTGTTTGCTTGTGTGTGTATAGAATGGCTTTACATATATTAATAGCGGCGCACAGACACGAGGTTAGTTGTTATTTATGGTAGAAGCCTGCTTGGAACCGACCAGCAAATCCAGCAACCACAAGTAGGCTCAACTAATGTAAGAGGTCTGAGTGTCATGGGCCATTTCACTATAACACAAGATTAAACCCACTTATAGTAGAAGCCCGCCCAGAACCGCCCGGCATATCCAGCATCTACAGGTATACGGTTTAATTTGAGAGGTCTAGTGTGTATATATATATATATAACTACATACATAAGTCTATTATGTGTGAAAATAGGCAAGGTTTACTACACCTTCAGAAGGTCTTAAGTGGCTGACTCTCTTCTTGTCTAATTTGGGTCTTAAGAGGTTAGGACTAGGATACCTTCGAAGGTTTATTCCTTGGAGAGGAACCAAAGTCATGGGACTCACCCGTATTAGATTTGAAGTAAGTCTTTGGGTCATCCTTCTTTAAAAGTGGTTAGGCATAAGCAGTAACGGAGTAGGGTAGTTCACGGGGGATGTCCACTTCCTCTAGAAGCTTATAGGTGCTCAACTAGGGAGAGATTGGTATATAAAAGATATGTGGCCATTGCATACTCACCAACTGTCTAAGGGAAGTCTTAAGCGACATAGATATCCTACCATAATATCAGTTAAGTAGTAACATTCGCAATACTACTTCTCATATTACAATTGAGAGTATAGATTTAAGAACGTTAACATACTAGGATGGGGTCTTAAGGGGCTACGGTCCGCCTCATGGTTATAAGAGATCATGAAAATCCACCTTTAATAGGGCCATAAGTAACCGAGTATGCCTACCTCGTAGGGTCTTTACCCAAAAACACTAATGAGCAATTGACTTGGATATACACCTCATTGATTAGATACTTGGTGTTTGTGTGAATATTATGTTCTGCGTAGACATACCTTGACATATATAACCTGCTAAAAACCAGGGTATGGTCTTTAAGTTAACACCATACGTCAGTCACTCTGAACTTTATGTTCTGATCCCTCTCCTTAACATATCCAAAATGTCAGTAGATAGGGTAAAAGCCATGGATGAAATCATGATGGAAGCTGAAGATGAAAACGAAGTCGTTATCGTCATGCTATTATTATTTGTTATTGCTTTACTTCTTATGGAAACATCTGAGAATGAATTTATAGATGTAACCATAGAACAAATGTAATCTTGATAGTTGTGTTGTAATCTTTGATTGTTAAATAAAGTGGTACATCTTATTTTAGTATTATATTTTCTCTTTGCGTTGTGTGAGATTTCCATTCGAAGTATTTGTATATATATTATCTATGCAAATGCAATTCCTTACAGGAACCAACGACCCGTTTATTATGGTTATAAATTTTGATGGGCCTTTTCTAGGTCGAAATTTAGGCTCATTCCGGGTGGGTTGTTACAAGATTTGATCTCGCGGCTACATAGCTTTCCGGTTCCTAGTCTGTCGGGCATATGCTAGGAGGAGGGTGAAGGATTTGGAGTTGTTGGGTCTTTTGTGTTGTCTTTGAATTTTGGTTTTGATTTGGTTAGGTTACAGTTTCGACTTTCCTGGGGTAGGTTTGGTTTCAACGTGGAGTATCTTCGGTTTGCAACAACTTCTCGCTTTATGATTTTGTCTTTGCGACTCCCCTGTCATCATGCCGGGTATTATTTTTTTATTTTCGTTTTACCATGATTGTGTGCATAGTCTTTACGTGGTGAGCCTAGTCTTTGGATTGCTTGGCATCCCTGTTTAGTGGTCAGGTTGTGTTAGTACATTTTTGTTATCTTGATATTCAATGTGCAAGGAGATGTCATCTTATTGGAGTTCTTTTTACATTGGTGTTGTGTTTATTTGGGTGCTGGTATGTTTTGACGTGTGCGTCTTCGGGATGATTCTCTAGGAAGGTTGAAGTTTATATGTAAGGAACACATGGAATTCATTTTAGTTAGTTCTGTTGGGCTGCTCATTTGGGAATTGATATATGGCGTGCTAGTTATATTTGTCCTCCGTTTCCTCCATCGGCTATTTTGGTGAAGCTACGACTCTCGATTTAGCTAATTGGATGGAGAAGTTTGTTTTCCTTCCAGTCTCGTCCATATGT